>OY284413.1:46827484-47427484 GCA_958301585.1 Merodon equestris
TCCCGTTTCTCGGCTTCAGAGCTACTTTCTTGACTGTATTTTGAGTTAAGCAGTTGGCGTGACTTCAGTTCTAGCCTATAAAGTCAAATCTTGTCTGATTCCTCCATGGTAACATAGCTGCCCGAGGTCGCAAAGTTGGCAAGTACAAGAAATTTGAAAATTGCATGTAATTTCACGGTAGTGCTTATGGTCGATCCCGTTTCTCGGCTTCAGAGCCACTTTCTTGACTGTATTTTGAGTTAAACAGTTGGCGCGACTTCAGTTCTAGCCTAAAAAGTCAAATCTTGTGTGATTCCTCCATGGTAACATAGCTGCCCGAGGTCGCAAAGTTAGCAAGTACAAGAAATTTGAAAATTGTACGTAATTTCACATTAGTGCTTATGTTCGATCCCGTTTCTCGGCTTCAGAGCTACTATCTTGACTGTAGTTTGAGTTAAGCAGTTGGCGTGACTTCAGTTCTAGCCTAAAAAGTCAAATCTTGTGTGATTCCTCCATGGTAACATAGCTGCCCGAGGTCGCAAAGTTAGCAAGTACAAGAAATTTGAAAATTGTATGTAATTTCACGGTAGTGCTTATGTTCGATCCCGTTTCTCGGCTTCAGAGCTACTTTCTTGACTGTAGTTTGAGTTAAGCAGTTGGAGCGACTTCAGTTACAGCCTATAAAGTCAAATCTTGTGTGATTCCTCCATGGTAACATAGCTGCCCGAGGTCGCAAAGTTAGCAAGTACAAGAAATTTGAAAATTGCATGTAATTTCACGGTAGTACTTATAGTCGATCCCGTTTCTCGGCTGTAGAGCCACTTTCTTGATTGTATTTTGAGTTAAACAGTTGGCGTGACTTCAGTTCTAGCCTAAAAAGTCAAATCTTGTGTGATTCCTCCATGGTAACATAGCTGCCCGAGGTCGCAAAGTTAGCAAGTACAAGAAATTTGAAAATTGTATGTAATTTCACGGTAGTGCTTATGGTCGATCCCGTTTCTCTACTTCAGTTCTAGCCTAAAAAGTCAAATCTTGTGTGATTCCTCCATGGTAACATAGCTGCCCGAGGTCGCAAAGTTAGCAAGTACAAGAAACTTGAAAATTGTATGTAATTTCACGGTAGTCCTTATGTTCGATCCCGTTTCGCGGCTTCAGAGCTACTTTCTTGACTGTATTTTGAGTTAAACAGTTGACGCGACTTCAGTTCTAGCCTAAAAAGTCAAATCTTGTGTGATTCCTCCATGGTAACATTAGCTGCCCGGGGTCGCAAAGTTAGCAAGTACAAGAAATTTGAAAATTGTACGTAATTTCACATTAGTGCTTATGGTCGATCCCGTTTCTCGGCTTCAGAGCCACTTTCTTGACTGTATTTTGAGTTAAACAGTTGGTGCTACTTCAGTTCTAGCCTAAAAAGTCAAATCTTGTGTGATTCCTCCATGGTAACATAGCTGCCCGAGGTCGCAAAGTTGGCAAGTACAAGAAATTTGAAAATTGCATGTAATTTCACGGTAGTGCTTATGGTCGATCCCGTTTCTCGGCTTCAGAGCCACTTTCTTGACTGTATTTTGAGTTAAACAGTTGGCGCGACTTCAGTTCTAGCCTAAAAAGTCAAATCTTGTGTGATTCCTCCATGGTAACATAGCTGCCCGAGGTCGCAAAGTTAGCAAGTACAAGAAATTTGAAAATTGTACGTAATTTCACATTAGTGCTTATGTTCGATCCCGTTTCTCGGCTTCAGAGCTACTATCTTGACTGTAGTTTGAGTTAAGCAGTTGGCGTGACTTCAGTTCTAGCCTAAAAAGTCAAATCTTGTGTGATTCCTCCATGGTAACATAGCTGCCCGAGGTCGCAAAGTTAGCAAGTACAAGAAATTTGAAAATTGTATGTAATTTCACGGTAGTGCTTATGTTCGATCCCGTTTCTCGGCTTCAGAGCTACTTTCTTGACTGTAGTTTGAGTTAAGCAGTTGGAGCGACTTCAGTTACAGCCTATAAAGTCAAATCTTGTGTGATTCCTCCATGGTAACATAGCTGCCCGAGGTCGCAAAGTTAGCAAGTACAAGAAATTTGAAAATTGCATGTAATTTCACGGTAGTACTTATAGTCGATCCCGTTTCTCGGCTGTAGAGCCACTTTCTTGATTGTATTTTGAGTTAAACAGTTGGCGTGACTTCAGTTCTAGCCTAAAAAGTCAAATCTTGTGTGATTCCTCCATGGTAACATAGCTGCCCGAGGTCGCAAAGTTAGCAAGTACAAGAAATTTGAAAATTGTATGTAATTTCACATTAGTGCTTGTTCGATCCCGTTTCTCGGCTTCAGAGCTACTTTCTTGACTGCATTTTGAGTTAAATAGTTGGCGCGACTTCAGTTCTAGCCTAAAAAGTCAAATCTTGTGTGATTCCTCCATGGTAACATAGCTGCCCGAGGTCGCAAAGTTAGCAAGTACAAGAAATTTGAAAATTGTATGTAATTGCACGGTAGTGCTTATGTTCGATCCCGTTTCTCGGCTTCAGAGCCACTTTCTTGATTGTATTTTGAGTTAAATAGTTGGCGCGACTTCAGTTCTAGCCTAAAAAGTCAAATCTTGTGTGATTCCTCCATGGTAACATAGCTGCCCGAGGTCGCAAAGTTAGCAAGTACAAGAAATTTGAAAATTGTACGTAATTTCATATTAGTGCTTGTTCGATCCCGTTTCTCGGTTTCAGAGCTACTTTCTTGACTGCATTTTGAGTTAAACAGTTGGCGCTACTTCAGTTCTAGCCTAAAAAGTCAAATCCTGTGTGATTCCTCCATGGTAACATAGCTGCCCGAGGTCGCAAATTTAGCAAGTACAAGAAATTTGAAAATTGTACGTAATTTCATATTAGTGCTTATGTTCGATCCCGTTTCTCGGCTTCAGAGCTACTTTCTTGACTGCATTTTGAGTTAAATAGTTGGCGCTACTTCAGTTCTAGCCTAAAAAGTCAAATCTTGTGTGATTCCTCCATGGTAACATAGCTGCCCGAGGTCGCAAAGTTAGCAAGTACAAGAAATTTGAAAATTATACTTAATTTCACATTAGCGCTTATGTTCGATCCCGTTTCTCGGCTTCAGAGCTACTATCTTGACTGTAGTTTGAGTTAAGCAGTTGGCGTGACTTCAGTTCTAGCCTAAAAAGTCAAATCTTGTGTGATTCCTCCATGGTAACATAGCTGCCTGAGGTCGCAAAGTTAGCAAGTACAAGAAATTTGAAAATTGTATTTAATTTCACGGTAGTGCTTATGTTCGATCCCGTTTCTCGGCTTCAGAGCTACTTTCTTGACTGTATTTTGAGTTAAGCAGTTGGAGCGACTTCAGCTACAGCCTATAAAGTCAAATCTTGTGTGATTCCTCCATGGTAACATAGCTGCCCGAGGTCGCAAAGTTAGCAAGTACAAGAAATTTGAAAATTGCATGTAATTTCACGGTAGTACTTATAGTCGATCCCGTTTCTCGGCTTTAGAGCCACTTTCTTGATTGTATTTTGAGCTAAACAGTTGGCGTGACTTCAGTTCTAGCCTATAAAGTCAAATCTTGTGTGATTCCTCCATGGTAACATAGCTGCCCGAAGTCGCAAAGTTAGCAAGTACAAGAAATTTGAAAATTGTATGCAATTTCACGGTAGTGCTTATGGTCGATCCCGTTTCTCTACTTCAGTTCCAGCCTAAATAGTCAAATCTTGTGTGATTCCTCCATGGTAACATAGCTGCCCGAGGTCGCAAAGTTAGCAAGTACAAGAAATTTGAAAATTGTACGTAATTTCACATTAGCGCTTATGTTCGATCCCGTTTCTCGGCTTCAGAGCTACTTTCTTGACTGTATTTTGAGTTAAGCAGTTGGTGCTAATTCAGTTCTAGCCTACAAAGTCAAATCTTGTGTGATTCCTCCATGGTAACAAAGCTGCCCGAGGTCGCAAATTTAGCAAGTACAAGAAATTTGAAAATTGTATGTAATTTCACGGTAGTGCTTATGTTCGATCCCGTTTCGCGGCTTCAGAGCTACTTTCTTGACTGTATTTTGAGTTAAACAGTTGACGCGACTTCAGTTCTAGCCTAAAAAGTCAAATCTTGTGTGATTCCTCCATGGTAACATTAGCTGCCCGAGGTCGCAAAGTTAGCAAGTACAAGAAATTTGAAAATTGTACGTAATTTCACATTAGTGCTTATGGTCGATCCCGTTTCTCGGCTTCAGAGCCACTTTCTTGACTGTATTTTGAGTTAAACAGTTGGTGCTACTTCAGTTCTAGCCTAAAAAGTCAAATCTTGTGTGATTCCTCCATGGTAACATAGCTGCCCGAGGTCGCAGAGTTAGCAAGTACAAGAAATTTGAAAATTGTACGTAATTTCACATTAGCGCTTATGTTCGATCCCGTTTCTCGGCTTCGGAGCTACTTTCTTGACTGTATTTTGAGTTAAGCAGTTGGCGTGACTTCAGTTCTAGCCTAAAAAGTCAAATCTTGTGTGATTCCTTCATGGTAACATAGCTGCCCGAGGTCGCAAAGTTAGCAAGTACAAGAAATTTGAAAATTGTATGTAATTTCACGGTAGTGCTTATGTTCGATCCCGTTTCTCGGCTTCAGAGCTACTTTCTTGACTGTATTTTGAGTTAGACAGTTGGCGCGACTTCAGATCTAGCCTAAAAAGTCAAATCTTGTGTGATTCCTCCATGGTAACATAGCTGCCCGAGGTCGCAAAGTTAGCAAGTACACGAAATTTGAAAATTGTACGTAATTTCACATTAGTGCTATGGTCGATCCAGTTCAAGCCTAAAAAGTCAAATCTTGTGTGATTCCTCCATGGTAACATAGCTGCCCGAGGTCGCAAAATTAGCAAGTACCAGAAATTTGAAAATTGCATGTAATTTCACGGTAGTGCTTATGGTCGATCCCGTTTCTCGGCTTCAGAGCCACTTTCTTGACTGTATTTTGAGTTAAACAGTTGGCGTGACTTCAGTTCTAGCCTATAAAGTCAAATCTTGTGTGATTCCTCCATGGTAACATAGCTGCCCGAGGTCGCAAAGTTGGCAAGTACAAGAAATTTGAAAATTGCATGTAATTTCACGGTAGTGCTTATGGTCGATCCCGTTTCTCGGCTTCAGAGCCACTTTCTTGACTGTATTTTGAGTTAAACAGTTGGCGCGACTTCAGTTCTAGCCTACAAAGTCAAATCTTGTGTGAGTCCTCCATGGTAACATAGCTGCCCGAGGTCGCAAAGTTAGCAAGTACAAGAAATTTGAAAATTGTACGTAATTTCACATTAGCGCTTATGTTCGATCCCGTTTCTCGGTTTCAGAGCTACTTTCTTGACTGTATTTTGAGTTAAGCAGTTGGCGTGACTTCAGTTCTAGCCTATAAAGTCAAATCTTGTGTGATTCCTCCATGGTAACATAGCTGCCCGAGGTCGCAAAGTTGGCAAGTACAAGAAATTTGAAAATTGTATGCAATTTCACGGTAGTGCTTATGGTCGATCCCGTTTCTCTACTTCAGTTCCAGCCTAAATAGTCAAATCTTGTGTGATTCCTCCATGGTAACATAGCTGCCCGAGGTCGCAAAGTTAGCAAGTACAAGAAATTTGAAAATTGTACGTAATTTCACATTAGCGCTTATGTTCGATCCCGTTTCTCGGCTTCAGAGCTACTTTCTTGACTGTATTTTGAGTTAAGCAGTTGGTGCTAATTCAGTTCTAGCCTACAAAGTCAAATCTTGTGTGATTCCTCCATGGTAACATAGCTGCCCGAGGTCGCAAAGTTGGCAAGTACAAGAAATTTGAAAATTGCATGTAATTTCACGGTAGTGCTTATGGTCGATCCCGTTTCTCGGCTTCAGAGCCACTTTCTTGACTGTATTTTGAGTTAAACAGTTGGCGCGACTTCAGTTCTAGCCTAAAAAGTCAAATCTTGTGTGATTCCTCCATGGTAACATAGCTGCCCGAGGTCGCAAATTTAGCAAGTACAAGAAATTTGAAAATTGTACGTAATTTCATATTAGTGCTTATGTTCGATCCCGTTTCTCGGCTTCAGAGCTACTTTCTTGACTGCATTTTGAGTTAAATAGTTGGCGCTACTTCAGTTCTAGCCTAAAAAGTCAAATCTTGTGTGATTCCTCCATGGTAACATAGCTGCCCGAGGTCGCAAAGTTAGCAAGTACAAGAAATTTGAAAATTATACTTAATTTCACATTAGCGCTTATCTTCGATCCCGTTTCTCGGCTTCAGAGCTACTATCTTGACTGTAGTTTGAGTTAAGCAGTTGGCGTGACTTCAGTTCTAGCCTAAAAAGTCAAATCTTGTGTGATTCCTCCATGGTAACATAGCTGCCTGAGGTCGCAAAGTTAGCAAGTACAAGAAATTTGAAAATTGTATTTAATTTCACGGTAGTGCTTATGTTCGATCCCGTTTCTCGGCTTCAGAGCTACTTTCTTGACTGTATTTTGAGTTAAGCAGTTGGAGCGACTTCATTTACAGCCTATAAAGTCAAATCTTGTGTGATTCCTCCATGGTAACATAGCTGCCCGAGGTCGCAAAGTTAGCAAGTACAAGAAATTTGAAAATTGCATGTAATTTCACGGTAGTACTTATAGTCGATCCCGTTTCTCGGCTTTAGAGCCACTTTCTTGATTGTATTTTGAGCTAAACAGTTGGCGTGACTTCAGTTCTAGCCTATAAAGTCAAATCTTGTGTGATTCCTCCATGGTAACATAGCTGCCCGAGGTCGCAAAGTTAGCAAGTACAAGAAATTTGAAAATTGTATGCAATTTCACGGTAGTGCTTATGGTCGATCCCGTTTCTCTACTTCAGTTCCAGCCTAAATAGTCAAATCTTGTGTGATTCCTCCATGGTAACATAGCTGCCCGAGGTCGCAAAGTTAGCAAGTACAAGAAATTTGAAAATTGTACGTAATTTCACATTAGCGCTTATGTTCGATCCCGTTTCTCGGCTTCAGAGCTACTTTCTTGACTGTATTTTGAGTTAAGCAGTTGGTGCTAATTCAGTTCTAGCCTACAAAGTCAAATCTTGTGTGATTCCTCCATGGTAACAAAGCTGCCCGAGGTCGCAAATTTAGCAAGTACAAGAAATTTGAAAATTGTATGTAATTTCACGGTAGTGCTTATGTTCGATCCCGTTTCGCGGCTTCAGAGCTACTTTCTTGACTGTATTTTGAGTTAAACAGTTGACGCGACTTCAGTTCTAGCCTAAAAAGTCAAATCTTGTGTGATTCCTCCATGGTAACATTAGCTGCCCGAGGTCGCAAAGTTAGCAAGTACAAGAAATTTGAAAATTGTACGTAATTTCACATTAGTGCTTATGGTCGATCCCGTTTCTCGGCTTCAGAGCCACTTTCTTGACTGTATTTTGAGTTAAACAGTTGGTGCTACTTCAGTTCTAGCCTAAAAAGTCAAATCTTGTGTGATTCCTCCATGGTAACATAGCTGCCCGAGGTCGCAAAGTTAGCAAGTACAAGAAATTTGAAAATTGTACGTAATTTCACATTAGCGCTTATGTTCGATCCCGTTTCTCGGCTTCGGAGCTACTTTCTTGACTGTATTTTGAGTTAAGCAGTTGGCGTGACTTCAGTTCTAGCCTAAAAAGTCAAATCTTGTGTGATTCCTCCATGGTAACATAGCTGCCCGAGGTCGCAAAGTTAGCAAGTACAAGAAATTTGAAAATTGTACGTAATTTCACATTAGCGCTTATGTTCGATCCCGTTTCTCGGCTTCGGAGCTACTTTCTTGACTGTATTTTGAGTTAAGCAGTTGGCGTGACTTCAGTTCTAGCCTATAAAGTCAAATCTTGTGTGATTCCTCCATGGTAACATAGCTGCCCGAGGTCGCAAAGTTGGCAAGTACAAGAAATTTGAAAATTGCATGTAATTTCACGGTAGTGCTTATGGTCGATCCCGTTTCTCGGCTTCAGAGCCACTTTCTTGACTGTATTTTGAGTTAAACAGTTGGCGCGACTTCAGTTCTAGCCTAAAAAGTCAAATCTTGTGTGATTCCTCCATGGTAACATAGCTGCCCGAGGTCGCAAATTTAGCAAGTACAAGAAATTTGAAAATTGTACGTAATTTCATATTAGTGCTTATGTTCGATCCCGTTTCTCGGCTTCAGAGCTACTTTCTTGACTGCATTTTGAGTTAAATAGTTGGCGCTACTTCAGTTCTAGCCTAAAAAGTCAAATCTTGTGTGATTCCTCCATGGTAACATAGCTGCCCGAGGTCGCAAAGTTAGCAAGTACAAGAAATTTGAAAATTATACTTAATTTCACATTAGCGCTTATCTTCGATCCCGTTTCTCGGCTTCAGAGCTACTATCTTGACTGTAGTTTGAGTTAAGCAGTTGGCGTGACTTCAGTTCTAGCCTAAAAAGTCAAATCTTGTGTGATTCCTCCATGGTAACATAGCTGCCTGAGGTCGCAAAGTTAGCAAGTACAAGAAATTTGAAAATTGTATTTAATTTCACGGTAGTGCTTATGTTCGATCCCGTTTCTCGGCTTCAGAGCTACTTTCTTGACTGTATTTTGAGTTAAGCAGTTGGAGCGACTTCATTTACAGCCTATAAAGTCAAATCTTGTGTGATTCCTCCATGGTAACATAGCTGCCCGAGGTCGCAAAGTTAGCAAGTACAAGAAATTTGAAAATTGCATGTAATTTCACGGTAGTACTTATAGTCGATCCCGTTTCTCGGCTTTAGAGCCACTTTCTTGATTGTATTTTGAGCTAAACAGTTGGCGTGACTTCAGTTCTAGCCTATAAAGTCAAATCTTGTGTGATTCCTCCATGGTAACATAGCTGCCCGAGGTCGCAAAGTTAGCAAGTACAAGAAATTTGAAAATTGTATGCAATTTCACGGTAGTGCTTATGGTCGATCCCGTTTCTCTACTTCAGTTCCAGCCTAAATAGTCAAATCTTGTGTGATTCCTCCATGGTAACATAGCTGCCCGAGGTCGCAAAGTTAGCAAGTACAAGAAATTTGAAAATTGTACGTAATTTCACATTAGCGCTTATGTTCGATCCCGTTTCTCGGCTTCAGAGCTACTTTCTTGACTGTATTTTGAGTTAAGCAGTTGGTGCTAATTCAGTTCTAGCCTACAAAGTCAAATCTTGTGTGATTCCTCCATGGTAACAAAGCTGCCCGAGGTCGCAAATTTAGCAAGTACAAGAAATTTGAAAATTGTATGTAATTTCACGGTAGTGCTTATGTTCGATCCCGTTTCGCGGCTTCAGAGCTACTTTCTTGACTGTATTTTGAGTTAAACAGTTGACGCGACTTCAGTTCTAGCCTAAAAAGTCAAATCTTGTGTGATTCCTCCATGGTAACATTAGCTGCCCGAGGTCGCAAAGTTAGCAAGTACAAGAAATTTGAAAATTGTACGTAATTTCACATTAGTGCTTATGGTCGATCCCGTTTCTCGGCTTCAGAGCCACTTTCTTGACTGTATTTTGAGTTAAACAGTTGGTGCTACTTCAGTTCTAGCCTAAAAAGTCAAATCTTGTGTGATTCCTCCATGGTAACATAGCTGCCCGAGGTCGCAAAGTTAGCAAGTACAAGAAATTTGAAAATTGTACGTAATTTCACATTAGCGCTTATGTTCGATCCCGTTTCTCGGCTTCGGAGCTACTTTCTTGACTGTATTTTGAGTTAAGCAGTTGGCGTGACTTCAGTTCTAGCCTAAAAAGTCAAATCTTGTGTGATTCCTTCATGGTAACATAGCTGCCCGAGGTCGCAAAGTTAGCAAGTACAAGAAATTTGAAAATTGTATGTAATTTCACGGTAGTGCTTATGTTCGATCCCGTTTCTCGGCTTCAGAGCTACTTTCTTGACTGTATTTTGAGTTAGACAGTTGGCGCGACTTCAGATCTAGCCTAAAAAGTCAAATCTTGTGTGATTCCCCCATGGTAACATAGCTGCCCGAGGTCGCAAAGTTAGCAAGTACACGAAATTTGAAAATTGTACGTAATTTCACATTAGTGCTATGGTCGATCCAGTTCAAGCCTAAAAAGTCAAATCTTGTGTGATTCCTCCATGGTAACATAGCTGCCCGAGGTCGCAAAATTAGCAAGTACCAGAAATTTGAAAATTGCATGTAATTTCACGGTAGTGCTTATGGTCGATCCCGTTTCTCGGCTTCAGAGCCACTTTCTTGACTGTATTTTGAGTTAAACAGTTGGCGCGACTTCAGTTCTAGCCTAAAAAGTCAAATCTTGTGTGATTCCTCCATGGTAACATAGCTGCCCGAGGTCGCAAAGTTAGCAAGTACAAGAAATTTGAAAATTGTACGTAATTTCACATTAGCGCTTATGTTCGATCCCGTTTCTCGGTTTCAGAGCTACTTTCTTGACTGTATTTTGAGTTAAGCAGTTGGCGTGACTTCAGTTCTAGCCTATAAAGTCAAATCTTGTGTGATTCCTCCATGGTAACATAGCTGCCCGAGGTCGCAAAGTTGGCAAGTACAAGAAATTTGAAAATTGCATGTAATTTCACGGTAGTGCTTATGGTCGATCCCGTTTCTCGGCTTCAGAGCCACTTTCTTGACTGTATTTTGAGTTAAACAGTTGGCGCGACTTCAGTTCTAGCCTACAAAGTCAAATCTTGTGTGATTCCTCCATGGTAACATAGCTGCCCGAGGTCGCAAAGTTAGCAAGTACAAGAAATTTGAAAATTGTACGTAATTTCACATTAGCGCTTATGTTCGATCCCGTTTCTCGGTTTCAGAGCTGCTTTCTTGACTGTATTTTGAGTTAAGCAGTTGGCGTGACTTCAGTTCTAGCCTATAAAGTCAAATCTTGTGTGATTCCTCCATGGTAACATAGCTGCCCGAGGTCGCAAAGTTGGCAAGTACAAGAAATTTGAAAATTGTATGCAATTTCACGGTAGTGCTTATGGTCGATCCCGTTTCTCTACTTCAGTTCCAGCCTAAATAGTCAAATCTTGTGTGATTCCTCCATGGTAACATAGCTGCCCGAGGTCGCAAAGTTAGCAAGTACAAGAAATTTGAAAATTGCATGTAATTTCACGGTAGTACTTATAGTCGATCCCGTTTCTCGGCTTTAGAGCCACTTTCTTGATTGTATTTTGAGCTAAACAGTTGGCGTGACTTCAGTTCTAGCCTATAAAGTCAAATCTTGTGTGATTCCTCCATGGTAACATAGCTGCCCGAGGTCGCAAAGTTAGCAAGTACAAGAAATTTGAAAATTGTATGCAATTTCACGGTAGTGCTTATGGTCGATCCCGTTTCTCTACTTCAGTTCCAGCCTAAATAGTCAAATCTTGTGTGATTCCTCCATGGTAACATAGCTGCCCGAGGTCGCAAAGTTAGCAAGTACAAGAAATTTGAAAATTGTACGTAATTTCACATTAGCGCTTATGTTCGATCCCGTTTCTCGGCTTCAGAGCTACTTTCTTGACTGTATTTTGAGTTAAGCAGTTGGTGCTAATTCAGTTCTAGCCTACAAAGTCAAATCTTGTGTGATTCCTCCATGGTAACAAAGCTGCCCGAGGTCGCAAATTTAGCAAGTACAAGAAATTTGAAAATTGTATGTAATTTCACGGTAGTGCTTATGTTCGATCCCGTTTCGCGGCTTCAGAGCTACTTTCTTGACTGTATTTTGAGTTAAACAGTTGACGCGACTTCAGTTCTAGCCTAAAAAGTCAAATCTTGTGTGATTCCTCCATGGTAACATTAGCTGCCCGAGGTCGCAAAGTTAGCAAGTACAAGAAATTTGAAAATTGTACGTAATTTCACATTAGTGCTTATGGTCGATCCCGTTTCTCGGCTTCAGAGCCACTTTCTTGACTGTATTTTGAGTTAAACAGTTGGTGCTACTTCAGTTCTAGCCTAAAAAGTCAAATCTTGTGTGATTCCTCCATGGTAACATAGCTGCCCGAGGTCGCAAAGTTAGCAAGTACAAGAAATTTGAAAATTGTACGTAATTTCACATTAGCGCTTATGTTCGATCCCGTTTCTCGGCTTCGGAGCTACTTTCTTGACTGTATTTTGAGTTAAGCAGTTGGCGTGACTTCAGTTCTAGCCTAAAAAGTCAAATCTTGTGTGATTCCTTCATGGTAACATAGCTGCCCGAGGTCGCAAAGTTAGCAAGTACAAGAAATTTGAAAATTGTATGTAATTTCACGGTAGTGCTTATGTTCGATCCCGTTTCTCGGCTTCAGAGCTACTTTCTTGACTGTATTTTGAGTTAGACAGTTGGCGCGACTTCAGATCTAGCCTAAAAAGTCAAATCTTGTGTGATTCCCCCATGGTAACATAGCTGCCCGAGGTCGCAAAGTTAGCAAGTACACGAAATTTGAAAATTGTACGTAATTTCACATTAGTGCTATGGTCGATCCAGTTCAAGCCTAAAAAGTCAAATCTTGTGTGATTCCTCCATGGTAACATAGCTGCCCGAGGTCGCAAAATTAGCAAGTACCAGAAATTTGAAAATTGCATGTAATTTCACGGTAGTGCTTATGGTCGATCCCGTTTCTCGGCTTCAGAGCCACTTTCTTGACTGTATTTTGAGTTAAACAGTTGGCGCGACTTCAGTTCTAGCCTAAAAAGTCAAATCTTGTGTGATTCCTCCATGGTAACATAGCTGCCCGAGGTCGCAAAGTTAGCAAGTACAAGAAATTTGAAAATTGTACGTAATTTCACATTAGCGCTTATGTTCGATCCCGTTTCTCGGTTTCAGAGCTACTTTCTTGACTGTATTTTGAGTTAAGCAGTTGGCGTGACTTCAGTTCTAGCCTATAAAGTCAAATCTTGTGTGATTCCTCCATGGTAACATAGCTGCCCGAGGTCGCAAAGTTGGCAAGTACAAGAAATTTGAAAATTGCATGTAATTTCACGGTAGTGCTTATGGTCGATCCCGTTTCTCGGCTTCAGAGCCACTTTCTTGACTGTATTTTGAGTTAAACAGTTGGCGCGACTTCAGTTCTAGCCTACAAAGTCAAATCTTGTGTGATTCCTCCATGGTAACATAGCTGCCCGAGGTCGCAAAGTTAGCAAGTACAAGAAATTTGAAAATTGTACGTAATTTCACATTAGCGCTTATGTTCGATCCCGTTTCTCGGTTTCAGAGCTGCTTTCTTGACTGTATTTTGAGTTAAGCAGTTGGCGTGACTTCAGTTCTAGCCTATAAAGTCAAATCTTGTGTGATTCCTCCATGGTAACATAGCTGCCCGAGGTCGCAAAGTTGGCAAGTACAAGAAATTTGAAAATTGTATGCAATTTCACGGTAGTGCTTATGGTCGATCCCGTTTCTCTACTTCAGTTCCAGCCTAAATAGTCAAATCTTGTGTGATTCCTCCATGGTAACATAGCTGCCCGAGGTCGCAAAGTTAGCAAGTACAAGAAATTTGAAAATTGTACGTAATTTCACATTAGCGCTTATGTTCGATCCCGTTTCTCGGCTTCAGAGCTACTTTCTTGACTGTATTTTGAGTTAAGCAGTTGGTGCTAATTCAGTTCTAGCCTACAAAGTCAAATCTTGTGTGATTCCTCCATGGTAACAAAGCTGCCCGAGGTCGCAAATTTAGCAAGTACAAGAAATTTGAAAATTGTATGTAATTTCACGGTAGTGCTTATGTTCGATCCCGTTTCGCGGCTTCAGAGCTACTTTCTTGACTGTATTTTGAGTTAAACAGTTGACGCGACTTCAGTTCTAGCCTAAAAAGTCAAATCTTGTGTGATTCCTCCATGGTAACATTAGCTGCCCGAGGTCGCAAAGCTAGCAAGTACAAGAAATTTGAAAATTGTACGTAATTTCACATTAGTGCTTATGGTCGATCCCGTTTCTCGGCTTCAGAGCCACTTTCTTGACTGTATTTTGAGTTAAACAGTTGGTGCTACTTCAGTTCTAGCCTAAAAAGTCAAATTTTGTGTGATTCCTCCATGGTAACATAGCTGCCCGAGGTCGCAAAGTTAGCAAGTACAAGATATTTGAAAATTGTACGTAATTTCACATTAGCGCTTATGTTCGATCCCGTTTCTCGGCTTCGGAGCTACTTTCTTGACTGTATTTTGAGTTAAGCAGTTGGCGTGACTTCAGTTCTAGCCTATAAAGTCAAATCTTGTGTGATTCCTCCATGGTAACATAGCTGCCCGAGGTCGCAAAGTTGGCAAGTACAAGAAATTTGAAAATTGCATGTAATTTCACGGTAGTGCTTATGGTCGATCCCGTTTCTCGGCTTCAGAGCCACTTTCTTGACTGTATTTTGAGTTTAACAGTTGGCGCGACTTCAGTTCTAGCCTAAAAAGTCAAATCTTGTGTGATTCCTCCATGGTAACATAGCTGCCCGAGGTCGCAAAGTTAGCAAGTACAAGAAATTTGAAAATTGTACGTAATTTCACATTAGTGCTTATGTTCGATCCCGTTTCTCGGCTTCAGAGCTACTATCTTGACTGTAGTTTGAGTTAAGCAGTTGGCGTGACTTCAGTTCTAGCCTAAAAAGTCAAATCTTGTGTGATTCCTTCATGGTAACATAGCTGCCCGAGGTCGCAAAGTTAGCAAGTACAAGAAATTTGAAAATTGTATGTAATTTCACGGTAGTGCTTATGTTCGATCCCGTTTCTCGGCTTCAGAGCTACTTTCTTGACTGTATTTTGAGTTAGACAGTTGGCGCGACTTCAGATCTAGCCTAAAAAGTCAAATCTTGTGTGATTCCTCCATGGTAACATAGCTGCCCGAGGTCGCAAAGTTAGCAAGTACACGAAATTTGAAAATTGTACGTAATTTCACATTAGTGCTATGGTCGATCCAGTTCAAGCCTAAAAAGTCAAATCTTGTGTGATTCCTCCATGGTAACATAGCTGCCCGAGGTCGCAAAATTAGCAAGTACCAGAAATTTGAAAATTGCATGTAATTTCACGGTAGTGCTTATGGTCGATCCCGTTTCTCGGCTTCAGAGCCACTTTCTTGACTGTATTTTGAGTTAAACAGTTGGCGCGACTTCAGTTCTAGCCTACAAAGTCAAATCTTGTGTGATTCCTCCATGGTAACATAGCTGCCCGAGGTCGCAAAGTTAGCAAGTACAAGAAATTTGAAAATTGTACGTAATTTCACATTAGCGCTTATGTTCGATCCCGTTTCTCGGTTTCAGAGCTACTTTCTTGACTGTTTGAGTTAAGCAGTTGGCGTGACCTCAGTTCTAGCCTAAAAAGTCAAATCTTGTGTGATTCCTCCATGGTAACATAGCTGCCCGAGGTCGCAAAGTTAGCAAGTACAAGAAATTTGAAAATTGTATGTAATTTCACGGTAGTGCTTATGTTCGATCCCGTTTCTCGGCTTCAGAGCTACTTTCTTGACTGTATTTTGAGTTAAACAGTTGGTGCTACTTCAGTTCTAGCCTAAAAAGTCAAATCTTGTGTGATTCCTCCATGGTAACATAGCTGCCCGAGGTCGCAAAGTTAGCAAGTACAAGAAATTTGAAAATTGTATGTAATTTCACGGTAGTGCTTATGTTCGATCCCGTTTCTCGGCTTCAGAGCTACTTTCTTGACTGTATTTTGAGTTAAGCAGTTGGAGCGACTTCAGTTACAGCCTATAAAGTCAAATCTTGTGTGATTCCTCCATGGTAACATAGCTGCCCGAAGTCGCAAAGTTAGCAAGTACAAGAAATTTGAAAATTGCATGTAATTTCACGGTAGTACTTATAGTCGATCCCGTTTCTCGGCTTTAGAGCCACTTTCTTGATTGTATTTTGAGTTAAACAGTTGGCGTGACTTCAGTTCTAGCCTAAAAAGTCAAATCTTGTGTGATTCCTCCATGGTAACATAGCTGCCCGAGGTCGCAAATTTAGCAAGTACAAGAAATTTGAAAATTGTATGTAATTTCACGGTAGTGCTTATGGTCGATCCCGTTTCTCTACTTCAGTTCTAGCCTAAAAAGTCAAATCTTGTGTGATTCCTCCATGGTAACATAGCTGCCCGAGGTCGCAAATTTAGCAAGTACAAGAAATTTGAAAATTGTACGTAATTTCACATTAGTGCTTATGGTCGATCTCGTTTCTCGGCTTCAGAGCCTTTTTCTTGACTGTATTTTGAGTCAAACAGTTGGTGCTACTTCAGTTCTAGCCTAAAAAGTCAAATCTTGTGTGATTCCTCCATGGTAACATAGCTGCCCGAGGTCGCAAAGTTAGCAAGTACAAGAAATTTGAAAATTGTACGTAATTTCACATTAGCGCTTATGTTCGATCCCGTTTCTCGGCTTCAGAGCTACTTTCTTGACTGTATTTTGAGTTAAGCAGTTGGCGTGACTTCAGTTCTAGCCTATAAAGTCAAATCTTGTGTGATTCCTCCATGGTAACATAGCTGCCCGAGGTCGCAAAGTTGGCAAGTACAAGAAATTTGAAAATTGCATGTAATTTCACGGTAGTGCTTATGGTCGATCCCGTTTCTCGGCTTCAGAGCCACTTTCTTGACTGTATTTTGAGTTAAACAGTTGGCGCGACTTCAGTTCTAGCCTAAAAAGTCAAATCTTGTGTGATTCCTCCATGGTAACATAGCTGCCCGAGGTCGCAAAGTTAGCAAGTACAAGAAATTTGAAAATTGTACGTAATTTCACATTAGTGCTTATGTTCGATCCCGTTTCTCGGCTTCAGAGCTACGATCTTGACTGTAGTTTGAGTTAAGCAGTTGGCGTGACTTCAGTTCTAGCCTAAAAAGTCAAATCTTGTGTGATTCCTCCATGGTAACATAGCTGCCCGAGGTCGCAAAGTTAGCAAGTACACGAAATTTGAAAATTGTACGTAATTTCACATTAGTGCTTATGGTCGATCCCGTTTCTCGGCTTCAGAGCCACTTTCTTGACTGTATTTTGAGTTAAACAGTTGGTGCTACTTCAGTTCAAGCCTAAAAAGTCAAATCTTGTGTGATTCCTCCATGGTAACAAAGCTGCCCGAGGTCGCAAATTTAGCAAGTACCAGAAATTTGAAAATTGCATGTAATTTCACGGTATTGCTTATGGTCGATCCCGTTTCTCGGCTTCAGAGCCACTTTCTTGACTGTATTTTGAGTTAAACAGTTGGCGCGACTTCAGTTCTAGCCTAAAAAGTCAAATCTTGTGTGATTCCTCCATGGTAACATAGCTGCCCGAGGTCGCAAAGTTAGCAAGTACAAGAAATTTGAAAATTGTACGTAATTTCACATTAGCGCTTATGTTCGATCCCGTTTCTCGGTTTCAGAGCCACTTTCTTGACTGTATTTTGAATTAAGCAGTTTGCGTGACTTCAGTTCTAGCCTATAAAGTCAAATCTTGTGTGATTCCTCCATGGTAACATAGCTGCCCGAGGTCGCAAAGTTGGCAAGTACAAGAAATTTGAAAATTGCATGTAATTTCACGGTAGTGCTTATGGTCGATCCCGTTTCTCGGCTTCAGAGCCACTTTCTTGACTGTATTTTGAGTTAAACAGTTGGCGCGACTTCAGTTCTAGCCTACAAAGTCAAATCTTGTGTGATTCCTCCATGGTAACATAGCTGCCCGAGGTCGCAAAGTTCGCAAGTACAAGAAATTTGAAAATTGTACGTAATTTCACATTAGTGCTTATGTTCGATCCCGTTTCTCGGCTTCAGAGCTACTTTCTTGACTGTATTTTGAGTTAAGCAGTTGGCGTGACCTCAGTTCTAGCCTAAAAAGTCAAATCTTGTGTGATTCCTCCATGGTAACATAGCTGCCCGAGGTCGCAAAGTTAGCAAGTACAAGAAATTTGAAAATTGTATGTAATTTCACGGTAGTGCTTATGTTCGATCCCGTTTCTCGGCTTCAGAGCTACTTTCTTGACTGTATTTTGAGTTAAACAGTTGGCGCGACTTCAGATCTAGCCTAAAAAGTCAAATCTTGTGTGATTCCTCCATGGTAACATAGCTGCCCGATGTCGCAAAGTTAGCAAGTACAAGAAATTTGAAAATTGTACGTAATTTCACATTAGTGCTTATGTTCGATCCCGTTTCTCGGCTTCAGAGCCACTTTCTTGACTGTATTTTGAGTTAAACAGTTGGTGCTACTTCAGTTCAAGCCTAAAAAGTCAAATCTTGTGTGATTCCTCCATGGTAACATAGCTGCCCGAGATCGCAAAGTTAGCAAGTACAAGAATTTTGAAAATTGTACGTAATTTCACATTAGTGCTTATGTTCGATCCCGTTTCTCGGCTTCAGAGCTACTTTCTTGACTGTATTTTGAGTTAAACAGTTGGCGCTACTTCAGTTCTAGCCTAAAAAGTCAAACCTTGTGTGATTCCTCCATGGTAACATAGCTGCCCGAGGTCGCAAAGTTAGCAAGTACAAGAAATTTGAAAATTGCATGTAATTTCACGGTAGTGCTTATGGTCGATCCCGTTTCTCGGCTTCAGAGCCACTTTCTTGATTGTATTTTGAGTTAAACAGTTGGCATGACTTCAGTTCTAGCCTAAAAAGTCAAATCTTGTGTGATTCCTCCATGGTAACATAGCTGCCCGAGGTCGCAAAGTTAGCAAGTACAAGAAATTTGAAAATTGTATGTAATTTCACGGTAGTGCTTATGGTCGATCCCGTTTCTCGGCTTCAGAGCCACTTTCTTGATTGTATTTTGAGTTAAACAGTTGGCGCGACTTCAGTTCTAGCCTAAAAAGTCAAATCTTGTGTGATTCCTCCATGGTAACATAGCTGCCCGAGGTCGCAAAGTTAGCAAGTACAAGAAATTTGAAAATTGTATGTAATTTCACGGTAGTGCTTATGTTCGATCCCGTTTCTCGGCTTCAGAGCTACTTTCTTGACTGTATTTTGAGTTAAACAGTTGGTGCTACTAATTTCACGGTAGTACTTATAGTCGATCCCGTTTCTCGGCTTTAGAGCCACTTTCTTGATTGTATTTTGAGTTAAACAGTTGGCGCGACTTCAGTTCTAGCCTAAAAAGTCAAATCTTGTGTGATTCCTCCATGGTAACATAGCTGCCCGAGGTCGCAAAGTTAGCAAGTATAAGAAATTTGAAAATTGTACGTAATTTCATATTAGTGCTTATGTTCGATCCCGTTTCTCGGCTTCAGAGCTACTTTCTTGACTGTATTTTGAGTTAAGCAGTTGGCGTGACTTCAGTTCTAGCCTAAAAAGTCAAATCTTGTGTGATTCCTCCATGGTAACATAGCTGCCCGAGGTCGCAAAGTTAGCAAGTATAAGAAATTTGAAAATTGTACGTAATTTCATATTAGTGCTTATGTTCGATCCCGTTTCTCGGCTTCAGAGCTACTTTCTTGACTGTATTTTGAGTTAAACAGTTGGTGCTACTTCAGTTCTAGCCTAAAAAGTCAAATCTTGTGTGATTCCTCCATGGTAACATAGCTGCCCGAGGTCGCAAAGTTAGCAAGCACAAGAAATTTGAAAATTGCATGTAATTTCACGGTAGTGCTTATGGTCGATCCCGTTTCTCGGCTTCAGAGCTACTTTCTTGACTGTATTTTGAGTTAAACAGTTGGTGCTACTTCAGTTCTAGCCTAAAAAGTCAAATCTTGTGTGATTCCTCCATGGTAACATAGCTGCCCGAGGTCGCAAAGTTAGCAAGTACAAGAAATTTGAAAATTGTACGTAATTTCACATTAGTGCTTATGTTCGATCCCGTTTCTCGGCTTCAGAGCTACTATCTTGACTGTAGTTTGAGTTAAGCAGTTGGCGTGACTTCAGTTCTAGCCTAAAAAGTCAAATCTTGTGTGATTCCTCCATGGTAACATAGCTGCCCGAGGTCGCAAAGTTAGCAAGTACAAGAAATTTGAAAATTGTATGTAATTTCACGGTAGTGCTTATGTTCGATCCCGTTTCTCGGCTTCAGAGCTACTTTCTTGACTGTAGTTTGAGTTAAGCAGTTGGAGCGACTTCAGTTACAGCCTATAAAGTCAAATCTTGTGTGATTCCTCCATGGTAACATAGCTGCCCGAGGTCGCAAAGTTAGCAAGTACAAGAAATTTGAAAATTGCATGTAATTTCACGGTAGTACTTATAGTCGATCCCGTTTCTCGGCTTTAGAGCCACTTTCTTGATTGTATTTTGAGTTAAACAGTTGGCGTGACTTCAGTTCTAGCCTAAAAAGTCAAATCTTGTGTGATTCCTCCATGGTAACATAGCTGCCCGAGGTCGCAAAGTTAGCAAGTACAAGAAATTTGAAAATTGTATGTAATTTCACATTAGTGCTTGTTCGATCCCGTTTCTCGGCTTCAGAGCAAATTTCTTGACTGCATTTTGAGTTAAATAGTTGGCGCGACTTCAGTTCTAGCCTAAAAAGTCAAATCTTGTGTGATTCCTCCATGGTAACATAGCTGCCCGAGGTCGCAAAGTTAGCAAGTACAAGAAATTTGAAAATTGTATGTAATTGCACGGTAGTGCTTATGTTCGATCCCGTTTCTCGGCTTCAGAGCCACTTTCTTGATTGTATTTTGAGTTAAATAGTTGGCGCGACTTCAGTTCTAGCCTAAAAAGTCAAATCTTGTGTGATTCCTCCATGGTAACATAGCTGCCCGAGGTCGCAAAGTTAGCAAGTACAAGAAATTTGAAAATTGTACGTAATTTCATATTAGTGCTTGTTCGATCCCGTTTCTCGGCTTCAGAGCTACTTTCTTGACTGCATTTTGAGTTAAACAGTTGGCGCTACTTCAGTTCTAGCCTAAAAAGTCAAATCCTGTGTGATTCCTCCATGGTAACATAGCTGCCCGAGGTCGCAAAGTTAGCAAGTACAAGAAATTTGAAAATTGTACGTAATTTCATATTAGTGCTTATGTTCGATCCCGTTTCTCGGCTTCAGAGCTACTTTCTTGACTGCATTTTGAGTTAAATAGTTGGCGCTACTTCAGTTCTAGCCTAAAAAGTCAAATCTTGTGTGATTCCTCCATGGTAACATAGCTGCCCGAGGTCGCAAAGTTAGCAAGTACAAGAAATTTGAAAATTATACTTAATTTCACATTAGCGCTTATGTTCGATCCCGTTTCTCGGCTTCAGAGCTACTATCTTGACTGTAGTTTGAGTTAAGCAGTTGGCGTGACTTCAGTTCTAGCCTAAAAAGTCAAATCTTGTGTGATTCCTCCATGGTAACATAGCTGCCTGAGGTCGCAAAGTTAGCAAGTACAAGAAATTTGAAAATTGTATTTAATTTCACGGTAGTGCTTATGTTCGATCCCGTTTCTCGGCTTCAGAGCTACTTTCTTGACTGTATTTTGAGTTAAGCAGTTGGAGCGACTTCAGTTACAGCCTATAAAGTCAAATCTTGTGTGATTCCTCCATGGTAACATAGCTGCCCGAGGTCGCAAAGTTAGCAAGTACAAGAAATTTGAAAATTGCATGTAATTTCACGGTAGTACTTATAGTCGATCCCGTTTCTCGGCTTTAGAGCCACTTTCTTGATTGTATTTTGAGCTAAACAGTTGGCGTGACTTCAGTTCTAGCCTATAAAGTCAAATCTTGTGTGATTCCTCCATGGTAACATAGCTGCCCGAGGTCGCAAAGTTAGCAAGTACAAGAAATTTGAAAATTGTATGCAATTTCACGGTAGTGCTTATGGTCGATCCCGTTTCTCTACTTCAGTTCCAGCCTAAATAGTCAAATCTTGTGTGATTCCTCCATGGTAACATAGCTGCCCGAGGTCGCAAAGTTAGCAAGTACAAGAAATTTGAAAATTGTATGCAATTTCACGGTAGTGCTTAAGGTCGATCCCGTTTCTCTACTTCAGTTCCAGCCTAAATAGTCAAATCTTGTGTGATTCCTCCATGGTAACATAGCTGCCCGAGGTCGCAAATTTAGCAAGTACAAGAAATTTGAAAATTGTACGTAATTTCACATTAGCGCTTATGTTCGATCCCGTTTCTCGGCTTCAGAGCTACTTTCTTGACTGTATTTTGAGTTAAGCAGTTGGTGCTAATTCAGTTCTAGCCTACAAAGTCAAATCTTGTGTGATTCCTCCATGGTAACAAAGCTGCCCGAGGTCGCAAATTTAGCAAGTACAAGAAATTTGAAAATTGTATGTAATTTCACGGTAGTGCTTATGTTCGATCCCGTTTCGCGGCTTCAGAGCTACTTTCCTGACTGTATTTTGAGTTAAACAGTTGACGCGACTTCAGTTCTAGCCTAAAAAGTCAAATCTTGTGTGATTCCTCCATGGTAACATTAGCTGCCCGAGGTCGCAAAGTTAGCAAGTACAAGAAATTTGAAAATTGTACGTAATTTCACATTAGTGCTTATGGTCGATCCCGTTTCTCGGCTTCAGAGCCACTTTCTTGACTGTATTTTGAGTTAAACAGTTGGTGCTACTTCAGTTCTAGCCTAAAAAGTCAAATCTTGTGTGATTCCTCCATGGTAACATAGCTGCCCGAGGTCGCAAAGTTAGCAAGTACAAGAAATTTGAAAATTGTACGTAATTTCACATTAGCGCTTATGTTCGATCCCGTTTCTCGGCTTCGGAGCTACTTTCTTGACTGTATTTTGAGTTAAGCAGTTGGCGTGACTTCAGTTCTAGCCTATAAAGTCAAATCTTGTGTGATTCCTCCATGGTAACATAGCTGCCCGAGGTCGCAAAGTTGGCAAGTACAAGAAATTTGAAAATTGCATGTAATTTCACGGTAGTGCTTATGGTCGATCCCGTTTCTCGGCTTCAGAGCCACTTTCTTGACTGTATTTTGAGTTAAACAGTTGGCGCGACTTCAGTTCTAGCCTAAAAAGTCAAATCTTGTGTGATTCCTCCATGGTAACATAGCTGCCCGAGGTCGCAAAGTTAGCAAGTACAAGAAATTTGAAAATTGTACGTAATTTCACATTAGTGCTTATGTTCGATCCCGTTTCTCGGCTTCAGAGCTACTATCTTGACTGTAGTTTGAGTTAAGCAGTTGGCGTGACTTCAGTTCTAGCCTAAAAAGTCAAATCTTGTGTGATTCCTTCATGGTAACATAGCTGCCCGAGGTCGCAAAGTTAGCAAGTACAAGAAATTTGAAAATTGTATGTAATTTCACGGTAGTGCTTATGTTCGATCCCGTTTCTCGGCTTCAGAGCTACTTTCTTGACTGTATTTTGAGTTAGACAGTTGGCGCGACTTCAGATCTAGCCTAAAAAGTCAAATCTTTTGTGATTCCTCCATGGTAACATAGCTGCCCGAGGTCGCAAAGTTAGCAAGTACACGAAATTTGAAAATTGTACGTAATTTCACATTAGTGCTATGGTCGATCCAGTTCAAGCCTAAAAAGTCAAATCTTGTGTGATTCCTCCATGGTAACATAGCTGCCCGAGGTCGCAAAATTAGCAAGTACCAGAAATTTGAAAATTGCATGTAATTTCACGGTAGTGCTTATGGTCGATCCCGTTTCTCGGCTTCAGAGCCACTTTCTTGACTGTATTTTGAGTTAAACAGTTGGCGCGACTTCAGTTCTAGCCTAAAAAGTCAAATCTTGTGTGATTCCTCCATGGTAACATAGCTGCCCGAGGTCGCAAAGTTAGCAAGTACAAGAAATTTGAAAATTGTACGTAATTTCACATTAGCGCTTATGTTCGATCCCGTTTCTCGGTTTCAGAGCTACTTTCTTGACTGTATTTTGAGTTAAGCAGTTGGCGTGACTTCAGTTCTAGCCTATAAAGTCAAATCTTGTGTGATTCCTCCATGGTAACATAGCTGCCCGAGGTCGCAAAGTTGGCAAGTACAAGAAATTTGAAAATTGCATGTAATTTCACGGTAGTGCTTATGGTCGATCCCGTTTCTCGGCTTCAGAGCCACTTTCTTGACTGTATTTTGAGTTAAACAGTTGGCGCGACTTCAGTTCTAGCCTACAAAGTCAAATCTTGTGTGATTCCTCCATGGTAACATAGCTGCCCGAGGTCGCAAAGTTAGCAAGTACAAGAAATTTGAAAATTGTACGTAATTTCACATTAGCGCTTATGTTCGATCCCGTTTCTCGGTTTCAGAGCTACTTTCTTGACTGTATTTTGAGTTAAGCAGTTGGCGTGACTTCAGTTCTAGCCTATAAAGTCAAATCTTGTGTGATTCCTCCATGGTAACATAGCTGCCCGAGGTCGCAAAGTTGGCAAGTACAAGAAATTTGAAAATTGTATGCAATTTCACGGTAGTGCTTATGGTCGATCCCGTTTCTCTACTTCAGTTCCAGCCTAAATAGTCAAATCTTGTGTGATTCCTCCATGGTAACATAGCTGCCCGAGGTCGCAAAGTTAGCAAGTACAAGAAATTTGAAAATTGTACGTAATTTCACATTAGCGCTTATGTTCGATCCCGTTTCTCGGCTTCAGAGCTACTTTCTTGACTGTATTTTGAGTTAAGCAGTTGGTGCTAATTCAGTTCTAGCCTACAAAGTCAAATCTTGTGTGATTCCTCCATGGTAACAAAGCTGCCCGAGGTCGCAAATTTAGCAAGTACAAGAAATTTGAAAATTGTATGTAATTTCACGGTAGTGCTTATGTTCGATCCCGTTTCGCGGCTTCAGAGCTACTTTCTTGACTGTATTTTGAGTTAAACAGTTGACGCGACTTCAGTTCTAGCCTAAAAAGTCAAATCTTGTGTGATTCCTCCATGGTAACATTAGCTGCCCGAGGTCGCAAAGTTAGCAAGTACAAGAAATTTGAAAATTGTACGTAATTTCACATTAGTGCTTATGGTCGATCCCGTTTCTCGGCTTCAGAGCCACTTTCTTGACTGTATTTTGAGTTAAACAGTTGGTGCTACTTCAGTTCTAGCCTAAAAAGTCAAATCTTGTGTGATTCCTCCATGGTAACATAGCTGCCCGAGGTCGCAAAGTTAGCAAGTACAAGAAATTTGAAAACTGTACGTAATTTCACATTAGCGCTTATGTTCGATCCCGTTTCTCGGCTTCGGAGCTACTTTCTTGACTGTATTTTGAGTTAAGCAGTTGGCGTGACTTCAGTTCTAGCCTATAAAGTCAAATCTTGTGTGATTCCCCCATGGTAACATAGCTGCCCGAGGTCGCAAAGTTGGCAAGTACAAGAAATTTGAAAATTGCATGTAATTTCACGGTAGTGCTTATGGTCGATCCCGTTTCTCGGCTTCAGAGCCACTTTCTTGACTGTATTTTGAGTTAAACAGTTGGCGCGACTTCAGTTCTAGCCTAAAAAGTCAAATCTTGTGTGATTCCTCCATGGTAACATAGCTGCCCGAGGTCGCAAAGTTAGCAAGTACAAGAAATTTGAAAATTGTACGTAATTTCACATTAGTGCTTATGTTCGATCCCGTTTCTCGGCTTCAGAGCTACTATCTTGACTGTAGTTTGAGTTAAGCAGTTGGCGTGACTTCAGTTCTAGCCTAAAAAGTCAAATCTTGTGTGATTCCTTCATGGTAACATAGCTGCCCGAGGTCGCAAAGTTAGCAAGTACAAGAAATTTGAAAATTGTATGTAATTTCACGGTAGTGCTTATGTTCGATCCCGTTTCTCGGCTTCAGAGCTACTTTCTTGACTGTATTTTGAGTTAGACAGTTGGCGCGACTTCAGATCTAGCCTAAAAAGTCAAATCTTGTGTGATTCCTCCATGGTAACATAGCTGCCCGAGGTCGCAAAGTTAGCAAGTACACGAAATTTGAAAATTGTACGTAATTTCACATTAGTGCTATGGTCGATCCAGTTCAAGCCTAAAAAGTCAAATCTTGTGTGATTCCTCCATGGTAACATAGCTGCCCGAGGTCGCAAAATTAGCAAGTACCAGAAATTTGAAAATTGCATGTAATTTCACGGTAGTGCTTATGGTCGATCCCGTTTCTCGGCTTCAGAGCCACTTTCTTGACTGTATTTTGAGTTAAACAGTTGGCGCGACTTCAGTTCTAGCCTACAAAGTCAAATCTTGTGTGATTCCTCCATGGTAACATAGCTGCCCGAGGTCGCAAAGTTAGCAAGTACAAGAAATTTGAAAATTGTACGTAATTTCACATTAGCGCTTATGTTCGATCCCGTTTCTCGGTTTCAGAGCTACTTTCTTGACTGTTTGAGTTAAGCAGTTGGCGTGACCTCAGTTCTAGCCTAAAAAGTCAAATCTTGTGTGATTCCTCCATGGTAACATAGCTGCCCGAGGTCGCAAAGTTAGCAAGTACAAGAAATTTGAAAATTGTATGTAATTTCACGGTAGTGCTTATGTTCGATCCCGTTTCTCGGCTTCAGAGCTACTTTCTTGACTGTATTTTGAGTTAAACAGTTGGTGCTACTTCAGTTCTAGCCTAAAAAGTCAAATCTTGTGTGATTCCTCCATGGTAACATAGCTGCCCGAGGTCGCAAAGTTAGCAAGTACAAGAAATTTGAAAATTGTATGTAATTTCACGGTAGTGCTTATGTTCGATCCCGTTTCTCGGCTTCAGAGCTACTTTCTTGACTGTATTTTGAGTTAAGCAGTTGGAGCGACTTCAGTTACAGCCTATAAAGTCAAATCTTGTGTGATTCCTCCATGGTAACATAGCTGCCCGAAGTCGCAAAGTTAGCAAGTACAAGAAATTTGAAAATTGCATGTAATTTCACGGTAGTACTTATAGTCGATCCCGTTTCTCGGCTTTAGAGCCACTTTCTTGATTGTATTTTGAGTTAAACAGTTGGCGTGACTTCAGTTCTAGCCTAAAAAGTCAAATCTTGTGTGATTCCTCCATGGTAACATAGCTGCCCGAGGTCGCAAATTTAGCAAGTACAAGAAATTTGAAAATTGTATGTAATTTCACGGTAGTGCTTATGGTCGATCCCGTTTCTCTACTTCAGTTCTAGCCTAAAAAGTCAAATCTTGTGTGATTCCTCCATGGTAACATAGCTGCCCGAGGTCGCAAAGTTAGCAAGTACAAGAAATTTGAAAATTGTACGTAATTTCACATTAGTGCTTATGGTCGATCTCGTTTCTCGGCTTCAGAGCCACTTTCTTGACTGTATTTTGAGTTAAACAGTTGGTGCTACTTCAGTTCTAGCCTAAAAAGTCAAATCTTGTGTGATTCCTCCATGGTAACATAGCTGCCCGAGGTCGCAAAGTTAGCAAGTACAAGAAATTTGAAAATTGTACGTAATTTCACATTAGCGCTTATGTTCGATCCCGTTTCTCGGCTTCAGAGCTACTTTCTTGACTGTATTTTGAGTTAAGCAGTTGGCGTGACTTCAGTTCTAGCCTATAAAGTCAAATCTTGTGTGATTCCTCCATGGTAACATAGCTGCCCGAGGTCGCAAAGTTGGCAAGTACAAGAAATTTGAAAATTGCATGTAATTTCACGGTAGTGCTTATGGTCGATCCCGTTTCTCGGCTTCAGAGCCACTTTCTTGACTGTATTTTGAGTTAAACAGTTGGCGCGACTTCAGTTCTAGCCTAAAAAGTCAAATCTTGTGTGATTCCTCCATGGTAACATAGCTGCCCGAGGTCGCAAAGTTAGCAAGTACAAGAAATTTGAAAATTGTACGTAATTTCACATTAGTGCTTATGTTCGATCCCGTTTCTCGGCTTCAGAGCTACTATCTTGACTGTAGTTTGAGTTAAGCAGTTGGCGTGACTTCAGTTCTAGCCTAAAAAGTCAAATCTTGTGTGATTCCTCCATGGTAACATAGCTGCCCGAGGTCGCAAAGTTAGCAAGTACACGAAATTTGAAAATTGTACGTAATTTCACATTAGTGCTTATGGTCGATCCCGTTTCTCGGCTTCAGAGCCACTTTCTTGACTGTATTTTGAGTTAAACAGTTGGTGCTACTTCAGTTCAAGCCTAAAAAGTCAAATCTTGTGTGATTCCTCCATGGTAACAAAGCTGCCCGAGGTCGCAAATTTAGCAAGTACCAGAAATTTGAAAATTGCATGTAATTTCACGGTATTGCTTATGGTCGATCCCGTTTCTCGGCTTCAGAGCCACTTTCTTGACTGTATTTTGAGTTAAACAGTTGGCGCGACTTCAGTTCTGGCCTAAAAAGTCAAATCTTGTGTGATTCCTCCATGGTAACATAGCTGCCCGAGGTCGCAAAGTTAGCAAGTACAAGAAATTTGAAAATTGTACGTAATTTCACATTAGCGCTTATGTTCGATCCCGTTTCTCGGTTTCAGAGCCACTTTCTTGACTGTATTTTGAGTTAAGCAGTTGGCGTGACTTCAGTTCTAGCCTATAAAGTCAAATCTTGTGTGATTCCTCCATGGAAACATAGCTGCCCGAGGTCGCAAAGTTGGCAAGTACAAGAAATTTGAAAATTGCATGTAATTTCACGGTAGTGCTTATGGTCGATCCCGTTTCTCGGCTTCAGAGCCACTTTCTTGACTGTATTTTGAGTTAAACAGTTGGCGCGACTTCAGTTCTAGCCTACAAAGTCAAATCTTGTGTGATTCCTCCATGGTAACATAGCTGCCCGAGGTCGCAAAGTTAGCAAGTACAAGAAATTTGAAAATTGTACGTAATTTCATATTAGTGCTTATGTTCGATCCCGTTTCTCGGCTTCAGAGCTACTTTCTTGACTGTATTTTGAGTTAAACAGTTGGTGCTACTAATTTCACGGTAGTACTTATAGTCGATCCCGTTTCTCGGCTTTAGAGCCACTTTCTTGATTGTATTTTGAGTTAAACAGTTGGCGTGACTTCAGTTCTAGCCTAAAAAGTCAAATCTTGTGTGATTCCTCCATGGTAACATAGCTGCCCGAGGTCGCAAAGTTAGCAAGTATAAGAAATTTGAAAATTGTACGTAATTTCATATTAGTGCTTATGTTCGATCCCGTTTCTCGGCTTCAGAGCTACTTTCTTGACTGTATTTTGAGTTAAGCAGTTGGCGTGACTTCAGTTCTAGCCTAAAAAGTAAAATCTTGTGTGATTCCTCCATGGTAACATAGCTGCCCGAGGTCGCAAAGTTAGCAAGTATAAGAAATTTGAAAATTGTACGTAATTTCATATTAGTGCTTATGTTCGATCCCGTTTCTCGGCTTCAGAGCTACTTTCTTGACTGTATTTTGAGTTAAACAGTTGGTGCTATTTCAGTTCTAGCCTAAAAAGTCAAATCTTGTGTGATTCCTCCATGGTAACATAGCTGCCCGAGGTCGCAAAGTTAGCAAGTATAAGAAATTTGAAAATTGTACGTAATTTCATATTAGTGCTTATGTTCGATCCCGTTTCTCGGCTTCAGAGCTACTTTCTTGGCTGTATTTTGAGTTAAACAGTTGGTGCTACTTCAGTTCTAGCCTAAAAAGTCAAATCTTGTGTGATTCCTCCATGGTAACATAGCTGCCCGAGGTCGCAAAGTTAGCAAGCACAAGAAATTTGAAAATTGCATGTAATTTCACGGTAGTGCTTATGGTCGATCCCGTTTCTCTACTTCAGTTCTAGCCTAAAAAGTCAAATCTTGTGTGATTCCTCCATGGTAACATAGCTGCCCGAGGTCGCAAAGTTAGCAAGTATAAGAAATTTGAAAATTGTACGTAATTTCATATTAGTGCTTATGTTCGATCCCGTTTCTCGGCTTCAGAGCTACTTTCTTGACTGTATTTTGAGTTAAACAGTTGGTGCTACTTCAGTTCTAGCCTAAAAAGTCAAATCTTGTGTGATTCCTCCATGGTAACATAGCTGCCCGAGGTCGCAAAGTTAGCAAGCACAAGAAATTTGAAAATTGCATGTAATTTCACGGTAGTGCTTATGGTCGATCCCGTTTCTCGGCATCAGAGCTACTTTCTTGACTGTATTTTGAGTTAAACAGTTGGCGTGACTTCAGATCTAGCCTAAAAAGTCAAATCTTGTGTGATTCCTCCATGGTAACATAGCTGCCCGAGGTCGCAAAGTTAGCAAGTACAAGAAATTTGAAAATTGTACGTAATTTCACATTAGCGCTTATGTTCGACCCCTTTTCTCGGCTTCAGAGCTACTTTCTTGACTGTATTTTGAGTTAAGCAGTTGGCGTGACTTCAGTTCTAGCCTAAAAAGTCAAATCTTGTGTGATTCCTCCATGGTAACATAGCTGCCCGAGGTCGCAAAGTTAGCAAGTATAAGAAATTTGAAAATTGTACGTAATTTCATATTAGTGCTTATGTTCGATCCCGTTTCTCGGCTTCAGAGCTACTTTCTTGACTGTATTTTGAGTTAAACAGTTGGTGCTACTTCAGTTCTAGCCTAAAAAGTCAAATCTTGTGTGATTCCTCCATGGTAACATAGCTGCCCGAGGTCGCAAAGTTAGCAAGCACAAGAAATTTGAAAATTGCATGTAATTTCACGGTAGTGCTTATGGTCGATCCCGTTTCTCTACTTCAGTTCTAGCCTAAAAAGCCAAATCTTGTGTGATTCCTCCATGGTAACATAGCTGCCCGAGGTCGCAAAGTTAGCAAGTATAAGAAATTTGAAAATTGTACGTAATTTCATATTAGTGCTTATGTTCGATCCCGTTTCTCGGCTTCAGAGCTACTTTCTTGACTGTATTTTGAGTTAAACAGTTGGTGCTACTTCAGTTCTAGCCTAAAAAGTCAAATCTTGTGTGATTCCTCCATGGTAACATAGCTGCCCGAGGTCGCAAAGTTAGCAAGCACAAGAAATTTGAAAATTGCATGTAATTTCACGGTAGTGCTTATGGTCGATCCCGTTTCTCTACTTCAGTTCTAGCCTAAAAAGTCAAATCTTGTGTGATTCCTCCATGGAACATAGCTGCCCGAGGTCGCAAAGTTAGCAAGCACAAGAAATTTGAAAATTGCATGTAATTTCACGGTAGTACTTATAGTCGATCCCGTTTCTCGGCTTTAGAGCTACTTTCTTGATTGTATTTTGAGTTAAACAGTTGGCGTGACTTCAGTTCTAGCCTAAAAAGTCAAATCTTGTGTGATTCCTCCATGGTAACATAGCTGCCCGAGGTCGCAAAGTTAGCAAGTATAAGAAATTTGAAAATTGTACGTAATTTCATATTAGTGCTTATGTTCGATCCCGTTTCTCGTCTTCAGAGCTACTTTCTTGACTGTATTTTGAGTTAAGCAGTTGGCGTGACTTCAGTTCTAGCCTAAAAAGTCAATTCTTGTGTGATTCCTCCATGGTAACATAGCTGCCCGAGGTCGCAAAGTTAGCAAGTATAAGAAATTTGAAAATTGTACGTAATTTCATATTAGTGCTTATGTTCGATCCCGTTTCTCGGCTTCAGAGCTACTTTCTTGACTGTATTTTGAGTTAGACAGTTGGTGCTACTTCAGTTCTAGCCTAAAAAGTCAAATGTTGTGTGATTCGTCCATGGTAACATAGCTGCCCGAGGTCGCAAAGTTAGCAAGTACAAGAAATTTGAAAATTGCATGTAATTTCACGGTAGTGCTTATGGTCGATCCCGTTTCTCGGCTTCGGAGCTACTTTCTTGACTGTATTTTGAGTTAAACAGTTGGTGCTACTTCAGTTCTAGCCTAAAAAGTCAAATCTTGTGTGATTCCTCCATGGTAACATAGCTGCCCGAGGTCGCAAAGTTAGCAAGCACAAGAAATTTGAAAATTGCATGTAATTTCACGGTAGTGCTTATAGTGCAAGTACAAGAAATTTGAAAATTGCATGTAATTTCACGGTAGTGCTTATGGTCGATCCCGTTTCTCGGCTTCGGAGCTACTTTCTTGACTGTATTTTGAGTTAAACAGTTGGTGCTACTTCAGTTCTAGCCTAAAAAGTCAAATCTTGTGTGATTCCTCCATGGTAACATAGCTGCCCGAGGTCGCAAAGTTAGCAAGCACAAGAAATTTGAAAATTGCATGTAATTTCACGGTAGTGCTTATGGTCGATCCCGTTTCTCGGCTTCAGAGCTACTTTCTTGACTGTATTTTGAGTTAAACAGTTGGCGTGACTTCAGATCTAGCCTAAAAAGTCAAATCTTGTGTGATTCCTCCATGGCAACATAGCTGCCCGAAGTCGCAAAGTTAGCAAGTACAAGAAATTTGAAAATTGTATGTAATTTCACGGTAGTGCTTATGGTCGATCCCGTTTCTCGGCTTCAGAGCCACTTTCTTGATTGTATTTTGAGTTAAACAGTTGGCGCGACTTCAGTTCTAGCCTAAAAAGTCAAATCTTGTGTGATTCCTCCATGGTAACATAGCTGCCCGAGGTCGCAAAGTTAGCAAGTATAAGAAATTTGAAAATTGTACGTAATTTCATATTAGTGCTTATGTTCGATCCCGTTTCTCGGCTTCAGAGCTACTTTCTTGACTGTATTTTGAGTTAAACAGTTGGTGCTACTTCAGTTCTAGCCTAAAAAGTAAAATCTTGTGTGATTCCTCCATGGTAACATAGCTGCCCGAGGTCGCAAAGTTAGCAAGCACAAGAAATTTGAAAATTGCATGTAATTTCACGGTAGTGCTTATGGTCGATCCCGTTTCTCTACTTCAGTTCTAGCCTAAAAAGTCAAATCTTGTGTGATTCCTCCATGGTAACATAGCTGCCCGAGGTCGCAAAGTTAGCAAGTATAAGAAATTTGAAAATTGTACGTAATTTCATATTAGTGCTTATGTTCGATCCCGTTTCTCGGCTTCAGAGCTACTTTCTTGACTGTATTTTGAGTTAAACAGTTGGTGCTACTAATTTCACGGTAGTACTTATAGTCGATCCCGTTTCTCGGCTTTAGAGCCACTTTCTTGATTGTATTTTGAGTTAAACAGTTGGCGTGACTTCAGTTCTAGCCTAAAAAGTCAAATCTTGTGTGATTCCTCCATGGTAACATAGCTGCCCGAGGTCGCAAAGTTAGCAAGTATAAGAAATTTGAAAATTGTACGTAATTTCATATTAGTGCTTATGTTCGATCCCGTTTCTCGGCTTCAGAGCTACTTTCTTGACTGTATTTTGAGTTAAGCAGTTGGCGTGACTTCAGTTCTAGCCTAAAAAGTCAAATCTTGTGTGATTCCTCCATGGTAACATAGCTGCCCGAGGTCGCAAAGTTAGCAAGTATAAGAAATTTGAAAATTGTACGTAATTTCATATTAGTGCTTATGGTCGATCCCGTTTCTCGGCTTCAGAGCTACTTTCTTGACTGTATTTTGAGTTAAACAGTTGGTGCTACTTCAGTTCTAGCCTAAAAAGTCAAATCTTGTGTGATTCCTCCATGGTAACATAGCTGCCCGAGGTCGCAAAGTTAGCAAGCACAAGAAATTTGAAAATTGCATGTAATTTCACGGTAGTGCTTATGGTCGATCCCGTTTCTCGGGTTCAGAGCTACTTTCTTGACTGTATTTTGAGTTAAACAGTTAGCGTGACTTCAGATCTAGCCTAAAAAGTCAAATCTTGTGTGATTCCTCCATGGTAACATAGCTGCCCGAGGTCGCAAAGTTAGCAAGTACAAGAAATTTGAAAATTGTACGTAATTTCACATTAGCGCTTATGTTCGACCCCTTTTCTCGGCTTCAGAGCTACTTTCTTGACTGTATTTTGAGTTAAGCAGTTCGCGTGACTTCAGTTCTAGCCTAAAAAGTCAAATCTTGTGTGATTCCTCCATGGTAACATAGCTGCCCGAGGTCGCAAAGTTAGCAAGTATAAGAAATTTGAAAATTGTACGTAATTTCATATTAGTGCTTATGTTCGATCCCGTTTCTCGGCTTCAGAGCTACTTTCTTGACTGTATTTTGAGTTAAACAGTTGGTGCTACTTCAGTTCTAGCCTAAAAAGTCAAATCTTGTGTGATTCCTCCATGGTAACATAGCTGCCCGAGGTCGCAAAGTTAGCAAGCACAAGAAATTTGAAAATTGCATGTAATTTCACGGTAGTGCTTATGGTCGATCCCGTTTCTCGGCTTCAGAGCTACTTTCTTGACTGTATTTTGAGTTAAACAGTTGGCGTGACTTCAGATCTACCCTAAAAAGTCAAATCTTGTGTGATTCCTCCATGGTAACATAGCTGCCCGAGGTCGCAAAGTTAGCAAGTACAAGAAATTTGAAAATTGTACGTAATTTCACATTAGCGCTTATGTTCGACCCCTTTTCTCGGCTTCAGAGCTACTTTCTTGACTGTATTTTGAGTTAAACAGTTGGTGCTACTAATTTCACGGTAGTACTTATAGTCGATCCCGTTTCTCGGCTTTAGAGCCACTTTCTTGATTGTATTTTGAGTTAAACAGTTGGCGTGACTTCAGTTCTAGCCTAAAAAGTCAAATCTTGTGTGATTCCTCCATGGTAACATAGCTGCCCGAGGTCGCAAAGTTAGCAAGTATAAGAAATTTGAAAATTGTACGTAATTTCATATGAGTGCTTATGTTCGATCCCGTTTCTCGGCTTCAGAGCTACTTTCTTGACTGTATTTTGAGTTAAGCAGTTGGCGTGACTTCAGATCTACCCTAAAAAGTCAAATCTTGTGTGATTCCTCCATGGTAACATAGCTGCCCGAGGTCGCAAAGTTAGCAAGTACAAGAAATTTGAAAATTGTACGTAATTTCACATTAGCGCTTATGTTCGACCCCTTTTCTCGGCTTCAGAGCTACTTTCTTGACTGTATTTTGAGTTAAACAGTTGGTGCTACTAATTTCACGGTAGTACTTATAGTCGATCCCGTTTCTCGGCTTTAGAGCCACTTTCTTGATTGTATTTTGAGTTAAACAGTTGGCGTGACTTCAGATCTACCCTAAAAAGTCAAATCTTGTGTGATTCCTCCATGGTAACATAGCTGCCCGAGGTCGCAAAGTTAGCAAGTACAAGAAATTTGAAAATTGTACGTAATTTCACATTAGCGCTTATGTTCGACCCCTTTTCTCGGCTTCAGAGCTACTTTCTTGACTGTATTTTGAGTTAAACAGTTGGTGCTACTAATTTCACGGTAGTACTTATAGTCGATCCCGTTTCTCGGCTTTAGAGCCACTTTCTTGATTGTATTTTGAGTTAAACAGTTGGCGTGACTTCAGTTCTAGCCTAAAAAGTCAAATCTTGTGTGATTCCTCCATGGTAACATAGCTGCCCGAGGTCGCAAAGTTAGCAAGCACAAGAAATTTGAAAATTGCATGTAATTTCACGATAGTGCTTATGGTCGATCCCGTTTCTCGGCTTCAGAGCTACTTTCTTGACTGTATTTTGAGTTAAACAGTTGGCGTGACTTCAGATCTAGCCTAAAAAGTCAAATCTTGTGTGATTCCTCCATGGTAACATAGCTGCCCGAGGTCGCAAAGTTAGCAAGTACAAGAAATTTGAAAATTGTACGTAATTTCACATTAGCGCTTATGTTCGACCCCTTTTCTCGGCTTCAGAGCTACTTTCTTGACTGTATTTTGAGTTAAGCAGTTGGCGTGACTTCAGTTCTAGCCTAAAAAGTCAAATCTTGTGTGATTCCTCCATGGTAACATAGCTGCCCGAGGTCGCAAAGTTAGCAAGTATAAGAAATTTGAAAATTGTACGTAATTTCATATTAGTGCTTATGTTCGATCCCGTTTCTCGGCTTCAGAGCTACTTTCTTGACTGTATTTTGAGTTAAACAGTTGGTGCTATTTCAGTTCTAGCCTAAAAAGTCAAATCTTGTGTGATTCCTCCATGGTAACATGGCTGCCCGAGGTCGCAAAGTTAGCAAGCACAAGAAATTTGAAAATTGCATGTAATTTCACGGTAGTGCTTATGGTCGATCCCGTTTCTCGGCTTCAGAGCCACTTTCTTGATTGTATTTTGAGTTAAACAGTTGGCGTGACTTCAGTTCTAGCCTAAAAAGTCAAATCTTGTGTGATTCCTCCATGGTAACATAGCTGCCCGAGGTCGCAAAGTTAGCAAGTACAAGAAATTTGAAAATTGTATGTAATTTCACGGTAGTGCTTATGGTCGATCCCGTTTCTCGGCTTCAGAGCCACTTTCTTGATTGTATTTTGAGTTAAACAGTTGGCGCGACTTCAGTTCTAGCCTAAAAAGTCAAATCTTGTGTGATTCCTCCATGGTAACATAGCTGGTCGAGGTCGCAAATTTAGCAAGTATAAGAAATTTGAAAATTGTACGTAATTTCACATTAGCGCTTATGTTCGACCCCTTTTCTCGGCTTCAGAGCTACTTTCTTGATTGTATTTTGAGTTAAGCAGTTGGCGTGACTTCAGTTCTAGCCTAAAAAGTCAAATCTTGTGTGATTCCTCCATGGTAACATAGCTGCCCGAGGTCGCAAAGTTAGCAAGTATAAGAAATTTGAAAATTGTACGTAATTTCATATTAGTGCTTATGTTCGATCCCGTTTCTCGGCTTCAGAGCTACTTTCTTGACTGTATTTTGAGTTAAACAGTTGGTGCTACTAATTTCACGGTAGTACTTATAGTCGATCCCGTTTCTCGGCTTTAGAGCCACTTTCTTGATTGTATTTTGAGTTAAACAGTTGGCGTGACTTCAGATCTAGCCTAAAAAGTCAAATCTTGTGTGATTCCTCCATGGTAACATAGCTGCCCGAGGTCGCAAAGTTAGCAAGTACAAGAAATTTGAAAATTGTACGTAATTTCACATTAGCGCTTATGTTCGACCCCTTTTCTCGGCTTTAGAGCCACTTTCTTGATTGTATTTTGAGTTAAACAGTTGGCGTGACTTCAGTTCTAGCCTAAAAAGTCAAATCTTGTGTGATTCCTCCATGGTAACATAGCTGCCCGAGGTCGCAAAGTTAGCAAGTATAAGAAATTTGAAAATTGTACGTAATTTCATATTAGTGCTTATGTTCGATCCCGTTTCTCGGCTTCAGAGCTACTTTCTTGACTGTATTTTGAGTTAAGCAGTTGGCGTGACTTCAGTTCTAGCCTAAAAAGTCAAATCTTGTGTGATTCCTCCATGGTAACATAGCTGCCCGAGGTCGCAAAATTAGCAAGTATAAGAAATTTGAAAATTGTACGTAATTTCATATTAGTGCTTATGTTCGATCCCGTTTCTCGGCTTCAGAGCTACTTTCTTGACTGTATTTTGAGTTAAACAGTTGGTGCTACTTCAGTTCTAGCCTAAAAAGTCAAATCTTGTGTGATTCCTCCATGGAAACATAGCTGCCCGAGGTCGCAAAGTTAGCAAGCACAAGAAATTTGAAAATTGCATGTAATTTCACGGTAGTGCTTATGGTCGATCCCGTTTCTCGGCTTCAGAGCTACTTTCTTGACTGTATTTTGAGTTAAACAGTTGGCGTGACTTCAGATCTAGCCTAAAAAGTCAAATCTTGTGTGATTCCTCCATGGTAACATAGCTGCCCGAGGTCGCAAAGTTAGCAAGTACAAGAAATTTGAAAATTGTACGTAATTTCACATTAGCGCTTATGTTCGACCCCTTTTCTCGGCTTCAGAGCTACTTTCTTGACTGTATTTTGAGTTAAGCAGTTGGCGTGACTTCAGTTCTAGCCTAAAAAGTCAAATCTTGTGTGATTCCTCCATGGTAACATAGCTGCCCGAGGTCGCAAAGTTAGCAAGTATAAGAAATTTGAAAATTGTACGTAATTTCATATTAGTGCTTATGTTCGATCCCGTTTCTCGGCTTCAGAGCTACTTTCTTGACTGTATTTTGAGTTAAACAGTTGGTGCTATTTCAGTTCTAGCCTAAAAAGTCAAATCTTGTGTGATTCCTCCATGGTAACATAGCTGCCCGAGGTCGCAAAGTTAGCAAGCACAAGAAATTTGAAAATTGCATGTAATTTCACGGTAGTGCTTATGGTCGATCCCGTTTCTCGGCTTCAGAGCAACTTTCTTGATTGTATTTTGAGTTAAACAGTTGGCGTGACTTCAGTTCTAGCCTAAAAAGTCAAATCTTGTGTGATTCCTCCATGGTAACATAGATGCCCGAGGTCGCAAAGTTAGCAAGTACAAGAAATTTGAAAATTGTATGTAATTTCACGGTAGTGCTTATGGTCGATCCCGTTTCTCGGCTTCAGAGCCACTTTCTTGATTGTATTTTGATTTAAACAGTTGGCGCGACTTCAGTTCTAGCCTAAAAAGTCAAATCTTGTGTGATTCCTCCATGGTAACATAGCTGGTCGAGGTCGCAAAGTTAGCAAGTATAAGAAATTTGAAAATTGTACGTAATTTCACATTAGCGCTTATGTTCGACCCCTTTTCTCGGCTTCAGAGCTACTTTCTTGATTGTATTTTGAGTTAAGCAGTTGGCGTGACTTCAGTTCTAGCCTAAAAAGTCAAATCTTGTGTGATTCCTCCATGGTAACATAGCTGCCCGAGGTCGCAAAGTTAGCAAGTATAAGAAATTTGAAAATTGTACGTAATTTCATATTAGTGCTTATGTTCGATCCCGTTTCTCGGCTTCAGAGCTACTTTCTTGACTGTATTTTGAGTTAAACAGTTGGTGCTACTAATTTCACGGTAGTACTTATAGTCGATCCCGTTTCTCGGCTTTAGAGCCACTTTCTTGATTGTATTTTGAGTTAAACAGTTGGCGTGACTTCAGATCTAGCCTAAAAAGTCAAATCTTGTGTGATTCCTCCATGGTAACATAGCTGCCCGAGGTCGCAAAGTTAGCAAGTACAAGAAATTTGAAAATTGTACGTAATTTCACATTAGCGCTTATGTTCGACCCCTTTTCTCGGCTTCAGAGCTACTTTCTTGACTGTATTTTGAGTTAAGCAGTTGGCGTGACTTCAGTTCTAGCCTAAAAAGTCAAATCTTGTGTGATTCCTCCATGGTAACATAGCTGCCCGAGGTCGCAAACTTAGCAAGTATAAGAAATTTGAAAATTGTACGTAATTTCATATTAGTGCTTATGTTCGATCCCGTTTCTCGGCTTCAGAGCTACTTTCTTGACTGTATTTTGAGTTAAACAGTTGGTGCTACTTCAGTTCTAGCCTAAAAAGTCAAATCTTGTGTGATTCCTCCATGGCAACATAGCTGCCCGAGGTCGCAAAGTTAGCAAGCACAAGAAATTTGAAAATTGCATGTAATTTCACGGTAGTGCTTATGGTCGATCCCGTTTCTCTACTTCAGTTCTAGCCTAAAAAGTCAAATCTTGTGTGATTCCTCCATGGTAACATAGCTGCCCGAGGTCGCCAAGTTAGCAAGTACAAGAAATTTGAAAATTGTACGTAATTTCACATTTGCGCTTATGTTCGATCCCGTTTCCCGGCTTCAGAGCTACTTTCTTGACTGTATTTTGAGTTAAGCAGTTGGCGTGACTTCAGTTCTAGCCTAAAAAGTCAAATCTTGTGTGATTCCTCCATGGTAACATAGCTGCCCGAGGTCGCAAAGTTAGCAAGTATAAGAAATTTGAAAATTGTACGTACTTTCATATTAGTGCTTATGTTCGATCCCGTTTCTCGGCTTCAGGGCTACTTTCTTGACTGTATTTTGAGTTAAACAGTTGGTGCTACTTCAGTTCTAGCCTAAAAAGTCAAATCTTGTGTGATTCCTCCATGGTAACATAGCTGCCCGAAGTCGCAAAGTTAGCAAGCACAAGAAATTTGAAAATTGCATGTAATTTCACGGTAGTGCTTATGGTCGATCCCGTTTCTCGGCTTCAGAGCCACTTTCTTGACTGTATTTTGAGTTAAACAGTTGGCGCGACTTCAGTTCTAGCCTAAAAAGTCAAATCTTGTGTGATTCCTCCATGGTAACATAGCTGCCCGAGGTCGCAAAATTAGCAAGTACAAGAAATTTGAAAATTGTACGTAATTTCACATTAGTGCTTAGGTTCGATCCCGTTTCTCGGCTTCAGAGCTACTTTCTTGACTGTAGTTTGAGTTAAGCAGTTGGCGTGACTTCAGTTCTAGCCTATAAAGTCAAATCTTGTGTGATTCCTCCATGGTAACATAGCTGCCCGGGGTCGCAAAGTTAGCAAGTACAAGAAATTTGAAAATTGTATGTAATTTCACGGTAGTGCTTATGTTCGATCCCGTTTCTCGGCTTCAGAGCCACTTTCTTGACTGTATTTTGAGTTAAGCAGTTGGCGTGACTTCAGTTCTAGCCTAAAAAGTCAAATCTTGTGTGATTCCTCCATGGTAACATAGCTGCCCGAGGTCGCAAAGTTAGCAAGTACAAGAAATTTGAAAATTGTACGTAATTTCACATTAGTGCTTACGTTCGATCCCGTTTCTCGGCTTCAGAGCTACTTTCTTGACTGTAGTTTGAGTTAAGCAGTTGGCGTGACTTCAGTTCTAGCCTAAAAAGTCAAATCTTGTGTGATTCCTCCATGGTAACATAGCTGCCCGAGGTCGCAAAGTTAGAAAGTACAAGAAATTTGAAAATTGTATGTAATTTCACGGTAGTGCTTATGTTCGATCCCGTTTCTCGGCTTCAGAGCTACTTTCTTGACTGTATTTTGAGTTAAACAGTTGGCGCGACTTCAGATCAAGCCTAAAAAGTCAAATCTTGTGTGATTCCTCCATGGTAACATAGCTGCCCGAGGTCGCAAAATTAGCAAGTACCAGAAATTTGAAAATTGCATGTAATTTCACGGTAGTGCTTATGGTCGATCCCGTTTCTCGGCTTCAGAGCCACTTTCTTGACTGTATTTTGAGTTAAACAGTTGGCGCGACTTCAGTTCTAGCCTAAAAAGTCAAATCTTGTGTGATTCCTCCATGGTAACATAGCTGCCCGAGGTCGCAAAGTTAGCAAGTACAAGAAATTTGAAAATTGTACGTAATTTCACATTAGCGCTTATGTTCGATCCCGTTTCTCGGCTTCAGAGCTACTTTCTTGAGTGTATTTTGAGTTAAGCAGTTGGCGTGACTTCAGTTCTAGCCTATAAAGTCAAATCTTGTGTGATTCCTCCATGGTAACATAGCTGCCCGAGGTCGCAAAGTTGGCAAATACAAGAAATTTGAAAATTGCATGTAATTTCACGGTAGTGCTTATGGTCGATCCCGTTTCTCGGCTTCAGAGCCACTTTCTTGACTGTATTTTGAGTTAAGCAGTTGGCGTGACTTCTGTTCTAGATTAAAAAGTCAAATCTTGTGTGATTCCTCCATGGTAACATAGCTGCCCGAGGTCGCAAAGTTAGCAAGTACAAGAAATTTGAAAATTGTATGTAATTTCACGGTAGTGCTTATGTTCGATCCCGTTTCTCGGCTTCAGAGCTACTTTCTTGACTGTATTTTAAGTTAAACAGTTGGCGCGACTTCAGATCTAGCCTAAAAAGTCAAATCTTGTGTGATTCCTCCATGGTAACATAGCTGCCCGAGGTCGCAAAGTTAGCAAGTATAAGAAATTTGAAAATTGTAGGTAATTTCATATTAGTGCTTATGTTCGATCCCGTTTCTCGGCTTCAGAGCCACTTTCTTGATTGTATTTTGAGTTAAACAGTTGGCGCGACTTCAGTTCTAGCCTAAAAAGTCAAATCTTGTGTGATTCCTCCATGGTAACAGAGCTGCCCGAGGTCGCAAAGTTAGCAAGTATAAGAAATTTGAAAATTGTACGTAATTTCATATTAGTGCTTATGTTCGATCCCGTTTCTCGGGTTCAGAGCTACTTTCTTGACTGTATTTTGAGTTAAACAGTTAGTGCTACTTCAGTTCTAGCCTAAAAAGTCAAATCTTGTGTGATTCCTTCATGGTAACATAGCTGCCCGAGGTCGCAAAGTTAGCAAGTACAAGAAATTTGAAAATTGCATGTAATTTCACGGTAGTGCTTATGGTCGATCCCGGTTCTCGGCTTCAGAGCCACTTTCTTGACTGTATTTTGAGTTAAACAGTTGACGCGACTTCAGTTCTAGCCTAAAAAGTCAAATCTTGTTTGATTCCTCCATGGTAACATAGCTGCCCGAGGTCGCAAAGTTAGCAAGCACAAGAAATTTGAAAATTGCCTGTAATTTCACGGTAGTGCTTATGGTCGATCCCGTTTCTCTACTTCAGTTCTAGCCTAAAAAGTCAAATCTTGTGTGATTCCTCCATGGTAACATAGCTGCCCGAGGTCGCCAAGTTAGCAAGTACAAGAAATTTGAAAATTGTACGTAATTTCACATTAGCGCTTATGTTCGATCCCGTTTCTCGGCTTCAGAGCTACTTTCTTGACTGTATTTTGAGTTAAGCAGTTGGCGTGACTTCAGTTCTAGCCTAAAAAGTCAAATCTTGTGTGATTCCTCCATGGTAACATAGCTGCCCGAGGTCGCAAAGTTAGCAAGTATAAGAAATTTGAAAATTGTACGTAATTTCATATTAGTGCTTATGTTCGATCCCGTTTCTCGGCTTCAGAGCTACTTTCTTGACTGTATTTTGAGTTAAACAGTCCATGGTAACATAGCTGCCCGAGGTCGCAAAGTTAGAAAGTACAAGAAATTTGAAAATTGTATGTAATTTCACGGTAGTGCTTATGTTCGATCCCGTTTCTCGGCTTCAGAGCTACTTTCTTGACTGTATTTTGAGTTAAACAGTTGGCGCGACTTCAGATCAAGCCTAAAAAGTCAAATCTTGTGTGATTCCTCCATGGTAACATAGCTGCCCGAGGTCGCAAAATTAGCAAGTACCAGAAATTTGAAAATTGCATGTAATTTCACGGTAGTGCTTATGGTCGATCCCGTTTCTCGGCTTCAGAGCCACTTTCTTGACTGTATTTTGAGTTAAACAGTTGGCGCGACTTCAGTTCTAGCCTAAAAAGTCAAATCTTGTGTGATTCCTCCATGGTAACATAGCTGCCCGAGGTCGCAAAGTTAGCAAGTACAAGAAATTTGAAAATTGTACGTAATTTCACATTAGCCCTTATGTTCGATACCGTTTCTCGGCTTCAGAGCTACTTTCTTGAGTGTATTTTGAGTTAAGCAGTTGGCGTGACTTCAGTTCTAGCCTATAAAGTCAAATCTTGTGTGATTCCTCCATGGTAACATAGCTGCCCGAGGTCGCAAAGTTGGCAAATACAAGAAATTTGAAAATTGCATGTAATTTCACGGTAGTGCTTATGGTCGATCCCGTTTCTCGGCTTCAGAGCCACTTTCTTGACTGTATTTTGAGTTAAGCAGTTGGCGTGACTTCTGTTCTAGATTAAAAAGTCAAATCTTGTGTGATTCCTCCATGGTAACATAGCTGCCCGAGGTCGCAAAGTTAGCAAGTACAAGAAATTTGAAAATTGTATGTAATTTCACGGTAGTGCTTATGTTCGATCCCGTTTCTCGGCTTCAGAGCTACTTTCTTGACTGTATTTTAAGTTAAACAGTTGGCGCGACTTCAGATCTAGCCTAAAAAGTCAAATCTTGTGTGATTCCTCCATGGTAACATAGCTGCCCGAGGTCGCAAAGTTAGCAAGTATAAGAAATTTGAAAATTGTACGTAATTTCATATTAGTACTTATGTTCGATCCCGTTTCTCGGCTTCAGAGCCACTTTCTTGATTGTATTTTGAGTTAAACAGTTGGCGCGACTTCAGTTCTAGCCTAAAAAGTCAAATCTTGTGTGATTCCTCCATGGTAACATAGCTGCCCGAGGTCGCAAAGTTAGCAAGTATAAGAAATTTGAAAATTGTACGTAATTTCATATTAGTGCTTATGTTCGATCCCGTTTCTCGGCTTCAGAGCTACTTTCTTGACTGTATTTTGAGTTAAACAGTTAGTGCTACTTCAGTTCTAGCCTAAAAAGTCAAATCTTGTGTGATTCCTTCATGGTAACATAGCTGCCCGGGGTCGCAAAGTTAGCAAGTACAAGAAATTTGAAAATTGCATGTAATTTCACGGTAGTGCTTATGGTCGATCCCGTTTCTCGGCTTCAGAGCCACTTTCTTGACTGTATTTTGAGTTAAACAGTTGACGCGACTTCAGTTCTAGCCTAAAAAGTCAAATCTTGTGTGATTCCTCCATGGTAACATAGCTGCCCGAGGTCGCAAAGTTAGCAAGCACAAGAAATTTGAAAATTGCATGTAATTTCACGGTAGTGCTTATGGTCGATCCCGTTTCTCTACTTCAGTTCTAGCCTAAAAAGTCAAATCTTGTGTGATTCCTCCATGGTAACATAGCTGCCCGAGGTCGCCAAGTTAGCAAGTACAAGAAATTTGAAAATTGTACGTAATTTCACATTAGCGCTTATGTTCGATCCCGTTTCTCGGCTTCAGAGCTACTTTCTTGACTGTATTTTGAGTTAAGCAGTTGGCGTGACTTCAGTTCTAGCCTAAAAAGTCAAATCTTGTGTGATTCCTCCATGGTAACATAGCTGCCCGAGGTCGCAAAGTTAGCAAGTATAAGAAATTTGAAAATTGTACGTAATTTCATATTAGTGCTTATGTTCGATCCCGTTTCTCGGCTTCAGGGCTACTTTCTTGACTGTATTTTGAGTTAAACAGTTGGTGCTACTTCAGTTCTAGCCTAAAAAGTCAAATCTTGTGTGATTCCTCCATGGTAACATAGCTGCCCGAGGTCGCAAAGTTAGCAAGCACAAGAAATTTGAAAATTGCATGTAATTTCACGGTAGTGCTTATGGTCGATCCCGTTTCTCGGCTTCAGAGCTTCTTTCTTGACTGTATTTTGAGTTAAACAGTTGGCGTGACTTCAGATCTAGCCTAAAAAGTCAAATCTTGTGTGATTCCTCCATGGTAACATAGCTGCCCGAGGTCGCAAAGTTAGCAAGTACAAGAAATTTGAAAATTGTACGTAATTTCACATTAGCGCTTATGTTCGATCCCGTTTCTCGGCTTCAGAGCTACTTTCTTGACTGTATTTTGAGTTAAGCAGTTGGCGTGACTTCAGTTCTAGCCTATAAAGTCAAACCTTGTGTGATTCCTCCATGGTAACATAGCTGCCCGAGGTCGCAAAGTTGGCAAGTACAAGAAATTTGAAAATTGCATGTAATTTCACGGTAGTGTTTATGGTCGATCCCGTTTCTCGGCTTCAGAGCCACTTTCTTGACTGTATTTTGAGTTAAACAGTTGGCGTGACTTCAGTTCTAGCCTAAAAAGTCAAATCTTGTGTGATTCCTCCCTGGTAACATAGCTGCCCGAGGTCGCAAAATTAGCAAGTACAAGAAATTTGAAAATTGTACGTAATTTCACATTAGTGCTTACGTTCGATCCCGTTTCTCGGCTTCAGAGCTACTTTCTTGACTGTAGTTTGAGTTAAGCAGTTGGCGTGACTTCAGTTCTAGCCTAAAAAGTCAAATCTTGTGTGATTCCTCCATGGTAACATAGCTGCCCGAGGTCGCAAAGTTAGCAAGTACAAGAAATTTGAAAATTGTATGTAATTTCACGGTAGTGCTTATGGTCGATCCCGTTTCTCAGCTTGAGAGCCACTTTCTTGATTGTATTTTGAGTTAAACAGTTGGCGCGACTTCAGTTCTAGATTAAAAAGTCAAATCTTGTGTGATTCCTCCATGGTAACATAGCTGCCCGAGGTCGCAAAGTTAGCAAGTACAAGAAATTTGAAAATTGTATGTAATTTCACGGTAGTGCTTATGTTCGATCCCGTTTCTCGGCTTCAGAGCTACTTTCTTGACTGTATTTTAAGTTAAACAGTTGGCGCGACTTCAGATCTAGCCTAAAAAGTCAAATCTTGTGTGATTCCTCCATGGTAACATAGCTGCCCGAGATCGCAAAGTTAGCAAGTACAAGAATTTTGAAAATTGTACGTAATTTCACATTAGTGCTTATGTTCGATCCCGTTTCTCGGCTTCAGAGCTACTTTCTTGACTGTATTTTGAGTTAAACAGTTGGCGCTACTTCAGTTCTAGCCTAAAAAGTCAAATCTTGTGTGATTCCTCCATGGTAACATAGCTGCCCGAGGTCGCAAAATTAGCAAGTACAAGAAATTTGAAAATTGCATGTAATTTCACGGTAGTGCTTATGGTCGATCCCGTTTCTCGGCTTCAGAGCCACTTTCTTGATTGTATTTTGAGTTAAACAGTTGGCGTGACTTCAGTTCTAGCCTAAAAAGTCAAATCTTGTGTGATTCCTCCATGGTAACATAGCTGCCCGAGGTCGCAAAGTTAGCAAGTACAAGAAATTTGAAAATTGTATGTAATTTCACGGTAGTGCTTATGGTCGATCCCGTTTCTCGGCTTCAGAGCCACTTTCTTGATTGTATTTTGAGTTAAACAGTTGGCGCGACTTCAGTTCTAGCCTAAAAAGTCAAATCTTGTGTGATTCCTCCATGGTAACATAGCTGCCCGAGGTCGCAAAGTTAGCAAGTACAAGAAATTTGAAAATTGCATGTAATTTCACGGTAGTGCTTATGGTCGATCCCGTTTCTCGACTTCAGAGCTACTTTCTTGACTGTATTTTGAGTTAAGCAGTTGGCGTGACTTCAGTTCTAGCCTAAAAAGTCAAATCTTGTGTGATTCCTCCATGGTAACATAGCTGCCCGAGGTCGCAAAGTTAGCAAGTACAAGAAATTTGAAAATTGTAATTTCACGGTAGTGCTTATGGTCGATCCCGTTTCTCGGCTTCAGAGCCACTTTCTTGATTGTATTTTGAGTTAAACAGTTGGCGCGACTTCAAAGTCAAATCTTGTGTGATTCCTCCATGGTAACATAGCTGCCCGAGGTCGCAAAGTTAGCAAGTACAAGAAATTTGAAAATTGTACGTAATTTCACATTAGTGCTTATGTTCGATCCCGTTTCTCGGCTTCAGAGCCACTTTCTTGATTGTATTTTGAGCTAAACAGTTGGCGTGACTTCAGTTCTAGCCTAAAAAGTCAAATCTTGTGTGATTCCTCCATGGTAACATAGCTGCCCGAGGTCGCAAAGTTAGCAAGTATAAGAAATTTGAAAATTGTACGTAATTTCATATTAGTCCTTATGTTCGATCCCGTTTCTCGGCTTCAGAGCTACTTTCTTGACTGTATTTTGAGTTAAACAGTTGGTGCTACTTCAGTTCTAGCCTAAAAAGTCAAATCTTGTGTGATTCCTCCATGGTAACATAGCTGCCCGAGGTCGCAAAGTTAGCAAGTACAAGAAATTTGAAAATTGTATGTAATTTCACGGTAGTGCTTATGGTCGCTCCCGTTTCTCGGCTTCAGAGCCACTTTCTTGATTGTATTTTGAGTTAAACAGTTGGCGTGACTTCAGTTCTAGCCTAAAAAGTCAAATCTTGTGTGATTCCTCCATGGTAACATAGCTGCCCGAGGTCGCAAAGTTAGCAAGTACAAGAAATTTGAAAATTGTATGTAATTTCACGGTAGTGCTTATGTTCGATCCCGTTTCTCAGCTTCAGAGCTACTTTCTTGACTGTATTTTGAGTTAAACAGTTGGCGCGCCTTCAGTTCTAGCCTAAAAAGTCAAATCTTGTGTGATTCCTCCATGGTAACATAGCTGCCCGAGGTCGCAAAGTTAGCAAGTACAAGAAATTTGAAAATTGTACGTAATTTCACATTAGTGCTTATGGTCGACCCCGTTTCTCGGCTTCAGAGCTACTTTCTTGACTGCATTTTTAGTTAAACAGTTGGCGCGCCTTCAGTTCTAGCCTAAAAAGTCAAATCTTGTGTGATTCCTCCATGGTAACATAGCTGCCCGAGGTCGCAAAGTTAGCAAGTACAAGAAATTTGAAAATTGTATGTAATTTCACGGTAGTGCTTCTGTTCGATCCCGTTTCTCGGCTTCAGAGCTACTTTCTTGACTGTATTTTGAGTTAAACAGTTGGCGCGACTTCAGATCAAGCCTAAAAAGTCAAATCTTGTGTGATTCCTCCATGGTAACATAGCTGCCCGAGGTCGCAAAATTAGCAAGTACCAGAAATTTGAAAATTGCATGTAATTTCACGGTAGTGCTTATGGTCGATCCCGTTTCTCGGCTTCAGAGCCACTTTCTTGACTGTATTTTGAGTTAAACAGTTGGCGCGACTTCAGTTCTAGCCTAAAAAGTCAAATCTTGTGTGATTCCTCCATGGTAACATAGCTGCCCGAGGTCGCAAAGTTAGCAAGTACAAGAAATTTGAAAATTGTACGTAATTTCACATTAGCCCTTATGTTCGATACCGTTTCTCGGCTTCAGAGCTACTTTCTTGAGTGTATTTTGAGTTAAGCAGTTGGCGTGACTTCAGTTCTAGCCTATAAAGTCAAATCTTGTGTGATTCCTCCATGGTAACATAGCTGCCCGAGGTCGCAAAGTTGGCAAATACAAGAAATTTGAAAATTGCATGTAATTTCACGGTAGTGCTTATGGTCGATCCCGTTTCTCGGCTTCAGAGCCACTTTCTTGACTGTATTTTGAGTTAAGCAGTTGGCGTGACTTCTGTTCTAGATTAAAAAGTCAAATCTTGTGTGATTCCTCCATGGTAACATAGCTGCCCGAGGTCGCAAAGTTAGCAAGTACAAGAAATTTGAAAATTGTATGTAATTTCACGGTAGTGCTTATGTTCGATCCCGTTTCTCGGCTTCAGAGCTACTTTCTTGACTGTATTTTAAGTTAAACAGTTGGCGCGACTTCAGATCTAGCCTAAAAAGTCAAATCTTGTGTGATTCCTCCATGGTAACATAGCTGCCCGAGGTCGCAAAGTTAGCAAGTATAAGAAATTTGAAAATTGTACGTAATTTCATATTAGTACTTATGTTCGATCCCGTTTCTCGGCTTCAGAGCCACTTTCTTGATTGTATTTTGAGTTAAACAGTTGGCGCGACTTCAGTTCTAGCCTAAAAAGTCAAATCTTGTGTGATTCCTCCATGGTAACATAGCTGCCCGAGGTCGCAAAGTTAGCAAGTATAAGAAATTTGAAAATTGTACGTAATTTCATATTAGTGCTTATGTTCGATCCCGTTTCTCGGCTTCAGAGCTACTTTCTTGACTGTATTTTGAGTTAAACAGTTAGTGCTACTTCAGTTCTAGCCTAAAAAGTCAAATCTTGTGTGATTCCTTCATGGTAACATAGCTGCCCGGGGTCGCAAAGTTAGCAAGTACAAGAAATTTGAAAATTGCATGTAATTTCACGGTAGTGCTTATGGTCGATCCCGTTTCTCGGCTTCAGAGCCACTTTCTTGACTGTATTTTGAGTTAAACAGTTGACGCGACTTCAGTTCTAGCCTAAAAAGTCAAATCTTGTGTGATTCCTCCATGGTAACATAGCTGCCCGAGGTCGCAAAGTTAGCAAGCACAAGAAATTTGAAAATTGCATGTAATTTCACGGTAGTGCTTATGGTCGATCCCGTTTCTCTACTTCAGTTCTAGCCTAAAAAGTCAAATCTTGTGTGATTCCTCCATGGTAACATAGCTGCCCGAGGTCGCCAAGTTAGCAAGTACAAGAAATTTGAAAATTGTACGTAATTTCACATTAGCGCTTATGTTCGATCCCGTTTCTCGGCTTCAGAGCTACTTTCTTGACTGTATTTTGAGTTAAGCAGTTGGCGTGACTTCAGTTCTAGCCTAAAAAGTCAAATCTTGTGTGATTCCTCCATGGTAACATAGCTGCCCGAGGTCGCAAAGTTAGCAAGTATAAGAAATTTGAAAATTGTACGTAATTTCATATTAGTGCTTATGTTCGATCCCGTTTCTCGGCTTCAGGGCTACTTTCTTGACTGTATTTTGAGTTAAACAGTTGGTGCTACTTCAGTTCTAGCCTAAAAAGTCAAATCTTGTGTGATTCCTCCATGGTAACATAGCTGCCCGAGGTCGCAAAGTTAGCAAGCACAAGAAATTTGAAAATTGCATGTAATTTCACGGTAGTGCTTATGGTCGATCCCGTTTCTCGGCTTCAGAGCTTCTTTCTTGACTGTATTTTGAGTTAAACAGTTGGCGTGACTTCAGATCTAGCCTAAAAAGTCAAATCTTGTGTGATTCCTCCATGGTAACATAGCTGCCCGAGGTCGCAAAGTTAGCAAGTACAAGAAATTTGAAAATTGTACGTAATTTCACATTAGCGCTTATGTTCGATCCCGTTTCTCGGCTTCAGAGCTACTTTCTTGACTGTATTTTGAGTTAAGCAGTTGGCGTGACTTCAGTTCTAGCCTATAAAGTCAAACCTTGTGTGATTCCTCCATGGTAACATAGCTGCCCGAGGTCGCAAAGTTGGCAAGTACAAGAAATTTGAAAATTGCATGTAATTTCACGGTAGTGTTTATGGTCGATCCCGTTTCTCGGCTTCAGAGCCACTTTCTTGACTGTATTTTGAGTTAAACAGTTGGCGTGACTTCAGTTCTAGCCTAAAAAGTCAAATCTTGTGTGATTCCTCCCTGGTAACATAGCTGCCCGAGGTCGCAAAATTAGCAAGTACAAGAAATTTGAAAATTGTACGTAATTTCACATTAGTGCTTACGTTCGATCCCGTTTCTCGGCTTCAGAGCTACTTTCTTGACTGTAGTTTGAGTTAAGCAGTTGGCGTGACTTCAGTTCTAGCCTAAAAAGTCAAATCTTGTGTGATTCCTCCATGGTAACATAGCTGCCCGAGGTCGCAAAGTTAGCAAGTACAAGAAATTTGAAAATTGTATGTAATTTCACGGTAGTGCTTATGGTCGATCCCGTTTCTCAGCTTGAGAGCCACTTTCTTGATTGTATTTTGAGTTAAACAGTTGGCGCGACTTCAGTTCTAGATTAAAAAGTCAAATCTTGTGTGATTCCTCCATGGTAACATAGCTGCCCGAGGTCGCAAAGTTAGCAAGTACAAGAAATTTGAAAATTGTATGTAATTTCACGGTAGTGCTTATGTTCGATCCCGTTTCTCGGCTTCAGAGCTACTTTCTTGACTGTATTTTAAGTTAAACAGTTGGCGCGACTTCAGATCTAGCCTAAAAAGTCAAATCTTGTGTGATTCCTCCATGGTAACATAGCTGCCCGAGATCGCAAAGTTAGCAAGTACAAGAATTTTGAAAATTGTACGTAATTTCACATTAGTGCTTATGTTCGATCCCGTTTCTCGGCTTCAGAGCTACTTTCTTGACTGTATTTTGAGTTAAACAGTTGGCGCTACTTCAGTTCTAGCCTAAAAAGTCAAATCTTGTGTGATTCCTCCATGGTAACATAGCTGCCCGAGGTCGCAAAATTAGCAAGTACAAGAAATTTGAAAATTGCATGTAATTTCACGGTAGTGCTTATGGTCGATCCCGTTTCTCGGCTTCAGAGCCACTTTCTTGATTGTATTTTGAGTTAAACAGTTGGCGTGACTTCAGTTCTAGCCTAAAAAGTCAAATCTTGTGTGATTCCTCCATGGTAACATAGCTGCCCGAGGTCGCAAAGTTAGCAAGTACAAGAAATTTGAAAATTGTATGTAATTTCACGGTAGTGCTTATGGTCGATCCCGTTTCTCGGCTTCAGAGCCACTTTCTTGATTGTATTTTGAGTTAAACAGTTGGCGCGACTTCAGTTCTAGCCTAAAAAGTCAAATCTTGTGTGATTCCTCCATGGTAACATAGCTGCCCGAGGTCGCAAAGTTAGCAAGTACAAGAAATTTGAAAATTGCATGTAATTTCACGGTAGTGCTTATGGTCGATCCCGTTTCTCGACTTCAGAGCTACTTTCTTGACTGTATTTTGAGTTAAGCAGTTGGCGTGACTTCAGTTCTAGCCTAAAAAGTCAAATCTTGTGTGATTCCTCCATGGTAACATAGCTGCCCGAGGTCGCAAAGTTAGCAAGTACAAGAAATTTGAAAATTGTAATTTCACGGTAGTGCTTATGGTCGATCCCGTTTCTCGGCTTCAGAGCCACTTTCTTGATTGTATTTTGAGTTAAACAGTTGGCGCGACTTCAAAGTCAAATCTTGTGTGATTCCTCCATGGTAACATAGCTGCCCGAGGTCGCAAAGTTAGCAAGTACAAGAAATTTGAAAATTGTACGTAATTTCACATTAGTGCTTATGTTCGATCCCGTTTCTCGGCTTCAGAGCCACTTTCTTGATTGTATTTTGAGCTAAACAGTTGGCGTGACTTCAGTTCTAGCCTAAAAAGTCAAATCTTGTGTGATTCCTCCATGGTAACATAGCTGCCCGAGGTCGCAAAGTTAGCAAGTATAAGAAATTTGAAAATTGTACGTAATTTCATATTAGTCCTTATGTTCGATCCCGTTTCTCGGCTTCAGAGCTACTTTCTTGACTGTATTTTGAGTTAAACAGTTGGTGCTACTTCAGTTCTAGCCTAAAAAGTCAAATCTTGTGTGATTCCTCCATGGTAACATAGCTGCCCGAGGTCGCAAAGTTAGCAAGTACAAGAAATTTGAAAATTGTATGTAATTTCACGGTAGTGCTTATGGTCGCTCCCGTTTCTCGGCTTCAGAGCCACTTTCTTGATTGTATTTTGAGTTAAACAGTTGGCGTGACTTCAGTTCTAGCCTAAAAAGTCAAATCTTGTGTGATTCCTCCATGGTAACATAGCTGCCCGAGGTCGCAAAGTTAGCAAGTACAAGAAATTTGAAAATTGTATGTAATTTCACGGTAGTGCTTATGTTCGATCCCGTTTCTCAGCTTCAGAGCTACTTTCTTGACTGTATTTTGAGTTAAACAGTTGGCGCGCCTTCAGTTCTAGCCTAAAAAGTCAAATCTTGTGTGATTCCTCCATGGTAACATAGCTGCCCGAGGTCGCAAAGTTAGCAAGTACAAGAAATTTGAAAATTGTACGTAATTTCACATTAGTGCTTATGGTCGACCCCGTTTCTCGGCTTCAGAGCTACTTTCTTGACTGCATTTTTAGTTAAACAGTTGGCGCGCCTTCAGTTCTAGCCTAAAAAGTCAAATCTTGTGTGATTCCTCCATGGTAACATAGCTGCCCGAGGTCGCAAAGTTAGCAAGTACAAGAAATTTGAAAATTGTATGTAATTTCACGGTAGTGCTTCTGTTCGATCCCGTTTCTCGGCTTCAGAGCTACTTTCTTGACTGTATTTTGAGTTAAACAGTTGGCGCGACTTCAGATCTAGCCTAAAAAGTCAAATCTTGTGTGATTCCTCCATAGTAACATAGCTGCCCGAGGTCGCAAAGTTAGCAAGTACAAGAAATTTGAAAATTGTACGTTATTTCACATAAGTGCTTATGGTCGATCCCGTTTCTCGGCTTCAGAGCCACTTTCTTGACTGTATTTTGAGTTGAACAGTTGGTGCTACTTCAGTTCTAGCCTAAAAAGTCAAATCTTGTGTGATTCCTCCATGGTAACATAGCTGCCCGAGGTCGCAAAGTTAGCAAGTACAAGAAATTTGAAAATTGTACGTAATTTCACATTAGTGCTTATGTTCGAACCCGTTTCTCGGCTTCAGAGCTACTTTCTTGACTGTATTTTGAGTTAAGCAGTTGGCGTGACTTCAGTTCTAGCCTAAAAAGTCAAATATTGTGTGATTCCTCCATGGTAACATAGCTGCCCGAGGTCGCAAAGTTAGCAAGTACAAGAAATTTGAAAATTGTACGTTATTTCACATTAGTGCTTATGGTCGATCCCGTTTCTCGGCTTCAGAGCCACTTTCTTGACTGTATTTTGAGTTAAACAGTTGGTGCTACTTCAGTTCTAGCCTAAAAAGTCAAATCTTGTGTGATTCCTCCATGGTAACATAGCTGCCCGAGGTCGCAAAGTTAGCAAGTACAAGAAATTTGAAAATTGTACGTAATTTCACATTAGTGCTTATGGTCGACCCCGTTTCTCGGCTTCAGAGCTACTTTCTTGACTGCATTTTGAGTTAAACAGTTGGCGCGCCTTCAGTTCTAGCCTAAAAAGTCAAATCTTGTGTGATTCCTCCATGGTAACATAGCTGCCCGAGGTCGCAAAGTTAGCAAGTACAAGAAATTTGAAAATTGTATGTAATTTCACGGTAGTGCTTCTGTTCGATCCCGTTTCTCGGCTTCAGAGCTACTTTCTTGACTGTATTTTGAGTTAAACAGTTGGCGCGACTTCAGATCTAGCCTAAAAAGTCAAATCTTGTGTGATTCCTCCATAGTAACATAGCTGCCCGAGGTCGCAAAGTTAGCAAGTACCAGAAATTTGAAAATTGTACGTTATTTCACATAAGTGCTTATGGTCGATCCCGTTTCTCGGCTTCAGAGCCACTTTCTTGACTGTATTTTGAGTTGAACAGTTGGTGCTACTTCAGTTCTAGCCTAAAAAGTCAAATCTTGTGTGATTCCTCCATGGTAACATAGCTGCCCGAGGTCGCAAAGTTAGCAAGTACAAGAAATTTGAAAATTGTATGTAATTTCACGGTAGTGCTTATGTTCGATCCCGTTTCTCGGCTTCAGAGCTACTTTCTTGACTGTATTTTGAGTCAAACAGTTGGCGCGACTTCAGATCTAGCCTAAAAAGTCAAATCTTGTGTGATTCCTCCAAGGAAACATAGCTGCCCGAGGTCGCAAAGTTAGCAAGTACACGAAATTTGAAAATTGTACGTAATTTCACATTAGTGCTTATGGTCGATCCCGTTTCTCGGCTTCAGAGCCACTGTCTTGACTGTATTTTGAGTTAAACAGTTGGTGCTACTTCAGTTCAAGCCTAAAAAGTCAAATCTTGTGTGATTCCTCCATGGTAACATAGCTGCCCGAGGTCGCAAAGTTAGCAAGTACAAGAAATTTGAAAATTGCATGTAATTTCACGATAGTGCTTATGGTCGATCCCGTTTCTCGGCTTCAGAGCCACTTTCTTGACTGTATTTTGAGTTAAACAGTTGGCGCGACTTCAGTTCTAGCCTAAAAAGTCAAATCTTGTGTGATTCCTCCATGGTAACATAGCTGCCCGAGGTCGCAAAGTTAGCAATTACAAGAAATTTGAAAATTGTACGTAATTTCACATTAGCGCTTATGTTCGATCCCGTTTCTCGGCTTCAGAGCTACTTTCTTGACTGTATTTTGAGTTAAGCAGTTGGCGTGACCTCAGTTCTAGCCTATAAAGTCAAATCTTGTGTGATTCCTCCATGGTAACATAGCTGCCCGAGGTCGCAAAGTTAGCAAGTACAAGAAATTTGAAAATTGTACGTTATTTCACATTAGTGCTTATGGTCGATCCCGTTTCTCGGCTTCAGAGCCACTTTCTTGACTGTATTTTGAGTTAAACAGTTGGTGCTACTTCAGTTCTAGCCTAAAAAGTCAAATCTTGTGTGATTCATCCATGGTAACATAGCTGCCCGAGGTCGCAAAGTTAGCAAGTACAAGAAATTTGAAAATTGTACGTAATTTCACATTAGTGCTTATGTTCGAACCCGTTTCTCGGCTTCAGAGCTACTTTCTTGACTGTATTTTGAGTTAAGCAGTTGGCGTGACTTCAGTTCTAGCCTAAAAAGTCAAATCTTGTGTGATTCCTCCATGGTAACATAGCTGCCCGAGGTCGCAAAGTTAGCAAGTACAAGAAATTTGAAAATTGTATGTAATTTCACGGTAGTGCTTATGTTCGATCCCGTTTCTCGGCTTCAGAGCTACTTTCTTGACTGTATTTTGAGTTAAACAGTTGGCGCGACTTCAGATCTAGCCTAAAAAGTCAAATCTTGTGTGATTCCTCCAAGGAAACATAGCTGCCCGAGGTCGCAAAGTTAGCAAGTACAAGAAATTTGAAAATTGTATGTAATTTCACGGTAGTGCTTATGTTCGATCCCGTTTCTCGGCTTCAGAGCTACTTTCTTGACTGTATTTTGAGTTAAACAGTTGGCGCGACTTCAGATCTAGCCTAAAAAGTCAAATCTTGTGTGATTCCTCCAAGGAAACATAGCTGCCCGAGGTCGCAAAGTTAGCAAGTACGCGAAATTTGAAAATTGTACGTAATTTCACATTAGTGCTTATGGTCGATCCCGTTTCTCGGCTTCAGAGCCACTGTCTTGACTGTATTTTGAGTTAAACAGTGGGAGCTACTTCAGTTCAAGCCTAAAAAGTCAAATCTTGTGTGATTCCTCCATGGTAACATAGCTGCCCGAGGTCGCAAAGTTAGCAAGTACAAGAAATTTGAAAATTGCATGTAATTTCACGATAGTGCTTATGGTCGATCCCGTTTCTCGGCTTCAGAGCTACTTTCTTGACTGTATTTTGAGTTAAGCAGTTGGCGTGACTTCAGTTCTAGCCTATAAAGTCAAATCTTGTGTGATTCCTCCATGGTAACATAGCTGCCCGAGGTCGCAAAGTTAGCAAGTACAAGAAATTTGAAAATTGTATGTAATTTCACGGTAGTGCTTATGTTCGATCCCGTTTCTCGGCTTCAGAGCTACTTTCTTGACTGTATTTTGAGTCAAACAGTTGGCGCGACTTCAGATCTAGCCTAAAAAGTCAAATCTTGTGTGATTCCTCCAAGGAAACATAGCTGCCCGAGGTCGCAAAGTTAGCAAGTACGCGAAATTTGAAAATTGTACGTAATTTCACATTAGTGCTTATGGTCGATCCCGTTTCTCGGCTTCAGAGCCACTGTCTTGACTGTATTTTGAGTTAAACAGTGGGTGCTACTTCAGTTCAAGCCTAAAAAGTCAAATCTTGTGTGATTCCTCCATGGTAACATAGCTGCCCGAGGTCGCAAAGTTAGCAAGTACAAGAAATTTGAAAATTGCATGTAATTTCACGATAGTGCTTATGGTCGATCCCGTTTCTCGGCTTCAGAGCCACTTTCTTGACTGTATTTTGAGTTAAACAGTTGGCGCGACTTCAGTTCTAGCCTAAAAAGTCAAATCTTGTGTGATTCCTCCATGGTAACATAGCTGCCCGAGGTCGCAAAGTTAGCAATTACAAGAAATTTGAAAATTGTACGTAATTTCATATTAGTGCTTATGGTCGATCCCGTTTCTCGGCTTCAGAGCTACTTTCTTGACTGTATTTTGAGTTAAACAGTTGGCGCGACTTCAGATCTAGCCTAAAAAGTCAAATCTTGTGTGATTCCTCCATGGTAACATAGCTGCCCGAGGTCGCAAAGTTAGCAAGTACAAGAAATTTGAAAATTGTACGTTATTTCACATAAGTGCTTATGGTCGATCCCGTTTCTCGGCTTCAGAGCCACTTTCTTGACTGTATTTTGAGTTGAACAGTTGGCGCTACTTCAGTTCTAGCCTAAAAAGTCAAATCTTGTGTGATTCCTCCATGGTAACATAGCTGCCCGAGGTCGCAAAGTTAGCAAGTACAAGAAATTTGAAAATTGTACGTAATTTCACATTAATGCTTATGTTCGAACCCGTTTCTCGGCTTCAGAGCTACTTTCTTGACTGTATTTTGAGTTAAGCAGTTGGCGTGACTTCAGTTCTAGCCTAAAAAGTCAAATCTTGTGTGATTCCTCCATGGTAACATAGCTGCCCGAGGTCGCAAAGTTAGCAAGTACAAGAAATTTGAAAATTGTATGTAATTTCACGGTAGTGCTTATGTTCGATCCCGTTTCTCGGCTTCAGAGCTACTTTCTTGACTGTATTTTGAGTTAAACAGTTGGCGCTACTTCAGATCTAGCCTAAAAAGTCAAATCTTGTGTGATTCCTCCAAGGAAACATAGCTGCCCGAGGTCGCAAAGTTAGCAAGTACACGAAATTTGAAAATTGTACGTAATTTCACATTAGTGCTTATGTTCGAACCCGTTTCTCGGCTTCAGAGCCACTGTCTTGACTGTATTTTGAGTTAAACAGTTGGTGCTACTTCAGTTCAAGCCTAAAAAGTCAAATCTTGTGTGATTCCTCCATGGTAACATAGCTGCCCGAGGTCGCAAAGTTAGCAAGTACAAGAAATTTGAAAATTGTACGTTATTTCACATTAGTGCTTATGGTCGATCCCGTTTCTCGGCTTCAGAGCCACTTTCTTGACTGTATTTTGAGTTAAACAGTTGGCGCGACTTCAGTTCTAGCCTAAAAAGTCAAATCTTGTGTGATTCCTCCATGGTAACATAGCTGCCCGAGGTCGCAAAGTTAGCAATTACAAGAAATTTGAAAATTGTACGTAATTTCACATTAGCGCTTATGTTCGATCCCGTTTCTCGGCTTCAGAGCTACTTTCTTGACTGTATTTTGAGTTAAGCAGTTGGCGTGACTTCAGTTCTAGCCTATAAAGTCAAATCTTGTGTGATTCCTCCATGGTAACATAGCTGCCCGAGGTCGCAAAGTTAGCAAGTACAAGAAATTTGAAAATTGCATGTAATTTCACGATAGTGCTTATGGTCGATCCCGTTTCTCGGCTTCAGAGCTACTTTCTTGACTGTATTTTGAGTTAAGCAGTTGGCGTGACTTCAGTTCTAGCCTATAAAGTCAAATCTTGTGTGATTCCTCCATGGTAACATAGCTGCCCGAGGTCGCAAAGTTAGCAAGTACAAGAAATTTGAAAATTGTATGTAATTTCACGGTAGTGCTTATGTTCGATCCCGTTTCTCGGCTTCAGAGCTACTTTCTTGACTGTATTTTGAGTTAAACAGTTGGCGCGACTTCAGATCTAGCCTAAAAAGTCAAATCTTGTGTGATTCCTCCAAGGAAACATAGCTGCCCGAGGTCGCAAAGTTAGCAAGTACGCGAAATTTGAAAATTGTACGTAATTTCACATTAGTGCTTATGGTCGATCCCGTTTCTCGGCTTCAGAGCCACTGTCTTGACTGTATTTTGAGTTAAACAGTGGGTGCTACTTCAGTTCAAGCCTAAAAAGTCAAATCTTGTGTGATTCCTCCATGGTAACATAGCTGCCCGAGGTCGCAAAGTTAGCAAGTACAAGAAATTTGAAAATTGCATGTAATTTCACGATAGTGCTTATGGTCGATCCCGTTTCTCGGCTTCAGAGCCACTTTCTTGACTGTATTTTGAGTTAAACAGTTGGCGCGACTTCAGTTCTAGCCTAAAAAGTCAAATCTTGTGTGATTCCTCCATGGTAACATAGCTGCCCGAGGTCGCAAAGTTAGCAATTACAAGAAATTTGAAAATTGTACGTAATTTCATATTAGTGCTTATGGTCGATCCCGTTTCTCGGCTTCAGAGCTACTTTCTTGACTGTATTTTGAGTTAAACAGTTGGCGCGACTTCAGATCTAGCCTAAAAAGTCAAATCTTGTGTGATTCCTCCATGGTAACATAGCTGCCCGAGGTCGCAAAGTTAGCAAGTACAAGAAATTTGAAAATTGTACGTTATTTCACATAAGTGCTTATGGTCGATCCCGTTTCTCGGCTTCAGAGCCACTTTCTTGACTGTATTTTGAGTTGAACAGTTGGCGCTACTTCAGTTCTAGCCTAAAAAGTCAAATCTTGTGTGATTCCTCCATGGTAACATAGCTGCCCGAGGTCGCAAAGTTAGCAAGTACAAGAAATTTGAAAATTGTACGTAATTTCACATTAATGCTTATGTTCGAACCCGTTTCTCGGCTTCAGAGCTACTTTCTTGACTGTATTTTGAGTTAAGCAGTTGGCGTGACTTCAGTTCTAGCCTAAAAAGTCAAATCTTGTGTGATTCCTCCATGGTAACATAGCTGCCCGAGGTCGCAAAGTTAGCAAGTACAAGAAATTTGAAAATTGTATGTAATTTCACGGTAGTGCTTATGTTCGATCCCGTTTCTCGGCTTCAGAGCTACTTTCTTGACTGTATTTTGAGTTAAACAGTTGGCGCTACTTCAGATCTAGCCTAAAAAGTCAAATCTTGTGTGATTCCTCCAAGGAAACATAGCTGCCCGAGGTCGCAAAGTTAGCAAGTACACGAAATTTGAAAATTGTACGTAATTTCACATTAGTGCTTATGTTCGAACCCGTTTCTCGGCTTCAGAGCCACTGTCTTGACTGTATTTTGAGTTAAACAGTTGGTGCTACTTCAGTTCAAGCCTAAAAAGTCAAATCTTGTGTGATTCCTCCATGGTAACATAGCTGCCCGAGGTCGCAAAGTTAGCAAGTACAAGAAATTTGAAAATTGTACGTTATTTCACATTAGTGCTTATGGTCGATCCCGTTTCTCGGCTTCAGAGCCACTTTCTTGACTGTATTTTGAGTTAAACAGTTGGCGCGACTTCAGTTCTAGCCTAAAAAGTCAAATCTTGTGTGATTCCTCCATGGTAACATAGCTGCCCGAGGTCGCAAAGTTAGCAATTACAAGAAATTTGAAAATTGTACGTAATTTCACATTAGCGCTTATGTTCGATCCCGTTTCTCGGCTTCAGAGCTACTTTCTTGACTGTATTTTGAGTTAAGCAGTTGGCGTGACTTCAGTTCTAGCCTATAAAGTCAAATCTTGTGTGATTCCTCCATGGTAACATAGCTGCCCGAGGTCGCAAAGTTAGCAAGTACAAGAAATTTGAAAATTGTACGTTATTTCACATTAGTGCTTATGGTCGATCCCGTTTCTCGGCTTCAGAGCCACTTTCTTGACTGTATTTTGAGTTAAGCAGTTGGTGCTACTTCAGTTCTAGCCTAAAAAGTCAAATCTTGTGTGATTCCTCCATGGTAACATAGCTGCCCGAGGTCGCAAAGTTAGCAAGTACAAGAAATTTGAAAATTGTACGTAATTTCACATTAGTGCTTATGTTCGAACCCGTTTCTCGGCTTCAGAGCTACTTTCTTGACTGTATTTTGAGTTAAGCAGTTGGCGTGACTTCAGTTCTAGCCTAAAAAGTCAAATCTTGTGTGATTCCTCCAAGGAAACATAGCTGCCCGAGGTCGCAAAGTTAGCAAGTACACGAAATTTGAAAATTGTACGTAATTTCACATTAGTGCTTATGGTCGATCCCGTTTCTCGGCTTAAGAGCCACTGTCTTGACTGTATTTTGAGTTAAACAGTTGGTGCTACTTCAGTTCAAGCCTAAAAAGTCAAATCTTGTGTGATTCCTCCATGGTAACATAGCTGCCCGAGGTCGCAAAGTTAGCAATTACAAGAAATTTGAAAATTGCATGTAATTTCACGATAGTGCTTATGGTCGATCCCGTTTCTCGGCTTCAGAGCCACTTTCTTGACTGTATTTTGAGTTAAACAGTTGGCGCGACTTCAGTTCTAGCCTAAAAAGTCAAATCTTGTGTGATTCCTCCATGGTAACATAGCTGCCCGAGGTCGCAAAGTTAGCAATTACAAGAAATTTGAAAATTGTACGTAATTTCATATTAGTGCTTATGGTCGATCCCGTTTCTCGGCTTCAGAGCTACTTTCTTGACTGTATTTTGAGTTAAGCAGTTGGCGTGACTTCAGTTCTAGCCTATAAAGTCAAATCTTGTGTGATTCCTCCATGGTAACATAGCTGCCCGAGGTCGCAAAGTTAGCAAGTACAAGAAATTTGAAAATTGTACGTTATTTCACATTAGTGCTTATGGTCGATCCCGTTTCTCGGCTTCAGAGCCACTTTCTTGACTGTATTTTGAGTTGAACAGTTGGCGCTACTTCAGTTCTAGCCTAAAAAGTCAAATCTTGTGTGATTCCTCCATGGTAACATAGCTGCCCGAGGTCGCAAAGTTAGCAAGTACAAGAAATTTGAAAATTGTACGTTATTTCACATTAGTGCTTATGGTCGATCCCGTTTCTCGGCTTCAGAGCCACTTTCTTGACTGTATTTTGAGTTAAACAGTTGGCGCGACTTCAGTTCTAGCCTAAAAAGTCAAATCTTGTGTGATTCCTCCATGGTAACATAGCTGCCCGAGGTCGCAAAGTTAGCAATTACAAGAAATTTGAAAATTGTACGTAATTTCATATTAGTGCTTATGGTCGATCCCGTTTCTCGGCTTCAGAGCTACTTTCTTGACTGTATTTTGAGTTAAGCAGTTGGCGTGACTTCAGTTCTAGCCTATAAAGTCAAATCTTGTGTGATTCCTCCATGGTAACATAGCTGCCCGAGGTCGCAAAGTTAGCAAGTACAAGAAATTTGAAAATTGTACGTTATTTCACATTAGTGCCTATGGTCGATCCCGTTTCTCGGCTTCAGAGCCACTTTCTTGACTGTATTTTGAGTTAAACAGTTGGTGCTACTTCAGTTCTAGCCTAAAAAGTCAAATCTTGTGTGATTCCTCCATGGTAACATAGCTGCCCGAGGTCGCAAAGTTAGCAAGTACAAGAAATTTGAAAATTGTACGTAATTTCACATTAGTGCTTATGTTCGAACCCGTTTCTCGGCTTCAGAGCTACTTTCTTGACTGTATTTTGAGTCAAACAGTTGGCGCGACTTCAGATCTAGCCTAAAAAGTCAAATCTTGTGTGATTCCTCCAAGGAAACATAGCTGCCCGAGGTCGCAAAGTTAGCAAGTACAAGAAATTTGAAAATTGTACGTTATTTCACATTAGTGCCTATGGTCGATCCCGTTTCTCGGCTTCAGAGCCACTTTCTTGACTGTATTTTGAGTTAAATAGTTGGTGCTACTTCAGTTCTAGCCTAAAAAGTCAAATCTTGTGTGATTCCTCCATGGTAACATAGCTGCCCGAGGTCGCAAAGTTAGCAAGTACAAGAAATTTGAAAATTGTACGTAATTTCACATTAGTGCTTATGTTCGAACCCGTTTCTCGGCTTCAGAGCTACTTTCTTGACTGTATTTTGAGTCAAACAGTTGGCGCGACTTCAGATCTAGCCTAAAAAGTCAAATCTTGTGTGATTCCTCCAAGGAAACATAGCTGCCCGAGGTCGCAAAGTTAGCAAGTACAAGAAATTTGAAAATTGTACGTTATTTCACATTAGTGCTTATGGTCGATCCCGTTTCTCGGCTTCAGAGCCACTTTCTTGACTGTATTTTGAGTTGAACAGTTGGCGCTACTTCAGTTCTAGCCTAAAAAGTCAAATCTTGTGTGATTCCTCCATGGTAACATAGCTGCCCGAGGTCGCAAAGTTAGCAAGTACAAGAAATTTGAAAATTGTATGTAATTTCACGGTAGTGCTTATGTTCGATCCCGTTTCTCGGCTTCAGAGCTACTTTCTTGACTGTATTTTGAGTCAAACAGTTGGCGCGACTTCAGATCTAGCCTAAAAAGTCAAATCTTGTGTGATTCCTCCAAGGAAACATAGCTGCCCGAGGTCGCAAAGTTAGCAAGTACACGAAATTTGAAAATTGTACGTAATTTCACATTAGTGCTTATGGTCGATCCCGTTTCTCGGCTTCAGAGCCACTGTCTTGACTGTATTTTGAGTTAAACAGTTGGTGCTACTTCAGTTCAAGCCTAAAAAGTCAAATCTTGTGTGATTCCTCCATGGTAACATAGCTGCCCGAGGTCGCAAAGTTAGCAAGTACAAGAAATTTGAAAATTGCATGTAATTTCACGATAGTGCTTATGGTCGATCCCGTTTCTCGGCTTCAGAGCCACTTTCTTGACTGTATTTTGAGTTAAACAGTTGGCGCGACTTCAGTTCTAGCCTAAAAAGTCAAATCTTGTGTGATTCCTCCATGGTAACATAGCTGCCCGAGGTCGCAAAGTTAGCAATTACAAGAAATTTGAAAATTGTACGTAATTTCACATTAGCGCTTATGTTCGATCCCGTTTCTCGGCTTCAGAGCTACTTTCTTGACTGTATTTTGAGTTAAGCAGTTGGCGTGACTTCAGTTCTAGCCTATAAAGTCAAATCTTGTGTGATTCCTCCATGGTAACATAGCTGCCCGAGGTCGCAAAGTTAGCAAGTACAAGAAATTTGAAAATTGTACGTTATTTCACATTAGTGCTTATGGTCGATCCCGTTTCTCGGCTTCAGAGCCACTTTCTTGACTGTATTTTGAGTTAAACAGTTGGTGCTACTTCAGTTCTAGCCTAAAAAGTCAAATCTTGTGTGATTCCTCCATGGTAACATAGCTGCCCGAGGTCGCAAAGTTAGCAAGTACAAGAAATTTGAAAATTGTACGTAATTTCACATTAGTGCTTATGTTCGAACCCGTTTCTCGGCTTCAGAGCTACTTTCTTGACTGTATTTTGAGTTAAGCAGTTGGCGTGACTTCAGTTCTAGCCTAAAAAGTCAAATCTTGTGTGATTCCTCCATGGTAACATAGCTGCCCGAGGTCGCAAAGTTAGCAAGTACAAGAAATTTGAAAATTGTATGTAATTTCACGGTAGTGCTTATGTTCGATCCCGTTTCTCGGCTTCAGAGCTACTTTCTTGACTGTATTTTGAGTTAAACAGTTGGCGCGACTTCAGATCTAGCCTAAAAAGTCAAATCTTGTGTGATTCCTCCAAGGAAACATAGCTGCCCGAGGTCGCAAAGTTAGCAAGTACGCGAAATTTGAAAATTGTACGTAATTTCACATTAGTGCTTATGGTCGATCCCGTTTCTCGGCTTCAGAGCCACTGTCTTGACTGTATTTTGAGTTAAACAGTGGGTGCTACTTCAGTTCAAGCCTAAAAAGTCAAATCTTGTGTGATTCCTCCATGGTAACATAGCTGCCCGAGGTCGCAAAGTTAGCAAGTACAAGAAATTTGAAAATTGCATGTAATTTCACGATAGTGCTTATGGTCGATCCCGTTTCTCGGCTTCAGAGCCACTTTCTTGACTGTATTTTGAGTTAAACAGTTGGCGCGACTTCAGTTCTAGCCTAAAAAGTCAAATCTTGTGTGATTCCTCCATGGTAACATAGCTGCCCGAGGTCGCAAAGTTAGCAATTACAAGAAATTTGAAAATTGTACGTAATTTCATATTAGTGCTTATGGTCGATCCCGTTTCTCGGCTTCAGAGCTACTTTCTTGACTGTATTTTGAGTTAAACAGTTGGCGCGACTTCAGATCTAGCCTAAAAAGTCAAATCTTGTGTGATTCCTCCATGGTAACATAGCTGCCCGAGGTCGCAAAGTTAGCAAGTACAAGAAATTTGAAAATTGTACGTTATTTCACATAAGTGCTTATGGTCGATCCCGTTTCTCGGCTTCAGAGCCACTTTCTTGACTGTATTTTGAGTTGAACAGTTGGCGGTACTTCAGTTCTAGCCTAAAAAGTCAAATCTTGTGTGATTCCTCCATGGTAACATAGCTGCCCGAGGTCGCAAAGTTAGCAAGTACAAGAAATTTGAAAATTGTACGTAATTTCACATTAATGCTTATGTTCGAACCCGTTTCTCGGCTTCAGAGCTACTTTCTTGACTGTATTTTGAGTTAAGCAGTTGGCGTGACTTCAGTTCTAGCCTAAAAAGTCAAATCTTGTGTGATTCCTCCATGGTAACATAGCTGCCCGAGGTCGCAAAGTTAGCAAGTACAAGAAATTTGAAAATTGTATGTAATTTCACGGTAGTGCTTATGTTCGATCCCGTTTCTCGGCTTCAGAGCTACTTTCTTGACTGTATTTTGAATTAAACAGTTGGCGCTACTTCAGATCTAGCCTAAAAAGTCAAATCTTGTGTGATTCCTCCAAGGAAACATAGCTGCCCGAGGTCGCAAAGTTAGCAAGTACACGAAATTTGAAAATTGTACGTAATTTCACATTAGTGCTTATGGTCGATCCCGTTTCTCGGCTTCAGAGCCACTTTCTTGACTGTATTTTGAGTTGAACAGTTGGCGCTACTTCAGATCTAGCCTAAAAAGTCAAATCTTGTGTGATTCCTCCAAGGAAACATAGCTGCCCGAGGTCGCAAAGTTAGCAAGTACACGAAATTTGAAAATTGTACGTAATTTCACATTAGTGCTTATGTTCGAACCCGTTTCTCGGCTTCAGAGCCACTGTCTTGACTGTATTTTGAGTTAAACAGTTGGTGCTACTTCAGTTCAAGCCTAAAAAGTCAAATCTTGCGTGATTCCTCCATGGTAACATAGCTGCCCGAGGTCGCAAAGTTAGCAAGTACAAGAAATTTGAAAATTGTATGTAATTTCACGGTAGTGCTTATGTTCGATCCCGTTTCTCGGCTTCAGAGCTACTTTCTTGACTGTATTTTGAGTTAAACAGTTGGCGCTACTTCAGATCTAGCCTAAAAAGTCAAATCTTGTGTGATTCCTCCAAGGAAACATAGCTGCCCGAGGTCGCAAAGTTAGCAAGTACACGAAATTTGAAAATTGTACGTAATTTCACATTAGTGCTTATGGTCGATCCCGTTTCTCGGCTTCAGAGCCACTTTCTTGACTGTATTTTGAGTTGAACAGTTGGCGCTACTTCAGATCTAGCCTAAAAAGTCAAATCTTGTGTGATTCCTCCAAGGAAACATAGCTGCCCGAGGTCGCAAAGTTAGCAAGTACAAGAAATTTGAAAATTGTACGTTATTTCACATTAGTGCCTATGGTCGATCCCGTTTCTCGGCTTCAGAGCCACTTTCTTGACTGTATTTTGAGTTAAATAGTTGGTGCTACTTCAGTTCTAGCCTAAAAAGTCAAATCTTGTGTGATTCCTCCATGGTAACATAGCTGCCCGAGGTCGCAAAGTTAGCAAGTACAAGAAATTTGAAAATTGTACGTAATTTCACATTAGTGCTTATGTTCGAACCCGTTTCTCGGCTTCAGAGCTACTTTCTTGACTGTATTTTGAGTCAAACAGTTGGCGCGACTTCAGATCTAGCCTAAAAAGTCAAATCTTGTGTGATTCCTCCAAGGAAACATAGCTGCCCGAGGTCGCAAAGTTAGCAAGTACAAGAAATTTGAAAATTGTACGTTATTTCACATTAGTGCTTATGGTCGATCCCGTTTCTCGGCTTCAGAGCCACTTTCTTGACTGTATTTTGAGTTGAACAGTTGGCGCTACTTCAGTTCTAGCCTAAAAAGTCAAATCTTGTGTGATTCCTCCATGGTAACATAGCTGCCCGAGGTCGCAAAGTTAGCAAGTACAAGAAATTTGAAAATTGTATGTAATTTCACGGTAGTGCTTATGTTCGATCCCGTTTCTCGGCTTCAGAGCTACTTTCTTGACTGTATTTTGAGTTAAACAGTTGGCGCGACTTCAGATCTAGCCTAAAAAGTCAAATCTTGTGTGATTCCTCCAAGGAAACATAGCTGCCCGAGGTCGCAAAGTTAGCAAGTACACGAAATTTGAAAATTGTACGTAATTTCACATTAGTGCTTATGGTCGATCCCGTTTCTCGGCTTCAGAGCCACTTTCTTGACTGTATTTTGAGTTAAACAGTTGGCGCGACTTCAGTTCTAGCCTAAAAAGTCAAATCTTGTGTGATTCCTCCATGGTAACATAGCTGCCCGAGGTCGCAAAGTTAGCAATTACAAGAAATTTGAAAATTGTACGTAATTTCACATTAGCGCTTATGTTCGATCCCGTTTCTCGGCTTCAGAGCTACTTTCTTGACTGTATTTTGAGTTAAGCAGTTGGCGTGACTTCAGTTCTAGCCTATAAAGTCAAATCTTGTGTGATTCCTCCATGGTAACATAGCTGCCCGAGGTCGCAAAGTTAGCAAGTACAAGAAATTTGAAAATTGTACGTTATTTCACATTAGTGCTTATGGTCGATCCCGTTTCTCGGCTTCAGAGCCACTTTCTTGACTGTATTTTGAGTTAAACAGTTGGTGCTACTTCAGTTCTAGCCTAAAAAGTCAAATCTTGTGTGATTCCTCCATGGTAACATAGCTGCCCGAGGTCGCAAAGTTAGCAAGTACAAGAAATTTGAAAATTGTACGTAATTTCACATTAGTGCTTATGTTCGAACCCGTTTCTCGGCTTCAGAGCTACTTTCTTGACTGTATTTTGAGTTAAGCAGTTGGCGTGACTTCAGTTCTAGCCTAAAAAGTCAAATCTTGTGTGATTCCTCCATGGTAACATAGCTGCCCGAGGTCGCAAAGTTAGCAAGTACAAGAAATTTGAAAATTGTATGTAATTTCACGGTAGTGCTTATGTTCGATCCCGTTTCTCGGCTTCAGAGCTACTTTCTTGACTGTATTTTGAGTTAAACAGTTGGCGCGACTTCAGATCTAGCCTAAAAAGTCAAATCTTGTGTGATTCCTCCAAGGAAACATAGCTGCCCGAGGTCGCAAAGTTAGCAAGTACGCGAAATTTGAAAATTGTACGTAATTTCACATTAGTGCTTATGGTCGATCCCGTTTCTCGGCTTCAGAGCCACTGTCTTGACTGTATTTTGAGTTAAACAGTGGGTGCTACTTCAGTTCAAGCCTAAAAAGTCAAATCTTGTGTGATTCCTCCATGGTAACATAGCTGCCCGAGGTCGCAAAGTTAGCAAGTACAAGAAATTTGAAAATTGCATGTAATTTCACGATAGTGCTTATGGTCGATCCCGTTTCTCGGCTTCAGAGCCACTTTCTTGACTGTATTTTGAGTTAAACAGTTGGCGCGACTTCAGTTCTAGCCTAAAAAGTCAAATCTTGTGTGATTCCTCCATGGTAACATAGCTGCCCGAGGTCGCAAAGTTAGCAATTACAAGAAATTTGAAAATTGTACGTAATTTCATATTAGTGCTTATGGTCGATCCCGTTTCTCGGCTTCAGAGCTACTTTCTTGACTGTATTTTGAGTTAAACAGTTGGCGCGACTTCAGATCTAGCCTAAAAAGTCAAATCTTGTGTGATTCCTCCATGGTAACATAGCTGCCCGAGGTCGCAAAGTTAGCAAGTACAAGAAATTTGAAAATTGTACGTTATTTCACATAAGTGCTTATGGTCGATCCCGTTTCTCGGCTTCAGAGCCACTTTCTTGACTGTATTTTGAGTTGAACAGTTGGCGGTACTTCAGTTCTAGCCTAAAAAGTCAAATCTTGTGTGATTCCTCCATGGTAACATAGCTGCCCGAGGTCGCAAAGTTAGCAAGTACAAGAAATTTGAAAATTGTACGTAATTTCACATTAATGCTTATGTTCGAACCCGTTTCTCGGCTTCAGAGCTACTTTCTTGACTGTATTTTGAGTTAAGCAGTTGGCGTGACTTCAGTTCTAGCCTAAAAAGTCAAATCTTGTGTGATTCCTCCATGGTAACATAGCTGCCCGAGGTCGCAAAGTTAGCAAGTACAAGAAATTTGAAAATTGTATGTAATTTCACGGTAGTGCTTATGTTCGATCCCGTTTCTCGGCTTCAGAGCTACTTTCTTGACTGTATTTTGAATTAAACAGTTGGCGCTACTTCAGATCTAGCCTAAAAAGTCAAATCTTGTGTGATTCCTCCAAGGAAACATAGCTGCCCGAGGTCGCAAAGTTAGCAAGTACACGAAATTTGAAAATTGTACGTAATTTCACATTAGTGCTTATGGTCGATCCCGTTTCTCGGCTTCAGAGCCACTTTCTTGACTGTATTTTGAGTTGAACAGTTGGCGCTACTTCAGATCTAGCCTAAAAAGTCAAATCTTGTGTGATTCCTCCAAGGAAACATAGCTGCCCGAGGTCGCAAAGTTAGCAAGTACACGAAATTTGAAAATTGTACGTAATTTCACATTAGTGCTTATGTTCGAACCCGTTTCTCGGCTTCAGAGCCACTGTCTTGACTGTATTTTGAGTTAAACAGTTGGTGCTACTTCAGTTCAAGCCTAAAAAGTCAAATCTTGCGTAATTCCTCCATGGTAACATAGCTGCCCGAGGTCGCAAAGTTAGCAAGTACAAGAAATTTGAAAATTGTACGTTATTTCACATTAGTGCTTATGGTCGATCCCGTTTCTCGGCTTCAGAGCCACTTTCTTGACTGTATTTTGAGTTAAACAGTTGGCGCGACTTCAGTTCTAGCCTAAAAAGTCAAATCTTGTGTGATTCCTCCATGGTAACATAGCTGCCCGAGGTCGCAAAGTTAGCAATTACAAGAAATTTGAAAATTGTACGTAATTTCACATTAGCGCTTATGTTCGATCCCGTTTCTCGGCTTCAGAGCTACTTTCTTGACTGTATTTTGAGTTAAGCAGTTGGCGTGACTTCAGTTCTAGCCTATAAAGTCAAATCTTGTGTGATTCCTCCATGGTAACATAGCTGCCCGAGGTCGCAAAGTTAGCAAGTACAAGAAATTTGAAAATTGTACGTTATTTCACATTAGTGCTTATGGTCGATCCCGTTTCTCGGCTTCAGAGCCACTTTCTTGACTGTATTTTGAGTTAAACAGTTGGTGCTACTTCAGTTCTAGCCTAAAAAGTCAAATCTTGTGTGATTCCTCCATGGTAACATAGCTGTCCGAGGTCGCAAAGTTAGCAAGTACAAGAAATTTGAAAATTGTACGTAATTTCACATTAGTGCTTATGTTCGAACCCGTTTCTCGGCTTCAGAGCTACTTTCTTGACTGTATTTTGAGTTAAGCAGTTGGCGTGACTTCAGTTCTAGCCTAAAAAGTCAAATCTTGTGTGATTCCTCCATGCTAACATAGCTGCCCGAGGTCGCAAAGTTAGCAAGTACAAGAAATTTGAAAATTGTATGTAATTTCACGGTAGTGCTTATGTTCGATCCCGTTTCTCGGCTTCAGAGCTACTTTCTTGACTGTATTTTGAGTTAAACAGTTGGCGCGACTTCAGATCTAGCCTAAAAAGTCAAATCTTGTGTGATTCCTCCAAGGAAACATAGCTGCCCGAGGTCGCAAAGTTAGCAAGTACACGAAATTTGAAAATTGTACGTAATTTCACATTAGTGCTTATGGTCGATCCCGTTTCTCGGCTTAAGAGCCACTGTCTTGACTGTATTTTGAGTTAAACAGTTGGTGCTACTTCAGTTCAAGCCTAAAAAGTCAAATCTTGTGTGATTCCTCCATGGTAACATAGCTGCCCGAGGTCGCAAAGTTAGCAATTACAAGAAATTTGAAAATTGCATGTAATTTCACGATAGTGCTTATGGTCGATCCCGTTTCTCGGCTTCAGAGCCACTTTCTTGACTGTATTTTGAGTTAAACAGTTGGCGCGACTTCAGTTCTAGCCTAAAAAGTCAAATCTTGTGTGATTCCTCCATGGTAACATAGCTGCCCGAGGTCGCAAAGTTAGCAATTACAAGAAATTTGAAAATTGTACGTAATTTCATATTAGTGCTTATGGTCGATCCCGTTTCTCGGCTTCAGAGCTACTTTCTTGACTGTATTTTGAGTTAAGCAGTTGGCGTGACTTCAGTTCTAGCCTATAAAGTCAAATCTTGTGTGATTCCTCCATGGTAACATAGCTGCCCGAGGTCGCAAAGTTAGCAAGTACAAGAAATTTGAAAATTGTACGTTATTTCACATTAGTGCTTATGGTCGATCCCGTTTCTCGGCTTCAGAGCCACTTTCTTGACTGTATTTTGAGTTGAACAGTTGGCGCTACTTCAGTTCTAGCCTAAAAAGTCAAATCTTGTGTGATTCCTCCATGGTAACATAGCTGCCCGAGGTCGCAAAGTTAGCAAGTACAAGAAATTTGAAAATTGTACGTTATTTCACATTAGTGCTTATGGTCGATCCCGTTTCTCGGCTTCAGAGCCACTTTCTTGACTGTATTTTGAGTTAAACAGTTGGCGCGACTTCAGTTCTAGCCTAAAAAGTCAAATCTTGTGTGATTCCTTCATGGTAACATAGCTGCCCGAGGTCGCAAAGTTAGCAATTACAAGAAATTTGAAAATTGTACGTAATTTCATATTAGTGCTTATGGTCGATCCCGTTTCTCGGCTTCAGAGCTACTTTCTTGACTGTATTTTGAGTTAAGCAGTTGGCGTGACTTCAGTTCTAGCCTATAAAGTCAAATCTTGTGTGATTCCTCCATGGTAACATAGCTGCCCGAGGTCGCAAAGTTAGCAAGTACAAGAAATTTGAAAATTGTACGTTATTTCACATTAGTGCCTATGGTCGATCCCGTTTCTCGGCTTCAGAGCCACTTTCTTGACTGTATTTTGAGTTAAACAGTTGGTGCTACTTCAGTTCTAGCCTAAAAAGTCAAATCTTGTGTGATTCCTCCATGGTAACATAGCTGCCCGAGGTCGCAAAGTTAGCAAGTACAAGAAATTTGAAAATTGTACGTAATTTCACATTAGTGCTTATGTTCGAACCCGTTTCTCGGCTTCAGAGCTACTTTCTTGACTGTATTTTGAGTTAAGCAGTTGGCGTGATTTCAGTTCTAGCCTAAAAAGTCAAATCTTGTGTGATTCCTCCATGGTAACATAGCTGCCCGAGGTCGCAAAGTTAGCAAGTACAAGAAATTTGAAAATTGTATGTAATTTCACGGTAGTGCTTATGTTCGATCCCGTTTCTCGGCTTCAGAGCTACTTTCTTGACTGTATTTTGAGTTAAACAGTTGGCGCGACTTCAGATCTAGCCTAAAAAGTCAAATCTTGTGTGACTCCTCCAAGGAAACATAGCTGCCCGAGGTCGCAAAGTTAGCAAGTACACGAAATTTGAAAATTGTACGTAATTTCACATTAGTGCTTATGGTCGATCCCGTTTCTCGGCTTCAGAGCCACTGTCTTGACTGTATTTTGAGTTAAACAGTTGGTGCTACTTCAGTTCAAGCCTAAAAAGTAAAATCTTGTGTGATTCCTCCATGGTAACATAGCTGCCCGAGGTCGCAAAGTTAGCAAGTACAAGAAATTTGAAAATTGCATGTAATTTCACGATAGTGCTTATGGTCGATCCCGTTTCTCGGCTTCAGAGCCACTTTCTTGACTGTATTTTGAGTTAAACAGTTGGCGCGACTTCAGTTCTAGCCTAAAAAGTCAAATCTTGTGTGATTCCTCCATGGTAACATAGCTGCCCGAGGTCGCAAAGTTAGCAATTACAAGAAATTTGAAAATTGTACGTAATTTCATATTAGTGCTTATGGTCGATCCCGTTTCTCGGCTTCAGAGCTACTTTCTTGACTGTATTTTGAGTTAAACAATTGGCGCGACTTCAGATCTAGCCTAAAAAGTCAAATCTTGTGTGATTCCTCCATGGTAACATAGCTGCCCGAGGTCGCAAAGTTAGCAAGTACAAGAAATTTGAAAATTGTACGTTATTTCACATAAGTGCTTATGGTCGATCCCGTTTCTCGGCTTCAGAGCCACTTTCTTGACTGTATTTTGAGTTGAACAGTTGGCGCTACTTCAGTTCTAGCCTAAAAAGTCAAATCTTGTGTGATTCCTCCATGGTGACATAGCTGCCCGAGGTCGCAAAGTTAGCAAGTACAAGAAATTTGAAAATTGTACGTAATTTCACATTAGTGCTTATGTTCGAACCCGTTTCTCGGCTTCAGAGCTATTTTCTTGACTGTATTTTGAGTTAAGCAGTTGGCGTGACTTCAGTTCTAGCCTAAAAAGTCAAATCTTGTGTGATTCCTCCATGGTAACATAGCTGCCCGAGGTCGCAAAGTTAGCAAGTACAAGAAATTTGAAAATTGTATGTAATTTCACGGTAGTGCTTATGTTCGATCCCGTTTCTCGGCTTCAGAGTTACTTTCTTGACTGTATTTTGAGTTAAACAGTTGGCGCGACTTCAGATCTAGCCTAAAAAGTCAAATCTTGTGTGATTCCTCCAAGGAAACATAGCTGCCCGAGGTCGCAAAGTTAGCAAGTACACGAAATTTGAAAATTGTACGTAATTTCACATTAGTGCTTATGTTCGAACCCGTTTCTCGGCTTCAGAGCCACTGTCTTGACTGTATTTTGAGTTAAACAGTTGGTGCTACTTCAGTTCAAGCCTAAAAAGTCAAATCTTGTGTGATTCCTCCATGGTAACATAGCTGCCCGAGGTCGCAAAGTTAGCAAGTACAAGAAATTTGAAAATTGCATGTAATTTCACGATAGTGCTTATGGTCGATCCCGTTTCTCGGCTTCAGAGCCACTTTCTTGACTGTATTTTGAGTTAAACAGTTGGCGCGACTTCAGTTCTAGCCTAAAAAGTCAAATCTTGTGTGATTCCTCCATGGTAACATAGTTGCCCGAGGTCGCAAAGTTAGCAATTACAAGAAATTTGAAAATTGTACGTAATTTCACATTAGCGCTTATGTTCGATCCCGTTTCTCGGCTTCAGAGCTACTTTCTTGACTGTATTTTGAGTTAAGCAGTTGGCGTGACTTCAGTTCTAGCCTATAAAGTCAAATCTTGTGTGATTCCTCCAAGGAAACATAGCTGCCCGAGGTCGCAAAGTTAGCAAGTACACGAAATTTGAAAATTGTACGTAATTTCACATTAGTGCTTATGGTCGATCCCGTTTCTCGGCTTCAGAGCCACTGTCTTGACTGTATTTTGAGTTAAACAGTTGGTGCTACTTCAGTTCAAGCCTAAAAAGTAAAATCTTGTGTGATTCCTCCATGGTAACATAGCTGCCCGAGGTCGCAAATTTAGCAAGTACAAGAAATTTGAAAATTGTACGTAATTTCACATTAGTGCTTATGTTCGAACCCGTTTCTCGGCTTCAGAGCTACTTTCTTGACTGTATTTTGAGTTAAGCAGTTGGCGCGACTTCAGATCTAGCCTAAAAAGTCAAATCTTGTGTGATTCCTCCAAGGAAACATAGCTGCCCGAGGTCGCAAAGTTAGCAAGTACACGAAATTTGAAAATTGTACGTAATTTCACATTAGTGCTTATGGTCGATCCCGTTTCTCGGCTTCAGAGCCACTGTCTTGACTGTATTTTGAGTTAAACAGTTGGTGCTACTTCAGTTCAAGCCTAAAAAGTCAAATCTTGTGTGATTCCTCCATGGTAACATAGCTGCCCGAGGTCGCAAAGTTAGCAAGTACAAGAAATTTGAAAATTGTATGTAATTTCACGGTAGTGCTTATGTTCGATCCCGTTTCTCGGCTTCAGAGCTACTTTCTTGACTGTATTTTGAGTTAAACAGTTGGCGCGACTTCAGATCTAGCCTAAAAAGTCAAATCTTGTGTGATTCCTCCAAGGAAACATAGCTGCCCGAGGTCGCAAAGTTAGCAAGTACACGAAATTTGAAAATTGTACGTAATTTCACATTAGTGCTTATGGTCGATCCCGTTTCTCGGCTTCAAAGCCACTGTCTTGACTGTATTTTGAGTTAAACAGTTGGCGCGACTTCAGTTCTAGCCTAAAAAGTCAAATCTTGTGTGATTCCTCCATGGTAACATAGCTGCCCGAGGTCGCAAAGTTAGCAATTACAAGAAATTTGAAAATTGTACGTAATTTCACATTAGCGCTTATGTTCGATCCCGTTTCTCGGCTTCAGAGCTACTTTCTTGACTGTATTTTGAGTTAAGCAGTTGGCGTGACTTCAGTTCTAGCCTATAAAGTCAAATCTTGTGTGATTCCTCCATGGTAACATAGCTGCCCGAGGTCGCAAAGTTAGCAAGTACAAGAAATTTGAAAATTGTACGTTATTTCACATTAGTGCTTATGGTCGATCCCGTTTCTCGGCTTCAGAGCCACTTTCTTGACTGTATATTGAGTTAAACAGTTGGTGCTACTTCAGTTCTAGCCTAAAAAGTCAAATCTTGTGTGATTCCTCCATGGTAACATAGCTGCCCGAGGTCGCAAAGTTAACAAGTACAAGAAATTTGAAAATTGTACGTAATTTCACATTAGTGCTTATGTTCGAACCCGTTTCTCGGCTTCAGAGCTACTTTCTTGACTGTATTTTGAGTTAAGCAGTTGGCGTGACTTCAGTTCTAGCCTAAAAAGTCAAATCTTGTGTGATTCCTCCATGGTAACATAGCTGCCCGAGGTCGCAAAGTTAGCAAGTACAAGAAATTTGAAAATTGTATGTAATTTCACGGTAGTGCTTATGTTCGATCCCGTTTCTCGGCTTCAGAGCTACTTGCTTGACTGTATTTTGAGTTAAACAGTTGGCGCGACTTCAGATCTAGCCTAAAAAGTCAAATCTTGTGTGATTCCTCCAAGGAAACATAGCTGCCCGAGGTCGCAAAGTTAGCAAGTACACGAAATTTGAAAATTGTACGTAATTTCACATTAGTGCTTATGGTCGATCCCGTTTCTCGGCTTCAGAGCCACTGTCTTGACCGTATTTTGAGTTAAACAGTTGGTGCTACTTCAGTTCAAGCCTAAAAAGTCAAATCTTGTGTGATTCCTCCATGGTAACATAGCTGCCCGAGGTCGCAAAGTTAGCAAGTACAAGAAATTTGAAAATTGTACGTTATTTCACATTAGTGCTTATGGTCGATCCCGTTTCTCGGCTTCAGAGCCACTTTCTTGACTGTATATTGAGTTAAACAGTTGGTGCTACTTCAGTTCTAGCCTAAAAAGTCAAATCTTGTGTGATTCCTCCATGGTAACATAGCTGCCCGAGGTCGCAAAGTTAACAAGTACAAGAAATTTGAAAATTGTACGTAATTTCACATTAGTGCTTATGTTCGAACCCGTTTCTCGGCTTCAGAGCTACTTTCTTGACTGTATTTTGAGTTAAGCAGTTGGCGTGACTTCAGTTCTAGCCTAAAAAGTCAAATCTTGTGTGATTCCTCCATGGTAACATAGCTGCCCGAGGTCGCAAAGTTAGCAAGTACAAGAAATTTGAAAATTGTATGTAATTTCACGGTAGTGCTTATGTTCGATCCCGTTTCTCGGCTTCAGAGCTACTTTCTTGACTGTATTTTGAGCTAAATAGTTGGCGCGACTTCAGATCTAGCCTAAAAAGTCAAATCTTGTGTGATTCCTCCAAGGAAACATAGCTGCCCGAGGTCGCAAAGTTAGCAAGTACACGAAATTTGAAAATTGTACGTAATTTCACATTAGTGCTTATGGTCGATCCCGTTTCTCGGCTTCAGAGCCACTGTCTTGACTGTATTTTGAGTTAAACAGTTGGTGCTACTTCAGTTCAAGCCTAAAAAGTCAAATCTTGTGTGATTCCTCCATGGTAACATAGCTGCCCGAGGTCGCAAAGTTAGCAAGTACAAGAAATTTGAAAATTGTATGTAATTTCACGGTAGTGCTTATGTTCGATCCCGTTTCTCGGCTTCAGAGCTACTTTCTTGACTGTATTTTGAGTTAAACAGTTGGCGCGACTTCAGATCTAGCCTAAAAAGTCAAATCTTGTGTTATTCCTCCAAGGAAACATAGCTGCCCGAGGTCGCAAAGTTAGCAAGTACACGAAATTTGAAAATTGTACGTAATTTCACATTAGTGCTTATGGTCGATCCCGTTTCTCGGCTTCAAAGCCACTGTCTTGACTGTATTTTGAGTTAAACAGTTGGCGCGACTTCAGTTCTAGCCTAAAAAGTCAAATCTTGTGTGATTCCTCCATGGTAACATAGCTGCCCGAGGTCGCAAAGTTAGCAATTACAAGAAATTTGAAAATTGTACGTAATTTCACATTAGCGCTTATGTTCGATCCCGTTTCTCGGCTTCAGAGCTACTTTCTTGACTGTATTTTGAGTTAAGCAGTTGGCGTGACTTCAGTTCTAGCCTATAAAGTCAAATCTTGTGTGATTCCTCCATGGTAACATAGCTGCCCGAGGTCGCAAAGTTAGCAAGTACAAGAAATTTGAAAATTGTACGTTATTTCACATTAGTGCTTATGGTCGATCCCGTTTCTCGGCTTCAGAGCCACTTTCTTGACTGTATATTGAGTTAAACAGTTGGTGCTACTTCAGTTCTAGCCTAAAAAGTCAAATCTTGTGTGATTCCTCCATGGTAACATAGCTGCCCGAGGTCGCAAAGTTAACAAGTACAAGAAATTTGAAAATTGTACGTAATTTCACATTAGTGCTTATGTTCGAACCCGTTTCTCGGCTTCAGAGCTACTTTCTTGACTGTATTTTGAGTTAAGCAGTTGGCGTGACTTCAGTTCTAGCCTAAAAAGTCAAATCTTGTGTGATTCCTCCATGGTAACATAGCTGCCCGAGGTCGCAAAGTTAGCAAGTACAAGAAATTTGAAAATTGTATGTAATTTCACGGTAGTGCTTATGTTCGATCCCGTTTCTCGGCTTCAGAGCTACTTTCTTGACTGTATTTTGAGTTAAACAGTTGGCGCGACTTCAGATATAGCCTAAAAAGTCAAATCTTGTGTGATTCCTCCAAGGAAACATAGCTGCCCGAGGTCGCAAAGTTAGCAAGTACACGAAATTTGAAAATTGTACGTAATTTCCCATTAGTGCTTATGGTCGATCCCGTTTCTCGGCTTCAGAGCCACTGTCTTGACCGTATTTTGAGTTAAACAGTTGGTGCTACTTCAGTTCAAGCCTAAAAAGTCAAATCTTGTGTGATTCCTCCATGGTAACATAGCTGCCCGAGGTCGCAAAGTTAGCAAGTACAAGAAATTTGAAAATTGTACGTTATTTCACATTAGTGCTTATGGTCGATCCCGTTTCTCGGCTTCAGAGCCACTTTCTTGACTGTATATTGAGTTAAACAGTTGGTGCTACTTCAGTTCTAGCCTAAAGAGTCAAATCTTGTGTGATTCCTCCATGGTAACATAGCTGCCCGAGGTCGCAAAGTTAACAAGTACAAGAAATTTGAAAATTGTACGTAATTTCACATTAGTGCTTATGTTCGAACCCGTTTCTCGGCTTCAGAGCTACTTTCTTGACTGTATTTTGAGTTAAGCAGTTGGCGTGACTTCAGTTCTAGCCTATAAAGTCAAATCTTGTGTGATTCCTCCATGGTAACATAGCTGCCCGGGGTCGCAAAGTTAGCAAGTACAAGAAATTTGAAAATTGTATGTAATTTCACGGTAGTGCTTATGTTCGATCCCGTTTCTCGGCTTCAGAGCTACTTTCTTGACTGTATTTTGAGCTAAACAGTTGGCGCGACTTCAGATCTAGCCTAAAAAGTCAAATCTTGTGTGATTCCTCCAAGGAAACATAGCTGCCCGAGGTCGCAAAGTTAGCAAGTACACGAAATTTGAAAATTGTACGTAATTTCACATTAGTGCTTATGTTCGAACCCGTTTCTCGGCTTCAGAGCTACTTTCTTGACTGTATTTTGAGTTAAGCAGTTGGCGTGACTTCAGTTCTAGCCTAAAAAGTCAAATCTTGTGTGATTCCTCCATGGTAACATAGCTGCCCGAGGTCGCAAAGTTAGCAAGTACAAGAAATTTGAAAATTGTATGTAATTTCACGGTAGTGCTTATGTTCGATCCCGTTTCTCGGCTTCAGAGCTACTTTCTTGACTGTATTTTGAGTTAAACAGTTGGCGCGACTTCAGATCTAGCCTATAAAGTCAAATCTTGTGTGATTCCTCCAAGGAAACATAGCTGCCCGAGGTCGCAAAATTAGCAAGTACACGAAATTTGAAAATTGTACGTAATTTCACATTAGTGCTTATGTTCGAACCCGTTTCTCGGCTTCAGAGCCACTGTCTTGACTGTATTTTGAGTTAAACAGTTGGTGCTACTTCAGTTCAAGCCTAAAAAGTCAAATCTTGTGTGATTCCTCCATGGTAACATAGCTGCCCGAGGTCGCAAAGTTAGCAAGTACAAGAAATTTGAAAATTGTACGTTATTTCACATTAGTGCTTATGGTCGATCCCGTTTCTCGGCTTCAGAGCCACTTTCTTGACTGTATTTTGAGTTAAACAGTTGGCGCGACTTCAGTTCTAGCCTAAAAAGTCAAATCTTGTGTGATTCCTCCATGGTAACATAGCTGCCCGAGGTCGCAAAGTTAGCAATTACAAGAAATTTGAAAATTGTACGTAATTTCACATTAGCGCTTATGTTCGATCCCGTTTCTCGGCTTCAGAGCTACTTTCTTGACTGTATTTTGAGTTAAGCAGTTGGCGTGACTTCAGTTCTAGCCTATAAAGTCAAATCTTGTGTGATTCCTCCATGGTAACATAGCTGCCCGAGGTCGCAAAGTTAGCAAGTACAAGAAATTTGAAAATTGTACGTTATTTCACATTAGTGCTTATGGTCGATCCCGTTTCTCGGCTTCAGAGCCACTTTCTTGACTGTATTTTGAGTTAAACAGTTGGTGCTACTTCAGTTCTAGCCTAAAAAGTCAAATCTTGTGTGATTCCTCCATGGTAACATAGCTGCCCGAGGTCGCAAAGTTAGCAAGTACAAGAAATTTGAAAATTGTATGTAATTTCACGGTAGCGCTTATGTTCGATCCCGTTTCTCGGCTTCAGAGCCACTTTCTTGACTGTATTTTGAGTTAAACAGTTGGTGCTACTTCAGTTCAAGCCTAAAAAGTCAAATCTTGTGTGATTCCTCCATGGTAACATAGCTGCCCGAGGTCGCAAAGTTAGCAAGTACAAGAAATTTGAAAATTGCATGTAATTTCACGATAGTGCTTATGGTCGATCCCGTTTCACGGCTTCAGAGCCACTTTCTTGACTGTATTTTGAGTTAAACAGTTGGCGCGACTTCAGTTCTAGCCTAAAAAGTCAAATCTTGTGTGATTCCTCCATGGTAACATAGCTGCCCGAGGTCGCAAAGTTAGCAATTACAAGAAATTTGAAAATTGTACGTAATTTCATATTAGTGCTTATGGTCGATCCCGTTTCTCGGCTTCAGAGCTACTTTCTTGACTGTATTTTGAGTTAAACAGTTGGCGCGACTTCAGATCTAGCCTAAAAAGTCAAATCTTGTGTGATTCCTCCATGGTAACATAGCTGCCCGAGGTCGCAAAGTTAGCAAGTACAAGAAATTTGAAAATTGTACGTTATTTCACATAAGTGCTTATGGTCGATCCCGTTTCTCGGCTTCACAGCCACTTTCTTGACTGTATTTTGAGTTGAACAGTTGGCGCTACTTCAGTTCTAGCCTAAAAAGTCAAATCTTGTGTGATTCCTCCATGGTAACATAGCTGCCCGAGGTCGCAAAGTTAGCAAGTACAAGAAATTTGAAAATTGTACGTAATTTCACATTAGTGCTTATGTTCGAACCCGTTTCTCGGCTTCAGAGCTACTTTCTTGACTGTATTTTGAGTTAAGCAGTTGGCGTGACTTCAGTTCTAGCCTAAAAAGTCAAATCTTGTGTGATTCCTCCATGGTAACATAGCTGCCCGAGGTCGCAAAGTTAGCAAGTACAAGAAATTTGAAAATTGTATGTAATTTCACGGTAGTGCTTATGTTCGATCCCGTTTCTCGGCTTCAGAGCTACTTTCTTGACTGTATTTTGAGTTAAGCAGTTGGCGCGACTTCAGATCTAGCCTAAAAAGTCAAATCTTGTGTGATTCCTCCAAGGAAACATAGCTGCCCGAGGTCGCAAAGTTAGCAAGTACACGAAATTTAAAAATTGTACGTAATTTCACATTAGTGCTTATGTTCGAACCCGTTTCTCGGCTTCAGAGCCACTGTCTTGACTGTATTTTGAGTTAAACAGTTGGCGCGACTTCAGTTCTAGCCTAAAAAGTCAAATCTTGTGTGATTCCTCCATGGTAACATAGTTGCCCGAGGTCGCAAAGTTAGCAATTACAAGAAATTTGAAAATTGTACGTAATTTCACATTAGCGCTTATGTTCGATCCCGTTTCTCGGCTTCAGAGCTACTTTCTTGACTGTATTTTGAGTTAAGCAGTTGGCGTGACTTCAGTTCTAGCCTATAAAGTCAAATCTTGTGTGATTCCTCCATGGTAACATAGCTGCCCGAGGTCGCAAAGTTAGCAAGTACAAGAAATTTGAAAATTGTACGTTATTTCACATTAGTGCTTATGGTCGATCCCGTTTCTCGGCTTCAGAGCCACTTTCTTGACTGTATTTTGAGTTAAACAGTTGGTGCTACTTCAGTTCTAGCCTAAAAAGTCAAATCTTGTGTGATTCCTCCATGGTAACATAGCTGCCCGAGGTAGCAAAGTTAGCAAGTACAAGAAATTTGAAAATTGTACGTAATTTCACATTAGTGCTTATGTTCGAACCCGTTTCTCGGCTTCAGAGCTACTTTCTTGACTGTATTTTGAGTTAAGCAGTTGGCGTGACTTCAGTTCTAGCCTAAAAAGTCAAATCTTGTGTGATTCCTCCATGGTAACCTAGCTGCCCGAGGTCGCAAAATTAGCAAGTACAAGAAATTTGAAAATTGTATGTAATTTCACGGTAGTGCTTATGTTCGATCCCGTTTCTCGGCTTCAGAGCTACTTTCTTGACTGTATTTTGAGTTAAACAGTTGGCGCGACTTCAGATCTAGCCTAAAAAGTCAAATCTTGTGTGATTCCTCCAAGGAAACATAGCTGCCCGAGGTCGCAAAGTTAGCAAGTACACGAAATTTGAAAATTGTACGTAATTTCACATTAGTGCTTATGGTCGATCCCGTTTCTCGGCTTCAGAGCCACTGTCTTGACTGTATTTTGAGTTAAACAGTTGGTGCTACTTCAGTTCAAGCCTAAAAAGTCAAATCTTGTGTGATTCCTCCATGGTAACATAGCTGCCCGAGGTCGCAAAGTTAGCAAGTACAAGAAATTTGAAAATTGTACGTAATTTCACATTAGTGCTTATGTTCGAACCCGTTTCTCGGCTTCAGAGCTACTTTCTTGAATGTATTTTGAGTTAAGCAGTTGGCGTGACTTCAGTTCTAGCCTAAAAAGTCAAATCTTGTGTGATTCCTCCATGGTAACCTAGCTGCCCGAGGTCGCAAAATTAGCAAGTACAAGAAATTTGAAAATTGTATGTAATTTCACGGTAGTGCTTATGTTCGATCCCGTTTCTCGGCTTCAGAGCTACTTTCTTGACTGTATTTTGAGTTAAACAGTTGGCGCGACTTCAGATCTAGCCTAAAAAGTCAAATCTTGTGTGATTCCTCCAAGGAAACATAGCTGCCCGAGGTCTCAAAGTTAGCAAGTACACGAAATTTGAAAATTGTACGTAATTTCACATTAGTGCTTATGGTCGATCCCGTTTCTCGGCTTCAGAGCCACTGTCTTGACTGTATTTTGAGTTAAACAGTTGGTGCTACTTCAGTTCAAGCCTAAAAAGTCAAATCTTGTGTGATTCCTCCATGGTAACATAGCTGCCCGAGGTCGCAAAGTTAGCAAGTACAAGAAATTTGAAAATTGCATGTAATTTCACGATAGTGCTTATGGTCGATCCCGTTTCTCGGCTTCAGAGCCACTTTCTTGACTGTATTTTGAGTTAAACAGTTGGCGCGACTTCAGTTCTAGCCTAAAAAGTCAAATCTTGTGTGATTCCTCCATGGTAACATAGCTGCCCGAGGTCGCAAAGTTAGCAATTACAAGAAATTTGAAAATTGTACGTAATTTCATATTAGTGCTTATGTTCGATCCCGTTTCTCGGCTTCAGAGCTACTTTCTTGACTGTATTTTGAGTTAAGCAGTTGGCGTGACTTCAGTTCTAGCCTATAAAGTCAAATCTTGTGTGATTCCTCCATGGTAACATAGCTGCCCGAGGTCGCAAAGTTCGCAAGTACAAGAAATTTGAAAATTGCATGTAATTTCACGGTAGTGCTTATGGTCGATCCCGTTTCTCGGCCTCAGAGCCACTTTCGTGACTGTATTTCAGTTAAACATTTGACGTGACTTCAGTTCTAGCCTAAAAAGTCAAATCTTGTGTGATTCCTCCATGGTAACATAGCTGCCCGAGGTCGCAAAGTTAGCAAGTACAAGAAATTTGAAAATTGTACGTAATTTCACATTAGTGCTTATGTTCGATCCCGTTTCTCGGCTTCAGAGCTACTTTCTTGACTGTATTTTGAGTTAAGCAGCTGGTGCTACTTCAGTTCTAGCCTATAAAGTCAAATCTTGTGTGGTTCCTCCATGGTAACATAGCTGCCCGAGGTCGCAAAGTTAGCAAGTACAAGAAATTTGAAAATTGTACGTAATTTCACATTAGTGCTTATGTTCGATCCCGATTCTCGGCTTCAGAGCTAATTTCTTGACTGTATTTTGAGTTAAGCAGCTGGTGCTACTGCAGTTCTAGCCTATAAAGTCAAATCTTGTGTGATTCCTCCATGGTAACATAGCTGCCCGAGGTCGCAAAGTTAGCAAGTACAAGAAATTTGAAAATTGTACGTAATTTCATATTAGTGCTTATGTTCGATCCCGTTTCTCGGCTTCAGAGCTACTTTCTTGACTGTATTTTGAGTTAAACAGTAGGCGGTACTTCAGTTCAAGCATAAAAAGTCAAATCTTGTGTGATTCCTCCATGGTAACATAGCTGCCCGAGGTCGCAAAGTTAGCAAGTACAAGAAATTTGAAAATTGCATGTAATTTCACGGTAGCGCTTATGTTCGATCCCGTTTCTCGGCTTCAGAGCTACTTTCTTGACTGTATTTTGAGTTAAGCAGCTGGTGCTACTTCAGTTCTAGCCTATAAAGTCAAATCTTGTGTGATTCCTCCATGGTAACATAGCTGCCCGAGGTCGCAAAGTTAGCAAGTACAAGAAATTTGAAAATTGTATGTAATTTCACGGTAGTGCTTATGGTCGATCCCGTTTCTCGGCTTCAGAGCCACTTTCTTGATTGTATTTTGAGTTAAACAGTTGGCGCGACTTCAGTTCTAGCCTAAAAAGTCAAATCTTGTGTGATTGCTCCATGGTAACATAGCTGCCCGAGGTCGCAAAGTTAGCAAGTACAAGAAATTTGAAAATTGTACGTAATTTCATATTAGTGCTTATGTTCGATCCCGTTTCTCGGCTTCAGAGCCACTGTCTTGACTGTATTTTGAGTTAAACAGTTGGTGCTACTTCAGTTCAAGCCTAAAAAGTCAAATCTTGTGTGATTCCTCCATGGTAACATAGCTGCCCGAGGTCGCAAAGTTAGCAAGTACAAGAAATTTGAAAATTGTACGTAATTTCACATTAGTGCTTATGTTCGAACCCGTTTCTCGGCTTCAGAGCTACTTTCTTGAATGTATTTTGAGTTAAGCAGTTGGCGTGACTTCAGTTCTAGCCTAAAAAGTCAAATCTTGTGTGATTCCTCCATGGTAACCTAGCTGCCCGAGGTCGCAAAATTAGCAAGTACAAGAAATTTGAAAATTGTATGTAATTTCACGGTAGTGCTTATGTTCGATCCCGTTTCTCGGCTTCAGAGCTACTTTCTTGACTGTATTTTGAGTTAAACAGTTGGCGCGACTTCAGATCTAGCCTAAAAAGTCAAATCTTGTGTGATTCCTCCAAGGAAACATAGCTGCCCGAGGTCGCAAAGTTAGCAAGTACACGAAATTTGAAAATTGTACGTAATTTCACATTAGTGCTTATGGTCGATCCCGTTTCTCGGCTTCAGAGCCACTGTCTTGACTGTATTTTGAGTTAAACAGTTGGTGCTACTTCAGTTCAAGCCTAAAAAGTCAAATCTTGTGTGATTCCTCCATGGTAACATAGCTGCCCGAGGTCGCAAAGTTAGCAAGTACAAGAAATTTGAAAATTGCATGTAATTTCACGATAGTGCTTATGGTCGATCCCGTTTCTCGGCTTCAGAGCCACTTTCTTGACTGTATTTTGAGTTAAACAGTTGGCGCGACTTCAGTTCTAGCCTAAAAAGTCAAATCTTGTGTGATTCCTCCATGGTAACATAGCTGCCCGAGGTCGCAAAGTTAGCAATTACAAGAAATTTGAAAATTGTACGTAATTTCATATTAGTGCTTATGTTCGATCCCGTTTCTCGGCTTCAGAGCTACTTTCTTGACTGTATTTTGAGTTAAGCAGTTGGCGTGACTTCAGTTCTAGCCTATAAAGTCAAATCTTGTGTGATTCCTCCATGGTAACATAGCTGCCCGAGGTCGCAAAGTTCGCAAGTACAAGAAATTTGAAAATTGCATGTAATTTCACGGTAGTGCTTATGGTCGATCCCGTTTCTCGGCCTCAGAGCCACTTTCGTGACTGTATTTTGAGTTAAACATTTGGCGTGACTTCAGTTCTAGCCTAAAAAGTCAAATCTTGTGTGATTCCTCCATGGTAACATAGCTGCCCGAGGTCGCAAAGTTAGCAAGTACAAGAAATTTGAAAATTGTACGTAATTTCACATTAGTGCTTATGTTCGATCCCGTTTCTCGGCTTCAGAGCTACTTTCTTGACTGTATTTTGAGTTAAGCAGCTGGTGCTACTTCAGTTCTAGCCTATAAAGTCAAATCTTGTGTGGTTCCTCCATGGTAACATAGCTGCCCGAGGTCGCAAAGTTAGCAAGTACAAGAAATTTGAAAATTGTACGTAATTTCACATTAGTGCTTATGTTCGATCCCGATTCTCGGCTTCAGAGCTAATTTCTTGACTGTATTTTGAGTTAAGCAGCTGGTGCTACTGCAGTTCTAGCCTATAAAGTCAAATCTTGTGTGATTCCTCCATGGTAACATAGCTGCCCGAGGTCGCAAAGTTAGCAAGTACAAGAAATTTGAAAATTGTACGTAATTTCATATTAGTGCTTATGTTCGATCCCGTTTCTCGGCTTCAGAGCTACTTTCTTGACTGTATTTTGAGTTAAACAGTAGGCGGTACTTCAGTTCAAGCATAAAAAGTCAAATCTTGTGTGATTCCTCCATGGTAACATAGCTGCCCGAGGTCGCAAAGTTAGCAAGTACAAGAAATTTGAAAATTGCATGTAATTTCACGGTAGCGCTTATGTTCGATCCCGTTTCTCGGCTTCAGAGCTACTTTCTTGACTGTATTTTGAGTTAAGCAGCTGGTGCTACTTCAGTTCTAGCCTATAAAGTCAAATCTTGTGTGATTCCTCCATGGTAACATAGCTGCCCGAGGTCGCAAAGTTAGCAAGTACAAGAAATTTGAAAATTGTATGTAATTTCACGGTAGTGCTTATGGTCGATCCCGTTTCTCGGCTTCAGAGCCACTTTCTTGATTGTATTTTGAGTTAAACAGTTGGCGCGACTTCAGTTCTAGCCTAAAAAGTCAAATCTTGTGTGATTGCTCCATGGTAACATAGCTGCCCGAGGTCGCAAAGTTAGCAAGTACAAGAAATTTGAAAATTGTACGTAATTTCATATTAGTGCTTATGTTCGATCCCGTTTCTCGGCTTCAGAGCCACTTTCTTGATTGTATTTTGAGTTAAACAGTTGGCGCGACTTCAGTTCTAGCCTAAAAAGTCAAATCTTGTGTGATTCCTCCATGGTAACATAGCTGCTCGAGGTCGCAAAGTTAGCAAGTACAAGAAATTTGAAAATTGCATGTAATTTCACGGTAGTGCTTATGGTCGATCCCGTTTCTCGGCTTCAGAGCCAATTTCTTGATTGTATTTTGAGTTAAACAGTTGGCGTGACTTCAGTTCTAGCCTACAAAGTCAAATCTTGTGTGATTCCTCCATGGTAACATAGCTGCCCGAGGTCGCAAAGTTAGCAAGTACAAGAAATTTGAAAATTGTACGTAATTTCATATTAGTGCTTATGTTCGATCCCGTTTCTCGGCTTCAGAGCTACTTTCTTGACTGTATTTTGAGTTAAACAGTTGGCGGTACTTCAGTTCTAGCATAAAAAGTCAAATCTTGTGTGATTCCTCCATGGTAACATAGCTGCCCGAGGTCGCAAAGTTAGCAAGTACAAGAAATTTGAAAATTGCATGTAATTTCACGGTAGTGCTTATGGTCGATCCCGTTTCTCGGCTTCAGAGCCAATTTCTTGATTGTATTTTGAGTTCAACAGTTGGCGCGACTTCAGATCTAGCCTAAAAAGTCAAATCTTGTGTGATTCCTCCATGGTAACATAGCTGCCCGAGGTCGCAAAGTTAGCAAGTACAAGAAATTTGAAAATTGTACGTAATTTCACATTAGTACTTATCTTCGATCCCGTTTCTCGGCTTCAGAGCTACTTTCTTGACTGTATTTTGAGTTAAACAGTTGGCGCTACTTCAGTTCTAGCCTAAAAAGTCAAATCTTGTGTGATTCCTCCATGGTAACATAGCTGCCCGAGGTCGCAAAGTTAGCAAGTACAAGAAATTTGAAAATTGTATGTAATTTCACGGTAGTGCTTATGTTCGATCCCGTTTCTCGGCTTCAGAGCTACTTTCTTGACTGTATTTTGAGTTAAACAGTTGGCGCGACTTCAGTTCTAGCCTAAAAAGTCAAATCTTGTGTGATTCCTCCATGGTAACATAGCTGCCCGAGGTCGCAAAGTTAGCAAGTACAAGAAATTTGAAAATTGTACGTAATTTCACATTAGTGCTTATGGTCGATCCCGTTTCTCGGCTTCAGAGCCACTTTCTTGACTGTATTTTGAGTTAAACAGTTGGCGCGCCTTCAGTTCTAGCCTATAAAGTCAAATCTTGTGTGATTCCTCCATGGTAACATAGCTGCCCGAGGTCGCAAAGTTCGCAAGTACAAGAAATTTGAAAATTGCATGTAATTTCACGGTAGTGCTTATGGTCGATCCCGTTTCTCGGCTTCAGAGCCAATTTCTTGATTGTATTTTGAGTTAAACAGTTGGCGTGACTTCAGTTCTAGCCTAAAAAGTCAAATCTTGTGTGATTCCTCCATGGTAACATAGCTGCCCGAGGTCGCAAAGTTAGCAAGTACAAGAAATTTGAAAATTGTACGTAATTTCACATTAGTGCTTATGTTCGATCCCGATTCTCGGCTTCAGAGCTAATTTCTTGACTGTATTTTGAGTTAAGCAGCTGGCGCTACTTCAGTTCTAGCCTATAAAGTCAAATCTTGTGTGATTCCTCCATGGTAACATAGCTGCCCGAGGTCGCAAAGTTAGCAAGTACAAGAAATTTGAAAATTGTACGTAATTTCACATTAGCGCTTATGTTCGATCCCGTTTCTCGGCTTTAGAGCTACTTTCTTGACTGTATTTTGAGTTAAGCAGTTGGCATGACTTCAGTTCTAGCCTACAAAGTCAAATCTTGTGTGATTCCTCCATGGTAACATAGCTTCCCGAGGTCGCAAAGTTAGCAAGTACAAGAAATTTGAAAATTGTACGTAATTTCATATTAGTGCTTATGTTCGATCCCGTTTCTCGGCTTCAGAGCCAGTTTCTTGACTGTATTTTGAGTTAAGCAGCTGGTGCTACTTCAGTTCTAGCCTATAAAGTCAAATCTTGTCTGATTCCTCCATGGTAACATAGCTGCCCGAGGTCGCAAAGTTAGCAAGTACAAGAAATTTGAAAATTGCATGTAATTTCACGGTAGTGCTTATGGTCGATCCCGTTTCTCGGCTTCAGAGCCAATTTCTTGATTGTATTTTGAGTTAAACAGTTGGCGTGACTTCAGTTCTAGCCTAAAAAGTCAAATCTTGTGTGATTCCTCCATGGTAACATAGCTGCCCGAGGTCGCAAAGTTAGCAAGTACAAGAAATTTGAAAATTGTACGTAATTTCATATTAGTGCTTATGTTCGATCCCGTTTCTCGGCTTCAGAGCTACTTTTTTGACTGTATTTTGAGTTAAACAGTTGGCGGTACTTCAGTTCTAGCATAAAAAGTCAAATCTTGTGTGATTCCTCCATGGTAACATAGCTGCCCGAGGTCGCAAAGTTAGCAAGTACAAGAAATTTGAAAATTGCATGTAATTTCACGGTAGTGCTTATGGTCGATCCCGTTTCTCGGCTTCAGAGCCAATTTCTTGATTGTATTTTGAGTTCAACAGTTGGCGCGACTTCAGATCTAGCCTAAAAAGTCAAATCTTGTGTGATTCCTCCATGGTAACATAGCTGCCCGAGGTCGCAAAGTTAGCAAGTACAAGAAATTTGAAAATTGTACGTAATTTCACATTAGTACTTATGTTCGATCCCGTTTCTCGGCTTCAGAGCTACTTTCTTGACTGTATTTTGAGTTAAACAGTTGGCGCTACTTCAGTTCTAGCCTAAAAAGTCAAATCTTGTGTGATTCCTCCATGGTAACATAGCTGCCCGAGGTCGCAAAGTTAGCAAGTACAAGAAATTTGAAAATTGTATGTAATTTCACGGTAGTGCTTATGTTCGATCCCGTTTCTCGGCTTCAGAGCTACTTTCTTGACTGTATTTTGAGTTAAACAGTTGGCGCGACTTCAGTTCTAGCCTAAAAAGTCAAACCTTGTGTGATTCCTCCATGGTAACATAGCTGCCCGAGGTCGCAAAGTTAGCAAGTACAAGAAATTTGAAAATTGTACGTAATTTCACATTAGTGCTTATGGTCGATCCCGTTTCTCGGCTTCAGAGCCACTTTCTTGACTGTATTTTGAGTTAAACAGTTGGCGCGCCTTCAGTTCTAGCCTAAAAAGTCAAATCTTGTGTGATTCCTCCATGGTAACATAGCTGCCCGAGGTCGCAAAGTTAGCAAGTACAAGAAATTTGAAAATTGTACGTAATTTCACATTAGTGCTTATGGTCGATCCCGTTTCTCGGCTTCAGAGCCACTTTCTTGACTGTATTTTGAGTTAAACAGTTGGTGCTACTTCAGTTCTAGCCTAAAAAGTCAAATCTTGTGTGATTCCTCCATGGTAACATAGCTGCACGAGGTCGCAAAGTTAGCAAGCACAAGAAATTTGAAAATTGTATGTAATTTCACGGTAGTGCTTATGTTCGATCCCGTTTCTCGGCTTCAGAGCTACTTTCTTGACTGTATTTTGAGTTAAGCAGTTGGAGCGACTTCAGTTACAGCCTATAAAGTCAAATCTTGTGTGATTCCTCCGTGGTAACGTAGCTGCCCGAGGTCGCAAGCCTTTCAAGGACAAGAAATTTGAAAATTGTACGTAATTTCACGGTAGTGCTTATGGTCGATCCCGTTTCTCAGCTTCAGAGCTACTTTCTTGACTGTATTTTGAGTTAAGCAGTTGGTGCGACTTCAGTTCTAGCCTAAAAAGTCAAATCTTGTGTGATTCCTCCATGGTAACATAGCTGCCCGAGGTCGCAAAGTTAGCAAGTACAAGAAATTTGAAAATTGTACGTTATTTCACATTAGTGCTTATGGTCGATCCCGTTTCTCGGCTTCAGAGCCACTTTCTTGACTGTATTTTGAGTTAAACAGTTGGTGCGACTTCAGTTCTAGCCTAAAAAGTCAAATCTTGTGTGATTCCTCCATGGTAACATAGCTGCCCGAGGTCGCAAAGTTAGCAATTACAAGAAATTTGAAAATTGTACGTAATTTCACATTAGCGCTAATGTTCGATGCCGTTTCTCGGCTTCAGAGCTACTTTCTTGACTGTATTTTGAGTTAAGCAGTTGGCGTGACTTCAGTTCTAGCCTATAAAGTCAAATCTTGTGTGATTCCTCCATGGTAACATAGCTGCCCGAGGTCGCAAAGTTAGTAAGTACAAGAAATTTGAAAATTGTACGTTATTTCACATTAGTGCTTATGGTCGATCCCGTTTCTCGGCTTCAGAGCTACTCTCTTGACTGTATTTTGAGTTAAACAGTTGGCGCGCCTTCAGTTCTAGCCTAAAAAGTCAAATCTTGTGTGATTCCTCCATGGTAACATAGCTGCCCGAGGTCGCAAAGTTAGCAAGTACAAGAATTTTGAAAATTGTACGTAATTTCACATTAGTGCTTATGGTCGATCCCGTTTCTCGGCTTCAGAGCTACTTTCTTGACTGTATTTTGAGTTAAACAGTTGGCGCGCCTTCAGTTCTAGCCTAAAAAGTCAAATCTTGTGTGATTCCTCCATGGTAACATAGCTGCCCGAGGTCGCAAAGTTAGCAAGTACAAGAAATTTGAAAATTGTATGTAATTTCACGGTAGTGCTTCTGTTCGATCCCGTTTCTCGGCTTCAGAGCTACTTTCTTGACTGTATTTTGAGTTAAACAGTTGGCGCGACTTCAGATCTAGCCTAAAAAGTCAAATCTTGTGTGATTCCTCCATGGTAACATAGCTGCCCGAGGTCGCAAATTTAGCAAGTACAAGAAATTTGAAAATTGTACGTTATTTCACATTAGTGCTTATGGTCGATCCCGTTTCTCGGCTTCAGAGCCACTTTCTTGACTGTATTTTGAGTTAAACAGTTGGTGCTACTTCAGTTCTAGCCTAAAAAGTCAAATCTTGTGTGATTCCTCCATGGTAACATAGCTGCCCGAGGTCGCAAAGTTAGCAAGTACAAGAAATTTGAAAATTGTACGTAATTTCACATTAGTGCTTATGTTCGAACCCGTTTCTCGGCTTCAGAGCTACTTTCTTGACTGTATTTTGAGTTAAGCAGTTGGCGTGACTTCAGTTCTAGCCTAAAAAGTCAAATCTTGTGTGATTCCTCCATGGTAACATAGCTGCCCGAGGTCGCAAAGTTAGCAAGTACAAGAAATTTGAAAATTGTATGTAATTTCACGGTAGTGCTTATGTTCGATCCCGTTTCTCGGCTTCAGAGCTACTTTCTTGACTGTATTTTGAGTTAAACAGTTGGCGCGACTTCAGATCTAGCCTAAAAAGTCAAATCTTGTGGGATTCCTCCAAGGAAACATAGCTGCCCGAGGTCGCAAAGTTAGCAAGTACACGAAATTTGAAAATTGTACGTAATTTCACATTAGTGCTTATGGTCGATCCCGTTTCTCGGCTTCAGAGCCACTGTCTTGACTGTATTTTGAGTTAAACAGTTGGTGCTACTTCAGTTCAAGCCTAAAAAGTCAAATCTTGTGTGATTCCTCCATGGTAACATAGCTGCCCGAGGTCGCAAAGTTAGCAAGTACAAGAAATTTGAAAATTGTATGTAATTTCACGGTAGTGCTTCTGTTCGATCCCGTTTCTCGGCTTCAGAGCTACTTTCTTGACTGTATTTTGAGTTAAACAGTTGGCGCGCCTTCAGTTCTAGCCTAAAAAGTCAAATCTTGTGTGATTCCTCCATGGTAACGTAGCTGCCCGAGGTCGCAAAGTTAGCAAGTACAAAAAATTTGAAAATTGTACGTAATTTCACATTAGTGCTTATGTTCGAACCCGTTTCTCGGCTTCAGAGCTACTTTCTCGACTGTATTTTGAGTTAAGCAGTTGGCGTGACTTCAGTTCTAGCCTATAAAGTCAAACCTTGTGTGATTCCTCCATGGTAACATAGCTGCCCGAGGTCGCAAAGTTAGCAAGTACAAGAAATTTGAAAATTGTACGTTATTTCACATCAGTGCTTATGGTCGATCCCGGTTCTCGGCTTCAGAGCCACTTTCTTGACTGTATTTTGAGTTGAACAGTTGGTGCTACTTCAGTTCTAGCCTAAAAAGTCAAATCTTGTGTGATTCCTCCATGGTAACATAGCTGCCCGAGGTCGCAAAGTTAGCAAGTACAAGAAATTTGAAAATTGTACGTAATTTCACATTAGTGCTTATGTTCGAACCCGTTTCTCGGCTTCAGAGCTGCTTTCTTGACTGTATTTTGAGTTAAGCAGTTGGCGTGACTTCAGTTCTAGCCTAAAAAGTCAAATCTTGTGTGATTCCTCCATGGTAACATAGCTGCCCGAGGTCGCAAAGTTAGCAAGTACACGAAATTTGAAAATTGTACGTAATTTCACATTAGTGCTTATGGTCGATCCCGTTTCTCGGCTTCAGAGCCACTGTCTTGACTGTATTTTGAGTTAAACAGTTGGTGCTACTTCAGTTCAAGCCTAAAAAGTCAAATCTTGTGTGATTCCTCCGTGGTAACATAGCTGCCCGAGGTCGCAAAGTTAGCAAGTACAAGAAATTTGAAAATTGTACGTAATTTCATATTAGTGCTTATGTTCGATCCCGTTTCTCGGCTTCAGAGCCACTTTCTTGATTGTATTTTGAGTTAAATAGTAGGCGCGACTTCAGTTCTAGCCTAAAAAGTCAAATCTTGTGTGATTCCTCCATGGTAACATAGCTGCCCGAGGTCGCAAAGTTAGAAAGTACAAGAAATTTGAAAATTGTATGTAATTTCACGGTAGTGCTTATGTTCGATCCCGTTTCTCGGCTTCAGAGCTACTTTCTTGACTGTATTTTGAGTTAAACAGTTGGCGCGCCTTCAGTTCTAGCCTAAAAAGTCAAATCTTGTGTGATTCCTCCATGGTAACATAGCTGCCCGGGGTCGCAAAGTTAGCAAGTACAAGAAATTTGAAAATTGTACGTAATTTCACATTAGTGCTTATGGTCGATCCCGTTTCTCGGCTTCAGAGCTACTTTCTTGACTGTATTTTGAGTTAAACAGTTGGCGCGCCTTCAGTTCTAGCCTAAAAAGTCAAATCTTGTGTGATTCCTCCATGGTAACATAGCTGCCCGAGGTCGCAAAGTTAGCAAGTACAAGAAATTTGAAAATTGTATGTAATTTCACGGTAGTGCTTATGTTCGATCCCGTTTCTCGGCTTCAGAGCTACTTTCTTGACTGTATTTTGAGTTAAACAGTTGGCGCGACTTCAGATCTAGCCTAAAAAGTCAAATCTTGTGGGATTCCTCCAAGGAAACATAGCTGCCCGAGGTCGCAAAGTTAGCAAGTACACGAAATTTGAAAATTGTACGTAATTTCACATTAGTGCTTATGGTCGATCCCGTTTCTCGGCTTCAGAGCCACTGTCTTGACTGTATTTTGAGTTAAACAGTTGGTGCTACTTCAGTTCAAGCCTAAAAAGTCAAATCTTGTGTGATTCCTCCATGGTAACATAGCTGCCCGAGGTCGCAAAGTTAGCAAGTACAAGAAATTTGAAAATTGCATGTAATTTCACATTAGTGCTTATGTTCGATCCCGTTTCTCGGCTTCAGAGCCACTTTCTTGATTGTATTTTGAGTTAAACAGTAGGCGCGACTTCAGTTCTAGCCTAAAAAGTCAAATCTTGTGTGATTCCTCCATGGTAACATAGCTGCCCGAGGTCGCAAAGTTAGCAAGTACACGAAATTTGAAAATTGTACGTAATTTCACATTAGTGCTTATGGTCGATCCCGATTCTCGGCTTCAGAGCCACTTTCTTGACTGTATTTTGAGTTAAACAGTTGGCGCGACTTCAGTTCTAGCCTAAAAAGTCAAATCTTGTGTGATTCCTCCATGGTAACATAGCTGCCCGAGGTCGCAAAGTTAGTAAGTACAAGAAATTTGAAAATTGTATGTAATTTCACGGTAGTGCTTATGTTCGATCCCGTTTCTCGGCTTCAGAGCTACTTTCTTGACTGTATTTTGAGTTAAACAGTTGGCGCGACTTCAGTTCTAGCCTAAAAAGTCAAATCTTGTGTGATTCCTCCATGGTAACATAGCTGCCCGAGGTCGCAAAGTTAGCAAGTACAAGAAATTTGAAAATTGTACGTAATTTCACATTAGTGCTTATGGTCGATCCCGTTTCTCGGCTTCAGAGCCACTTTCTTGACTGTATTTTGAGTTAAACAGTTGGCGCGCCTTCAGTTCTAGCCTATAAAGTCAAATCTTGTGTGATTCCTCCATGGTAACATAGCTGCCCGAGGTCGCAAAGTTCGCAAGTACAAGAAATTTGAAAATTGCATGTAATTTCACGGTAGTGCTTATGGTCGATCCCGTTTCTCGGCTTCAGAGCCAATTTCTTGATTGTATTTTGAGTTAAACAGTTGGCGTGACTTCAGTTCTAGCCTAAAAAGTCAAATCTTGTGTGATTCCTCCATGGTAACATAGCTGCCCGAGGTCGCAAAGTTAGCAAGTACAAGAAATTTGAAAATTGTACGTAATTTCACATTAGTGCTTATGTTCGATCCCGATTCTCGGCTTCAGAGCTAATTTCTTGACTGTATTTTGAGTTAAGCAGCTGGCGCTACTTCAGTTCTAGCCTATAAAGTCAAATCTTGTGTGATTCCTCCATGGTAACATAGCTGCCCGAGGTCGCAAAGTTAGCAAGTACAAGAAATTTGAAAATTGTACGTAATTTCACATTAGCGCTTATGTTCGATCCCGTTTCTCGGCTTTAGAGCTACTTTCTTGACTGTATTTTGAGTTAAGCAGTTGGCATGACTTCAGTTCTAGCCTATAAAGTCAAATCTTGTGTGATTCCTCCATGGTAACATAGCTTCCCGAGGTCGCAAAGTTAGCAAGTACAAGAAATTTGAAAATTGTACGTAATTTCATATTAGTGCTTATGTTCGATCCCGTTTCTCGGCTTCAGAGCCAGTTTCTTGACTGTATTTTGAGTTAAGCAGCTGGTGCTACTTCAGTTCTAGCCTATAAAGTCAAATCTTGTCTGATTCCTCCATGGTAACATAGCTGCCCGAGGTCGCAAAGTTAGCAAGTACAAGAAATTTGAAAATTGCATGTAATTTCACGGTAGTGCTTATGGTCGATCCCGTTTCTCGGCTTCAGAGCCAATTTCTTGATTGTATTTTGAGTTAAACAGTTGGCGTGACTTCAGTTCTAGCCTAAAAAGTCAAATCTTGTGTGATTCCTCCATGGTAACATAGCTGCCCGAGGTCGCAAAGTTAGCAAGTACAAGAAATTTGAAAATTGTACGTAATTTCATATTAGTGCTTATGTTCGATCCCGTTTCTCGGCTTCAGAGCTACTTTTTTGACTGTATTTTGAGTTAAACAGTTGGCGGTACTTCAGTTCTAGCATAAAAAGTCAAATCTTGTGTGATTCCTCCATGGTAACATAGCTGCCCGAGGTCGCAAAGTTAGCAAGTACAAGAAATTTGAAAATTGCATGTAATTTCACGGTAGTGCTTATGGTCGATCCCGTTTCTCGGCTTCAGAGCCAATTTCTTGATTGTATTTTGAGTTCAACAGTTGGCGCGACTTCAGATCTAGCCTAAAAAGTCAAATCTTGTGTGATTCCTCCATGGTAACATAGCTGCCCGAGGTCGCAAAGTTAGCAAGTACAAGAAATTTGAAAATTGTACGTAATTTCACATTAGTACTTATGTTCGATCCCGTTTCTCGGCTTCAGAGCTACTTTCTTGACTGTATTTTGAGTTAAACAGTTGGCGCTACTTCAGTTCTAGCCTAAAAAGTCAAATCTTGTGTGATTCCTCCATGGTAACATAGCTGCCCGAGGTCGCAAAGTTAGCAAGTACAAGAAATTTGAAAATTGTATGTAATTTCACGGTAGTGCTTATGTTCGATCCCGTTTCTCGGCTTCAGAGCTACTTTCTTGACTGTATTTTGAGTTAAACAGTTGGCGCGACTTCAGTTCTAGCCTAAAAAGTCAAACCTTGTGTGATTCCTCCATGGTAACATAGCTGCCCGAGGTCGCAAAGTTAGCAAGTACAAGAAATTTGAAAATTGTACGTAATTTCACATTAGTGCTTATGGTCGATCCCGTTTCTCGGCTTCAGAGCCACTTTCTTGACTGTATTTTGAGTTAAACAGTTGGCGCGCCTTCAGTTCTAGCCTAAAAAGTCAAATCTTGTGTGATTCCTCCATGGTAACATAGCTGCCCGAGGTCGCAAAGTTAGCAAGTACAAGAAATTTGAAAATTGTACGTAATTTCACATTAGTGCTTATGGTCGATCCCGTTTCTCGGCTTCAGAGCCACTTTCTTGACTGTATTTTGAGTTAAACAGTTGGTGCTACTTCAGTTCTAGCCTAAAAAGTCAAATCTTGTGTGATTCCTCCATGGTAACATAGCTGCACGAGGTCGCAAAGTTAGCAAGCACAAGAAATTTGAAAATTGTATGTAATTTCACGGTAGTGCTTATGTTCGATCCCGTTTCTCGGCTTCAGAGCTACTTTCTTGACTGTATTTTGAGTTAAGCAGTTGGAGCGACTTCAGTTACAGCCTATAAAGTCAAATCTTGTGTGATTCCTCCGTGGTAACGTAGCTGCCCGAGGTCGCAAGCCTTTCAAGGACAAGAAATTTGAAAATTGTACGTAATTTCACGGTAGTGCTTATGGTCGATCCCGTTTCTCAGCTTCAGAGCTACTTTCTTGACTGTATTTTGAGTTAAGCAGTTGGTGCGACTTCAGTTCTAGCCTAAAAAGTCAAATCTTGTGTGATTCCTCCATGGTAACATAGCTGCCCGAGGTCGCAAAGTTAGCAAGTACAAGAAATTTGAAAATTGTACGTTATTTCACATTAGTGCTTATGGTCGATCCCGTTTCTCGGCTTCAGAGCCACTTTCTTGACTGTATTTTGAGTTAAACAGTTGGTGCGACTTCAGTTCTAGCCTAAAAAGTCAAATCTTGTGTGATTCCTCCATGGTAACATAGCTGCCCGAGGTCGCAAAGTTAGCAATTACAAGAAATTTGAAAATTGTACGTAATTTCACATTAGCGCTAATGTTCGATGCCGTTTCTCGGCTTCAGAGCTACTTTCTTGACTGTATTTTGAGTTAAGCAGTTGGCGTGACTTCAGTTCTAGCCTATAAAGTCAAATCTTGTGTGATTCCTCCATGGTAACATAGCTGCCCGAGGTCGCAAAGTTAGTAAGTACAAGAAATTTGAAAATTGTACGTTATTTCACATTAGTGCTTATGGTCGATCCCGTTTCTCGGCTTCAGAGCTACTCTCTTGACTGTATTTTGAGTTAAACAGTTGGCGCGCCTTCAGTTCTAGCCTAAAAAGTCAAATCTTGTGTGATTCCTCCATGGTAACATAGCTGCCCGAGGTCGCAAAGTTAGCAAGTACAAGAATTTTGAAAATTGTACGTAATTTCACATTAGTGCTTATGGTCGATCCCGTTTCTCGGCTTCAGAGCTACTTTCTTGACTGTATTTTGAGTTAAACAGTTGGCGCGCCTTCAGTTCTAGCCTAAAAAGTCAAATCTTGTGTGATTCCTCCATGGTAACATAGCTGCCCGAGGTCGCAAAGTTAGCAAGTACAAGAAATTTGAAAATTGTATGTAATTTCACGGTAGTGCTTCTGTTCGATCCCGTTTCTCGGCTTCAGAGCTACTTTCTTGACTGTATTTTGAGTTAAACAGTTGGCGCGACTTCAGATCTAGCCTAAAAAGTCAAATCTTGTGTGATTCCTCCATGGTAACATAGCTGCCCGAGGTCGCAAAGTTAGCAAGTACAAGAAATTTGAAAATTGTACGTTATTTCACATTAGTGCTTATGGTCGATCCCGTTTCTCGGCTTCAGAGCCACTTTCTTGACTGTATTTTGAGTTAAACAGTTGGTGCTACTTCAGTTCTAGCCTAAAAAGTCAAATCTTGTGTGATTCCTCCATGGTAACATAGCTGCCCGAGGTCGCAAAGTTAGCAAGTACAAGAAATTTGAAAATTGTACGTAATTTCACATTAATGCTTATGTTCGAACCCGTTTCTCGGCTTCAGAGCTACTTTCTTGACTGTATTTTGAGTTAAGCAGTTGGCGTGACTTCAGTTCTAGCCTAAAAAGTCAAATCTTGTGTGATTCCTCCATGGTAACATAGCTGCCCGAGGTCGCAAAGTTAGCAAGTACAAGAAATTTGAAAATTGTATGTAATTTCACGGTAGTGCTTATGTTCGATCCCGTTTCTCGGCTTCAGAGCTACTTTCTTGACTGTATTTTGAGTTAAACAGTTGGCGCGACTTCAGATCTAGCCTAAAAAGTCAAATCTTGTGGGATTCCTCCAAGGAAACATAGCTGCCCGAGGTCGCAAAGTTAGCAAGTACACGAAATTTGAAAATTGTACGTAATTTCACATTAGTGCTTATGGTCGATCCCGTTTCTCGGCTTCAGAGCCACTGTCTTGACTGTATTTTGAGTTAAACAGTTGGTGCTACTTCAGTTCAAGCCTAAAAAGTCAAATCTTGTGTGATTCCTCCATGGTAACATAGCTGCCCGAGGTCGCAAAGTTAGCAAGTACAAGAAATTTGAAAATTGTATGTAATTTCACGGTAGTGCTTCTGTTCGATCCCGTTTCTCGGCTTCAGAGCTACTTTCTTGACTGTATTTTGAGTTAAACAGTTGGCGCGCCTTCAGTTCTAGCCTAAAAAGTCAAATCTTGTGTGATTCCTCCATGGTAACGTAGCTGCCCGAGGTCGCAAAGTTAGCAAGTACAAAAAATTTGAAAATTGTACGTAATTTCACATTAGTGCTTATGTTCGAACCCGTTTCTCGGCTTCAGAGCTACTTTCTCGACTGTATTTTGAGTTAAGCAGTTGGCGTGACTTCAGTTCTAGCCTATAAAGTCAAACCTTGTGTGATTCCTCCATGGTAACATAGCTGCCCGAGGTCGCAAAGTTAGCAAGTACAAGAAATTTGAAAATTGTACGTTATTTCACATCAGTGCTTATGGTCGATCCCGGTTCTCGGCTTCAGAGCCACTTTCTTGACTGTATTTTGAGTTGAACAGTTGGTGCTACTTCAGTTCTAGCCTAAAAAGTCAAATCTTGTGTGATTCCTCCATGGTAACATAGCTGCCCGAGGTCGCAAAGTTAGCAAGTACAAGAAATTTGAAAATTGTACGTAATTTCACATTAGTGCTTATGTTCGAACCCGTTTCTCGGCTTCAGAGCTGCTTTCTTGACTGTATTTTGAGTTAAGCAGTTGGCGTGACTTCAGTTCTAGCCTAAAAAGTCAAATCTTGTGTGATTCCTCCATGGTAACATAGCTGCCCGAGGTCGCAAAGTTAGCAAGTACACGAAATTTGAAAATTGTACGTAATTTCACATTAGTGCTTATGGTCGATCCCGTTTCTCGGCTTCAGAGCCACTGTCTTGACTGTATTTTGAGTTAAACAGTTGGTGCTACTTCAGTTCAAGCCTAAAAAGTCAAATCTTGTGTGATTCCTCCGTGGTAACATAGCTGCCCGAGGTCGCAAAGTTAGCAAGTACAAGAAATTTGAAAATTGTACGTAATTTCATATTAGTGCTTATGTTCGATCCCGTTTCTCGGCTTCAGAGCCACTTTCTTGATTGTATTTTGAGTTAAATAGTAGGCGCGACTTCAGTTCTAGCCTAAAAAGTCAAATCTTGTGTGATTCCTCCATGGTAACATAGCTGCCCGAGGTCGCAAAGTTAGAAAGTACAAGAAATTTGAAAATTGTATGTAATTTCACGGTAGTGCTTATGTTCGATCCCGTTTCTCGGCTTCAGAGCTACTTTCTTGACTGTATTTTGAGTTAAACAGTTGGCGCGCCTTCAGTTCTAGCCTAAAAAGTCAAATCTTGTGTGATTCCTCCATGGTAACATAGCTGCCCGGGGTCGCAAAGTTAGCAAGTACAAGAAATTTGAAAATTGTACGTAATTTCACATTAGTGCTTATGGTCGATCCCGTTTCTCGGCTTCAGAGCTACTTTCTTGACTGTATTTTGAGTTAAACAGTTGGCGCGCCTTCAGTTCTAGCCTAAAAAGTCAAATCTTGTGTGATTCCTCCATGGTAACATAGCTGCCCGAGGTCGCAAAGTTAGCAAGTACAAGAAATTTGAAAATTGTATGTAATTTCACGGTAGTGCTTATGTTCGATCCCGTTTCTCGGCTTCAGAGCTACTTTCTTGACTGTATTTTGAGTTAAACAGTTGGCGCGACTTCAGATCTAGCCTAAAAAGTCAAATCTTGTGGGATTCCTCCAAGGAAACATAGCTGCCCGAGGTCGCAAAGTTAGCAAGTACACGAAATTTGAAAATTGTACGTAATTTCACATTAGTGCTTATGGTCGATCCCGTTTCTCGGCTTCAGAGCCACTGTCTTGACTGTATTTTGAGTTAAACAGTTGGTGCTACTTCAGTTCAAGCCTAAAAAGTCAAATCTTGTGTGATTCCTCCATGGTAACATAGCTGCCCGAGGTCGCAAAGTTAGCAAGTACAAGAAATTTGAAAATTGCATGTAATTTCACATTAGTGCTTATGTTCGATCCCGTTTCTCGGCTTCAGAGCCACTTTCTTGATTGTATTTTGAGTTAAACAGTAGGCGCGACTTCAGTTCTAGCCTAAAAAGTCAAATCTTGTGTGATTCCTCCATGGTAACATAGCTGCCCGAGGTCGCAAAGTTAGCAAGTACACGAAATTTGAAAATTGTACGTAATTTCACATTAGTGCTTATGGTCGATCCCGATTCTCGGCTTCAGAGCCACTTTCTTGACTGTATTTTGAGTTAAACAGTTGGCGCGACTTCAGTTCTAGCCTAAAAAGTCAAATCTTGTGTGATTCCTCCATGGTAACATAGCTGCCCGAGGTCGCAAAGTTAGTAAGTACAAGAAATTTGAAAATTGTATGTAATTTCACGGTAGTGCTTATGTTCGATCCCGTTTCTCGGCTTCAGAGCTACTTTCTCGACTGTATTTTGAGTTAAGCAGTTGGCGTGACTTCAGTTCTAGCCTATAAAGTCAAACCTTGTGTGATTCCTCCATGGTAACATAGCTGCCCGAGGTCGCAAAGTTAGCAAGTACAAGAAATTTGAAAATTGTACGTTATTTCACATCAGTGCTTATGGTCGATCCCGGTTCTCGGCTTCAGAGCCACTTTCTTGACTGTATTTTGAGTTGAACAGTTGGTGCTACTTCAGTTCTAGCCTAAAAAGTCAAATGTTGTGTGATTCCTCCATGGTAACATAGCTGCCCGAGGTCGCAAAGTTAGCAAGTACAAGAAATTTGAAAATTGTACGTAATTTCACATTAGTGCTTATGTTCGAACCCGTTTCTCGGCTTCAGAGCTGCTTTCTTGACTGTATTTTGAGTTAAGCAGTTGGCGTGACTTCAGTTCTAGCCTAAAAAGTCAAATCTTGTGTGATTCCTCCATGGTAACATAGGTGCCCGAGGTCGCAAAGTTAGCAAGTACACGAAATTTGAAAATTGTACGTAATTTCACATTAGTGCTTATGGTCGATCCCGTTTCTCGGCTTCAGAGCCACTGTCTTGACTGTATTTTGAGTTAAACAGTTGGTGCTACTTCAGTTCAAGCCTAAAAAGTCAAATCTTGTGTGATTCCTCCGTGGTAACATAGCTGCCCGAGGTCGCAAAGTTAGCAAGTACAAGAAATTTGAAAATTGTACGTAATTTCATATTAGTGCTTATGTTCGATCCCGTTTCTCGGCTTCAGAGCCACTTTCTTGATTGTATTTTGAGTTAAACAGTAGGCGCGACTTCAGTTCTAGCCTAAAAAGTCAAATCTTGTGTGATTCCTCCATGGTAACATAGCTGCCCGAGGTCGCAAAGTTAGAAAGTACAAGAAATTTGAAAATTGTATGTAATTTCACGGTAGTGCTTATGTTCGATCCCGTTTCTCGGCTTCAGAGCTACTTTCTTGACTGTATTTTGAGTTAAACAGTTGGCGCGCCTTCAGTTCTAGCCTAAAAAGTCAAATCTTGTGTGATTCCTCCATGGTAACATAGCTGCCCGGGGTCGCAAAGTTAGCAAGTACAAGAAATTTGAAAATTGTACGTAATTTCACATTAGTGCTTATGGTCGATCCCGTTTCTCGGCTTCAGAGCTACTTTCTTGACTGTATTTTGAGTTAAACAGTTGGCGCGCCTTCAGTTCTAGCCTAAAAAGTCAAATCTTGTGTGATTCCTCCATGGTAACATAGCTGCCCGAGGTCGCAAAGTTAGCAAGTACAAGAAATTTGAAAATTGTATGTAATTTCACGGTAGTGCTTATGTTCGATCCCGTTTCTCGGCTTCAGAGCTACTTTCTTGACTGTATTTTGAGTTAAACAGTTGGCGCGACTTCAGATCTAGCCTAAAAAGTCAAATCTTGTGGGATTCCTCCAAGGAAACATAGCTGCCCGAGGTCGCAAAGTTAGCAAGTACACGAAATTTGAAAATTGTACGTAATTTCACATTAGTGCTTATGGTCGATCCCGTTTCTCGGCTTCAGAGCCACTGTCTTGACTGTATTTTGAGTTAAACAGTTGGTGCTACTTCAGTTCAAGCCTAAAAAGTCAAATCTTGTGTGATTCCTCCATGGTAACATAGCTGCCCGAGGTCGCAAAGTTAGCAAGTACAAGAAATTTGAAAATTGCATGTAATTTCACATTAGTGCTTATGTTCGATCCCGTTTCTCGGCTTCAGAGCCACTTTCTTGATTGTATTTTGAGTTAAACAGTAGGCGCGACTTCAGTTCTAGCCTAAAAAGTCAAATCTTGTGTGATTCCTCCATGGTAACATAGCTGCCCGAGGTCGCAAAGTTAGCAAGTACACGAAATTTGAAAATTGTACGTAATTTCACATTAGTGCTTATGGTCGATCCCGATTCTCGGCTTCAGAGCCACTTTCTTGACTGTATTTTGAGTTAAACAGTTGGCGCGACTTCAGTTCTAGCCTAAAAAGTCAAATCTTGTGTGATTCCTCCATGGTAACATAGCTGCCCGAGGTCGCAAAGTTAGTAAGTACAAGAAATTTGAAAATTGTATGTAATTTCACGGTAGTGCTTATGTTCGATCCCGTTTCTCGGCTTCAGAGCTACTTTCTTGACTGTATTTTGAGTTAAACAGTTGGCGCGCCTTCAGTTCTAGCCTAAAAAGTCAAATCTTGTGTGATTCCTCCATGGTAACATAGCTGCCCGAGGTCGCAAAGTTAGCAAGTACAAGAAATTTGAAAATTGTACGTAATTTCACATTAGTGCTTATGGTCGATCCCGTTTCTCGGCTTCAGAGCTACTTTCTTGACTGTATTTTGAGTTAAACAGTTGGCGCGCCTTCAGTTCTAGCCTAAAAAGTCAAATCTTGTGTGATTCCTCCATGGTAACATAGCTGCCCGAGGTCGCAAAATTAGCAAGTACAAAAAATTTGAAAATTGTACGTAATTTCACATTAGTGCTTATGTTCGAACCCGTTTCTCGGCTTCAGAGCTACTTTCTCGACTGTATTTTGAGTTAAGCAGTTGGCGTGACTTCAGTTCTAGCCTATAAAGTCAAACCTTGTGTGATTCCTCCATGGTAACATAGCTGCCCGAGGTCGCAAAGTTAGCAAGTACAAGAAATTTGAAAATTGTACGTTATTTCACATCAGTGCTTATGGTCGATCCCGGTTCTCGGCTTCAGAGCCACTTTCTTGACTGTATTTTGAGTTAAACAGTTGGTGCTACTTCAGTTCTAGCCTAAAAAGTCAAATCTTGTGTGATTCCTCCATGGTAACATAGCTGCCCGAGGTCGCAAAGTTAGAAAGTACAAGAAATTTGAAAATTGTATGTAATTTCACGGTAGTGCTTATGTTCGATCCGGTTTCTCGGCTTCAGAGCTCCTTTCTTGACTGTATTTTGAGTTAAACAGTTGGCGCGACTTCAGATCTAGCCTAAAAAGTCAAATCTTGTGTGATTCCTCCATGGTAACGTAGCTGCCCGAGGTCGCAAAGTTAGCAAGTACAAGAAATTTGAAAATTGTACGTAATTTCACATTAGTGCTTATGTTCGAACCCGTTTCTCGGCTTCAGAGCTACTTTCTTGACTGTATTTTGAGTTAAGCAGTTGGCGTGACTTCAGTTCTAGCCTAAAAAGTCAAATCTTGTGTGATTCCTCCATGGTAACATAGCTGCCCGAAGTCGCAAAGTTAGCAAGTACAAGAAATTTGAAAATTGTACGTTATTTCACATCAGTGCTTATGGTCGATCCCGGTTCTCGGCTTCAGAGCCACTTTCTTGACTGTATTTTGAGTTGAACAGTTGGTGCTACTTCAGTTCTAGCCTAAAAAGTCAAATCTTGTGTGATTCCTCCATGGTAACATAGCTGCCCGAGGTCGCAAAGTTAGCAAGTACAAGAAATTTGAAAATTGTACGTAATTTCACATTAGTGCTTATGTTCGATCCCGTTTCTCGGCTTCAGAGCCACTTTCTTGATTGTATTTTGAGTTAAACAGTAGGCGCGACTTCAGTTCTAGCCTAAAAAGTCAAATCTTGTGTGATTCCTCCATGGTAACATAGCTGCCCGAGGTCGCAAAGTTAGCAAGTACACGAAATTTGAAAATTGTACGTAATTTCACATTAGTGCTTATGGTCGATCCCGATTCTCGGCTTCAGAGCCACTTTCTTGACTGTATTTTGAGTTAAACAGTTGGCGCGACTTCAGTTCTAGCCTAAAAAGTCAAATCTTGTGTGATTCCTCCATGGTAACATAGCTGCCCGAGGTCGCAAAGTTAGTAAGTACAAGAAATTTGAAAATTGTATGTAATTTCACGGTAGTGCTTATGTTCGATCCCGTTTCTCGGCTTCAGAGCTACTTTCTCGACTGTATTTTGAGTTAAGCAGTTGGCGTGACTTCAGTTCTAGCCTATAAAGTCAAACCTTGTGTGATTCCTCCATGGTAACATAGCTGCCCGAGGTCGCAAAGTTAGCAAGTACAAGAAATTTGAAAATTGTACGTTATTTCACATCAGTGCTTATGGTCGATCCCGGTTCTCGGCTTCAGAGCCACTTTCTTGACTGTATTTTGAGTTGAACAGTTGGTGCTACTTCAGTTCTAGCCTAAAAAGTCAAATCTTGTGTGATTCCTCCATGGTAACATAGCTGCCCGAGGTCGCAAAGTTAGCAAGTACAAGAAATTTGAAAATTGTACGTAATTTCACATTAGTGCTTATGTTCGAACCCGTTTCTCGGCTTCAGAGCTGCTTTCTTGACTGTATTTTGAGTTAAGCAGTTGGCGTGACTTCAGTTCTAGCCTAAAAAGTCAAATCTTGTGTGATTCCTCCATGGTAACATAGGTGCCCGAGGTCGCAAAGTTAGCAAGTACACGAAATTTGAAAATTGTACGTAATTTCACATTAGTGCTTATGGTCGATCCCGTTTCTCGGCTTCAGAGCCACTGTCTTGACTGTATTTTGAGTTAAACAGTTGGTGCTACTTCAGTTCAAGCCTAAAAAGTCAAATCTTGTGTGATTCCTCCGTGGTAACATAGCTGCCCGAGGTCGCAAAGTTAGCAAGTACAAGAAATTTGAAAATTGTACGTAATTTCATATTAGTGCTTATGTTCGATCCCGTTTCTCGGCTTCAGAGCCACTTTCTTGATTGTATTTTGAGTTAAACAGTAGGCGCGACTTCAGTTCTAGCCTAAAAAGTCAAATCTTGTGTGATTCCTCCATGGTAACATAGCTGCCCGAGGTCGCAAAGTTAGAAAGTACAAGAAATTTGAAAATTGTATGTAATTTCACGGTAGTGCTTATGTTCGATCCCGTTTCTCGGCTTCAGAGCTACTTTCTTGACTGTATTTTGAGTTAAACAGTTGGCGCGCCTTCAGTTCTAGCCTAAAAAGTCAAATCTTGTGTGATTCCTCCATGGTAACATAGCTGCCCGGGGTCGCAAAGTTAGCAAGTACAAGAAATTTGAAAATTGTACGTAATTTCACATTAGTGCTTATGGTCGATCCCGTTTCTCGGCTTCAGAGCTACTTTCTTGACTGTATTTTGAGTTAAACAGTTGGCGCGCCTTCAGTTCTAGCCTAAAAAGTCAAATCTTGTGTGATTCCTCCATGGTAACATAGCTGCCCGAGGTCGCAAAGTTAGCAAGTACAAGAAATTTGAAAATTGTATGTAATTTCACGGTAGTGCTTATGTTCGATCCCGTTTCTCGGCTTCAGAGCTACTTTCTTGACTGTATTTTGAGTTAAACAGTTGGCGCGACTTCAGATCTAGCCTAAAAAGTCAAATCTTGTGGGATTCCTCCAAGGAAACATAGCTGCCCGAGGTCGCAAAGTTAGCAAGTACACGAAATTTGAAAATTGTACGTAATTTCACATTAGTGCTTATGGTCGATCCCGTTTCTCGGCTTCAGAGCCACTGTCTTGACTGTATTTTGAGTTAAACAGTTGGTGCTACTTCAGTTCAAGCCTAAAAAGTCAAATCTTGTGTGATTCCTCCATGGTAACATAGCTGCCCGAGGTCGCAAAGTTAGCAAGTACAAGAAATTTGAAAATTGCATGTAATTTCACATTAGTGCTTATGTTCGATCCCGTTTCTCGGCTTCAGAGCCACTTTCTTGATTGTATTTTGAGTTAAACAGTAGGCGCGACTTCAGTTCTAGCCTAAAAAGTCAAATCTTGTGTGATTCCTCCATGGTAACATAGCTGCCCGAGGTCGCAAAGTTAGCAAGTACACGAAATTTGAAAATTGTACGTAATTTCACATTAGTGCTTATGGTCGATCCCGATTCTCGGCTTCAGAGCCACTTTCTTGACTGTATTTTGAGTTAAACAGTTGGCGCGACTTCAGTTCTAGCCTAAAAAGTCAAATCTTGTGTGATTCCTCCATGGTAACATAGCTGCCCGAGGTCGCAAAGTTAGTAAGTACAAGAAATTTGAAAATTGTATGTAATTTCACGGTAGTGCTTATGTTCGATCCCGTTTCTCGGCTTCAGAGCTACTTTCTTGACTGTATTTTGAGTTAAACAGTTGGCGCGCCTTCAGTTCTAGCCTAAAAAGTCAAATCTTGTGTGATTCCTCCATGGTAACATAGCTGCCCGAGGTCGCAAAGTTAGCAAGTACAAGAAATTTGAAAATTGTACGTAATTTCACATTAGTGCTTATGGTCGATCCCGTTTCTCGGCTTCAGAGCTACTTTCTTGACTGTATTTTGAGTTAAACAGTTGGCGCGCCTTCAGTTCTAGCCTAAAAAGTCAAATCTTGTGTGATTCCTCCATGGTAACATAGCTGCCCGAGGTCGCAAAATTAGCAAGTACAAAAAATTTGAAAATTGTACGTAATTTCACATTAGTGCTTATGTTCGAACCCGTTTCTCGGCTTCAGAGCTACTTTCTCGACTGTATTTTGAGTTAAGCAGTTGGCGTGACTTCAGTTCTAGCCTATAAAGTCAAACCTTGTGTGATTCCTCCATGGTAACATAGCTGCCCGAGGTCGCAAAGTTAGCAAGTACAAGAAATTTGAAAATTGTACGTTATTTCACATCAGTGCTTATGGTCGATCCCGGTTCTCGGCTTCAGAGCCACTTTCTTGACTGTATTTTGAGTTAAACAGTTGGTGCTACTTCAGTTCTAGCCTAAAAAGTCAAATCTTGTGTGATTCCTCCATGGTAACATAGCTGCCCGAGGTCGCAAAGTTAGAAAGTACAAGAAATTTGAAAATTGTATGTAATTTCACGGTAGTGCTTATGTTCGATCCGGTTTCTCGGCTTCAGAGCTCCTTTCTTGACTGTATTTTGAGTTAAACAGTTGGCGCGACTTCAGATCTAGCCTAAAAAGTCAAATCTTGTGTGATTCCTCCATGGTAACGTAGCTGCCCGAGGTCGCAAAGTTAGCAAGTACAAGAAATTTGAAAATTGTACGTAATTTCACATTAGTGCTTATGTTCGAACCCGTTTCTCGGCTTCAGAGCTACTTTCTTGACTGTATTTTGAGTTAAGCAGTTGGCGTGACTTCAGTTCTAGCCTAAAAAGTCAAATCTTGTGTGATTCCTCCATGGTAACATAGCTGCCCGAAGTCGCAAAGTTAGCAAGTACACGAAATTTGAAAATTGTACGTAATTTCACATTAGTGCTTATGGTCGATCCCGTTTCTCGGCTTCAGAGCCACTGTCTTGACTGTATTTTGAGTTAAACAGTTGGTGCTACTTCAGTTCAAGCCTAAAAAGTCAAATCTTGTGTGATTCCTCCGTGGTAACATAGCTGCCCGAGGTCGCAAAGTTAGCAAGTACAAGAAATTTGAAAATTGTACGTAATTTCATATTAGTGCTTATGTTCGATCCCGTTTCTCGGCTTCAGAGCCACTTTCTTGATTGTATTTTGAGTTAAACAGTAGGCGCGACTTCAGTTCTAGCCTAAAAAGTCAAATCTTGTGTGATTCCTCCATGGTAACATAGCTGCCCGAGGTCGCAAAGTTAGAAAGTACAAGAAATTTGAAAATTGTATGTAATTTCACGGTAGTGCTTATGTTCGATCCCGTTTCTCGGCTTCAGAGCTACTTTCTTGACTGTATTTTGAGTTAAACAGTTGGCGCGCCTTCAGTTCTAGCCTAAAAAGTCAAATCTTGTGTGATTCCTCCATGGTAACATAGCTGCCCGAGGTCGCAAAGTTAGCAAGTACAAGAAATTTGAAAATTGTACGTAATTTCACATTAGTGCTTATGGTCGATCCCGTTTCTCGGCTTCAGAGCTACTTTCTTGACTGTATTTTGAGTTAAACAGTTGGCGCGCCTTCAGTTCTAGCCTAAAAAGTCAAATCTTGTGTGATTCCTCCATGGTAACATAGCTGCCCGAGGTCGCAAAGTTAGCAAGTACAAGAAATTTGAAAATTGTATGTAATTTCACGGTAGTGCTTCTGTTCGATCCCGTTTCTCGGCTTCAGAGCTACTTTCTTGACTGTATTTTGAGTTAAACAGTTGGCGCGACTTCAGATCTAGCCTAAAAAGTCAAATCTTGTGTGATTCCTCCATGGTAACGTAGCTGCCCGAGGTCGCAAAGTTAGCAAGTACAAAAAATTTGAAAATTGTACGTAATTTCACATTAGTGCTTATGTTCGAACCCGTTTCTCGGCTTCAGAGCTACTTTCTCGACTGTATTTTGAGTTAAGCAGTTGGCGTGACTTCAGTTCTAGCCTATAAAGTCAAACCTTGTGTGATTCCTCCATGGTAACATAGCTGCCCGAGGTCGCAAAGTTAGCAAGTACAAGAAATTTGAAAATTGTACGTTATTTCACATCAGTGCTTATGGTCGATCCCGGTTCTCGGCTTCAGAGCCACTTTCTTGACTGTATTTTGAGTTAAACAGTTGGTGCTACTTCAGTTCTAGCCTAAAAAGTCAAATCTTGTGTGATTCCTCCATGGTAACATAGCTGCCCGAGGTCGCAAAGTTAGCAAGTACAAGAAATTTGAAAATTGTACGTAATTTCACATTAGTGCTTATGTTCGAACCCGTTTCTCGGCTTCAGAGCTACTTTCTTGACTGTATTTTGAGTTAAGCAGTTGGCGTGACTTCAGTTCTAGCCTAAAAAGTCAAATCTTGTGTGATTCCTCCATGGTAACATAGCTGCCCGAGGTCGCAAAGTTAGCAAGTACACGAAATTTGAAAATTGTACGTAATTTCACATTAGTGCTTATGGTCGATCCCGTTTCTCGGCTTCAGAGCCACTGTCTTGACTGTATTTTGAGTTAAACAGTTGGTGCTACTTCAGTTCAAGCCTAAAAAGTCAAATCTTGTGTGATTCCTCCGTGGTAACATAGCTGCCCGAGGTCGCAAAGTTAGCAAGTACAAGAAATTTGAAAATTGTACGTAATTTCATATTAGTGCTTATGTTCGATCCCGTTTCTCGGCTTCAGAGCCACTTTCTTGATTGTATTTTGAGTTAAACAGTAGGCGCGACTTCAGTTCTAGCCTAAAAAGTCAAATCTTGTGTGATTCCTCCATGGTAACATAGCTGCCCGAGGTCGCAAAGTTAGCAAGTACAAGAAATTTGAAAATTGTATGTAATTTCACGGTAGTGCTTATGTTCGATCCCGTTTCTCGGCTTCAGAGCTACTTTCTTGACTGTATTTTGAGTTAAACAGTTGGCGCGACTTCAGATCTAGCCTAAAAAGTCAAATCTTGTGTGATTCCTCCAAGGAAACATAGCTGCCCGAGGTCGTAAAGTTAGCAAGTACACGAAATTTGAAAATTGTACGTAATTTCACATTAGTGCTTATGGTCGATCCCGTTTCTCGGCTTCAGAGCCACTGTCTTGACTGTATTTTGAGTTAAACAGTTGGTGCTACTTCAGTTCAAGCCTAAAAAGTCAAATCTTGTGTGATTCCTCCATGGTAACATAGCTGCCCGAGGTCGCAAAGTTAGCAAGTACAAGAAATTTGAAAATTGCATGTAATTTCACGATAGTGCTTATGGTCGATCCCGTTTCTCGGCTTCCGAGCCACTTTCTTGACTGTATTTTGAGTTAAACAGTTGGCGCGACTTCAGTTCTAGCCTAAAAAGTTAAATCTTGTGTGATTCCTCCATGGTAACATAGCTGCCCGAGGTCGCAAAGTTAGCAATTACAAGAAATTTGAAAATTGTACGTAATTTCACATTAGCGCTTATGTTCGATCCCGTTTCTCGGCTTCAGAGCTACTTTCTTGACTGTATTTTGAGTTAAGCAGTTGGCGTGACTTCAGTTCTAGCCTATAAAGTCAAACCTTGTGTGATTCCTCCATGGTAACATAGCTGCCCGAGGTCGCAAAGTTAGCAAGTACAAGAAATTTGAAAATTGTACGTTATTTCACATTAGTGCTTATGGTCGATCCCGGTTCTCGGCTTCAGAGCCACTTTCTTGACTGTATTTTGAGTTAAACAGTTGGTGCTACTTCAGTTCTAGCCTAAAAAGTCAAATCTTGTGTGATTCCTCCATGGTAACATAGCTGCCCGAGGTCGCAAAGTTAGCAAGTACAAGAAATTTGAAAATTGTACGTAATTTCACATTAGTGCTTATGTTCGAACCCGTTTCTCGGCTTCAGAGCTACTTTCTTGACTGTATTTTGAGTTAAGCAGTTGGCGTGACTTCAGTTCTAGCCTAAAAAGTCAAATCTTGTGTGATTCCTCCATGGTAACATAGCTGCCCGAGGTCGCAAAGTTAGCAAGTACACGAAATTTGAAAATTGTACGTAATTTCACATTAGTGCTTATGGTCGATCCCGTTTCTCGGCTTCAGAGCCACTGTCTTGACTGTATTTTGAGTTAAACAGTTGGTGCTACTTCAGTTCAAGCCTAAAAAGTCAAATCTTGTGTGATTCCTCCGTGGTAACATAGCTGCCCGAGGTCGCAAAGTTAGCAAGTACAAGAAATTTGAAAATTGTACGTAATTTCACATTAGCGCTTATGTTCGATCCCGTTTCTCGGCTTCAGAGCTACTTTCTTGACTGTATTTTGAGTTAAGCAGTTGGCGTGACTTCAGTTCTAGCCTATAAAGTCAAACCTTGTGTGATTCCTCCATGGTAACATAGCTGCCCGAGGTCGCAAAGTTAGCAAGTACAAGAAATTTGAAAATTGTACGTTATTTCACATTAGTGCTTATGGTCGATCCCGGTTCTCGGCTTCAGAGCCACTTTCTTGACTGTATTTTGAGTTAAACAGTTGGTGCTACTTCAGTTCTAGCCTAAAAAGTCAAATCTTGTGTGATTCCTCCATGGTAACATAGCTGCCCGAGGTCGCAAAGTTAGCAAGTACAAGAAATTTGAAAATTGTACGTAATTTCACATTAGTGCTTATGTTCGAACCCGTTTCTCGGCTTCAGAGCTACTTTCTTGACTGTATTTTGAGTTAAGCAGTTGGCGTGACTTCAGTTCTAGCCTAAAAAGTCAAATCTTGTGTGATTCCTCCATGGTAACATAGCTGCCCGAGGTCGCAAAGTTAGCAAGTACACGAAATTTGAAAATTGTACGTAATTTCACATTAGTGCTTATGGTCGATCCCGTTTCTCGGCTTCAGAGCCACTGTCTTGATTGTATTTTGAGTTAAACAGTAGGCGCGACTTCAGTTCTAGCCTAAAAAGTCAAATCTTGTGTGATTCCTCCATGGTAACATAGCTGCCCGAGGTCGCAAAGTTAGCAAGTACAAGAAATTTGAAAATTGTATGTAATTTCACGGTAGTGCTTATGTTCGATCCCGTTTCTCGGCTTCAGAGCTACTTTCTTGACTGTATTTTGAGTTAAACAGTTGGCGCGACTTCAGATCTAGCCTAAAAAGTCAAATCTTGTGTGATTCCTCCAAGGAAACATAGCTGCCCGAGGTCGTAAAGTTAGCAAGTACACGAAATTTGAAAATTGTACGTAATTTCACATTAGTGCTTATGGTCGATCCCGTTTCTCGGCTTCAGAGCCACTGTCTTGACTGTATTTTGAGTTAAACAGTTGGTGCTACTTCAGTTCAAGCCTAAAAAGTCAAATCTTGTGTGATTCCTCCATGGTAACATAGCTGCCCGAGGTCGCAAAGTTAGCAAGTACAAGAAATTTGAAAATTGCATGTAATTTCACGATAGTGCTTATGGTCGATCCCGTTTCTCGGCTTCCGAGCCACTTTCTTGACTGTATTTTGAGTTAAACAGTTGGCGCGACTTCAGTTCTAGCCTAAAAAGTCAAATCTTGTGTGATTCCTCCATGGTAACATAGCTGCCCGAGGTCGCAAAGTTAGCAATTACAAGAAATTTGAAAATTGTACGTAATTTCACATTAGCGCTTATGTTCGATCCCGTTTCTCGGCTTCAGAGCTACTTTCTTGACTGTATTTTGAGTTAAGCAGTTGGCGTGACTTCAGTTCTAGCCTATAAAGTCAAACCTTGTGTGATTCCTCCATGGTAACATAGCTGCCCGAGGTCGCAAAGTTAGCAAGTACAAGAAATTTGAAAATTGTACGTTATTTCACATTAGTGCTTATGGTCGATCCCGGTTCTCGGCTTCAGAGCCACTTTCTTGACTGTATTTTGAGTTAAACAGTTGGTGCTACTTCAGTTCTAGCCTAAAAAGTCAAATCTTGTGTGATTCCTCCATGGTAACATAGCTGCCCGAGGTCGCAAAGTTAGCAAGTACAAGAAATTTGAAAATTGTACGTAATTTCACATTAGTGCTTATGTTCGAACCCGTTTCTCGGCTTCAGAGCTACTTTCTTGACTGTATTTTGAGTTAAGCAGTTGGCGTGACTTCAGTTCTAGCCTAAAAAGTCAAATCTTGTGTGATTCCTCCATGGTAACATAGCTGCCCGAGGTCGCAAAGTTAGCAAGTACACGAAATTTGAAAATTGTACGTAATTTCACATTAGTGCTTATGGTCGATCCCGTTTGTCGGCTTCAGAGCCACTGTCTTGACTGTATTTTGAGTTAAACAGTTGGTGCTACTTCAGTTCAAGCCTAAAAAGTCAAATCTTGTGTGATTCCTCCGTGGTAACATAGCTGCCCGAGGTCGCAAAGTTAGCAAGTACAAGAAATTTGAAAATTGTACGTAATTTCACATTAGCGCTTATGTTCGATCCCGTTTCTCGGCTTCAGAGCTACTTTCTTGACTGTATTTTGAGTTAAGCAGTTGGCGTGACTTCAGTTCTAGCCTATAAAGTCAAACCTTGTGTGATTCCTCCATGGTAACATAGCTGCCCGAGGTCGCAAATTTAGCAAGTACAAGAAATTTTGAAAATTGTATGTAATTTCACGGTAGTGCTTATGGTCGATCCCTTTTCTCGGCTTCAGAGCCACTTTCTTGATTGTATTTTGAGTTAAACAGTTGGCGCGACTTCAGTTCTAGCCTAAAAAGTCAAATCTTGTGTGATTCCTCCATGGTAACATAGCTTCCCGAGGTCGCAAAGTTAGCAAGTACAAGAAATTTGAAAATTGTACGTAATTTCATATTAGTGCTTATGTTCGATCCCGTTTCTCGGCTTCAGAGCCACTTTCTTGACTGTATTTTGAGTTAAGCAGCTGGTGCTACTTCAGTTCTAGCCTATAAAGTCAAATCTTGTGTGATTCCTCCATGGTAACATAGCTGCCCGAGGTCGCAAAGTTAGCAAGTACAAGAAATTTGAAAATTGCATGTAATTTCACGGTAGTGCTTATGGTCGATCCCGTTTCTCGGCTTCAGAGCCAATTTCTTGATTGTATTTTGAGTTAAACAGTTGGCGTGACTTCAGTTCTAGCGTAAAAAGTCAAATCTTGTGTGATTCCTCCATGGTAACATAGCTGCCCGAGGTCGCAAAGTTAGCAAGTACAAGAAATTTGAAAATTGTACGTAATTTCATATTAGTGCTTATGTTCGATCCCATTTCTCGGCTTCAGAGCTACTTTCTTGACTGTATTTTGAGTTAAACAGTTGGCGGTACTTCAGTTCTAGCATAAAAAGTCAAATCTTGTGTGATTCCTCCATGGTAACATAGCTGCCCGAGGTCGCAAATTTAGCAAGTACAAGAAATTTGAAAATTGCATGTAATTTCACGGTAGTGCTTATGGTCGATCCCGTTTCTCGGCTTCAGAGCCAATTTCTTGATTGTATTTTGAGTTAAACAGTTGGCGCGACCTCAGATCTAGCCTAAAAAGTCAAATCTTGTGTGATTCCTCCATGGTAACATATCTGCCCGAGGTCGCAAAGTTAGCAAGTACAAGAAATTTGAAAATTGTACGTAATTTCACATTAGAGCTTATGTTCGATCCCGTTTCTCGGCTTCAGAGCTACTTTCTTGACTGTATTTTGAGTTAAACAGTTGGCGCTACTTCAGTTCTAGCCTAAAAAGTCAAATCTTGTGTGATTCCTCCATGGTAACATAGCTGCCCGAGGTCGCAAAGTTAGCAAGTACAAGAAATTTGAAAATTGTATGTAATTTCACGGTAGTGCTTATGTTCGATCCCGTTTCTCGGCTTCAGAGCTACTTTCTTGACTGTATTTTGAGTTAAACAGTTGGCGCGACTTCAGTTCTAGCCTAAAAAGTCAAATCTTGTGTGATTCCTCCATGGTAACATAGCTGCCCGAGGTCGCAAAGTTAGCAAGTACAAGAAATTTGAAAATTGTACGTAATTTCACATTAGTGCTTATGGTCGATCCCGTTTCTCGGCTTCAGAGCCACTTTCTTGACTGTATTTTGAGTTAAACAGTTGGCGCGCCTTCAGTTCTAGCCTAAAAAGTCAAATCTTGTGTGATTCCTCCATGGTAACATAGCTGCCCGAGGTCGCAAAGTTAGCAAGTACATACAAGAAATTTGAAAATTGTACGTAATTTCACATTAGTGCTTATGGTCGATCCCGTTTCTCGGCTTCAGAGCCACTTTCTTGACTGTATTTTGAGTTAAACAGTTGGTGCTACTTCAGTTCTAGCCTAAAAAGTCAAATCTTGTGTGATTCCTTCATGGTAACATAGCTGCACGAGGTCGCAAAGTTAGCAAGTACAAGAAATTTGAAAATTGTATGTAATTTCACGGTAGTGCTTATGTTCGATCCCGTTTCTCGGCTTCAGAGCTACTTTCTTGACTGTATTTTGAGTTAAGCAGTTGGAGCGACTTCAGTTACAGCCTATAAAGTCAAATCTTGTGTGATTCCTCCGTGGTAACGTAGCTGCCCGAGGTCGCAAGCCTTTCAAGGACAAGAAATTTGAAAATTGTACGTAATTTCACGGTAGTGCTTATGGTCGATCCCGTTTCTCAGCTTCAGAGCTACTTTCTTGACTGTATTTTGAGTTAAGCAGTTGGTGCGACTTCAGTTCTAGCCTATAAAGTCAAATGTTGTGTGGTTCCTCCATGGTAACATAGCTGCCCGAGGTCGCAAAGTTAGCAAGTACAAGAAATTTGAAAATTGTACGTAATTTCACGGTAGTGCTTATGGTCGATCCCGTTTCATAGCTTCAGAGCTACTTTCTTGACTGTATTTTGAGTTAAGCAGTTGGCGCGACTTCAGTTCTAGCCTATAAAGTCAAATGTTGTGTGGTTCCTCCATGGTAACATAGCTGCCCGAGGTCGCAAAGTTAGCAAGTACAAGAAATTTGAAAATTGTACGTAATTTCACATTAGTGCTTATGGTCGATCCCGTTTCTCGGCTTCAGAGCCACTGTCTTGACTCTATTTTGAGTTAAACAGTTGGCGCGACTTCAGTTCTAGCCTATAAAGTCAAATCTTGTGTGGTTCCTCCATGGTAAGATAGCTGCCGAGGTCGCAAAGTTAGCAAGTACAAGAAATTTGAAAATTGTACGTAATTTCACATTAGTGCTTATGTTCGATCCCGTTTCTCGGCTTCAGAGCTACTTTCTTGACTGTATTTTGAGTTAAACAGTTGGCGCGACTTCAGTTCTAGCCTAAAAAGTTAAATCTTGTGTGATTCCTCCATGGTAACATAGCTGCCCGAGGTCGCAAAATTAGCAAGTATAAGAAATTTGAAAATTGTACGTAACTTCACGGTAGTGCTTATGGTCGATCCCGTTTCCCCGCTTCAGAGCTACTTTCTTGACTGTATTTTGAGTTAAACGGTTGGCGCGACTTCAGATCTAGCCTAAAAAGTCAAATCTTGTGTGATTCCTCCAAGGAAACATAGCTGCCCGAGGTCGCAAAGTTAGCAAGTACACGAAATTTGAAAATTGTACGTAATTTCACATTAGTGCTTATGGTCGATCCCGTTTCTCGGCTTCAGAGCTACTTTCTTGACTGTATTTTGAGTTAAACAGTTGGCGCGACTTCAGTTCTAGCCTATAAAGTCAAATCTTGTGTGATTCCTCCCTGGTAACATAGCTGCCCGAGGTCGCAAAGTTAGCAAGTACAAGAAATTTGAAAATTGTACGTTATTTCACATTAGTGCTTATGGTCGATCCCGTTTCTCGGCTTCAGAGCCACTTTCTTGACTGTATTTTGAGTTAAACAGTTGGCGCGACTTCAGTTCTAGCCTAAAAAGTCAAATCTTGTGTGATTCCTCCATGGTAACATAGCTGCCCGAGGTCGCAAAGTTAGCAATTACAAGAAATTTGAAAATTGTACGTAATTTCATATTAGTGCTTATGGTCGATCCCGTTTCTCGGCTTCAGAGCTACTTTCTTGACTGTATTTTGAGTTAAGCAGTTGGCGTGACTTCAGTTCTAGCCTATAAAGTCAAATCTTGTGTGATTCCTCCATGGTAACATAGCTGCCCGAGGTCGCAAAGTTAGCAAGTACAAGAAATTTGAAAATTGTACGTTATTTCACATTAGTGCCTATGATCGATCCCGTTTCTCGGCTTCAGAGCCACTTTCTTGACTGTATTTTGAGTTAAACAGTTGGTGCTACTTCAGTTCTAGCCTAAAAAGTCAAATCTTGTGTGATTCCTCCATGGTAACATAGCTGCCCGAGGTCGCAAAGTTAGCAAGTACAAGAAATTTGAAAATTGTACGTAATTTCACATTAGTGCTTATGTTCGAACCCGTTTCTCGGCTTCAGAGCTACTTTCTTGACTGTATTTTGAGTTAAGCAGTTGGCGTGATTTCAGTTCTAGCCTAAAAAGTCAAATCTTGTGTGATTCCTCCATGGTAACATAGCTGCCCGAGGTCGCAAAGTTAGCAAGTACAAGAAATTTGAAAATTGTATGTAATTTCACGGTAGTGCTTATGTTCGATCCCGTTTCTCGGCTTCAGAGCTACTTTCTTGACTGTATTTTGAGTTAAACGGTTGGCGCGACTTCAGATGTAGCCTAAAAAGTCAAATCTTGTGTGATTCCTCCAAGGAAACATAGCTGCCCGAGGTCGCAAAGTTAGCAAGTACACGAAATTTGAAAATTGTACGTAATTTCACATTAGTGCTTATGGTCGATCCCGTTTCTCGGCTTCAGAGCCACTGTCTTGACTGTATTTTGAGTTAAACAGTTGGTGCTACTTCAGTTCAAGCCTAAAAAGTCAAATCTTGTGTGATTCCTCCATGGTAACATAGCTGCCCGAGGTCGCAAAGTTAGCAAGTACAAGAAATTTGAAAATTGCATGTAATTTCACGATAGTGCTTATGGTCGATCCCGTTTCTCGGCTTCAGAGCCACTTTCTTGACTGTATTTTGAGTTAAACAGTTGGCGCGACTTCAGTTCTAGCCTAAAAAGTCAAATCTTGTGTGATTCCTCCATGGTAACATAGCTGCCCGAGGTCGCAAAGTTAGCAATTACAAGAAATTTGAAAATTGTACGTAATTTCATATTAGTGCTTATGGTCGATCCCGTTTCTCGGCTTCAGAGCTACTTTCTTGACTGTATTTTGAGTTAAACAGTTGGCGCGACTTCAGATCTAGCCTAAAAAGTCAAATCTTGTGTGATTCCTCCATGGTAACATAGCTGCCCGAGGTCGCAAAGTTAGCAAGTACAAGAAATTTGAAAATTGTACGTTATTTCACATAAGTGCTCATGGTCGATCCCGTTTCTCGGCTTCAGAGCCACTTTCTTGACTGTATTTTGAGTTGAACAGTTGGCGCTACTTCAGTTCTAGCCTAAAAAGTCAAATCTTGTGTGATTCCTCCATGGTAACATAGCTGCCCGAGGTCGCAAAGTTAGCAAGTACAAGAAATTTGAAAATTGTACGTAATTTCACATTAGTGCTTATGTTCGAACCCGTTTCTCGGCTTCAGAGCTACTTTCTTGACTGCAGTTTGAGTTAAGCAGTTGGCGTAACTTCAGTTCTAGCCTAAAAAGTCAAATCTTGTGTGATTCCTCCATGGTAACATAGCTGCCCGAGGTCGCAAAGTTAGCAAGTACAAGAAATTTGAAAATTGTATGTAATTTCACGGTAGTGCTTATGGTCGATCCCGTTTCTCGGCTTCAGAGCCACTTTCTTGACTGTATTTTGAGTTAAACAGTTGGCGCGACTTCAGTTCTAGTCTAAAAAGTCAAATCTTGTGTGATTCCTCCATGGTAACATAGCTGCCCGAGGTCGCAAAGTTAGCAATTACAAGAAATTTGAAAATTGTACGTAATTTCATATTAGTGCTTATGGTCGATCCCGTTTCTCGGCTTCAGAGCTACTTTCTTGACTGTATTTTGAGTTAAGCAGTTGGCGTGACTTCAGTTCTAGCCTATAAAGTCAAATCTTGTGTGATTCCTCCATGGTAACATAGCTGCCCGAGGTCGCAAAGTTAGCAAGTACAAGAAATTTGAAAATTGTACGTTATTTCACATTAGTGCCTATGGTCGATCCCGTTTCTCGGCTTCAGAGCCACTTTCTTGACTGTATTTTGAGTTAAACAGTTGGTGCTACTTCAGTTCTAGCCTAAAAAGTCAAATCTTGTGTGATTCCTCCATGGTAACATAGCTGCCCGAGGTCGCAAAGTTAGCAAGTACAAGAAATTTGAAAATTGTACGTAATTTCACATTAGTGCTTATGTTCGAACCCGTTTCTCGGCTTCAGAGCTACTTTCTTGACTGTATTTTGAGTTAAGCAGTTGGCGTGATTTCAGTTCTAGCCTAAAAAGTCAAATCTTGTGTGATTCCTCCATGGTAACATAGCTGCCCGAGGTCGCAAAGTTAGCAAGTACAAGAAATTTGAAAATTGTATGTAATTTCACGGTAGTGCTTATGTTCGATCCCGTTTCTCGGCCTCAGAGCTACTTTCTTGACTGTATTTTGAGTTAAACGGTTGGCGCGACTTCAGATCTAGCCTAAAAAGTCAAATCTTGTGTGATTCCTCCAAGGAAACATAGCTGCCCGAGGTCGCAAAGTTAGCAAGTACACGAAATTTGAAAATTGTACGTAATTTCACATTAGTGCTTATGGTCGATCCCGTTTCTCGGCTTCAGAGCCACTGTCTTGACTGTATTTTGAGTTAAACAGTTGGTGCTACTTCAGTTCAAGCCTAAAAAGTCAAATCTTGTGTGATTCCTCCATGGTAACATAGCTGCCCGAGGTCGCAAAGTTAGCAAGTACAAGAAATTTGAAAATTGCATGTAATTTCACGATAGTGCTTATGGTCGATCCCGTTTCTCGGCTTCAGAGCCACTTTCTTGACTGTATTTTGAGTTAAACAGTTGGCGCGACTTCAGTTCTAGCCTAAAAAGTCAAATCTTGTGTGATTCCTCCATGGTAACATAGCTGCCCGAGGTCGCAAAGTTAGCAATTACAAGAAATTTGAAAATTGTACGTAATTTCATATTAGTGCTTATGGTCGATCCCGTTTCTCGGCTTCAGAGCTACTTTCTTGACTGTATTTTGAGTTAAACAGTTGGCGCGACTTCAGATCTAGCCTAAAAAGTCAAATCTTGTGTGATTCCTCCATGGTAACATAGCTGCCCGATTTCGCAAAGTTAGCAAGTACAAGAAATTTGAAAATTGTACGTTATTTCACATAAGTGCTTATGGTCGATCCCGTTTCTCGGCTTCAGAGCCACTTTCTTGACTGTATTTTGAGTTGAACAGTTGGCGCTACTTCAGTTCTAGCCTAAAAAGTCAAATCTTGTGTGATTCCTCCATGGTAACATAGCTGCCCGAGGTCGCAAAGTTAGCAAGTACAAGAAATTTGAAAATTGTACGTAATTTCACATTAGTGCTTATGTTCGAACCCGTTTCTCGGCTTCAGAGCTACTTTCTCGACGGTAGTTTGAGTTAAGCAGTTGGCGTGACTTCAGTTCTAGCCTAAAAAGTCAAATCTTGTGTGATTCCTCCATGGTAACATAGCTGCCCGAGGTCGCAAAGTTAGCAAGTACAAGAAATTTGAAAATTGTATGTAATTTCACGGTAGTGCTTATGTTCGATCCCGTTTCTCGGCTTCAGAGTTACTTTCTTGTCTGTATTTTGAGTTAAACAGTTGGCGCGACTTCAGTTCTAGCCTAAAAAGTCAAATCTTGTGTGATTCCTCCATGGTAACATAGCTGCCCGAGGTCGCAAAGTTAGCAATTACAAGAAATTTGAAAATTGTACGTAATTTCATATTAGTGCTTATGGTCGATCCCGTTTCTCGGCTTCAGAGCTACTTTCTTGACTGTATTTTGAGTTAAACAGTTGGCGCGACTTCAGATCTAGCCTAAAAAGTCAAATCTTGTGTGATTCCTCCATGGTAACATAGCTGCCCGAGGTCGCAAAGTTAGCAAGTACAAGAAATTTGAAAATTGTACGTAATTTCACATTAGTGCTTATGTTCGAACCCGTTTCTCGGCTTCAGAGCTACTTTCTTGACTGTAGTTTGAGTTAAGCAGTTGGCGTGACTTCAGTTCTAGCCTAAAAAGTCAAATCTTGTGTGATTCCTCCATGGTAACATAGCTGCCCGAGGTCGCAAAGTTAGCAAGTACAAGAAATTTGAAAATTGTACGTAATTTCACATTAGTGCTGATGTTCGAACCCGTTTCTCGGCTTCAGAGCTACTTTCTTGACTGTATTTTGAGTTAAGCAGTTGGCGTGACTTCAGTTCTAGCCTAAAAAGTCAAATCTTGTGTGATTCCTCCATGGTAACATAGCTGCCCGAGGTCGCAAAGTTAGCAAGTACAAGAAATTTGAAAATTGTACGTAATTTCACATTAGTGCTTATGTTCGAACCCGTTTCTCGGCTTCAGAGCTACTTTCTTGACTGTATTTTGAGTTAAGCAGTTGGCGCGACTTCAGATCTAGCCTAAAAAGTCAAATCTTGTGTGATTCCTCCAAGGAAACATAGCTGCCCGAGGTCGCAAAGTTAGCAAGTACACGAAATTTGAAAATTGTACGTAATTTCACATTAGTGCTTATGGTCGATCCCGTTTCTCGGCTTCAGAGCCACTGTCTTGACTATATTTTGAGTTAAACAGTTGGTGCTACTTCAGTTCAAGCCTAAAAAGTCAAATCTTGTGTGATTCCTCCATGGTAACATAGCTGCCCGAGGTCGCAAAGTTAGCAAGTACAAGAAATTTGAAAATTGTATGTAATTTCACGGTAGTGCTTATGTTCGATCCCGTTTCTCGGCTTCAGAGCTACTTTCTTGACTGTATTTTGAGTTAAACAGTTGGCGCGACTTCAGATCTAGCCTAAAAAGTCAAATCTTGTGTGATTCCTCCAAGGAAACATAGCTGCCCGAGGTCGCAAAGTTAGCAAGTACACGAAATTTGAAAATTGTACGTAATTTCACATTAGTGCTTATGGTCGATCCCGTTTCTCGGCTTCAAAGCCACTGTCTTGACTGTATTTTGAGTTAAACAGTTGGCGCGACTTCAGTTCTAGCCTAAAAAGTCAAATCTTGTGTGATTCCTCCATGGTAACATAGCTGCCCGAGGTCGCAAAGTTAGCAAGTACAAGAAATTTGAAAATTGTACGTTATTTCACATTAGTGCTTATGGTCGATCCCGTTTCTCGGCTTCAGAGCCACTTTCTTGACTGTATATTGAGTGAAACAGTTGGTGCTACTTCAGTTCTAGCCTAAAAAGTCAAATCTTGTGTGATTCCTCCATGGTAACATAGCTGCCCGAGGTCGCAAAGTTAACAAGTACAAGAAATTTGAAAATTGTACGTAATTTCACATTAGTGCTTATGTTCGAACCCGTTTCTCGGCTTCAGAGCTACTTTCTTGACTGTATTTTGAGTTAAGCAGTTGGCGTGACTTCAGTTCTAGCCTAAAAAGTCAAATCTTGTGTGATTCCTCCATGGTAACATAGCTGCCCGAGGTCGCAAAGTTAGCAAGTACAAGAAATTTGAAAATTGTATGTAATTTCACGGTAGTGCTTATGTTCGATCCCGTTTCTCGGCTTCAGAGCTACTTTCTTGACTGTATTTTGAGTTAAACAGTTGGCGCGACTTCAGATCTAGCCTAAAAAGTCAAATCTTGTGTGATTCCTCCAAGGAAACATAGCTGCCCGAGGTCGCAAAGTTAGCAAGTACACGAAATTTGAAAATTGTACGTAATTTCACATTAGTGCTTATGGTCGATCCCGTTTCTCGGCTTCAGAGCCACTGTCTTGACTGTATTTTGAGTTAAACAGTTGGTGCTACTTCAGTTCAAGCCTAAAAAGTCAAATCTTGTGTGATTCCTCCATGGTAACATAGCTGCCCGAGGTCGCAAAGTTAGCAAGTACAAGAAATTTGAAAATTGTACGTTATTTCACATTAGTGCTTATGGTCGATCCCGTTTCTCGGCTTCAGAGCCACTTTCTTGACTGTATATTGAGTTAAACAGTTGGTGCTACTTCAGTTCTAGCCTAAAAAGTCAAATCTTGTGTGATTCCTCCATGGTAACATAGCTGCCCGAGGTCGCAAAGTTAACAAGTACAAGAAATTTGAAAATTGTACGTAATTTCACATTAGTGCTTATGTTCGAACCCGTTTCTCGGCTTCAGAGCTACTTTCTTGACTGTATTTTGAGTTAAGCAGTTGGCGTGACTTCAGTTCTAGCCTAAAAAGTCAAATCTTGTGTGATTCCTCCATGGTAACATAGCTGCCCGACGTCGCAAAGTTAGCAAGTACAAGAAATTTGAAAATTGTATGTAATTTCACGGTAGTGCTTATGTTCGATCCCGTTTCTCGGCTTCAGAGCTACTTTCTTGACTGTATTTTGAGCTAAACAGTTGGCGCGACTTCAGATCTAGCCTAAAAAGTCAAATCTTGTGTGATTCCTCCAAGGAAACATAGCTGCCCGAGGTCGCAAAGTTAGCAAGTACACGAAATTTGAAAATTGTACGTAATTTCACATTAGTGCTTATGTTCGAACCCGTTTCTCGGCTTCAGAGCTCTTTTCTTGACTGTATTTTGAGTTAAGCAGTTGGCGTGACTTCAGTTCTAGCCTAAAAAGTCAAATCTTGTGTGATTCCTCCATGGTAACATAGCTGCCCGAGGTCGCAAAGTTAGCAAGTACAAGAAATTTGAAAATTGTATGTAATTTCACGGTAGTGCTTATGTTCGATCCCGTTTCTCGGCTTCAGAGCTACTTTCTTGACTGTATTTTGAGTTAAACAGTTGGCGCGACTTCAGATCTAGCCTAAAAAGTCAAATCTTGTGTGATTCCTCCAAGGAAACATAGCTGCCCGAGGTCGCAAAGTTAGCAAGTACACGAAATTTGAAAATTGTACGTAATTTCACATTAGTGCTTATGTTCGAACCCGTTTCTCGGCTTCAGAGCCACTGTCTTGACTGTATTTTGAGTTAAACAGTTGGTGCTACTTCAGTTCAAGCCTAAAAAGTCAAATCTTGTGTGATTCCTCCATGGTAACATAGCTGCCCGAGGTCGCAAAGTTAGCAAGTACAAGAAATTTGAAAATTGTACTTTATTTCACATTAGTGCTTATGGTCGATCCCGTTTCTCGGCTTCAGAGCCACTTTCTTGACTGTATTTTGAGTTAAACAGTTGGCGCGACTTCAGTTCTAGCCTAAAAAGTCAAATCTTGTGTGATTCCTCCATGGTAACATAGCTGCCCGAGGTCGCAAAGTTAGCAATTACAAGAAATTTGAAAGTTGTACGTAATTTCACATTAGCGCTTATGTTCGATCCCGTTTCTCGGCTTCAGAGCTACTTTCTTGACTGTATTTTGAGTTAAGCAGTTGGCGTGACTTCAGTTCTAGCCTAAAAAGTCAAATCTTGTGTGATTCCTCCATGGTAACATAGCTGCCCGAGGTCGCAAAGTTAGCAAGTACAAGAAATTTGAAAATTGTACGTAATTTCACATTAGTGCTTATGTTCGAACCCGTTTCTCGGCTTCAGAGCTACTTTCTTGACTGTATTTTGAGTTAAACAGTTGGCGCGACTTCAGATCTAGCCTAAAAAGTCAAATCTTGTGTGATTCCTCCATGGTAACATAGCTGCCCGAGGTCGCAAAGTTAGCAAGTACAAGAAATTTGAAAATTGTACGTAATTTCACATTAGTGCTTATGTTCGAACCCGTTTCTCGGCTTCAGAGCTACTTTCTTGACTGTAGTTTGAGTTAAGCAGTTGGCGTGACTTCAGTTCTAGCCTAAAAAGTCAAATCTTGTGTGATTCCTCCATGGTAACATAGCTGCCCGAGGTCGCAAAGTTAGCAAGTACAAGAAATTTGAAAATTGTATGTAATTTCACGGTAGTGCTTATGTTCGATCCCGTTTCTCGGCTTCAGAGCTACTTTCTTGACTGTATTTTGAGCTAAACAGTTGGCGCGACTTCAGATCTAGCCTAAAAAGTCAAATCTTGTGTGATTCCTCCAAGGAAACATAGCTGCCCGAGGTCGCAAAGTTAGCAAGTACACGAAATTTGAAAATTGTACGTAATTTCACATTAGTGCTTATGTTCGAACCCGTTTCTCGGCTTCAGAGCTACTTTCTTGACTGTATTTTGAGTTAAGCAGTTGGCGTGACTTCAGTTCTAGCCTAAAAAGTCAAATCTTGTGTGATTCCTCCATGGTAACATAGCTGCCCGAGGTCGCAAAGTTAGCAAGTACAAGAAATTTGAAAATTGTATGTAATTTCACGGTAGTGCTTATGTTCGATCCCGTTTCTCGGCTTCAGAGCTACTTTCTTGACTGTATTTTGAGTTAAACAGTTGGCGCGACTTCAGATCTAGCCTAAAAAGTCAAATCTTGTGTGATTCCTCCAAGGAAACATAGCTGCCCGAGGTCGCAAAGTTAGCAAGTACACGAAATTTGAAAATTGTACGTAATTTCACATTAGTGCTTATGTTCGAACCCGTTTCTCGGCTTCAGAGCCACTGTCTTGACTGTATTTTGAGTTAAACAGTTGGTGCTACTTCAGTTCAAGCCTAAAAAGTCAAATCTTGTGTGATTCCTCCATGGTAACATAGCTGCCCGAGGTCGCAAAGTTAGCAAGTACAAGAAATTTGAAAATTGTACGTTATTTCACATTAGTGCTTATGGTCGATCCCGTTTCTCGGCTTCAGAGCCACTTTCTTGACTGTATTTTGAGTTAAACAGTTGGCGCGACTTCAGTTCTAGCCTAAAAAGTCAAATCTTGTGTGATTCCTCCATGGTAACATAGCTGCCCGAGGTCGCAAAGTTAGCAATTACAAGAAATTTGAAAGTTGTACGTAATTTCACATTAGCGCTTATGTTCGATCCCGTTTCTCGCCTTCAGAGCTACTTTCTTGACTGTATTTTGAGTTAAGCAGTTGGCGTGACTTCAGTTCTAGCTTATAAAGTCAAATCTTGTGTGATTCCTCCATGGTAACATAGCTGCCCGAGGTCGCAAAGTTAGCAAGTACAAGAAATTTGAAAATTGTACGTTATTTCACATTAGTGCTTAGGGTCGATCCCGTTTCTCGGCTTCAGAGCCACTTTCTTGACTGTATTTTGAGTTAAACAGTTGGTGCTTCTTCAGTTCTAGCCTAAAAAGTCAAATCTTGTGTGATTCCTCCATGGTAACATAGCTGCCCGAGGTCGCAAAATTAGCAAGTACAAGAAATTTGAAAATTGTACGTAATTTCACATTAGTGCTTATGTTCGAACCCGTTTCTCGGCTTCAGAGCTACTTTCTTGACTGTATTTTGAGTTAAGCAGTTGGCGTGACTTCAGTTCTAGCCTAAAAAGTCAAATCTTGTGTGATTCCTCCATGGTAACATAGCTGCCCGAGGTCGCAAAGTTAGCAAGTACAAGAAATTTGAAAATTGTATGTAATTTCACGGTAGTGCTTATGTTCGATCCCGTTTCTCGGCTTCAGAGCTACTTTCTTGACTGTATTTTGAGTTAAACAGTTGGCGCGACTTCAGATCTGGCCTAAAAAGTCAAATCTTGTGTGATTCCTCCAAGGAAACATAGCTGCCCGAGGTCGCAAAGTTAGCAAGTACACGAAATTTGAAAATTGTACGTAATTTCACATTAGTGCTTATGGTCGATCCCGTTTCTCGGCTTCAGAGCCACTGTCTTGACTGTATTTTGAGTTAAACAGTTGGCGCGACTTCAGATCTAGCCTAAAAAGTCAAATCTTGTGTGATTCCTCCATGGTAACATAGCTGCCCGAGGTCGCAAAGTTAGCAAGTACAAGAAATTTGAAAATTGTACGTTATTTCACATAAGTGCTTATGGTCGATCCCGTTTCTCGGCTTCAGAGCCACTTTCTTGACTGTATTTTGAGTTGAACAGTTGGCGCTACTTCAGTTCTAGCCTAAAAAGTCAAATCTTGTGTGATTCCTCCATGGTAACATAGCTGCCCGAGGTCGCAAAGTTAGCAAGTACAAGAAATTTGAAAATTGCATGTAATTTCACGATAGTGCTTATGGTCGATCCCGTTTCTCGGCTTCAGAGCCACTTTCTTGACTGTATTTTGAGTTAAACAGTTGGCTCGACTTCAGTTCTAGCCTAAAAAGTCAAATCTTGTGTGATTCCTCCATGGTAACATAGCTGCCCGAGGTCGCAAAGTTAGCAAGTACAAGAAATTTGAAAATTGTACGTTATTTCACATAAGTGCTTATGGTCGATCCCGTTTCTCGGCTTCAGAGCCACTTTCTTGACTGTATTTTGAGTTGAACAGTTGGCGCTACTTCAGTTCTAGCCTAAAAAGTCAAATCTTGTGTGATTCCTCCATGGTAACATAGCTGCCCGAGGTCGCAAAGTTAGCAAGTACAAGAAATTTGAAAATTGTACGTTATTTCACATAAGTGCTTATGGTCGATCCCGTTTCTCGGCTTCAGAGCCACTTTCTTGACTGTATTTTGAGTTAAACAGTTGGTGCTTCTTCAGTTCTAGCCTAAAAAGTCAAATCTTGTGTGATTCCTCCATGGTAACATAGCTGCCCGAGGTCGCAAAGTTAGCAAGTACAAGAAATTTGAAAATTGTACGTAATTTCACATTAGTGCTTATGTTCGAACCCGTTTCTCGGCTTCAGAGCTACTTTCTTGACTGTATTTTGAGTTAAGCAGTTGGCGTGACTTCAGTTCTAGCCTAAAAAGTCAAATCTTGTGTGATTCCTCCATGGTAACATAGCTGCCCGAGGTCGCAAAGTTAGCAAGTACAAGAAATTTGAAAATTGTACGTAATTTCATATTAGTGCTTATGGTCGATCCCGTTTCTCGGCTTCAGAGCTACTTTCTTGACTGTATTTTGAGTTAAACAGTTGGCGCGACTTCAGATCTAGCCTAAAAAGTCAAATCTTGTGTGATTCCTCCATGGTAACATAGCTGCCCGAGGTCGCAAAGTTAGCAAGTACAAGAAATTTGAAAATTGTACGTTATTTCACATAAGTGCTTATGGTCGATCCCGTTTCTCGGCTTCAGAGCCACTTTCTTGACTGTATTTTGAGTTGAACAGTTGGCGCTACTTCAGTTCTAGCCTAAAAAGTCAAATCTTGTGTGATTCCTCCATGGTAACATAGCTGCCCGAGGTCGCAAAGTTAGCAAGTACAAGAAATTTGAAAATTGTATGTAATTTCACGGTAGTGCTTATGTTCGAACCCGTTTCTCGGCTTCAGAGCCACTGTCTTGACTGTATTTTGAGTTAAACAGTTGGTGCTACTTCAGTTCAAGCCTAAAAAGTCAAATCTTGTGTGATTCCTCCATGGTAACATAGCTGCCCGAGGTCGCAAAGTTAGCAAGTACAAGAAATTTGAAAATTGCATGTAATTTCACGATAGTGCTTATGGTCGATCCCGTTTCTCGGCTTCAGAGCCACTTTCTTGACTGTATTTTGAGTTAAACAGTTGGCGCGACTTCAGTTCTAGCCTAAAAAGTCAAATCTTGTGTGATTCCTCCATGGTAACATAGTTGCCCGAGGTCGCAAAGTTAGCAATTACAAGAAATTTGAAAATTGTACGTAATTTCACATTAGCGCTTATGTTCGATCCCGTTTCTCGGCTTCAGAGCTACTTTCTTGACTGTATTTTGAGTTAAGCAGTTGGCGTGACTTCAGTTCTAGCCTATAAAGTCAAATCTTGTGTGATTCCTCCATGGTAACATAGCTGCCCGAGGTCGCAAAGTTAGCAAGTACAAGAAATTTGAAAATTGTACGTTATTTCACATTAGTGCTTATGGTCGATCCCGTTTCTCGGCTTCAGAGCCACTTTCTTGACTGTATTTTGAGTTAAACAGTTGGTGCTACTTCAGTTCTAGCCTAAAAAGTCAAATCTTGTGTGATTCCTCCATGGTAACATAGCTGCCCGAGGTAGCAAAGTAAGCAAGTACAAGAAATTTGAAAATTGTACGTAATTTCACATTAGTGCTTATGTTCGAACCCGTTTCTCGGCTTCAGAGCTACTTTCTTGACTGTATTTTGAGTTAAGCAGTTGGCGTGACTTCAGCTCTAGCCTTAAAAGTCAAATCTTGTGTGATTCCTCCATGGTAACCTAGCTGCCCGAGGTCGCAAAATTAGCAAGTACAAGAAATTTGAAAATTGTATGTAATTTCACGGTAGTGCTTATGTTCGATCCCGTTTCTCGGCTTCAGAGCTACTTTCTTGACTGTATTTTGAGTTAAACAGTTGGCGCGACTTCAGATCTAGCCTAAAAAGTCAAATCTTGTGTGATTCCTCCAAGGAAACATAGCTGCCCGAGGTCGCAAAGTTAGCAAGTACACGAAATTTGAAAATTGTACGTAATTTCACATTAGTGCTTATGGTCGATCCCGTTTCTCGGCTTCAGAGCCACTGTCTTGACTGTATTTTGAGTTAAACAGTTGGTGCTACTTCAGTTCAAGCCTAAAAAGTCAAATCTTGTGTGATTCCTCCATGGTAACATAGCTGCCCGAGGTCGCAAAGTTAGCAAGTACAAGAAATTTGAAAATTGTACGTAATTTCACATTAGTGCTTATGTTCGAACGCGTTTCTCGGCTTCAGAGCTACTTTCTTGACTGTATTTTGAGTTAAGCAGTTGGCGTGACTTCAGTTCTAGCCTAAAAAGTCAAATCTTGTGTGATTCCTCCATGGTAACCTAGCTGCCCGAGGTCGCAAAATTAGCAAGTACAAGAAATTTGAAAATTGTATGTAATTTCACGGTAGTGCTTATGTTCGATCCCGTTTCTCGGCTTCAGAGCTACTTTCTTGACTGTATTTTGAGTTAAGCAGCTGGTGCTACTTCAGTTCTAGCCTATAAAGTCAAATCTTGTGTGGTTCCTCCATGGTAACATAGCTGCCCGAGGTCGCAAAGTTAGCAAGTACAAGAAATTTGAAAATTGCATGTAATTTCACGATAGTGCTTATGGTCGATCCCGTTTCTCGGCTTCAGAGCCACTTTCTTGACTGTATTTTGAGTTAAACAGTTGGCGCGACTTCAGTTCTAGCCTAAAAAGTCAAATCTTGTGTGATTCCTCCATGGTAACATAGCTGCCCGAGGTCGCAAAATTAGCAATTACAAGAAATTTGAAAATTGTACGTAATTTCATATTAGTGCTTATGTTCGATCCCGTTTCTCGGCTTCAGAGCTACTTTCTTGACTGTATTTTGAGTTAAGCAGTTGGCGTGACTTCAGTTCTAGCCTATAAAGTCAAATCTTGTGTGATTCCTCCATGGTAACATAGCTGCCCGAGGTCGCAAAGTTCGCAAGTACAAGAAATTTGAAAATTGCATGTAATTTCACGGTAGTGCTTATGGTCGATCCGGTTTCTCGGCTTCAGAGCCACTTTCTTGACTGTATTTTGAGTTAAACAGTTGGCGTGACTTCAGTTCTAGACTAAAAAGTCAAATCTTGTGTGATTCCTCCATGGTAACATAGCTGCCCGAGGTCGCAAAGTTAGCAAGTACAAGAAATTTGAAAATTGTACGTAATTTCACATTAGTGCTTATGTTCGATCCCGTTTCTCGGCTTCAGAGCTACTTTCTTGACTGTATTTTGAGTTAAGCAGCTGGTGCTACTTCAGTTCTAGCCTATAAAGTCAAATCTTGTGTGGTTCCTCCATGGTAACATAGCTGCCCGAGGTCGCAAAGTTAGCAAGTACAAGAAATTTGAAAATTGTACGTAATTTCACATTAGTGCTTATGTTCGATCCCGATTCTCGGCTTCAGAGCTAATTTCTTGACTGTATTTTGAGTTAAGCAGCTGGTGCTACTGCAGTTCTAGCCTATAAAGTCAAATCTTGTGTGATTCCTCCATGGTAACATAGCTGCCCGAGGTCGCAAAGTTAGCAAGTACAAGAAATTTGAAAATTGCATGTAATTTCACGGTAGTGCTTATGGTCGATCCCGTTTCTCGGCTTCAGAGCCAATTTCTTGATTGTATTTTGAGTTAAACAGTTGGCGTGACTTCAGTTCTAGCCTAAAAAGTCAAATCTTGTGTGATTCCTCCATGGTAACATAGCTGCCCGAGGTCGCAAAGTTAGCAAGTACAAGAAATTTGAAAATTGTACGTAATTTCATATTAGTGCTTATGTTCGATCCCGTTTCTCGGCTTCAGAGCTACTTTCTTGACTGTATTTTGAGTTAAACAGTTGGCGGTACTTCAGTTCAAGCATAAAAAGTCAAATCTTGTGTGATTCCTCCATGGTAACATAGCTGCCCGAGGTCGCAAAGTTAGCAAGTACAAGAAATTTGAAAATTGCATGTAATTTCACGGTAGTGCTTATGGTCGATCCCGTTTCTCGGCTTCAGAGCCACTTTCTTGACTGTATTTTGAGTTAAACAGTTCGCGCGACTTCAGTTCTAGCCTAAAAAGTCAAATCTTGTGTGATTCCTCCATGGTAGCATAGCTGCCCGAGGTCGCAAGATTGGCAAGTACAAGAAATTTGAAAATTGCATGTAATTTCACGGTAGTGCTTATGGCCGATCCCGTTTCTCGGCTTCAGAGCCACTTTCTTGACTGTATTTTGAGTTAAACAGTTGGCGCGACTTCAGTTCTAGCCTAAAAAGTCAAATCTTGTGTGATTCCTCCATGGTAACATAGCTGCCCGAGGTCGCAAAGTTAGCAATTACAAGAAATTTGAAAATTGTACGTAATTTCATATTAGTGCTTATGTTCGATCCCGTTTCTCGGCTTCAGAGCTACTTTCTTGACTGTATTTTGAGTTAAGCAGTTGGAGTGACTTCAGTTCTAGCCTATAAAGTTAAATCTTGTGTGATTCCTCCATGGTAACATAGCTGCCCGAGGTCGCAAAGTTCGCAAGTACAAGAAATTTGAAAATTGCATGTAATTTCACGGTAGTGCTTATGGTCGATCCCGTTTCTCGGCTTCAGAGCCAATTTCTTGATTGTATTTTGAGTTAAACAGTTGGCGTGACTTCAGTTCTAGCCTAAAAAGTCAAATCTTGTGTGATTCCTCCATGGTAACATAGCTGCCCGAGGTCGCAAAGTTAGCAAGTACAAGAAATTTGAAAATTGTACGTAATTTCACATTAGTGCTTATGTTCGATCTCGACTCTCGGCTTCAGAGCTAATTTCTTGACTGTATTTTGAGTTAAGCAGCTGGTGCTACTTCAGTTCTAGCCTATAAAGTCAAATCTTGTGTGATTCCTCCATGGTAACATAGCTGCCCGAGGTCGCAAACTTAGCAAGTACAAGAAATTTGAAAATTGTACGTAATTTCACATTAGCGCTTATGTTCGATCCCGTTTCTCGGCTTCAGAGCTACTTTCTTGACTGTATTTTGAGTTAAGCAGCTGGTGCTACTTCAGTTCTAGCCTATAAAGTCAAATCTTGTGTGATTCCTCCATGGTAACATAGCTGCCCGAGGTCGCAAAGTTAGCAAGTACAAGAAATTTGAAAATTGTATGTAATTTCACGGTAGTGCTTATGGTCGATCCCGTTTCTCGGCTTCAGAGCCACTTTCTTGATTGTATTTTGAGTTAAACAGTTGGCGCGACTTCAGTTCTAGCCTAAAAAGTCAAATCTTGTGTGATTGCTCCATGGTAACATAGCTGCCCGAGGTCGCAAAGTTAGCAAGTACAAGAAATTTGAAAATTGTACGTAATTTCATATTAGTGCTTATGTTCGATCCCGTTTCTCGGCTTCAGAGCCACTTTCTTGATTGTATTTTGAGTTAAACAGTTGGCGCGACTTCAGTTCTAGCCTAAAAAGTCAAATCTTGTGTGATTCCTCCATGGTAACATAGCTGCTCGAGGTCGCAAAGTTAGCAAGTACAAGAAATTTGAAAATTGCATGTAATTTCACGGTAGTGCTTATGGTCGATCCCGTTTCTCGGCTTCAGAGCCAATTTCTTGATTGTATTTTGAGTTAAACAGTTGGCGTGACTTCAGTTCTAGCCTACAAAGTCAAATCCTGTGTGATTCCTCCATGGTAACATTGCTGCCCGAGGTCGCAAAGTTAGCAAGTACAAGAAATTTGAAAATTGTACGTAATTTCACATTAGTACTTATGTTCGATCCCGTTTCTCGGCTTCAGAGCTACTTTCTTGACTGTATTTTGAGTTAAACAGTTGGCGCTACTTCAGTTCTAGCCTAAAAAGTCAAATCTTGTGTGATTCCTCCATGGTAACATAGCTGCCCGAGGTCGCAAAGTTAGCAAGTACAAGAAATTTGAAAATTGTATGTAATTTCACGGTAGTGCTTATGTTCGATCCCGTTTCTCGGCTTCAGAGCCAATTTCTTGATTGTATTTTGAGTTCAACAGTTGGCGCGACTTCAGATCTAGCCTAAAAAGTCAAATCTTGTGTGATTCCTCCATGGTAACATAGCTGCCCGAGGTCGCAAAGTTAGCAAGTACAAGAAATTTGAAAATTGTACGTAATTTCACATTAGTGCTTATGGTCGATCCCGTTTCTCGGCTTCAGAGCCACTTTCTTGACTGTATTTTGAGTTAAACAGTTGGCGCGCCTTCAGTTCTAGCCTATAAAGTCAAATCTTGTGTGATTCCTCCATGGTAACATAGCTGCCCGAGGTCGCAAAGTTCGCAAGTACAAGAAATTTGAAAATTGCATGTAATTTCACGGTAGTGCTTATGGTCGATCCCGTTTCTCGGCTTCAGAGCCAATTTCTTGATTGTATTTTGAGTTAAACAGTTGGCGTGACTTCAGTTCTAGCCTAAAAAGTCAAATCTTGTGTGATTCCTCCATGGTAACATAGCTGCCCGAGGTCGCAAAGTTAGCAAGTACAAGAAATTTGAAAATTGTACGTAATTTCACATTAGTGCTTATGTTCGATCCCGATTCTCGGCTTCAGAGCTAATTTCTTGACTGTATTTTGAGTTAAGCAGCTGGCGCTACTTCAGTTCTAGCCTATAAAGTCAAATCTTGTGTGATTCCTCCATGGTAACATAGCTGCCCGAGGTCGCAAAGTTAGCAAGTACAAGAAATTTGAAAATTGTACGTAATTTCACATTAGCGCTTATGTTCGATCCCGTTTCTCGGCTTTAGAGCTACTTTCTTGACTGTATTTTGAGTTAAGCAGTTGGCGTGACTTCAGTTCTAGCCTATAAAGTCAAATCTTGTGTGATTCCTCCATGGTAACATAGCTCCCCGAGGTCGCAAAGTTAGCAAGTACAAGAAATTTGAAAATTGTATGTAATTTCACGGTAGTGCTTATGGTCGATCCCGTTTCTCGGCTTCAGAGCCACTTTCTTGATTGTATTTTGAGTTAAACAGTTGGCGCGACTTCAGTTCTAGCCTAAAAAGTCAAATCTTGTGTGATTCCTCCATGGTAACATAGCTTCCCGAGGTCGCAAAGTTAGCAAGTACAAGAAATTTGAAAATTGTACGTAATTTCACATTAGTGCTTATGGTCGATCCCGTTTCTCGGCTTCAGAGCCACTTTCTTGACTGTATTTTGAGTTAAGCAGCTGGTGCTACTTCAGTTCTAGCCTATAAAGTCAAATCTTGTCTGATTCCTCCATGGTAACATAGCTGCCCGAGGTCGCAAAGTTAGCAAGTACAAGAAATTTGAAAATTGCATGTAATTTCACGGTAGTGCTTATGGTCGATCCCGTTTCTCGGCTTCAGAGCCAATTTCTTGATTGTATTTTGAGTTAAACAGTTGGCGTGACTTCAGTTCTAGCCTAAAAAGTCAAATCTTGTGTGATTCCTCCATGGTAACATAGCTGCCCGAGGTCGCAAAGTTAGCAAGTACAAGAAATTTGAAAATTGTACGTAATTTCATATTAGTGCTTATGTTCGATCCCGTTTCTCGGCTTCAGAGCTACTTTCTTGACTGTATTTTGAGTTAAACAGTTGGCGGTACTTCAGTTCTAGCATAAAAAGTCAAATCTTGTGTGATTCCTCCATGGTAACATAGCTGCCCGAGGTCGCAAAGTTAGCAAGTACAAGAAATTTGAAAATTGCATGTAATTTCACGGTAGTGCTTATGGTCGATCCCGTTTCTCGGCTTCAGAGCCAATTTCTTGATTGTATTTTGAGTTCAACAGTTGGCGCGACTTCAGATCTAGCCTAAAAAGTCAAATCTTGTGTGATTCCTCCATGGTAACATAGCTGCCCGAGGTCGCAAAGTTAGCAAGTACAAGAAATTTGAAAATTGTACGTAATTTCACATTAGTACTTATGTTCGATCCCGTTTCTCGGCTTCAGAGCTACTTTCTTGACTGTATTTTGAGTTAAACAGTTGGCGCTACTTCAGTTCTAGCCTAAAAAGTCAAATCTTGTGTGATTCCTCCATGGTAACATAGCTGCCCGAGGTCGCAAAGTTAGCAAGTACAAGAAATTTGAAAATTGTATGTAATTTCACGGTAGTGCTTATGTTCGATCCCGTTTCTCGGCTTCAGAGCTACTTTCTTGACTGTATTTTGAGTTAAACAGTTGGCGCGACTTCAGTTCTAGCCTAAAAAGTCAAATCTTGTGTGATTCCTCCATGGTAACATAGCTGCCCGAGGTCGCAAAGTTAGCAAGTACAAGAAATTTGAAAATTGTACGTAATTTCACAATAGTGCTTATGGTCGATCCCGTTTCTCGGCTTCAGAGCCACTTTCTTGACTGTATTTTGAGTTAAACAGTTGGCGCGCCTTCAGTTCTAGCCTAAAAAGTCAAATCTTGTGTGATTCCTCCATGGTAACATATGTAGCTGCCCGAGGTCGCAAAGTTAGCAAGTACAAGAAATTTGAAAATTGTACGTAATTTCACATTAGTGCTTATGGTCGATCCCGTTTCTCGGCTTCAGAGCCACTTTCTTGACTGTATTTTGAGTTAAACAGTTGGTGCTACTTCAGTTCTAGCCTAAAAAGTCAAATCTTGTGTGATTCCTCCATGGTAACATAGCTGCACGAGGTCGCAAAGTTAGCAAGCACAAGAAATTTGAAAATTGTATGTAATTTCACGGTAGTGCTTATGTTCGATCCCGTTTCTCGGCTTCAGAGCTACTTTCTTGACTGTATTTTGAGTTAAGCAGTTGGAGCGACTTCAGTTACAGCCTATAAAGTCAAATCTTGTGTGATTCCTCCGTGGTAACGTAGCTGCCCGAGGTCGCAAGCCTTTCAAGGACAAGAAATTTGAAAATTGTACGTAATTTCACGGTAGTGCTTATGGTCGATCCCGTTTCTCAGCTTCAGAGCTACTTTCTTGACTGTATTTTGAGTTAAGCAGTTGGTGCGACTTCAGTTCTAGCCTAAAAAGTCAAATCTTGTGTGATTCCTCCATGGTAACATAGCTGCCCGAGGTCGCAAAGTTAGCAAGTACAAGAAATTTGAAAATTGTACGTTATTTCACATTAGTGCTTATGGTCGATCCCGTTTCTCGGCTTCAGAGCCACTTTCTTGACTGTATTTTGAGTTAAACAGTTGGCGCGACTTCAGTTCTAGCCTAAAAAGTCAAATCTTGTGTGATTCCTCCATGGTAACATAGCTGCCCGAGGTCGCAAAGTTAGCAATTACAAGAAATTTGAAAATTGTACGTAATTTCACATTAGCGCTTATGTTCGATCCCGTTTCTCGGCTTCAGAGCTACTTTCTTGACTGTATTTTGAGTTAAGCAGTTGGCGTGACTTCGGTTCTAGCCTATAAAGTCAAATCTTGTGTGATTCCTCCATGGTAACATAGCTGCCCGAGGTCGCAAAGTTAGTAAGTACAAGAAATTTGAAAATTGTACGTTATTTCACATTAGTGCTTATGGTCGATCCCGTTTCTCGGCTTCAGAGCTACTTTCTTGACTGTATTTTGAGTTAAACAGTTGGCGCGCCTTCAGTTCTAGCCTAACAAGTCAAATCTTGTGTGATTCCTCCATGGTAACATAGCTGCCCGAGGTCGCAAAGTTAGCAAGTACAAGAATTTTGAAAATTGTACGTAATTTCACATTAGTGCTTATGGTCGATCCCGTTTCTCGGCTTCAGAGCTACTTTCTTGACTGTATTTTGAGTTAAACAGTTGGCGCGCCTTCAGTTCTAGCCTAAAAAGTCAAATCTTGTGTGATTCCTCCATGGTAACATAGCTGCCCGAGGTCGCAAAGTTAGCAAGTACAAGAAATTTGAAAATTGTATGTAATTTCACGGTAGTGCTTCTGTTCGATCCCGTTTCTCGGCTTCAGAGCTACTTTCTTGACTGTATTTTGAGTTAAACAGTTGGCGCGACTTCAGATCTAGCCTAAAAAGTCAAATCTTGTGTGATTCCTCCATGGTAACATAGCTGCCCGAGGTCGCAAAGTTAGCAAGTACAAGAAATTTGAAAATTGTACGTTATTTCACATTAGTGCTTATGGTCGATCCCGTTTCTCGGCTTCAGAGCCACTTTCTTGACTGTATTTTGAGTTAAACAGTTGGTGCTACTTCAGTTCTAGCCTAAAAAGTCAAATCTTGTGTGATTCCTCCATGGTAACATAGCTGCCCGAGGTCGCAAAGTTAGCAAGTACAAGAAATTTGAAAATTGTACGTAATTTCACATTAGTGCTTATGTTCGAACCCGTTTCTCGGCTTCAGAGCTACTTTCTTGACTGTATTTTGAGTTAAGCAGTTGGCGTGACTTCAGTTCTAGCCTAAAAAGTCAAATCTTGTGGGATTCCTCCAAGGAAACATAGCTGCCCGAGGTCGCAAAGTTAGCAAGTACACGAAATTTGAAAATTGTACGTAATTTCACATTAGTGCTTATGGTCGATCCCGTTTCTCGGCTTCAGAGCCACTGTCTTGACTGTATTTTGAGTTAAACAGTTGGTGCTACTTCAGTTCAAGCCTAAAAAGTCAAATCTTGTGTGATTCCTCCATGGTAACATAGCTGCCCGAGGTCGCAAAGTTAGCAAGTACAAGAAATTTGAAAATTGCATGTAATTTCACGATAGTGCTTATGGTCGATCCCGATTCTCGGCTTCAGAGCCACTTTCTTGACTGTATTTTGAGTTAAACAGTTGGCGCGACTTCAGTTCTAGCCTAAAAAGTCAAATCTTGTGTGATTCCTCCATGGTAACATAGCTGCCCGAGGTCGCAAAGTTAGTAAGTACAAGAAATTTGAAAATTGTATGTAATTTCACGGTAGTGCTTATGTTCGATCCCGTTTCTCGGCTTCAGAGCTACTTTCTTGACTGTATTTTGAGTTAAACAGTTGGCGCGCCTTCAGTTCTAGCCTAAAAAGTCAAATCTTGTGTGATTCCTCCATGGTAACATAGCTGCCCGAGGTCGCAAAGTTAGCAAGTACAAGAAATTTGAAAATTGTACGTAATTTCACATTAGTGCTTATGGTCGATCCCGTTTCTCGGCTTCAGAGCTACTTTTTTGACTGTATTTTGAGTTAAACAGTTGGCGCGCCTTCAGTTCTAGCCTAAAAAGTCAAATCTTGTGTGATTCCTCCATGGTAACATAGCTGCCCGAGGTCGCAAAGTTAGCAAGTACAAGAAATTTGAAAATTGTATGTAATTTCACGGTAGTGCTTCTGTTCGATCCCGTTTCTCGGCTTCAGAGCTACTTTCTTGACTGTATTTTGAGTTAAACAGTTGGCGCGACTTCAGATCTAGCCTAAAAAGTCAAATCTTGTGTGATTCCTCCATGGTAACGTAGCTGCCCGAGGTCGCAAAGTTAGCAAGTACAAAAAATTTGAAAATTGTACGTAATTTCACATTAGTGCTTATGTTCGAACCCGTTTCTCGGCTTCAGAGCTACTTTCTCGACTGTATTTTGAGTTAAGCAGTTGGCGTGACTTCAGTTCTAGCCTATAAAGTCAAACCTTGTGTGATTCCTCCATGGTAACATAGCTGCCCGAGGTCGCAAAGTTAGCAAGTACAAGAAATTTGAAAATTGTACGTTATTTCACATCAGTGCTTATGGTCGATCCCGGTTCTCGGCTTCAGAGCCACTTTCTTGACTGTATTTTGAGTTAAACAGTTGGTGCTACTTCAGTTCTAGCCTAAAAAGTCAAATCTTGTGTGATTCCTCCATGGTAACATAGCTGCCCGAGGTCGCAAAGTTAGCAAGTACAAGAAATTTGAAAATTGTACGTAATTTCACATTAGTGCTTATGTTCGAACCCGTTTCTCGGCTTCAGAGCTACTTTCTTGACTGTATTTTGAGTTAAGCAGTTGGCGTGACTTCAGTTCTAGCCTAAAAAGTCAAATCTTGTGTGATTCCTCCATGGTAACATAGCTGCCCGAGGTCGCAAAGTTAGCAAGTACACGAAATTTGAAAATTGTACGTAATTTCACATTAGTGCTTATGGTCGATCCCGTTTCTCGGCTTCAGAGCCACTGTCTTGACTGTATTTTGAGTTAAACAGTTGGTGCTACTTCAGTTCAAGCCTAAAAAGTCAAATCTTGTGTGATTCCTCCGTGGTAACATAGCTGCCCGAGGTCGCAAAGTTAGCAAGTACAAGAAATTTGAAAATTGTACGTAATTTCATATTAGTGCTTATGTTCGATCCCGTTTTTCGGCTTCAGAGCCACTTTCTTGATTGTATTTTGAGTTAAACAGTAGGCGCGACTTCAGTTCTAGCCTAAAAAGTCAAACCTTGTGTGATTCCTCCATGGTAACATAGCTGCCCGAGGTCGCAAAGTTAGCAAGTACAAGAAATTTGAAAATTGTATGTAATTTCACGGTAGTGCTTATGGTCGATCCCTTTTCTCGGCTTCAGAGCCACTTTCTTGATTGTATTTTGAGTTAAACAGTTGGCGCGACTTCAGTTCTAGCCTAAAAAGTCAAATCTTGTGTGATTCCTCCATGGTAACATAGCTTCCCGACGTCGCAAAGTTAGCAAGTACAAGAAATTTGAAAATTGTACGTAATTTCATATTAGTGCTTATGTTCGATCCCGTTTCTCGGCTTCAGAGCCACTTTCTTGACTGTATTTTGAGTTAAGCAGATGGTGCTACTTCAGTTCTAGCCTATAAAGTCAAATCTTGTGTGATTCCTCCATGGTAACATAGCTGCCCGAGGTCGCAAAGTTAGCAAGTACAAGAAATTTGAAAATTGCATGTAATTTCACGGTAGTGCTTATGGTCGATCCCGTTTCTCGGCTTCAGAGCCAATTTCTTGATTGTATTTTGAGTTAAACAGTTGGCGCGACCTCAGATCTAGCCTAAAAAGTCAAATCTTGTGTGCTTCCTCCATGGTAACATAGCTGCCCGAGGTCGCAAAGTTAGCAAGTACAAGAAATTTGAAAATTGTACGTAATTTCACATTAGTGCTTATGTTCGATCCCGTTTCTCGGCTTCAGAGCTACTTTCTTGACTGTATTTTGAGTTAAACAGTTGGCGCTACTTCAGTTCTAGCCTAAAAAGTCAAATCTTGTGTGATTCCTCCATGGTAACATAGCTGCCCGAGGTCGCAAAGTTAGCAAGTACAAGAAATTTGAAAATTGTATGTAATTTCACGGTAGTGCTTATGTTCGATCCCGTTTCTCGGCTTCAGAGCTACTTTCTTGACTGTATTTTGAGTTAAACAGTTGGCGCGACTTCAGTTCTAGCCTAAAAAGTCAAATCTTGTGTGATTCCTCCTTGGTAACATAGCTGCCCGAGGTCGCAAAGTTAGCAAGTACAAGAAATTTGAAAATTGTACGTAATTTCACATTAGTGCTTATGGTCGATCCCGTTTCTCGGCTTCAGAGCCACTTTCTTGACTGTATTTTGAGTTAAACAGTTGGTGCGCCTTCAGTTCTAGCCTAAAAAGTCAAATCTTGTGTGATTCCTCCATGGTAACATAGCTGCCCGAGGTCGCAAAGTTAGCAAGTACAAGAAATTTGAAAATTGTACGTAATTTCACATTAGTGCTTATGGTCGATCCCGTTTCTCGGCTTCAGAGCCACTTTCTTGACTGTATTTTGAGTTAAACAGTTGGTGCTACTTCAGTTCTAGCCTAAAAAGTCAAATCTTGTGTGATTCCTCCATGGTAACATAGCTGCACGAGGTCGCAAAGTTAGCAAGTACAAGAAATTTGAAAATTGTATGTAATTTCACGGTAGTGCTTATGTTCGATCCCGTTTCTCGGCTTCAGAGCTACTTTCTTGACTGTATTTTGAGTTAAGCAGTTGGAGCGACTTCAGTTACAGCCTATAAAGTCAAATCTTGTGTGATTCCTCCGTGGTAACGTAGCTGCCCGAGGTCGCAAGCCTTTCAAGGACAAGAAATTTGAAAATTGTACGTAATTTCACGGTAGTGCTTATGGTCGATCCCGTTTCTCAGCTTCAGAGCTACTTTCTTGACTGTATTTTGAGTTAAGCAGTTGGTGCGACTTCAGTTCTAGCCTATAAAGTCAAATGTTGTGTGGTTCCTCCATGGTAACATAGCTGCCCGAGGTCGCAAAGTTAGCAAGTACAAGAAATTTGAAAATTGTACGTAATTTCACGGTAGTGCTTATGGTCGATCCCGTTTCTCAGCTTCAGAGCTACTTTCTTGACTGTATTTTGAGTTAAGCAGTTGGCGCGACTTCAGTTCTAGCCTATAAAGTCAAATGTTGTGTGGTTCCTCCATGGTAACATAGCTGCCCGAGGTCGCAAAGTTAGCAAGTACAAGAAATTTGAAAATTGTACGTAATTTCACATTAGTGCTTATGGTCGATCCCGTTTCTCGGCTTCAGAGCCACTGTCTTGACTCTATTTTGAGTTAAACAGTTGGCGCGACTTCAGTTCTAGCCTATAAAGTCAAATCTTGTGTGGTTCCTCCATGGTAAGATAGCTGCCGAGGTCGCAAAGTTAGCAAGTACAAGAAATTTGAAAATTGTACGTAATTTCACATTAGTGCTTATGGTCGATCCCGTTTCTCGGCTTCAGAGCTACTTTCTTGACTGTATTTTGAGTTAAACAGTTGGCGCGACTTCAGTTCTAGCCTAAAAAGTTAAATCTTGTGTGATTCCTCCATGGTAACATAGCTGCCCGAGGTCGCAAAATTAGCAAGTATAAGAAATTTGAAAATTGTACGTAACTTCACGGTAGTGCTTATGGTCGATCCCGTTTCTCCGCTTCAGAGCTACTTTCTTGACTGTATTTTGAGTTAAGCAGTACAAGAAATTAGAATATTGTACGTAATTGCACAGTAGTGCTTATGGTCGATCCCGTTTCTCGGCTTCAGAGCTACTTTCTTGACTGTATTTTGAGTTAAACAGTTGGCGCGACTTCAGTTCTAGCCTATAACGTCAAATCTTGTGTGGTTCCTCCATGGTAACATAGCTGCCCGAGGTCGCAAAGTTAGCAAGTACAAGAAATTTGAAAATTGTACGTAATTTCACGTTAGTGCTTATGGTCGATCCCGTTTCTCGGCTTCAGAGCTACTTTCTTGACTGTATTTTGAGTTAAACAGTTGGCGCGACTTCAGTTCTAGCCTATAAAGTTAAATCTCGTGTGGTTCCTCCATGGTTACATAGTTGCCGAGGTCGCAAAGTTAGCAAGTATAAGAAATTTGAAAATTGTACTTAATTTCACATTAGTGCTTATGGTCGATCCCGTTTCTCCGCTTCAGAGCTACTTTCTTGACTGTATTTTGAGTTAAGCAGTTGGCGCGACTTCAGTTCTAGCCTATAAAGCCAAATCTTGTGTGATTCCTCCCTGGTAACATAGCTGCCCGAGCTCGCAAAGTTAGCAAGTACAAGAAATTTGAAAATTGTACGTAATTTCACGGTAGTGCTTATGGTCGATCCCGTTTCTTCGCTTCAGAGCTACTTTCTTGACTGTATTTTGAGTTAAGCAGTTGGCGCGACTTCAGTTCGAGCATATAAAGTCAAATCTTGTGTGATTCGTCCATGGTAACATAGCTGCCCGAGGTCGCAAACTTAGCAAGTACAAGAAATTAGAAAATTGTACGTAAGTTCACATTAGTGCTTATTGTCGATCCCGTTTCTCGGCTTGAGAGCTACTTTCTTGACTGTATTTTGAGTTAAACAGTTGGCGCGACTTCAGTTCTAGCCTATAAAGTTAAATCTCGTGTGGTTCCTCCATGGTAACATAGTTGCCGAGGTCGCAAATTTAGCAAGTACAAGAAATTTGAAAATTGTACGTAATTTCACATTAGTGTTTATGGTCGATCCCGTTTCTCGGCCTCAGAGCTACTTTCTTGACTGTATTATGAGTTAAGCAGTTGGCGCGACTTCAGTTCTAGCCTAAAAAGCCAAATCTTGTGTGATTCCTCCATGATAACATAGCTGCCCGAGGTCGCAAAGTTAGCAAGTATAAGAAATTTGAAAATTGTACTTAATTTCACATTAGTGCTTATGGTCGATCCCGTTTCTCCGCTTCAGAGCTACTTTCTTGACTGTATTTTGAGTTAAGCAGTTGGCGCGACTTCAGTTCTAGCCTATAAAGTCAAATCTTGTGTGATTCCTCCCTGGTAACATAGCTGCCCGAGGTCGCAAAGTTAGCAAGTACAAGAAATTTGAATATTGTACGTAATTTCACGGTAGTGCTTATGGTCGATCCCGTTTCTCGGCTTCAGAGCTACTTTCTTGACTGTATTTTGAGTTAAGCAGTTGGCGCGACTTCAGTTCGAGCATATAAAGTCAAATCTTGTGTGATTCCTCCATGATAACATAGCTGCCCGAGGTCGCAAAGTTAGCAAGTATAAGAAATTTGAAAATTGTACTTAATTTCACATTAGTGCTTATGGTCGATCCCGTTTCTCCGCTTCAGAGCTACTTTCTTGACTGTATTTTGAGTTAAGCAGTTGGCGTGACTTCAGCTCTAGCCTAAAAAGTCAAATCTTGTGTGATTCCTCCATGGTAACCTAGCTGCCCGAGGTCGCAAAATTAGCAAGTACAAGAAATTTGAAAATTGTACGTAATTTCACATTAGTGCTTCTGTTCGATCCCGTTTCTCGGCTTCAGAGCTACTTTCTTGACTGTATTTTGAGTTAAACAGTTGGCGCGACTTCAGATCTAGCCTAAAAAGTCAAATCTTGTGTGATTCCTCCATGGTAACGTAGCTGCCCGAGGTCGCAAAGTTAGCAAGTACAAGAAATTTAAAAATTGTACGTTATTTCACATCAGTGCTTATGGTCGATCCCGGTTCTCGGCTTCAGAGCTACTTTCTTGACTGTATTTTGAGTTAAACAGTTGGCGCGCCTTCAGTTCTAGCCTAAAAAGTTAAATCTTGTGTGATTCCTCCATGGTAACATAGCTGCCCGAGGTCGCAAAGTTAGCAAGTACAAGAAATTTGAAAATTGTATGTAATTTCACGGTAGTGCTTCTGTTCGATCCCGTTTCTCGGCTTCAGAGCTACTTTCTTGACTGTATTTTGAGTTAAACAGTTGGCGCGACTTCAGATCTAGCCTAAAAAGTCAAATCTTGTGTGATTCCTCCATGGTAACGTAGCTGCCCGAGGTCGCAAAGTTAGCAAGTACAAAAAATTTGAAAATTGTACGTAATTTCACATTAGTGCTTATGTTCGAACCCGTTTCTCGGCTTCAGAGCTACTTTCTCGACTGTATTTTGAGTTAAGCAGTTGGCGTGACTTCAGTTCTAGCCTATAAAGTCAAACCTTGTGTGATTCCTCCATGGTAACATAGCTGCCCGAGGTCGCAAAGTTAGCAAGTACAAGAAATTTGAAAATTGCATGTAATTTCACGGTAGTGCTTATGGTCGATCCCGTTTCTCGGCTTCAGAGCCACTTTCTTGACTGTATTTTGAGTTAAACAGTTGGCGCGACTTCAGTTCTAGCCTAAAAAGTCAAATCTTGTGTGATTCCTCCATGGTAACATAGCTGCCCGAGGTCGCAAAGTTAGCAAGTACAAGAAATTTGAAAATTGTACGTAATTTCACATTAGTGCTTATGTTCGAACCCGTTTCTCGGCTTCAGAGCTACTTTCTTGACTGTATTTTGAGTTAAGCAGTTGGCGTGACTTCAGCTCTAGCCTAAAAAGTCAAATCTTGTGTGATTCCTCCATGGTAACCTAGCTGCCCGAGGTCGCAAAATTAGCAAGTACAAGAAATTTGAAAATTGTACGTAATTTCACATTAGTGCTTCTGTTCGATCCCGTTTCTCGGCTTCAGAGCTACTTTCTTGACTGTATTTTGAGTTAAACAGTTGGCGCGACTTCAGATCTAGCCTAAAAAGTCAAATCTTGTGTGATTCCTCCATGGTAACATAGCTGCCCGAGGTCGCAAAGTTAGCAAGTACAAGAAATTTGAAAATTGTACGTAATTTCACATTAGTGCTTATGTTCGAACCCGTTTCTCGGCTTCAGAGCTACTTTCTTGACTGTATTTTGAGTTAAGCAGTTGGCGTGACTTCAGTTCTAGCCTAAAAAGTCAAATCTTGTGTGATTCCTCCATGGTAACATAGCTGCCCGAGGTCGCAAAGTTAGCAAGTACACGAAATTTGAAAATTGTACGTAATTTCACATTAGTGCTTATGGTCGATCCCGTTTCTCGGCTTCAGAGCCACTGTCTTGACTGTATTTTGAGTTAAACAGTTGGTGCTACTTCAGTTCAAGCCTAAAAAGTAAAATCTTGTGTGATTCCTCCGTGGTAACATAGCTGCCCGAGGTCGCAAAGTTAGCAAGTACAAGAAATTTGAAAATTGTACGTAATTTCATATTAGTGCTTATGTTCGATCCCGTTTCTCGGCTTCAGAGCCACTTTCTTGATTGTATTTTGAGTTAAACAGTAGGCGCGACTTCAGTTCTAGCCTAAAAAGTCAAATCTTGTGTGATTCCTCCATGGTAACATAGCTGCCCGAGGTCGCAAAGTTAGCAAGTACAAGAAATTTGAAAATTGTATGTAATTTCACGGTAGTGCTTATGTTCGATCCCGTTTCTCGGCTTCAGAGCTACTTTCTTGACTGTATTTTGAGTTAAACAGTTGCCGCGACTTCAGATCTAGCCTAAAAAGTCAAATCTTGTGTGATTCCTCCAAGGAAACATAGCTGCCCGAGGTCGCAAAGTTAGCAAGTACACGAAATTTGAAAATTGTACGTAATTTCACATTAGTGCTTATGGTCGATCCCGTTTCTCGGCTTCAGAGCCACTGTCTTGACTGTATTTTGAGTTAAACAGTTGGTGCTACTTCAGTTCAAGCCTAAAAAGTCAAATCTTGTGTGATTCCTCCATGGTAACATAGCTGCCCGAGGTCGCAAAGTTAGCAAGTACAAGAAATTTGAAAATTGCATGTAATTTCACGATAGTGCTTATGGTCGATCCCGTTTCTCGGCTTCCGAGCCACTTTCTTGACTGTATTTTGAGTTAAACAGTTGGCGCGACTTCAGTTCTAGCCTAAAAAGTCAAATCTTGTGTGATTCCTCCATGGTAACATAGCTGCCCGAGGTCGCAAAGTTAGCAATTACAAGAAATTTGAAAATTGTACGTAATTTCACATTAGCGCTTATGTTCGATCCCGTTTCTCGGCTTCAGAGCTACTTTCTTGACTGTATTTTGAGTTAAGCAGTTGGCGTGACTTCAGTTCTAGCCTATAAAGTCAAACCTTGTGTGATTCCTCCATGGTAACATAGCTGCCCGAGGTCGCAAAATTAGCAAGTACAAGAAATTTGAAAATTGTACGTTATTTCACATTAGTGCTTATGGTCGATCCCGGTTCTCGGCTTCAGAGCCACTTTCTTGACTGTATTTTGAGTTAAACAGTTGGTGCTACTTCAGTTCTAGCCTAAAAAGTCAAATCTTGTGTGATTCCTCCATGGTAACATAGCTGCCCGAGGTCGCAAAGTTAGCAAGTACAAGAAATTTGAAAATTGTACGTAATTTCACATTAGTGCTTATGTTCGAACCCGTTTCTCGGCTTCAGAGCTACTTTCTTGACTGTATTTTGAGTTAAGCAGTTGGCGTGACTTCAGTTCTAGCCTAAAAAGTCAAATCTTGTGTGATTCCTCCATGGTAACATAGCTGCCCGAGGTCGCAAAGTTAGCAAGTACACGAAATTTGAAAATTGTACGTAATTTCACATTAGTGCTTATGGTCGATCCCGTTTCTCGGCTTCAGAGCCACTGTCTTGACTGTATTTTGAGTTAAACAGTTGGTGCTACTTCAGTTCAAGCCTAAAAAGTCAAATCTTGTGTGATTCCTCCGTGGTAACATAGCTGCCCGAGGTCGCAAAGTTAGCAAGTACAAGAAATTTGAAAATTGTACGTAATTTCACATTAGCGCTTATGTTCGATCCCGTTTCTCGGCTTCAGAGCTACTTTCTTGACTGTATTTTGAGTTAAGCAGTTGGCGTGACTTCAGTTCTAGCCTATAAAGTCAAACCTTGTGTGATTCCTCCATGGTAACATAGCTGCCCGAGGTCGCAAAGTTAGCAAGTACAAGAAATTTGAAAATTGTATGTAATTTCACGGTAGTGCTTATGGTCGATCCCTTTTCTCGGCTTCAGAGCCACTTTCTTGATTGTATTTTGAGTTAAACAGTTGGCGCGACTTCAGTTCTAGCCTAAAAAGTCAAATCTTGTGTGATTCCTCCATGGTAACATAGCTTCCCGAGGTCGCAAAGTTAGCAAGTACAAGAAATTTGAAAATTGTACGTAATTTCATATTAGTGCTTATGTTCGATCCCGTTTCTCGGCTTCAGAGCCACTTTCTTGACTGTATTTTGAGTTAAGCAGCTGGTGCTACTTCAGTTCTAGCCTATAAAGTCAAATCTTGTGTGATTCCTCCATGGTAACATAGCTGCCCGAGGTCGCAAAGTTAGCAAGTACAAGAAATTTGAAAATTGCATGTAATTTCACGGTAGTGCTTATGGTCGATCCCGTTTCTCGGCTTCAGAGCCAATTTCTTGATTGTATTTTGAGTTAAACAGTTGGCGTGACTTCAGTTCTAGCGTAAAAAGTCAAATCTTGTGTGATTCCTCCATGGTAACATAGCTGCCCGAGGTCGCAAAGTTAGCAAGTACAAGAAATTTGAAAATTGTACGTAATTTCATATTAGTGCTTATGTTCGATCCCGTTTCTCGGCTTCAGAGCTACTTTCTTGACTGTATTTTGAGTTAAACAGTTGGCGGTACTTCAGTTCTAGCATAAAAAGTCAAATCTTGTGTGATTCCTCCATGGTAACATAGCTGCCCGAGGTCGCAAAGTTAGCAAGTACAAGAAATTTGAAAATTGCATGTAATTTCACGGTAGTGCTTATGGTCGATCCCGTTTCTCGGCTTCAGAGCCAATTTCTTGATTGTATTTTGAGTTAAACAGTTGGCGCGACCTCAGATCTAGCCTAAAAAGTCAAATCTTGTGTGCTTCCTCCATGGTAACATAGCTGCCCGAGGTCGCAAAGTTAGCAAGTACAAGAAATTTGAAAATTGTACGTAATTTCACATTAGTGCTTATGTTCGATCCCGTTTCTCGGCTTCAGAGCTACTTTCTTGACTGTATTTTGAGTTAAACAGTTGGCGCGACTTCAGTTCTAGCCTAAAAAGTCAAATCTTGTGTGATTCCTCCATGGTAACATAGCTGCCCGAGGTCGCAAAGTTAGCAAGTACAAGAAATTTGAAAATTGTACGTAATTTCACATTAGTGCTTATGGTCGATCCCGTTTCTCGGCTTCAGAGCCACTTTCTTGACTGTATTTTGAGTTAAACAGTTGGCGCGCCTTCAGTTCTAGCCTAAAAAGTCAAATCTTGTGTGATTCCTCCATGGTAACATAGCTGCCCGAGGTCGCAAAGTTAGCAAGTACAAGAAATTTGAAAATTGTACGTAATTTCACATTAGTGCTTATGGTCGATCCCGTTTCTCGGCTTCAGAGCCACTTTCTTGACTGTATTTTGAGTTAAACAGTTGGTGCTACTTCAGTTCTAGCCTAAAAAGTCAAATCTTGTGTGATTCCTCCATGGTAACATAGCTGCCCGAGGTCGCAAAGTTAGCAAGTACACGAAATTTGAAAATTGTACGTAATTTCACATTAGTGCTTATGGTCGATCCCGTTTCTCGGCTTCAGAGCCACTGTCTTGACTGTATTTTGAGTTAAACAGTTGGTGCTACTTCAGTTCAAGCCTAAAAAGTCAAATCTTGTGTGATTCCTCCGTGGTAACATAGCTGCCCGAGGTCGCAAAGTTAGCAAGTACAAGAAATTTGAAAATTGTACGTAATTTCACATTAGTGCTTATGGTCGATCCCGTTTCTCGGCTTCAGAGCCACTTTCTTGACTGTATTTTGAGTTAAACAGTTGGCGCGCCTTCAGTTCTAGCCTAAAAAGTCAAATCTTGTGTGATTCCTCCATGGTAACATAGCTGCCCGAGGTCGCAAAGTTAGCAAGTACAAGAAATTTGAAAATTGTACGTAATTTCACATTAGCGCTTATGTTCGATCCCGTTTCTCGGCTTCAGAGCTACTTTCTTGACTGTATTTTGAGTTAAGCAGTTGGCGTGACTTCAGTTCTAGCCTATAAAGTCAAACCTTGTGTGATTCCTCCATGGTAACATAGCTGCCCGAGGTCGCAAAGTTAGCAAGTACAAGAAATTTGAAAATTGTATGTAATTTCACGGTAGTGCTTATGGTCGATCCCTTTTCTCGGCTTCAGAGCCACTTTCTTGATTGTATTTTGAGTTAAACAGTTGGCGCGACTTCAGTTCTAGCCTAAAAAGTCAAATCTTGTGTGATTCCTCCATGGTAACATAGCTTCCCGAGGTCGCAAAGTTAGCAAGTACAAGAAATTTGAAAATTGTACGTAATTTCATATTAGTGCTTATGTTCGATCCCGTTTCTCGGCTTCAGAGCCACTTTCTTGACTGTATTTTGAGTTAAGCAGCTGGTGCTACTTCAGTTCTAGCCTATAAAGTCAAATCTTGTGTGATTCCTCCATGGTAACATAGCTGCCCGAGGTCGCAAAGTTAGCAAGTACAAGAAATTTGAAAATTGCATGTAATTTCACGGTAGTGCTTATGGTCGATCCCGTTTCTCGGCTTCAGAGCCAATTTCTTGATTGTATTTTGAGTTAAACAGTTGGCGTGACTTCAGTTCTAGCGTAAAAAGTCAAATCTTGTGTGATTCCTCCATGGTAACATAGCTGCCCGAGGTCGCAAAGTTAGCAAGTACAAGAAATTTGAAAATTGTACGTAATTTCACATTAGTGCTTATGTTCGAACCCGTTTCTCGGCTTCAGAGCTACTTTCTTGACTGTATTTTGAGTTAAGCAGTTGGCGTGACTTCAGTTCTAGCCTAAAAAGTCAAATCTTGTGTGATTCCTCCATGGTAACATAGCTGCCCGAGGTCGCAAAGTTAGCAAGTACACGAAATTTGAAAATTGTACGTAATTTCACATTAGTGCTTATGGTCGATCCCGTTTCTCGGCTTCAGAGCCACTGTCTTGACTGTATTTTGAGTTAAACAGTTGGTGCTACTTCAGTTCAAGCCTAAAAAGTAAAATCTTGTGTGATTCCTCCGTGGTAACATAGCTGCCCGAGGTCGCAAAGTTAGCAAGTACAAGAAATTTGAAAATTGTACGTAATTTCATATTAGTGCTTATGTTCGATCCCGTTTCTCGGCTTCAGAGCCACTTTCTTGATTGTATTTTGAGTTAAACAGTAGGCGCGACTTCAGTTCTAGCCTAAAAAGTCAAATCTTGTGTGATTCCTCCATGGTAACATAGCTGCCCGAGGTCGCAAAGTTAGCAAGTACAAGAAATTTGAAAATTGTATGTAATTTCACGGTAGTGCTTATGTTCGATCCCGTTTCTCGGCTTCAGAGCTACTTTCTTGACTGTATTTTGAGTTAAACAGTTGCCGCGACTTCAGATCTAGCCTAAAAAGTCAAATCTTGTGTGATTCCTCCAAGGAAACATAGCTGCCCGAGGTCGCAAAGTTAGCAAGTACACGAAATTTGAAAATTGTACGTAATTTCACATTAGTGCTTATGGTCGATCCCGTTTCTCGGCTTCAGAGCCACTGTCTTGACTGTATTTTGAGTTAAACAGTTGGTGCTACTTCAGTTCAAGCCTAAAAAGTCAAATTTTGTGTGATTCCTCCATGGTAACATAGCTGCCCGAGGTCGCAAAGTTAGCAAGTACAAGAAATTTGAAAATTGCATGTAATTTCACGATAGTGCTTATGGTCGATCCCGTTTCTCGGCTTCCGAGCCACTTTCTTGACTGTATTTTGAGTTAAACAGTTGGCGCGACTTCAGTTCTAGCCTAAAAAGTCAAATCTTGTGTGATTCCTCCATGGTAACATAGCTGCCCGAGGTCGCAAAGTTAGCAATTACAAGAAATTTGAAAATTGTACGTAATTTCACATTAGCGCTTATGTTCGATCCCGTTTCTCGGCTTCAGAGCTACTTTCTTGACTGTATTTTGAGTTAAGCAGTTGGCGTGACTTCAGTTCTAGCCTATAAAGTCAAACCTTGTGTGATTCCTCCATGGTAACATAGCTGCCCGAGGTCGCAAAGTTAGCAAGTACAAGAAATTTGAAAATTGTACGTTATTTCACATTAGTGCTTATGGTCGATCCCGGTTCTCGGCTTCAGAGCCACTTTCTTGACTGTATTTTGAGTTAAACAGTTGGTGCTACTTCAGTTCTAGCCTAAAAAGTCAAATCTTGTGTGATTCCTCCATGGTAACATAGCTGCCCGAGGTCGCAAAGTTAGCAAGTACAAGAAATTTGAAAATTGTACGTAATTTCACATTAGTGCTTATGTTCGAACCCGTTTCTCGGCTTCAGAGCTACTTTCTTGACTGTATTTTGAGTTAAGCAGTTGGCGTGACTTCAGTTCTAGCCTAAAAAGTCAAATCTTGTGTGATTCCTCCATGGTAACATAGCTGCCCGAGGTCGCAAAGTTAGCAAGTACACGAAATTTGAAAATTGTACGTAATTTCACATTAGTGCTTATGGTCGATCCCGTTTCTCGGCTTCAGAGCCACTGTCTTGACTGTATTTTGAGTTAAACAGTTGGTGCTACTTCAGTTCAAGCCTAAAAAGTCAAATCTTGTGTGATTCCTCCGTGGTAACATAGCTGCCCGAGGTCGCAAAGTTAGCAAGTACAAGAAATTTGAAAATTGTACGTAATTTCACATTAGCGCTTATGTTCGATCCCGTTTCTCGGCTTCAGAGCTACTTTCTTGACTGTATTTTGAGTTAAGCAGTTGGCGTGACTTCAGTTCTAGCCTATAAAGTCAAACCTTGTGTGATTCCTCCATGGTAACATAGCTGCCCGAGGTCGCAAAGTTAGCAAGTACAAGAAATTTGAAAATTGTATGTAATTTCACGGTAGTGCTTATGGTCGATCCCTTTTCTCGGCTTCAGAGCCACTTTCTGGATTGTATTTTGAGTTAAACAGTTGGCGCGACTTCAGTTCTAGCCTAAAAAGTCAAATCTTGTGTGATTCCTCCATGGTAACATAGCTTCCCGAGGTCGCAAAGTTAGCAAGTACAAGAAATTTGAAAATTGTACGTAATTTCATATTAGTGCTTATGTTCGATCCCGTTTCTCGGCTTCAGAGCCACTTTCTTGACTGTATTTTGAGTTAAGCAGCTGGTGCTACTTCAGTTCTAGCCTATAAAGTCAAATCTTGTGTGATTCCTCCATGGTAACATAGCTGCCCGAGGTCGCAAAGTTAGCAAGTACAAGAAATTTGAAAATTGCATGTAATTTCACGGTAGTGCTTATGGTCGATCCCGTTTCTCGGCTTCAGAGCCAATTTCTTGATTGTATTTTGAGTTAAACAGTTGGCGTGACTTCAGTTCTAGCGTAAAAAGTCAAATCTTGTGTGATTCCTCCATGGTAACATAGCTGCCCGAGGTCGCAAAGTTAGCAAGTACAAGAAATTTGAAAATTGTACGTAATTTCATATTAGTGCTTATGTTCGATCCCGTTTCTCGGCTTCAGAGCTACTTTCTTGACTGTATTTTGAGTTAAACAGTTGGCGGTACTTCAGTTCTAGCATAAAAAGTCAAATCTTGTGTGATTCCTCCATGGTAACATAGCTGCCCGAGGTCGCAAAGTTAGCAAGTACAAGAAATTTGAAAATTGCATGTAATTTCACGGTAGTGCTTATGGTCGATCCCGTTTCTCGGCTTCAGAGCCAATTTCTTGATTGTATTTTGAGTTAAACAGTTGGCGCGACCTCAGATCTAGCCTAAAAAGTCAAATCTTGTGTGATTCCTCCATGGTAACATAGCTGCCCGAGGTCGCAAAGTTAGCAAGTACAAGAAATTTGAAAATTGTACGTAATTTCACATTAGTGCTTATGTTCGATCCCGTTTCTCGGCTTCAGAGCTACTTTCTTGACTGTATTTTGAGTTAAACAGTTGGCGCGACTTCAGTTCTAGCCTAAAAAGTCAAATCTTGTGTGATTCCTCCATGGTAACATAGCTGCCCGAGGTCGCAAAGTTAGCAAGTACAAGAAATTTGAAAATTGTACGTAATTTCACATTAGTGCTTATGGTCGATCCCGTTTCTCGGCTTCAGAGCCACTTTCTTGACTGTATTTTGAGTTAAACAGTTGGCGCGCCTTCAGTTCTAGCCTAAAAAGTCAAATCTTGTGTGATTCCTCCATGGTAACATAGCTGCCCGAGGTCGCAAAGTTAGCAAGTACAAGAAATTTGAAAATTGTACGTAATTTCACATTAGTGCTTATGGTCGATCCCGTTTCTCGGCTTCAGAGCCACTTTCTTGACTGTATTTTGAGTTAAACAGTTGGTGCTACTTCAGTTCTAGCCTAAAAAGTCAAATCTTGTGTGATTCCTCCATGGTAACATAGCTGCACGAGGTCGCAACGTTAGCAAGTACAAGAAATTTGAAAATTGTATGTAATTTCACGGTAGTGCTTATGTTCGATCCCGTTTCTCGGCTTCAGAGCTACTTTCTTGACTGTATTTTGAGTTAAGCAGTTGGAGCGACTTCAGTTACAGCCTATAAAGTCAAATCTTGTGTGATTCCTCCGTGGTAACGTAGCTGCCCGAGGTCGCAAGCCTTTCAAGGACAAGAAATTTGAAAATTGTACGTAATTTCACGGTAGTGCTTATGGTCGATCCCGTTTCTCAGCTTCAGAGCTACTTTCTTGACTGTATTTTGAGTTAAGCAGTTGGCGCGACTTCAGTTCTAGCCTATAAAGTCAAATGTTGTGTGGTTCCTCCATGGTAACATAGCTGCCCGAGGTCGCAAAGTTAGCAAGTACAAGAAATTTGAAAATTGTACGTAATTTCACATTAGTGCTTATGGTCGATCCCGTTTCTCGGCTTCAGAGCCACTGTCTTGACTCTATTTTGAGTTAAACAGTTGGCGCGACTTCAGTTCTAGCCTATAAAGTCAAATCTTGTGTGGTTCCTCCATGGTAAGATAGCTGCCGAGGTCGCAAAGTTAGCAAGTACAAGAAATTTGAAAATTGTACGTAATTTCACATTAGTGCTTATGGTCGATCCCGTTTCTCGGCTTCAGAGCTACTTTCTTGACTGTATTTTGAGTTAAACAGTTGGCGCGACTTCAGTTCTAGCCTAAAAAGTTAAATCTTGTGTGATTCCTCCATGGTAACATAGCTGCCCGAGGTCGCAAAATTAGCAAGTATAAGAAATTTTAAAATTGTACGTAACTTCACGGTAGTGCTTATGGTCGATCCCGTTTCTCCGCTTCAGAGCTACTTTCTTGACTGTATTTTGAGTTAAGCAGTTGGCGCGACTTCAGTTCTAGCCTATAAAGTCAAATCTTGTGTGATTCCTCCCTGGTAACATAGCTGCCCGAGGTCGCAAAGTTAGCAAGTACAAGAAATTTGAAAATTGTACGTAATTTCACGGTAGTGCTTATGGTCGATCCCGTTTCTCCGCTTCAGAGCTACTTTCTTGACTGTATTTTGAGTTAAGCAGTACAAGAAATTAGAAAATTGTACGTAATTGCACAGTAGTGCTTATGGTCGATCCCGTTTCTCGGCTTCAGAGGTACTTTCTTGACTGTATTTTGAGTTAAACAGTTGGCGCGACTTCAGTTCTAGCCTATAACGTCAAATCTTGTGTGGTTCCTCCATGGTAACATAGCTGCCCGAGGTCGCAAAGTTAGCAAGTACAAGAAATTTGAAAATTGTACGTAATTTCACGTTAGTGCTTATGGTCGATCCCGTTTCTCGGCTTCAGAGCTACTTTCTTGACTGTATTTTGAGTTAAACAGTTGGCGCGACTTCAGTTCTAGCCTATAAAGTTAAATCTCGTGTGGTTCCTCCATGGTTACATAGTTGCCGAGGTCGCAAAGTTAGCAAGTATAAGAAATTTGAAAATTGTACTTAATTTCACATTAGTGCTTATGGTCGATCCCGTTTCTCCGCTTCAGAGCTACTTTCTTGACTGTATTTTGAGTTAAGCAGTTGGCGCGACTTCAGTTCTAGCCTATAAAGCCAAATCTTGTGTGATTCCTCCCTGGTAACATAGCTGCCCGAGCTCGCAAAGTTAGCAAGTACAAGAAATTTGAAAATTGTACGTAATTTCACGGTAGTGCTTATGGTCGATCCCGTTTCTTCGCTTCAGAGCTACTTTCTTGACTGTATTTTGAGTTAAGCAGTTGGCGCGACTTCAGTTCGAGCATATAAAGTCAAATCTTGTGTGATTCGTCCATGGTAACATAGCTGCCCGAGGTCGCAAACTTAGCAAGTACAAGAAATTAGAAAATTGTACGTAATTTCACATTAGTGCTTATTGTCGATCCCGTTTCTCGGCTTCAGAGCTACTTTCTTGACTGTATTTTGAGTTAAGCAGTTGGCGCGACTTCAGTTCGAGCATATAAAGTCAAATCTTGTGTGATTCCTCCATAATAACATAGCTGCCCGAGGTCGCAAAGTTAGCAAGTATAAGAAATTTGAAAATTGTACTTAATTTCACATTAGTGCTTATGGTCGATCCCGTTTCTCCGCTTCAGAGCTACTTTCTTGACTGTATTTTGAGTTAAGCAGTTGGCGCGACTTCAGTTCTAGCCTATAAAGTCAAATCTTGTGTGATTCCTCCCTGGTAACATAGCTGCCCGAGGTCGCAAAGTTAGCAAGTACAAGAAATTTGAAAATTGCATGTAATTTCACGGTAGTGCTTATGGTCGATCCCGTTTCTCGACTTCAGAGCTACTTTCTTGACTGTATTTTGAGTTAAGCAGTTAGCGTGACTTCAGTTCTAGCCTAAAAAGTCAAATCTTGTGTGATTCCTCCATGGTAACATAGCTGCCCGAGGTCGCAAAGTTAGCAAGTACAAGAAATTTGAAAATTGTATGTAATTTCACGGTAGTGCTTATGGTCGATCCCGTTTCTCGGCTTCAGAGCCACTGTCTTGACTCTATTTTGAGTTAAACAGTTGGTGCTACTTCAGTTCAAGCCTAAAAAGTCAAATCTTGTGTGATTCCTCCATGGTAACATAGCTGCCCGAGGTCGCAAAGTTAGCAAGTACAAGAAATTTGAAAATTGTATGTAATTTCACGGTAGTGCTTATGGTCGATCCCGTTTCTCGACTTCAGAGCTACTTTCTTGACTGTATTTTGAGTTAAGCAGTTAGCGTGACTTCAGTTCTAGCCTAAAAAGTCAAATCTTGTGTGATTCCTCCATGGTAACATAGCTGCCCGAGGTCGCAAAGTTAGCAAGTACAAGAAATTTGAAAATTGCATGTAATTTCACGGTAGTGCTTATGGTCGATCCCGTTTCTCGGCTTCAGAGCTACTTTCTTGACTGTATTTTGAGGTAAACAGTTGGCGCGACTTCAGTTCGAGCATATAAAGTCAAATCTTGTGTGATTCCTCCATGGTAACATAGCTGCCAGAGGTCGCAAAGTTAGCAAGTACAAGAAATTTGAAAATTGTACGTAATTTCACATTAGTGCTTATGGTCGATCCCGTTTCTCGGCTTCAGAGCCACTTTCTTGACTGTATTTTGAGTTAAACAGTTGGTGCTACTTCAGTTCTAGCCTAAAAAGTCAAATCTTGTGTGATTCCTCCATGGTAACATAGCTGCCCGAGGTCGCAAAGTTAGCAAGTACAAGAAATTTGAAAATTGTACGTAATTTCATATTAGTGCTTATGTTCGATCCCGTTTCTCGGCTTCAGAGCTACTTTCTTGACTGCATTTTGAGTTATACAGTTGGCGCTACTTCAGTTCTAGCCTAAAAAGTCAAATCTTGTGTGATTCCTCCATGGTAACATAGCTGCCCGAGGTCGCAAAGTTAGCAAGTACAAGAAATTTGAAAATTGCATGTAATTTCACGGTAGTGCTTATGGTCGATCCCGTTTCTCGGGTTCAGAGCCACTTTCTTGATTGTATTTTGAGTTAAACAGTTGGCGCGACTTCAGTTCTAGCCTAAAAAGTCAAATCTTGTGTGATTCCTCCATGGTAACATAGCTGCCCGAGGTCGCAAAGTTAGCAAGTACAAGAAATTTGAAAATTGTACGTAATTTCATATTAGTGCTTATGTTCGATCCCGTTTCTCGGCTTCAGAGCTACTTTCTTGACTGCATTTTGAGTTAAACAGTTGGCGCTACTTCAGTTCTAGCCTAAAAAGTCAAATCTTGTGTGATTCCTCCATGGTAACATAGCTGCCCGAGGTCGCAAAGTTAGCAAGTACAAGAAATTTGAAAATTGTATGTAATTTCACGGTAGTGCTTATGTTCGATCCCGTTTCGCGGCTTCAGAGCTACTTTCTTGACTGTATTTTGAGTTAAACAGTTGACGCGACTTCAGTTCTAGCCTAAAAAGTCAAATCTTGTGTGATTCCTCCATGGTAACATAGCTGCCCGAGGTCGCAAAGTTAGCAAGTACAAGAAATTTGAAAATTGTACGTAATTTCACATTAGTGCTTATGGTCGATCCCGTTTCTCGGCTTCAGAGCCACTGTCTTGACTATATTTTGAGTTAAACAGTTTGTGCTACTTCAGTTCAAGCCTAAAAAGTCAAATCTTGTGTGATTCCTCCATGGTAACATAGCTGCCCGAGGTCGCAAAGTTAGCAAGTACAAGAAATTTGAAAATTGTATGTAATTTCACGGTAGTGCTTATGTTCGATCCCGTTTCGCGGCTTCAGAGCTACTTTCTTGACTGTATTTTGAGTTAAGCAGTTGGAGCGACTTCAGTTACAGCCTATAAAGTCAAATCTTGTGTGATTCCTCCGTGGTAACATAGCTGCCCGAGGTCGCAAAGTTAGCAAGTACAAGAAATTTGAAAATTGTATGTAATTTCACGGTAGTGCTTATGTTCGATCCCGTTTCGCGGCTTCAGAGCTACTTTCTTGACTGTATTTTGAGTTAAACAGTTGGCGCGCCTTCAGTTCTAGCCTAAAAAGTCAAATCTTGTGTGATTCCTCCATGGTAACATAGCTGCCCGAGGTCGCAAAGTTAGCAAGTACAAGAAATTTGAAAATTGCATGTAATTTCATATTAGTGCTTATGTTCGATCCCGTTTCTCGGCTTCAGAGCTACTTTCTTGACTGCATTTTGAGTTAAACAGTTGGCGCTACTTCAATTCTAGCCTAAAAAGTCAAATCTTGTGTGATTTCTCCATGGTAACATAGCTGCCCGAGGTCGCAAAGTTAGCAAGTACAAGAAATTTGAAAATTGCATGTAATTTCACGGTAGTGCTTATGGTCGATCCCGTTTCTCGACTTCAGAGCTACTTTCTTGACTGTATTTTGAGTTAAGCAGTTAGCGTGACTTCAGTTCTAGCCTAAAAAGTCAAATCTTGTGTGATTCCTCCCTGGTAACATAGCTGCCCGAGGTCGCAAAGTTAGCAAGTACAAGAAATTTGAAAATTGTACGTAATTTCACGGTAGTGCTTATGGTCGATCCCGTTTCTCCGCTTCAGAGCTACTTTCTTGACTGTATTTTGAGTTAAACAGTTGGCGCGACTTCAGTTCTAGCCTAAAAAGTTAAATCTTGTGTGATTCCTCCATGGTAACATAGCTGCCCGAGGTCGCAAAGTTAGCAAGTACAAGAAATTTGAAAATTGTGCGTAATTTCACATTAGTGCTTATGGTCGATCCCGTTTCTCGGCTTCAGAGCTACTTTCTTGACTGTATTTTGAGTTAAACAGTTGGCGCGACTTCAGTTCTAGCCTATAACGTCAAGTCTTGTGTGGTTCCTCCATGGTAACATAGCTGCCCGAGGTCGCAAAGTTAGCAAGTACAAGAAATTTGAAAATTGTGCGTAATTTCACATTAGTGCTTATGGTCGATCCCGTTTCTCGGCTTCAGAGCTACTTTCTTGACTGTATTTTGAGTTAAACAGTTGGCGCGACTACAGTTCTAGCCTATAAAGTCAAATCTTGTGTGGTTCCTCCATGGTAAGATAGCTGCCGAGGTCGCAAAGTTAGCAAGTACAAGAAATTTGAAAATTGTACGTAATTTCACATTAGTGCTTATGGTCGATCCCGTTTCTCGGCTTCAGAGCTACTTTCTTGACTGTATTTTGAGTTAAACAGTTGGCGCGACTTCAGTTCTAGCCTAAAAAGTTAAATCTTGTGTGATTCCTCCATGGTAACATAGCTGCCCGAGGTCGCAAAATTAGCAAGTATAAGAAATTTGAAAATTGTACGTAACTTCACGGTAGTGCTTATGGTCGATCCCGTTTCTCCGCTTCAGAGCTACTTTCTTGACTGTATTTTGAGTTAAGCAGTTGGCGCGACTTCAGTTCTAGCCTATAAAGTCAAATCTTGTGTGATTCCTCCCTGGTAACATAGCTGCCCGAGGTCGCAAAGTTAGCAAGTACAAGAAATTTGAAAATTGTACGTAATTTCACGGTAGTGCTTATGGTCGATCCCGTTTCTCGGCTTCAGAGCTACTTTCTTGACTGTATTTTGAGTTAAACAGTTGGCGCGACTTCAGTTCTAGCCTATAACGTCAAATCTTGTGTGGTTCCTCCATGGTAACATAGCTGCCCGAGGTCGCAAAGTTAGCAAGTACAAGAAATTTAAAAATTGTACGTAATTTCACGTTAGTGCTTATGGTCGATCCCGTTTCTCGGCTTCAGAGCTACTTTCTTGACTGTATTTTGAGTTAAACAGTTGGCGCGACTTCAGTTCTAGCCTATAAAGTTAAATCTCGTGTGGTTCCTCCATGGTAACATAGTTGCCGAGGTCGCAAAGTTAGCAAGTATAAGAAATTTGAAAATTGTACTTAATTTCACATTAGTGCTTATGGTCGATCCCGTTTCTCCGCTTCAGAGCTACTTTCTTGACTGTATTTTGAGTTAAGCAGTTGGCGCGACTTCAGTTCTAGCCTATAAAGCCAAATCTTGTGTGGTTCCTCCATGGTAACATAGCTGCCCGAGGTCGCAAAATTAGCAAGTATAAGAAATTTGAAAATTGTACGTAACTTCACGGTAGTGCTTATGGTCGATCCCGTTTCTCCGCTTCAGAGCTACTTTCTTGACTGTATTTTGAGTTAAGCAGTTGGCGCGACTTAAGTTCGAGCATATAAAGTCAAATCTTGTGTGATTCGTCCATGGTAACATAGCTGCCCGAGGTCGCAAAGTTAGCAAGTACAAGAAATTTAAAAATTGTACGTAATTTCACGTTAGTGCTTATGGTCGATCCCGTTTCTCGGCTTCAGAGCTACTTTCTTGACTGTATTTTGAGTTAAACAGTTGGCGCGACTTCAGTTCTAGCCTATAAAGTTAAATCTCGTGTGGTTCCTCCATGGTAACATAGTTGCCGAGGTCGCAAAGTTAGCAAGTATAAGAAATTTGAAAATTGTACTTAATTTCACATTAGTGCTTATGGTCGATCCCGTTTCTCCGCTTCAGAGCTACTTTCTTGACTGTATTTTGAGTTAAGCAGTTGGCGCGACTTCAGTTCTAGCCTATAAAGCCAAATCTTGTGGGATTCCTCCCTGGTAACATAGCTGCCCGAGCTCGCAAAGTTAGCAAGTACAAGAAATTTGAAAATTGTACGTAATTTCACGGTAGTGCTTATGGTCGATCCCGTTTCTTCGCTTCAGAGCTACTTTCTTGACTGTATTTTGAGTTAAGCAGTTGGCGCGACTTAAGTTCGAGCATATAAAGTCAAATCTTGTGTGATTCCTCCATGGTAACATAGCTGCCCGAGGTCGCAAAGTTAGCAAGTACAAGAAATTTGAAAATTGTGCGTAATTTCACATTAGTGCTTATGGTCGATCCCGTTTCTCGGCTTCAGAGCTACTTTCTTGACTGTATTTTGAGTTAAACAGTTGGCGCGACTTCAGTTCTAGCCTATAACGTCAAGTCTTGTGTGGTTCCTCCATGGTAACATAGCTGCCCGAGGTCGCAAAGTTAGCAAGTACAAGAAATTTGAAAATTGTGCGTAATTTCACATTAGTGCTTATGGTCGATCCCGTTTCTCGGCTTCAGAGCTACTTTCTTGACTGTATTTTGAGTTAAACAGTTGGCGCGACTTCAGTTCTAGCCTATAAAGTCAAATCTTGTGTGGTTCCTCCATGGTAAGATAGCTGCCGAGGTCGCAAAGTTAGCAAGTACAAGAAATTTGAAAATTGTACGTAATTTCACATTAGTGCTTATGGTCGATCCCGTTTCTCGGCTTCAGAGCTACTTTCTTGACTGTATTTTGAGTTAAACAGTTGGCGCGACTTCAGTTCTAGCCTAAAAAGTTAAATCTTGTGTGATTCCTCCATGGTAACATAGCTGCCCGAGGTCGCAAAATTAGCAAGTATAAGAAATTTGAAAATTGTACGTAACTTCACGGTAGTGCTTATAGTCGATCCCGTTTCTCCGCTTCAGAGCTACTTTCTTGACTGTATTTTGAGTTAAGCAGTTGGCGCGACTTCAGTTCTAGCCTATAAAGTCAAATCTTGTGTGATTCCTCCCTGGTAACATAGCTGCCCGAGGTCGCAAAGTTAGCAAGTACAAGAAATTTGAAAATTGTACGTAATTTCACGGTAGTGCTTATGGTCGATCCCGTTTCTCCGCTTCAGAGCTACTTTCTTGACTGTATTTTGAGTTAAGCAGTACAAGAAATTAGAAAATTGTACGTAATTGCACAGTAGTGCTTATGGTCGATCCCGTTTCTCGGCTTCAGAGCTACTTTCTTGACTGTATTTTGAGTTAAACAGTTGGCGCGACTTCAGTTCTAGCCTATAACGTCAAATCTTGTGTGGTTCCTCCATGGTAACATAGCTGCCCGAGGTCGCAAAGTTAGCAAGTACAAAAAATTTGAAAATTGTACGTAATTTCACGTTAGTGCTTATGGTCGATCCCGTTTCTCGGCTTCAGAGCTACTTTCTTGACTGTATTTTGAGTTAAACAGTTGGCGCGACTTCAGTTCTAGCCTATAAAGTTAAATCTCGTGTGGTTCCTCCATGGTAACATAGTTGCCGAGGTCGCAAAGTTAGCAAGTATAAGAAATTTGAAAATTGTACGTAATTTCACGGTAGTGCTTATGGTCGATCCCGTTTCTTCGCTTCAGAGCTACTTTCTTGACTGTATTTTGAGTTAAGCAGTTGGCGCGACTTCAGTTCGAGCATATAAAGTCAAATCTTGTGTGATTCGTCCATGGTAACATAGCTGCCCGAGGTCGCAAACTTAGCAAGTACAAGAAATTAGAAAATTGTACGTAATTTCACATTAGTGCTTATTGTCGATCCCGTTTCTCGGCTTCAGAGCTACTTTCTTGACTGTATTTTGAGTTAAACAGTTGGCGCGACTTCAGTTCTAGCCTATAAAGTTAAATCTCGTGTGGTTCCTCCATGGTAACATAGTTGCCGAGGTCGCAAATTTAGCAAGTACAAGAAATTTGAAAATTGTACGTAATTTCACATTAGTGTTTATGGTCGATCCCGTTTCTCGGCCTCAGAGCTACTTTCTTGACTGTATTATGAGTTAAGCAGTTGGCGCGACTTCAGTTCTAGCCTAAAAAGCCAAATCTTGTGTGATTCCTCCATGATAACATAGCTGCCCGAGGTCGCAAAGTTAGCAAGTACAAGAAATTTGAATATTGTACGTAATTTCACGGTAGTGCTTATGGTCGATCCCGTTTCTCGGCTTCAGAGCTACTTTCTTGACTGTATTTTGAGTTAAGCAGTTGGCGCGACTTCAGTTCGAGCATATAAAGTCAAATCTTGTGTGATTCGTCCATGGTAACATAGCTGCCCGAGGTCGCAAAGTTAGCAAGTACCAGAAATTTGAAAATTGTACGTAATTTCACATTAGTGCTTATGGTCGATCCCGTTTCTCGGCTTCAGAGCTACTTTCTTGACTGTATTTTGAGTTAAGCAGTTGGCGCGACTTCAGTTCTAGCCTATGAAGTCAAATCTTGTGTGATTCCTCCATGGTAACATAGCTGCCCGAGGTCGCAAAATTAGCAAGTACAAGAAATTTGATAATTGTACGTAATTGCACGGTAGTGCTTATGGTCGATCCCGTTTGTCGGCTTCAGAGCTCTTTTCTTGACTGTATTTTGAGGTAAACAGTTGGCGCGACTTCAGCTCTAGCCTATAACTTCAAATCTTGTGTGGTACGTAATTACGTAAAAATAAGCACATTAGTGCTTATGGTCGATCCCGTTTCTCCGCTTCAGAGCTACTTTCTTGACTGTATTTTGAGTTAAGCAGTTGGCGCGACTTCAGTTCTAGCCTATAAAGTCAAATCTTCTGTGATTCCTCCCTGGTAACATAGCTGCCCGAGGTCGCAAAGTTAGCAAGTACAAGAAATTTGAAAATTGTACGTAATTTCACGGTAGTGCTTATGGTCGATCCCGTTTCTCAGCTTCAGAGCTACTTTCTTGACTGTATTTTGAGTTAAGCAGTTGGCGCGACTTCAGTTCTAGCCTATAAAGTCAAATGTTGTGTGGTTCCTCCATGGTAACATAGCTGCCCGAGGTCGCAAAGTTAGCAAGTACAAGAAATTTGAAAATTGTACGTAATTGCACAGTAGAGCTTATGGTCGATCCCGTTTCTCGGCTTCAGAGCTACTTCCTTGACTGTATTTTGAGGTAAACAGTTGGCGCGACTTCAGTTCTAGCCTATAAAGTCAAATCTTGTGTGGTTCCTCCATGGTAACATAGCTGCCGATGTCGCAAAGTTAGCAAGTACAAGAAATTTGAAAATTGTACGTAATTTCACATTAGTGCTTATGGTCGATCCCGTTTCTCGGCTTCAGAGCTTCTTTCTTGACTGTATTTTGAGTTAAGCAGTTGGCGCGACTTCAGTTCTAGCCTATGAAGTCAAATCTTGTGTGATTCCTCCATGGTAACATAGCTGCCCGAGGTCGCAAAATTAGCAAGTACAAGAAATTTGATAATTGTACGTAATTGCACGGTAGTGCTTATGGTCGATCCCGTTTGTCGGCTTCAGAGCTCTTTTCTTGACTGTATTTTGAGGTAAACAGTTGGCGCGACTTCAGCTCTAGCCTATAACTTCAAATCTTGTGTGGTTCCTCCATGGTAACATAGCTGCCCGAGGTCGCAAACCTTTCAAGGACAAGAAATTTGAAAATTGTACGTAATTTCACATTAGTGCTTATGGTCGATCCCGTTTCTCGGCTTCAGAGCTACTTTCTTGACTGTATTTTGAGTTAAGCAGTTGGCGCGACTTCAGTTCTAGCCTATGAAGTCAAATCTTGTGTGATTCCTCCATGGTAACATAGCTGCCGATGTCGCAAAGTTAGCAAGTACAAGAAATTTGAAAATTGTACGTAATTTCACGGTAGTTCTTATGGTCGATCCGGTTTCTCGGCTTCAGAGCTACTTTCTTGACTGTGTTTTGAGTTAAGCAGTTGGCGCAACTTCAGTTAAAGCCTATAAAGTCAAATCTTGTGTGATTCCTCCGTGGTAACATAGCTGCCCGAGGTCGCAAACCTTTCAAGGACAAGAAATTTGAAAATTGTACGTAATTTCACAGTAGTGCTTATGGTCGATCCCGTTTCTCGGCTTCAGAGCTACTTTCTTGACTGTATTTTGAGGTAAACAGTTGGCGCGACTTCAGCTCTAGCCTATAACTTCAAATCTTGTGTGGTTCCTCCATGGTAACATAGCTGCCCGAGGTCGCAAACCTTTCAAGGACAAGAAATTTGAAAATTGTACGTAATTTCACATTAGTGCTTATGGTCGATCCCGTTTCTCGGCTTCAGAGCTACTTTCTTGACTGTATTTTGAGTTAAACAGTTGGCGCGACTTCAGCTCTAGCCTATAAAGTCAAATCTTGTGTGGTTCCTCTATGGTAACATAGCTGCCCGAAGTCGCAAACCTTTCAAGGACAAGAAATTTGAAAATTGTACGTAATTTCACGGTAGTGCTTATGGTCGATCCGGTTTCTCGGCTTCAGAGCTACTTTCTTGACTGTATTTTGAGTTAAGCAGTTGGCGCGACTTCAGTTAAAGCCTATAAAGTCAAATCTTGTGTGATTCCTCCATGGTAACATAGCTGCCCGAGGTCGCAAACCTTTCAAGGACAAGAAATTTGAAAATTGTACGTAATTTCACATTAGTGCTTATGGTCGATCCCGTTTCTCGGCTTCAGAGCTACTTTCTTGACTGTATTTTGAGTTAAACAGTTGGCGCGACTTCAGCTCTAGCCTATAAAGTCAAATCTTGTGTGGTTCCTCTATGGTAACATAGCTGCCCGAAGTCGCAAACCTTTCAAGGACAAGAAATTTGAAAATTGTACGTAATTTCACGGTAGTGCTTATGGTCGATCCGGTTTCTCGGCTTCAGAGCTACTTTCTTGACTGTATTTTGAGTTAAGCAGTTGGCGCGACTTCAGTTAAAGCCTATAAAGTCAAATCTTGTGTGATTCCTCCGTGGTAACATAGCTGCCCGAGGTCGCAAACCTTTCAAGGACAAGAAATTTGAAAATTGTACGTAATTGCACAGTAGTGCTTATGGTCGATCCCGTTTCTCGGCTTCAGAGCTACTTTCTTGACTGTATTTTGAGTTAAACAGTTGGCGCCACTTCAGTTCTAGCCTATAAAGTCAAATCTTGTGTGGTTCCTCCATGGTAACATAGCTGCCGAGGTCGCAAAGTTAGCAAGCTAGCAATAGCTGACTGTATTTTGAGTTAAACAGTTGGCGCGACTTCAGTTCTAGCCTATAAAGTCAAATCTTGTGTGGTTCCTCCATGGTAACATAGCTGCCGAGGTCGCAAAGTTAGCAAGTTAGCAATAGCTGCCCGAGGTCGCAAACCTTTCAAGGACAAGAAATTTGAAAATTGCACGTAATTTCACGGTAGTGCTTATGGTCGTTCCAGTTTGTCGGCTTCAGAGCTACTTTCTTGACTGTATTTTGAGTTAAACAGTTGGCGCGACTTCAGCTCTAGCCTATAACTTCAAATCTTGTGTAGGTTCTCCATGGTAACATAGCTGCCCGAGGTCGCAAACCTTTCAAGGACAAGAAATTTGAAAATTGTACGTAATTTCACATTAGTGCTTATGGTCGATCCCGTTTCTCGGCTTCAGAGCTACTTTCTTGACTGTATTTTGAGTTAAACAGTTGGCGCGACTTCAGTTCTAGCCCATAACGTCAAATCTTGTGTGGTTCCTCCATGGTAACATAGCTGCCCGAGGTCGCAAAGTTAGCAAGTACAAGAAATTTGAAAATTGTACGTAATTTCACATTAGTGCTTATGGTCGATCCCGTTTCTCGGCTTCAGAGCTACTTTCTTGACTGTATTTTGAGTTAAACAGTTGGCGCGACTTCAGTTCTAGCCTAAAAAGTCAAATCTTGTGTGATTCCTCCATGGTAACATAGCTGCCCGAGGTCGCAAAGTTAGCACGTATAAGAAATTTGAAAATTGTACTTAATTTCACATTAGTGCTTATGGTCGATCCCGTTTCTCCGCTTCAGAGCTACTTTCTTGACTGTATTTTGAGTTAAGCAGTTGGCGCGACTTCAGTTCTAGCCTATAAAGTCAAATCTTGTGTGATTCCTCCCTGGTAACATAGCTGCCTGAGGTCGCAAAATTAGCAAGTACAAGAAATTTGAAAATTGTACGTAATTTCACGGTAGTGCTTATGGTCGATCCCGTTTCTCCGCTTCAGAGCTACTTTCTTGACTGTATTTTGAGTTAAGCAGTTGGCGCGACTTCAGTTCTAGCCTATAAAGTCAAATCTTGTGTGATTCCTCCCTGGTAACATAGCTGCCCGAGGTCGCAAAGTTAGCAAGTACAAGAAATTTGAAAATTGTACGTAATTTCACGGTAGTGCTTATGGTCGATCCCGTTTCTCCGCTTCAGAGCTACTTTCTTGACTGTATTTTGAGTTAAGCAGTTGGCGCGACTTCAGTTCTAGCCTATAAAGTCAAATCTTGTGTGATTCCTCCATGGTAACATAGCTGCCCGAGGTCGCAAAGTTAGCAAGTATAAGAAATTTGAAAATTGTACTTAATTTCACATTAGTGCTTATGGTCGATCCAGTTTCTCGGCTTCAGAGCTACTTTCTTGACTGTATTTTGAGTTAAACAGTTTCCGCGACTTCAGTTCTAGCCTAAAAAGTCAAATCTTGTGTGATTCCTCCCTGGTAACATAGCTGCCCGAGGTCGCAAAGTTAGCAAGTACAAGAAATTTGAATATTGTACGTAATTTCACGGTAGTGCTTAAGGTCGATCCCGTTTCTCGGCTTCAGAGCTACTTTCTTGACTGTATTTTGAGTTAAGCAGTTGGCGCGACTTCAGTTCGAGCATATAAAGTCAAATCTTGTGTGATTCGTCCATGGTAACATAGCTGCCCGAGGTCGCAAACTTAGCAAGTACAAGAAATTAGAAAATTGTACGTAATTTCAAATTAGTGCTTATTGTCGATCCCGTTTCTCGGCTTCAGAGCTACTTTCTTGACTGTATTTTGAGTTAAACAGTTGGCGCGACTTCAGTTCTAGCCTATAACGTCAAATCTTGTGTGGTTCCTCCATGGTAACATAGCTGCCCGAGGTCGCAAAGTTAGCAAGTAAATACAAGAAATTTGAAAATTGTACGTAATTTCACGGTAGTGTTTATGGTCGATCCCGTTTCTCGGCCTCAGAGCTACTTTCTTGACTGTATTATGAGTTAAGCAGTAGGCGCGACTTCAGTTCTAGCCTAAAAAGTCAAATCTTGTGTGATTCCTCCATGGTAACATAGCTGCCCGAGGTCGCAAAGTTAGCAAGCATAAGAAAATTGAAAATTGTACTTAATTTCACATTAGTGCTTATGGTCGATCCCGTTTCTCGGCTTCAGAGCTACTTTCTTTACTGTATTTTGAGTTAAATATCTCTCGCTTGTCGTAAAAGGCGACTGAAACAAAGGTAAACAAAAATCACATCTAGGCAGTTTAGAAAACACCAAGGTGAGCCTAGGGACACATATACCACCATTAAACTGCCCCACAAGTGTACATGCAAATCAGTGGGTTGACATGACTGGAGATCACCGGTGTTGTAAGTGTAAGATCAAACAAAAAAAAAATCTGGAGCATGCCCGTGTCACAAAAAAAAGGCAGGCCGAAAAACAATTGGTGCAAGCAAATGCAAAAACACCAGCATTTGATTGGCCTCAGCGATGAAGTAATGCCAAACCGGGAAGCCTGCCGCTACTTTCTGAGGTCAAACCGGCGGACCCCACAAGCGGACCAGTAGGAATGCAGTTAAGTGGGAAGGTTATGGTCCTACACTTCTGACGATAACAACGCCGGAAAAAGGAAAAGAAGAAGAAGAAGAAGAAGAAAAAGATTTTGAGTTAAACAGTTGGCGCGACTTTAGTTCTAGCCTAAAAAGTCAAATCTTGTGTGATTCCTCCCTGGTAACATAGCTGCCCGAGGTCGCAAAGTTAGCAAGTGAATACAAGAAATTTGAAAATTGTACGCAATTTCACGGTAGTGTTTATGGTCGATCCCGTTTCTCCGCTTCAGAGCTACTTTCTTGACTGTATTTTGAGTTAAGCAGTTGGCGCGACTTCAGTTCTAGCCTATAAAGTCAAATCTTGTGTGATTCCTCCCTGGTAACATAGCTGCCCGAGGTCGCAAAATTAGCAAGTACAAGAAATTTGAAAATTGTACGTAATTTCACGGTAGTGCTTATGGTCGATCCCGTTTCTCCGCTTCAGAGCTACTTTCTTGACTGTATTTTGAGTTAAGCAGTTGGCGCGACTTCAGTTCTAGCCTATAAAGTCAAATCTTGTGTGATTCCTCCCTGGTAACATAGCTGCCCGAGGTCGCAAAGTTAGCAAGTACAAGAAATTTGAAAATTGTACGCAATTTCACGGTAGTGTTTATGGTCGATCCCGTTTCTCCGCTTCAGAGCTACTTTCTTGACTGTATTTTGAGTTAAGCAGTTGGCGCGACTTCAGTTCTAGCCTATAAAGTCAAATCTTGTGTGATTCCTCCCTGGTAACATAGCTGCCTGAGGTCGCAAAATTAGCAAGTACAAGAAATTTGAAAATTGTACGTAATTTCACGGTAGTGCTTATGGTCGATCCCGTTTCTCCGCTTCAGAGCTACTTTCTTGACTGTATTTTGAGTTAAGCAGTTGGCGCGACTTCAGTTCTAGCCTATAAAGTCAAATCTTGTGTGATTCCTCCCTGGTAACATAGCTGCCCGAGGTCGCAAAGTTAGCAAGTACAAGAAATTTGAAAATTGTACGTAATTTCACGGTAGTGCTTATGGTCGATCCCGTTTCTCCGCTTAAGACTACTTTCTTGACTGTATTTTGAGTTAAGCAGTTGGCGCGACTTCAGTTCTAGCCTATAAAGTCAAATCTTGTGTGATTCCTCCATGGTAACATAGCTGCCCGAGGTCGCAAAGTTAGCAAGCATAAGAAAATTGAAAATTGTACTTAATTTCACATTAGTGCTTATGGTCGATCCCGTTTCTCGGCTTCAGAGCTACTTTCTTTACTGTATTTTGAGTTAAATATCTCTCGCTTGTCGTAAAAGGCGACTGAAACAAAGGTAAACAAAAATCACATCTAGGCAGTTTAGAAAACACCAAGGTGAGCCTAGGGACACATATACCACCATTAAACTGCCCCACAAGTGTACATGCAAATCAGTGGGTTGACATGACTGGAGATCACCGGTGTTGTAAGTGTAAGATCAAACAAAAAAAAAATCTGGAGCATGCCCGTGTCACAAAAAAAAGGCAGGCCGAAAAACAATTGGTGCAAGCAAATGCAAAAACACCAGCATTTGATTGGCCTCAGCGATGAAGTAATGCCAAACCGGGAAGCCTGCCGCTACTTTCTGAGGTCAAACCGGCGGACCCCACAAGCGGACCAGTAGGAATGCAGTTAAGTGGGAAGGTTATGGTCCTACACTTCTGACGATAACAACGCCGGAAAAAGGAAAAGAAGAAGAAGAAGAAGAAGAAAAAGATTTTGAGTTAAACAGTTGGCGCGACTTTAGTTCTAGCCTAAAAAGTCAAATCTTGTGTGATTCCTCCCTGGTAACATAGCTGCCCGAGGTCGCAAAGTTAGCAAGTGAATACAAGAAATTTGAAAATTGTACGCAATTTCACGGTAGTGTTTATGGTCGATCCCGTTTCTCGGCCTCAGAGCTACTTTCTTGACTGTATTATGAGTTAAGCAGTAGGCGCGACTTCAGTTCTAGCCTAAAAAGTCAAATCTTGTGTGATTCCTCCATGGTAACATAGCTGCCCGAGGTCGCAAAGTTAGCAAGCATAAGAAATTTGAAAATTGTACTTAATTTCACATTAGTGCTTATGGTCGATCCCGTTTCTCCGCTTCAGAGCTACTTTCTTGACTGTATTTTGAGTTAAGCAGTTGGCGCGACTTCAGTTCTAGCCTATAAAGTCAAATCTTGTGTGATTCCTCCATGGTAACATAGCTGCCCGAGGTCGCAAAGTTAGCAAGTACAAGAAATTTGAAAATTGTACGTAATTTCACATTAGTGCTTATGGTCGATCCCGTTTCTCGGCTTCAGAGCTACTTTCTTGACTGTATTTTGAGTTAAACAGTTGGCGCGACTTCAGTTCTAGCCTATAAAGTCAAATCTTGTGTGGTTCCTCCATGGTAACATAGCTGCCGAGGTCGCAAAGTTAGCAAGTACAAGAAATTTGAAAATTGTACGTAATTTCACATTAGTGCTTATGGTCGATCCCGTTTCTCGGCTTCAGAGCTACTTTCTTGACTGTATTTTGAGTTAAACAGTTGGCGCGACTTCAGTTCTAGCCTAAAAAGTTAAATCTTGTGTGATTCCTCCATGGTAACATAGCTGCCCGAGGTCGCAAAGTTAGCAGGTACAAGAAATTTGAAAATTGTACTTAATTTCACATTAGTGCTTATGGTCGATCCCGTTTCTCGGCTTCAGAGCTACTTTCTTGACTGTATTTTGATTTAAACAGTTGGCGCGACTTCAGTTCTAGCCTATAAAGTCAAATCTTGTGTGGTTCCTCCATGGTAACATAGCTGCCGAGGTCGCAAACTTAGCAAGTACAAGAAATTTGAAAATTGTACGTAATTTCACATTAGTGCTTATGGTCGATCCCGTTTCTCCGCTTCAGAGCTACTTTCTTGACTATATTTTGAGTTAAGCAGTTGGCGCGACTTCAGTTCTAGCCTATAAAGTCAAATCTTGTGTGATTCCTCCCTGGTAACATAGCTGCCCGAGGTCGCAAAGTTAGCAAGTACAAGAAATTTGAAAATTGTACGTAATTTCACGGTAGTGCTTATGGTCGATCCCGTTTGTCCGCTTCAGAGCTACTTTCTTGACTGTATTTTGAGTTAAGCAGTTGGCGCGACTTCAGTTCTAGCCTATAAAGTCAAATCTTGTGTGATTCCTCCCTGGTAACATAGCTGCCCGAGGTCGCAAAGTTAGCAAGTACAAGCAATTTGAAAATTGTACGTAATTTCACATTAGTGCTTATGGTCGATCCCGTTTCTCGGCTTCAGAGCTACTTTCTTGACCGTATTTTGAGTTAAGCTGTTGGCGCGACTTCAGTTGTAGTCTATAAAGTCAAATTTTGTGTGATTCCTCCATGGTAACATAGCTGCCGTAGGTCGCAAAGTTAGCAAGTACAAGAAATTTGAAAATTGTACGTAATTTCACGGTAGTGCTTATGGTCGATCCCGTTTCTCGGCTTCAGAGCTACTTTCTTGTCTGTATTTTGAGTTCAGCAGTTGGCGCGACTTCAGGTCTAGCCTATAAAGTCAAATCTTGTGTGGTTCCTCCATGGTAACATAGCTGCCCGAGGTCGCAAATTTAGCAAGTACAAGAAATTTGAAAATTGTACTTAATTTCACATTAGTGCTTATGGTCGATCCATTTTCTCGGCTTCAGAGCTACTTTCTACAAAATTGGGTCCACATTTTTAATCGATTTACGCAATTCTTCCGCCATACTGGATCCGCAATCTTTTATTTTCTTTATCGGTCCTATCTCTTTGGAAAATCAATTATGACACCAGATACGAAGTATAAACTCCAATCGTAAGTGTCTTCTTATTCAAATTGACAATTAAGTGAAAAAAAAAAATTGAAATTTCACATTTTTTCTGCTCTTGGCCGCCATATTTTAAAAATGAAAGTTCGAAGGTCATCTAAGAAGATGTCATTCTGATAAAATAGGCAAAGATTTAAAATATTTTCAAACGTTGAAGGAAAAATATGAACAGAATCCCTCCGTGCACAGTATGTTCGCTTCCACGTCTCAAAGTAACGATGATGGCTTGCGGGCATCTTACAATATCTTATTGCTTATAGCGAATTCTGGAAAACCGCACACCATCGGAGAACAGTTAATTTTACCCGCCGTTGAAGAGGTTCTGCACAAACCTCCATTTGACGTACTCAAAAGAATTCATTTGAGAAACAACACTGTACAACGACGCATTGATGAAATGAGCTCTGATATTGAAAACTTCTTGTGTAATTATCTGCAAACATTTTTCTATTCAACTGGACGAGTCGACTTTACCTGATAACGAAGCATTAATATTGGCATATGTTCGATTTGTTATGGACGAAGAAATCCAGGAAGAGCTGCTATTCGCGAAAACTTTAGAGGCAGATACTAAGGGCGAATCAACATTTAATGTCCTGAGTGATTTTTTTAAAGGAAAAAACGATTCCATTTACAAACATCATTTCGGTGGCAGCAAATGGAGCTCCTGCCATGTTCGGGCGATTTGTAGGCTTATAAGCCATCTTAGATGAATTATACCAGAAGTAACTGCAATTCACTGTGTCATCCATCGACAACACTTAGCAGCGAAAAATTTGAGTGATAGATTGCACCAATCGCTTCAATTTGTAAGTAAAGCATTTAATAAAATAAGAAGCAATGCGTTCAATACCCGATTGTTTGTACAATTGTGCGACGAAAATGATGAAGACTTCTAACGATTAGGTGCATGCTTAACAAGATTTCACTCACTATTTGAATCAGTCTTAAAGTTTTTGGAAAGTAAAGATCTAGATTTAAAATAAATCCTGATCAAATTGAAAGCAGACATCGCGTATTTGACAGATTTGTTCAAAACATTCAAAGACATTAACTTGCAGTTACAAGGGGACAGCCTAAATTTAATAAAAACAAAGGGTGTAATATCGGCTTTTCTTGGAAAATTTAAGTTTATGATGCAAAATATTAGTCGGCGCGAATTCTCCCAGTTTCCAAACTTATCACAGGCAGAATGTATTGATGTGAATATTCAGACATACAGGTTTTAAATGCCCTGCATGATGACTTCAAAAACAGATTTGAAGATATTCTCACGATGGAAATACCACCATGGATCATAAATCCATTTGATGAAACGGAAGTGTCGAATGTGGTATTACAAGATGAGATACTCGAGCTTAGCACCAATGAGGAGCTGAAGGTGAAATTTAAAAAAGGCTATCAAACATTTTGGTTGCAGGCAGAAATACCCGAAAAATAGCCTGGGCTGTGGGAAATTGCGAGGAAACTTTAGTAACGTTTCCCTCGTCATACGTTGTCGAAAAAAGTTTTAGTGCCGTTACAAACAAAAGGAATGAACATCACAGAACGGGAAGATTTGCGGATATTCCTTACAAATCTGAAGCCAAATATTGATAATTCGCTGTTAATCCATTAAGTACATCCCACCCATTAAAATTATGAATTTTTTTTTAAATTTTTGATTTGTATTGTTGAAGTTACGATGCGCTATTAATGTTTAATTTTAGCTCTATGAAGTATGTAATCGTATTATTTTAATAAATAGAACATAAGAAAATATACTACAATAGTTTTCTCCTTATTTTTACCACTCCCAATTTAGGGTTGGAACTAGTCTTCAAATTTTTTGACGAGTTTTGGGAATATGGTAAAAATGTAGTAGCAGGAGTTCCACCGAAATCAGGTTAATTTTGAAAGTGGTCTATGAGAAAAAAAAAAGTTTGGAAACCTCTTGTCTAGAAGACTATGAACTTCTTCACTAGACGCGAATCGTTTCTCCAAAAAAAAAATTTTTCTTCAAGTTTTGGGAACAAATTTTGGGAAGGTTGGTCGAACAAATCATACCCCAGGAGGTGAGATACGTATTTTTGCTTCTTCGAAACAGGCCTCTTCTTGCGTATTTTACTATCCAGTTTGTCAAGAATATTGTAGTAATATTCCGCTGTAATTGTTTTTTTCTTTTGGAAGGTAGTCAATTGAGCGAATCCCTTCCATCCTTCTTCTTCTTCTTCTTCTTCTTAGATGGTGCTACAGTCCGATGTGAACTTGGGCCTCAACCAATAAGCGTTTCCAGTTGGCACGATCTTTTGCCAGTTGTTTCCAGTGCCGCACGCCCAGTTGGTTGAGGTCCCTTTCCACCTGTGCGCGCCACCTTAGATGCGGTCGTCCTCTGCTGCGTCGTCCCTCGGGATTGCAGTCGAAGACTCTTCGGGCCGGAGCGTTGATGTACATTCGCTCTACATGGCCCCGCCATCTTAGACGTTTGATCCGTAGACGTCTATCTAGGCTAATGTCGCTTTACAATCCGTAGAGTTCTTCTAGATTACGTAGAGTTCCATTCTCCGATTACGAAAACGGGACCAAAGATTGCACGCCCAAGAGCCTCTTCATCCGCTTATGATAACGTCCAAGCCTCGGCGGCATAGAGGTGGACCGGGATGATTAAGGTTTTGCAGAGGGATACCTTGATTTTCGAGAGAGGGCTCTACTACTCAATTGCCTCTTGTCAGTGTTGCGCGTCTTTCTTTGATTTGTCCATTCCATAACGTCAATGTCATCTGCGTAGGCAAGCAATTGTGTATACTTGAAGTAGATCATACCTCTTGAATTATATATGCAGAGTACCGCACGATCTTTTCAAGTATGATGTTAAAGAAATCGCATGACAATGCGTCACCCTGTCTAAATTCTTTTGTAACATCGAACGTCTTGGTAAGTTCACATCCAACCTTAATGGAGCAGCGAGAATTCTCCGTAGTCATCCCGCACAGTCTGACGAATTTGGCAAGGATGTTAAAATATGACATGGCTCTGTATAGCTCGTCTCTATAAACACTGTCATATGCGGCTTTATAATCGACAATAAAATGGTGTGTGTCGGTTTGGAATTCTTGGGTCTTTTCCAAGATCTGCCGCAGTGTGAAAATTTGGTCTATTGTGGATTTACCTGGCCTGAAACCACACTGATAGGAACCTATCAGATTATCCACAAAGGCTTTCAGGCGTTCACACAGTACGGCAGAGAAGATCTTGTACGCGATGTTAAGCAAACTTATTCCTCTATAGTTGGCGCAGTTATAGGGGTCCCCTATCCTATGGATTAGGCAAACGATGCTGAGATTCCATTCGACGGGCATGCTGCCATCCTATTGCACCATAATTTCACAGTCAAACTTCCATGACATCAGGACTAGCTCTGGGCAGATATTAAACCTGGAAAGGACTGTCTTCACATTTTTACAGATTGCTCCAGATCTGGGCGGGGGTCCGGCGCTCGGGTTTTCTTTGAACGTGAAAATGTCCGACTGCCTCTTTTCGTTAGGAAATATGCGTCTGTCTTTCAAATTAGTGCATGAACTCATTGAACAAAGTCGGAAGAATACATTCACAGAAGCTTGTATAGGTCCCAGGTCACTTTATGAATCAGAGGATTGATCCTACATCAACGATGTGGTCTTTAATGCACACAATCGTAGGTGGAGGGAATATTCAGGATGAATAAACGTGTAGCCCTTATGTCTACAAGAAATCCGCAAAATTGTTCATATCCTTAAGAAAATTGATTGCAGACAATTTGCGGGCGCCATTGCGGAACATTACACTTTTGATAAGCATCTCTACGTGCTTACCATCAGAGAGATTCCTACCTATGCTGCATGCTGCTCGCCCACGGTGGCGCACCCTTGGGGCCGACGTGATTATCTGGAGATGCCGCATCTATTAGCTTCACATGACTGAAGCTATCCCCTCGGATAGAACGGACTGGATTCACGTTGACGACCCACGGAAAATAAAAAAGAAAACAAAAGACAACGACCTTCGGATCTGCACGTGGAATGTTAGGTCCCTAAACAGACCACATGCAACCGAACAACTTGCTATAAAGCGGACTTAACCGCCATCCAGGAAATGGGATGGACCGGGCAAAAAACGGATGAAAAACTATGACATCTACTACGCCGACTACTATAAGGAGAGAGGACAACGACTGTTCGGGTGCGGATTTCTTGTTCGAGGCAGAATAAGGCAAAAATTGTTAAGCTTTCGGGATGTGAGCGAACGCCTCATAACGATCCGCATCAAGCCTAAATTCAGTAACATCAGCCTGATCTGCGCCCACGTCCCCACGGAAGACAAGACTGACTATGTCAAAGATGAGTTCTAAGAGCACCTAGAGGGAACAAATGAGCAATGCCCCAGCTATGACATCAAAATTGTACTAGGAGATTTTAATCAAAGCTGGGCAAAGAAAACATCTTTGAGCGAGTCATCCGTAAACACAGGCTGCACGACACCACATCCGATAACGAAATCAGGCTTATCGATCTTGCAACGGGGCGAAACCTCCTTCTAGCCAGTACCCGTTTCCCGCACCTCAAAATACACAAAGGCGCGTGGTGGTCGCCGGATCAATCAACCCCCAAACAAATTGATCACATTGCGATCGACGTCAGACACTCCTCCACTATTCTTGATGTTCGAACATTCCGAGGTGCTAACATCTACTCGGACCACTATCTTGTAGTAGCCAAGATGCGCCTACGGATATCAAGGACACAGTGGTGTAGAGCCAGAACACAAAAATATTACGTCGAAAAGCTACTATTGCCAGGAACTGCCAGTGCTTTTGTCGAACGCGTTTTCCTTAAGCTCTCTGAGCAACAATGGAACCTTTGTAAGCAGGCCCTGAAAGGCACTGCCTCCGAAGTTCTGTGCTACAAGTTTCCACCAAGAAAGAAAAACTGGTTCGATGACGAGTGTAGGGAAATGCATGCAGCGAAGCAGGATTCATACAAAGCCCCGCTGCATAGAAGGACGAGGGCTGCTTGTGAGTTATAAAAGCTAAAAAGAAGGGAAGAGCATTTCCTTCACAGGAGGAAAAAGAAAGAGCACGAGAAGCGTGCGATCGCAGACCTGGAGAGGTGCTACCGCAGACATAACGTTCGAAAGTTTTATCAAAGGATAAAACCATCATTCCAACGTTATAAAGCCAGAACAAAAGCCTGGACATCTTGTAGTAGAATCACTGTCGGTACTGAGAATATGGGAAAACCACTTCTGCAGACTGTATAACGGCGATGCCAGTCACCATACCGCAGACAGGCAGAACCTCTCATTCCTTAATGACAAAGATCGCTGAGAATTCCGTCCCCCTGGCCTAGATGAAGTTAAGATGACCATATCTAAACTGAAGTCTAACAAAGCTGCTGGCGCAGACGGACTACCTGACGAACTCTTTAAAGCAGTTGGAGATGACCTGATCAAGAGCACGCACCAGCTCATCTATAAGATATGGTCAGAGGAAAGCATGCCCGAGGAATAGAACCTAAGCATCGGTTGTCCGATCCACAAGAAAGGAGACCCCTTTGACTGCGCCAACTCCGATCCACAAGAAAGGAGACCCCTTTGACTGCGCCAACTACAAAGGAATAAGTCTACTCAACATCGCCTATAAAATCTTCTCTGCCGTTCTGTGTGCTCGCCTGAAACCCTTCGTAAACCAGCTGATAGGTCTTTTCAGTGTGGCTTCAGGCCAGGAAAGTCCACCATCGATCAAATTTTCACACTAGGGCAGATCCTAAAGAAGACAAGTAAATTTCAAGTCGACACCCACCTCCTTATTGTCGACTTCAAAGCCGCATACGACAGCATAATTAGACACGGATATGGCGTTGTATACCATGTCTATTCTTGAAATCCCTGCTAAGTCAGACTATGTAGGACGACTTCGGATAATGCTTGCTGCTCCATTCGAGTCGGTGCAGACCTAACCGATAGCTTTGATGAAGGATTTAGGCAGGGCCATGCGCTGTCGTGTGACCTTTTCAACACTATATTAGAAATAATGTGCGAAACTCGCTTATCATCCCAGCCATACCGTATGGCGCAGAAACAAGGAGCCTATCAAAATGGATGAAGAGGCGCTTGGCCGTTTTGAAAGAAAGATACTGCCTTTGATTTTTGGTCGTATCAATACCGACGGGGGATGGAGGAGAAGATTCAATCACAATCTGGTCAGGCGTCTACGGATCCAACGCGCAAGATGGCCATGTAGAGCGAATTGACATCTCAGCTCCAGCCCGGAGAGTCTTCGAATACAAACCCGAGGGACAACGGAGTAGAGGGTGGCCGTACCTAAGGTGGCGCACACAGCTGGAAGCATTAAAAAGGTCCCTGTCCAGATGATGGCTGAAAGCTTAACTAAAGGTCAATAGGAAGTTTTTGAAACTGGAAGCCCCAAGGCCTGATACCGTAAAATCGTGTTTTCAGGAACGGTGTTGCTATTGAGTCCTTGCCAAAGGTAGCCAAAGGTGCTTCGCCAATGTCGTTATTCTTAAGTCTTAGTTAGCTAACAAACTTTATGTATAAGTTGCCAATTAGAAGTCAGGTTTATTCAAATAGAAAAAAAAACGTTTGCAAGGATTGATAGTATAACAAAGATCAGATCCTCTTCCTATGGATCCTCGGATGAACCATTTGATGCTTCTTCTGCCTCCTCTGTAGGCCAGACTCTCGGACGAATCATCATCTTAGAGCTTTTCAGCGAGTAATCGCCATGCCACTGATCCCAAACGATTCCAATATAATTGTGCCCAAGTGGAGAGCTATTGAAAACTCCATTCAAATTCGCCTCGGCGCAGCTTAAAGAAAGAACGATAATCTGTCAACCATAAAGCTAGAAAGAAGATAACTTACTTGTCAAACCACCACCCACTAGCGTAACCTGTTGCGCAAGCACAACATGCATCTACACTCCGATCATTCCTGCGATCGTAGGTACTGAAATCATGCTCATTGTGATAGGAGAGTGCATCAGGAATCGCTCCGCGGTACCCTCCGACCATGAGATTGTAGTTATATCTCTCGGTATCGATGCGAAAGGTTGTGTACTCCACCCATGCCTTCGTCTCTTCAAAGTCTTCAAGCTCAATTCGGAGTTCGTAGTTGTCGATATAAGTCAATTGATGGATGAATTCATTTCCGAACCAGAAGTCTTTGACTAAGCTTCCAAATCCATCACGATATTCGTCCCAGGAACGATTGAAATTCTCTTGGACTACATATGGTCCACGGTTCTGGATGACAGTCCATGCCGGACCGTCAGTTGGGAAGACGCAGTAACGCTCGTTGAAATCCCGCCCCGCTTCGTTGAGCTCAGGTGTCGAGAACTTATAAATACCATCCACGCGCTTGGTTAGTTCATGACATCCAATCATCGTTGGTTGCACAAAGTCTAGGGTAAGATAAGGATGGTTTCCGGATCTACATATAAGCGCCTCAAATGATACTTACTGACTTCGTCGGGCAGATCAGGCAACTCCTCATTGCTGGTTTCGACTAATTCCACGTCTTTGGTGGTGTTTTCGGATGGTTTAATGGCTGGGTTGTCTATGACTGTGTTCTTATCCACGTTACCCTCATTCTGGACATCATTCTCCTCCTTATCCGGTTCCAAGTCTTCTTGATCTTTCCCTGTACTGGGTGGTGATCCTGCAACACAGCTAGAACCAGATAGTTTCTCGACTTTCGCCTGTATGTCACGCACCAGCATCTCGATCTTTTTCAACAGCAAATCGGAACTTCCCGTAAACGTCGTGACCTCACTCGACATCGACTGGCACAGGGTGGACAATTTCACTTGATTATCCGCCTCCGCGTCAAACAATCGAATCGTACGATCATCAATCTTGCCCAAGTACTCCAAGACCTCCTCCAGCTTCTTGTCATTCTTTCGCTCGATTCCAATGAGTTGCTTCAGGTCACCAGACGAGAAACTTCCCATTAATCTGTTCACCTTACCCTCGATCACTTTCAGGGACATGTCGACGTTATCGCTTGATCGCGATCCATTACAAGTGTTAATCGGATGCATAAGTTTCGCCATTTTGTTCTTGCCGCCATTCGGTTTGGAGCCACGACCGCCTTCAGTTTCCATGTTCTGAACGTGACGCAAGATGTTGGTTAATCGAGTGTTGATCTCATTGTGGACCTTACGATCGTTATTGAGAAGTTTTCTGATATCTCCGAAACCGTTATCACGCATACGTAGCATAACGCTTTCAACATCGCCATTACTGCAAGTATCACTCAGGTACACCACCTTGCTGAGGATGTGATTCAGGGTGAATTCCTGGCTGGTCAATTTCTGGTTGATCATTTGGTTCTCATCCTGAGTGCGACGGATCAAGTCGACCTTGTGTTCGAGCGCCTTCATTTGATCGTTCCATGAGTCGATGTGATGACGGAATATTGCCCAGGTGTGAGCTTTCTCTTGCAGTTGTTTCATGGATGTATCGACCGCAGACAGTGTGGTGATCATGGTTTCGATTTTGTGATCCAAACTGTTCAGATAATGGGTGGTGAAGGGCACTTCTGGTATAGATGGCGTCTCGGACGGAGACACTTCATCGACTTTTTCAGGAACACTCAAGGGACAAATAGGTCCAAAGAGAAGGAATAATAGAAGAAATGATAAAAACTGGAAAGAGGATAAGAAAAGATTGTGCGAAATGTGAATGGAGTTAAGGTCCTTACCATCGGATGCTTTATATGTTTACTCCAATGACTGTCTTGGTTCACTGGTGAACTTCAACTGAAGCTCTTTCTTGTGGTTGTGGAAGAATGTAGCTCTAGCGAAGATTTTTTTGGGAAAAAGGGTGGCACTTGTCCATATGGTCGCGTTACTCTGTCGCAACATGATTTATAGATCCATGGGCTGAGCGCTACACATGTTGGCTGAGTTTGTATGTACTCACGGCTGAACCGACTACATTATGTGTGCATTGTGTATGAGTATATCATGCGACAATTCCAATGGGATTCCAATAGTTTTCGCAGCTCACATTTACCATGAACCATCAAAAGAGGCGCATCTGATACAGTGGGGGAAACATCATAAACGCTTTTGGACCGTTAATCTTACAATCACTGAATTATTAACGTGAAATGCTGGAAGTTAGATTAAGATGCGGCAGGCGTGCATGCAATATTTAGCCAACTAGTTATTTGGTTACTTGACAATCAGTTCCCAAAATCCTTAGTTGACTTGTGGAGTTGACATGTCCCTGCAATGTAAGCAAGCGACGCCGTCGTCAGTTAGGTAACTTGCAAATATATTAGAAGGATTTCATGAATAGGGAAGATGAAGAAATCCGTCTCCTTTTTCTTTATAGTTAATTGTAGAGAGATGAAAAAGGCTAATAAGAATCCACTGAGTTATCTCTTTCAATCAGAAAGACTCCATTGTACTGCCAGGCAGACACCGGACATTATTGTATTTTTAATTTGAAGAGTTAAGGTATTCGGCGCAGAACAGGTCATCTTAAATATGAGAGCAAGTATCGCAAGTATCGCAGAGCACATAGCATGCATCATAAGGACTAAGCTCCTTGAGGCGAGGCATGGCTTGCAGTTGCCACCCTCTGATATATATGTCAAGCCGCTCTTTTGAGTTTGGTGAAAGAGACCACAACACCTTTACTATCCGTATGTGAGTGATTTTTCATTTAATAACGTAAAGAAAAACAAATGGGGTCGAAAGTCTGTTCATATATACAAAAGAAGAGCCGACCATTGAATACGATGCAAAAAGGTGACATAGAGATATTTGTCCATACATAAATATTATTGTACATAAGACTCTGAGAGCTTTCTTGACTCTAAATGATCATATGCTAAGTTTTTAATAAAAAACATTTTTCTTAGGTTAAGCTAGATATAGTAATGTTAGTGGTAAGTTGATATAGTAGTCGAAAGACATAGACTTAATTTGTTACGTCTATTTTAGAGTGTCCGCCTAGGGCCAGTAAGATATCTAGATTGTTAAGATAGTTAAGCTAGTTTTTAAGCATTTTTGTCTAGGGTAAGATAGATCTAAGAAATTATGAATAAAAAATGAATTAAAAACTAAAACTAACTTAAGCTTTCTTGACTCGTATCATGATATACGAGTAAGATTATCGGACAAGTACTTCTCAGAAAACCACTGTTACAGTGTTCGTTTTAGATCTGCCTTACCCAACCGTTTCTTCCTTTCCTTCATCGTTCCCCTAAAGCAACCACTTAGGCCCACTTCTTTTCGTTAACGATATATAAGCAGACATTAAACACATGTAGTATCACATGTAGTGACATCAATCGGACACGGATGACCGGATCTCAACAATGTTTTTATCTGCTTGGAGTTTAACAATGCCAAGTGCCAATCAATGACTTCTTCACAAAAACGCAGTCAACCCGTTGACTCGTTGACATCATATGTCGTGTTATGTGACCATAGCCAGAGGGTGGTCATGGTGCAACGGTAATCATCACCGACTGTTGAGCCGAGGGTCTGTAGTTGAAGTCCGTTCATAGTCAAGAACAATTCCTATACGGAAAAACTGTTCAACAACATCAGTTGTGAGGCAGAACACTCCCAGCATAAGTTCACTTCAAAATTCATACTCTGTGTGTCAGGGAAACAAAAAAGTTACTGTGAACTACAACCAACGCAAATTCAGTCGAATCTCTCAAAACCTATCTAGGATAATCACCCCCGAAGAGTAGTGAACGAACATCTTCGACACAAACCATCTGCACCCCGTATACCTATCCTTTTCCCCGACAGAGAAGAGTGGCTATCAAACGCCGTAATCAACGACCATGAGATCACCCTCTTCACCGACGGATCGAAAATGGACACAGGCACTGGGGCCGGGTTCTACTCTGAGACCCTCTACAAACAGGAATCATTCAGACTCCCTGATCTGTGCAGCGTGTTTCAAGCAGAAATCCTGGCAATAGAGAAAGCAGCCAAATACCTACAGGTAGCCGATATCCCACCATCTGATATCACCAGCTTCGTAGACAGCCAGGCTGCACTGAAGTCAATAGAATCCTGTATAACAAGATTAAAGGCTGTCAAGAAATGTCGCGACTCACTGGAGTCCATCAGACACCAAAGTTAAACTCTGCTGGGTCCCGGGCCACAGCTCAATCGCAGGGAACGAAAGAGCAGACGAACTGGCCAGGCAAGGTTCTGAAATGGACATCAGCGAAGCGGACATTGAGCCAGAGCTCCTGGCGCTGGACCGTAACTCGATCCGTATGCTCGTCGGAGTGATCACAGGACACTGTCCCATTGGAGCAATGCTCCGGAAATGGGACTCGGGATCCAGTGATCTCTGCCGGAGCTGCGGCGATGAGGAAGAAACTGAGACGATCCAACATCTGCTTTGCCACTGTCCAACTCTCCAGAATCGACGCCTAGTGTCGCTAGACCAAAGATTCTTTACAGAAATTGCGGACGTGGCTAATGCAGATATATCGGATCTTCTAAGATTCATCAAGAGCACGGGGTGGTTTCAGCCACCACGTGATAGGACAGGTTAATTTAATGTGTACCCACACAAACGAAGGGAATCACAGTGGGCCTCTTGGCCTCCGAGTGGAAGTGATGTCTAACCATCACACTCCCCTTCTCAAACCTAACCTAACCATCTGCACCCCGTCCTGTTTATGTGACAAACACCATAAGAGCGTAAACTCTTGATCCTGCACGAGTTATAAAAAAACATGATATATGTGATAAAGATATATGTATGTTATTCTCGAAGCCAAGTCAACACTCGGTTTCGTGAAGCCTAGTATAAAGGATTCTCTAATCCTCTTTGCACCCTTCTTCAATACGCCTCTCAAGTGTAGTTTCCTTAACAACATATTACATTTCCAGGATCCAGAATTCTTCTTATGAGCTGTGTGCTCTGGGTCATTGTTTTGCTGAAAATGAAAACTATTCAAAATTCATATTGGTCCCTAGTTTGCTTGATGATTTTCAACTTGCCAATACCCGCAACTGATATGCAACTCCATTGACCCTCTACCACCAGTTTTTAATCGGCTACTTCGGACTTAACGCTTCTCATTTCCTTTTCACTAAGTCCTTGCGTGATCACCTGGCCTAAACATTTTGTAGCATTAACATTAACACTTTTTTTAAAAAGTCAATCTCTTTCTTTCTGTTAATGACAACTACAATGGCTCGTCTGAATATTTCTTCGTGTACTTTTATATTAAAATTTCTATTTCTTAAAATCTGCCCTTATTATCCTAGATTCAGGTCCATTCTTACTTTAAACTCTACGATAGCGAAATAGTAGATTGGCTCGTTGATCGACTTCGAGGTCTGTTTTGTGATACAGGATAATCCATTTAATACTCCGAAACGGATATCGAGGATCGACACAGCAGAGGACAACCGCACAAAAAATTATGCAAATACAAATACGTAAAGATGACTTCAGCCAATTGGACGTCACTGAAAGCAATAATGGTAGGCACTAGTTTCCGGTTCTCATAGCGATGAGTGCATTAGCGAGTGAGCATTTCTGACGCCGATGATACGGAGATCGAAACCCGTAACCACAAAGTCTTTGGAATGTATTTTGCGGAGTTTATTCTCAGCGCGGTACTGAATTCGACAATAGTAAGGCCCATTGTCCTATGTGAGAATCCCGTAACGGTTGATTGAGTGAAGCTTAGATCAAGGCCCCAAATGTGAACTTAGAACGACACCCTCACGAGACATCATTTGCATGTTCAATATGTATGTAGAGAACTAGATGCTGCATCCTGACAATAAATACGGTGTATGCGAAATGACTAACACGTTAGTTCGGAGCGAAAGATGTGATTTTCTGGATACGACCAAAGAAAGTAAAAAAGAAACGACGGTTCCAAGAACGAAATGAAACAGCGAACTCACATTATAAAGTTTATTTGACTTGTCTTACCATCAGTGCTTGCGTGGATAGATCAGCGCGTGCGTGGCGTCATTATACGTCCGATATTTTGAGTTTAAGCCAACAAAAAGTGGGCTAATGGTAATTGCAGTGGCGCGATGATGATTCGACATTGGATGATGCATTTTGTACAGTGATCATGAATATTAACATATTTTAGGGAACATGTGTACCAACATAATAAAAAAAAAAAATATCGAAAATTGAACATATGTACGTAGCTTGTCAAATTCAAAAAGTCATCTTACCTTTCAGACCTACGCATTCTTCTTCTTTTTAGATGTTGTTTCCAGTGCCACGCTCTCAGTTGGTTAAAGTCCCCTTCCACTTGTGTTCGCCACCTTAGATTCGGTCGTCCTCTGCGTTTGATCTCAGCGCTGGTGTTGTTGTCGCTGGTTACTAGTGAGCCAAGGTAGACGAAGTCCTTGACCACTTCGAATTTGTAGCCGTCAATTGTGACGTTCTGGTTTAGACGACGGTGTTGGGCGTCTTTTTTGGATGACAGCATATATTTGGTTTTATCTTCGTTCACCAAAAGACCGTTTTAGACGTTTCTGCTTTAATGCTTTTAAACACTTCATTGGCGTCTCGTTGTGCTCGCCCAATTACATCAATGTCATCAGCGTACGTAAGCAATTGCGCAGACTTGAAATAGGTCGTACGTTTGCACGATGCTGAAGAAGTTACATGGCAGTGCGTCACCTTGCCTAAATCCTTTTTAACATCGAAGGTCTCGATTAATTTCCTACCGACCTTAATGGAGCAGCGGGAATTCTCCATTGTCATCCTACAAATTCGGACAAGTTTGGCAGGGATGTTAAAACATGACATGGCACGGTATAGCTCGTCCCTATGCACACTGTCATATGCGGCTTTATAATCGACAATAAAATGGTGTGTGTTGATTTGGAATTCTTGGGTCTTTTCCAAGATCTGCCGCAGTGTGAAAATTTGGTCTATTATGGATTTACCTGGTCTGAAACCACACTGATAGGAACATATCAGATTATTCACAAAGGCTTTCGGGCGTTCACAAATTACGGCAGAGAAGATCTTGTACGCGATGTTAAGGAGATTCCTCTATAGTTGCCGCTGTTATGGGGGTCTCCTTTCTTATGGACTGGGCAAACAATGCTAGGATTCCATTCGTCGGGCATGTTTTCCTCTGACCATATTTTATAGATGAGTTGGTGCATGCGCCCTACCAACTCATCTCCAGCCACTTTAAAAAGCTTAGCAGTCAGGCCGTCTGCGCCCGCGGTTTTATTAGTTTTAAGCTTCGAAATAACAAGTTTGATTTCATCTAGGTCAGGTGGATGGAATTCTCTCGTATCTTCGTCCGTTGCGAATCGATCATTCTGCCTGATCGCGGTATGAGATATATCATCGCCATTATACAGTCCAGAGAACTGGTTTTTCCATATTCTCAGCATCGAATGTGACTCTACTACTAGCTGTCCGTCTTCATCCCTACAGGCTTCCGCTCTGGCCTTATAGCCCTGGCATGTTCGTTTTACTTTTTCATAAAACTTGCGAGCGTCCTGTGGTAGCATCTCTCCATCTCCTCGATCTCATGCTTTTCGTGCTCCTTTTTTTTCTTCCTTAAAAGCTTGTGTTCCTCTTTCCTTTTCTGCTTGTAGATCTCATGAGCGGCTCTCGACGGTTTGCTTTGCTACATGGGTTTCTAACTGGCGGTTTGAAACCCAGCACATCAGAGGCAGCGTCTCTGATGGCGCGCTGGCACTCTTGTACTGTTGTTCTGTGGATTGTGCCGTCGTCATTGGACTTTGCGAGAGGTTTAGGGAAACTCGATTGGCGAAGATCCTAGCGGTCTCCTGTGATTGTAGCTTTCCGACATCAAACTCTTGTTGTCTTGCTCGATTCCGCAGCATCCTTGATATCCTCATTCGTACCTTGGCTACAACAAGGTATTGATCCGAGTCGATGTTCGTAGGTTCGCAAATCTAGGATGCTGGAGGAGTGTCTGGTATCGTCGATCGCAACGTGATCAGTCTGGTTGATGGTCGACTGATCTGGTGACCGCCAGGTTCCTTTATGGATGTAGGAATTGTGTGCTTGCTACAAGGAGGTTACGTCCTGCTAGGAGGTCAATTTCCCTGAATCCGTTGTTAGAAGTGGTGTTGTGTAGGCTATGTTTGCCTATGATCGACTTAAATATGTCCTCTTTGTCCAGTTTTGCTTTAAAATCTCCCGGTACAATTTTGGTGTCATAACTGGGGCATTGGGCGTACCTTCGGTCCAGGAGATCATAGAAGTCATCCAGATTCGGTGCACGCATTGGTTCACTACCCGGCGGATGCCAGGCCAGGTATCCAGGAGAGGCCGCGTGGAGGTTGTGTGTTAGTTTGGATTGAGCTGACCATGTTGAACACGATCAACTTCTTTGCTCTGTTTATTCACCCCCTCACTCCCTACGCATTCCTACTGGTAATTAATGGATCTAAATTTACCTAATCGTCAAAGTTCACCTTGCGTTTCAGATCGTACTTGACAGTTTAACTTTTAGATCAGCACTGACCAGACCATGGTCAAAACATATTTTCCGTCTTTAAACCCCTGATAGGGACAACAACTGGGGTCTTCAATGGAAATGCAAACTTAAATCCTTTTATGATTTGTCAATGTGAATAAAAAATAGTGAGGTTCATGAACGAGCTATGTACGTTTCGAAATTATTAGAAAGTAAAAACTATACGGGTTTTTGAGTTGATGATCGCAGCTTTAAGAGGGCTAATTCCAATTTCCGGTCGCAATACTCGTTGTTCACTATTGAATGTTTCTGTTTCAATTCGGCAACCTACCGGTTACGGCTCATAAAATATTGCTGGTAAAATATTCAGCTCAGATTATCCAAATCAGTCTATATTCCCCGATAGGGCTCTGAAAATATTTCGTTGACAAATCGTCTTTAGCGATGAAGCTTGATGGCTTTTTCAATAAGCAATATATGCAATTTTACAGCAACAAACCCACACATGTTAAAAAAAAAACTCTATTACATCTACAAAAAGAGACCGTTTGCAGTGGATTCCATGCCGGAGCTGTGACTGGACTTTATTTTTTCGTCGATGCTGATTTCAACCAGATGGTGCCACATGCCCCAAAGTTGGCAAAACAATTGGTCAATTGAAGGGAAATTTTGGTTATCGTGTAATTGTTCTCCTTTAATGCTGTTGGATTTCTTTATGGGTACATTAAGTCGTTGATATACATATGCCAAAAAGCCAAAAAATATTAGACGGGCTCAGAAAGATATCGAATGCGAAAGTGTACACTCTGTGTTTTATTTAGGTTCATAATTGTTATGTCCTTATTGGAAAACCCTGTACATGCTCAGAAGTCGACAGGTTGGAAAGCTTACATGATAGGAAGTCGATAGCATTTGTAAGTGTCCAAAATTGTTATTTTTATCTAACTTCTGGGGAAGGGAAGGCGATAAGCCTTGCAAGTTCTTAATAACTTGAATAAAGTCAATTGATCTACAGAAAGTCCGCTACATTTTAATAGTCGGAGCATTTTTCTCGATACTAGTTTCAAATGAACTGTCTGAACTATGCTGCGAAGATCAGAACAGGGGAATGGGTTATTGGGTTACAAATTTAGTTTTGAGGAATGTAACGGGTGAGCCAACAGATGGTGTGGATGTTGGTTGTCAACTGTCATTTAATGAGTTCAATATGGTTGATGTTTTCAACAGATGTTTACCACGCATCTTGTTAATACGAAAATGGGCGATCTGTGAAAGTTAAATTTCGTCAAATTCGTGATTTTTTGATTAACATACTCGTCTTACCAAGTCCGGAATTCGGGTTTAGTATCCGGCCAGGCATCTCAACTTGTCAATTATGTTTGTTCAAGGCTTTAAAGTTTGATCTTCATTTACACGCCTATAAAATCCAAATTACCCAACAATTTAAGTCTTTTGACCATCTACGACGTCGCCGATTCGTTAAATGGATCGCCCAGATAATTTGTCATCAAAATTGATCTTTCCGATGACTGATATTTCCGGGCGGCTGGGTACGTAAATAAACCAAAATATCGTGTCTGGGAACAGCAACCCATACACGAGGTCAAGTAAAACCAAAGCCAGTCAAAAAAAGTCACTAAGTAGTGCGATTTATACTTGTAGGCAGGCGCCATTACCGCCCCGTAATTTTTCGAAGGTGAGGCTGGAGAGCCGGTCACTATCGGTAATGAACGTTATTGTAACATGTTGGCTTACTATATTAGCCAACATTGTATGAATAGGGTCTAGATGATCTCTGATTTCAATAAAATGGAGCTACTGCTCACACAAGCCTTTATACAAAATTTAGACTCTGTACCCAGTTTAAAGATCTCATTATTCCGGTTAGAATAGAAGAAGAAAACATTCGCCTCCTAGGTGGATTTTTTAAAAGTAAGGTCTACAAGGGTGGTCCGATAAGTACTTAGTCTACAAAAGAAAAACAAACATTTTGGAGAAATGGCGATTTATTTTTCAATATAGTCTCCTTTTAGCTCGATACACTTGACCCAGCGATACTCTAACTTCTTTAACCCGTCTGAAAAATACGTTTTCTTGAGGCCTCCGTGGCGGCGGTGACCTCCTCATTCGACTGAAATTTCTGCCCGGCGAGTGACTTTTTCAAGTTTGGAAACAAAAATAAGGGCGGAGGTGTAAGCCGGTGCGTTATCATGGTGGAAGAGCACTTTTTTCTTCGCCAAGTGGGGCCGTTTTTTTCTTTAATTCGGCGTCGAATCGGCCCAATAATTTGGCATAGTACAGCCCTGTGACCGTCTTGCCCTTCTCCAGGTAGTCGATGTGGATCACACTTTGTGACTCCCAGAAAACGGTGGCCATCACCTTTCCGGCCGATGGGACAGTCTTCGCCTTCTTCGGAGCACGTTCGCCGGGTAAAGTGCACTGTTTCGACTGTTCCTTGGTCTCTGGTGTGTACCAGTGGATACATGTTTCGTCGACTGTCACGAAACGACGCAGAAACTCCTTCGGATTGCGCTTAAACAGCGTCAAGCACTGCTCTGAAGTGTTCTCACGGTTGCGCTTGTTGTCCGGAGTGAGCAAACGCGGCACCCATCGCGCCGACAGCTTTCTCATGCCCAAAATTTAATGCAGGATATGACCCACGCGATCTTTTGAAATGCCTACTGTATCAGCTATCTCGCGCACCTTCCATCGGTGGTCTGCCAACACGAGATAGTGGATTTTTTGTCACGTTATCCTCCGTGGTAGCCGTTTTCGGGGCACCTGGTCGTGGCTCATCAAAAACCGACGTGCGGCCACGTTGAAACTCGTTAAACCAATTTTTGATGGTCGCCATCGAAGGAGAAGAGTCACCGCACACAGCATCCAAACGCTCTTTGATTTCGCTGGGCGATTTCCCTTCCAAAAACGAGAATCGAATCACCGACCGATATTGCCCTTTTTCCATTTTTCTAAAATCCGCGGACACTCCCGCTTCCACACGCGGTCAAAACAAAACTACGAGTCCGATCCGGCTGTAGCCGTCTACTAGAATGTACTACATGAAAGTAAGCTGCTCTTGCGATACTGGCACCATCTGACGGTGAGGCTAAGTACTTATCGCACCACCCTCATATGTCAATAATCCAGCGACAATTCAGGACCTCTAACATAAGAATAGTAACAAAAATAGACTTTACAGTGTTGAACTTGGCTTCGGAGTACCATCAAATCCGTATGGAGGAGGAAAGTAAAAAGTATACGGCATTTACGACAGACGAGGGAGTTCGAGTTCAAAAGAATGCTCTTTGGAATCGTAAACGCTCCGGCGCATTTCTAGGAATGTATGATCGCCGTGAAGGCACGTTTGCGAAAGAACGATGTGGAAATTGATCTGGATGACACCATCATTGCTAGCAAAACAGTGCAAGAGGGTCTCGAGAAGTTGAAGAGATTCCTGAGTATACTACAAGAGTTTGGACTAACACTGAATGTGCGAATATGCGTCCTTTTCAATACGAGAATCGAGTTTCTGGGATACGAGGTAGGCAAAGAGGGACTGAAGCCGAGTCGGAGGAAGACAATCGCCATCACGGAACTTCCGAAAACCCAAAACGTTCATGAAGTTCGCCGATTCCTAGGGCTTATAGGGTTTTCCGAAAATTTATGAAGGATTATGCTCGAGTGGCGATACAACTGACGGACCTAACGTAAACGAATCAAGAATTCAGACGACAGCTAAAGTGGATCCTAAGTAATCCCCCGATCCTGATGATTTTCGATCCCGATTGTGAGCACGAGGTGTATACCGATGCATAAGCAGTTGGGCTGGGTGGAGTACTGTTTCGACGGGCGAAGGAAGATTCGATAATGCGCCCGGTTTTGTTCTATAGCCGCAAGGTGTCAGAGGGTGAAAGGAAGTATCACTCCTACAAGCTGGAAGTGTTAGCGATCGCAAACAGCTTCGAACGCTTACGAGTTAGGTGTAGGCAGTTCAAAGTGGTTACGTATTGTGAAGCAATCATCGCAACGAAGAACAAACCCAAGATAATATCTCGAGTGGGAAGATGGTGGCTGAAGTTAGACGAGTTTGCGTTCGAGACGGCACATCAAACAGGTCGGAAAGCAGCACTCAGTCGGCACCCGGGGGAGGGGGGAAAGGAGGTGGAAGAGGCGTTCTTATTTATACTCAGTCTACATATCACGGATGACAATTGGCTGGCGACGATGCAGTGGCAGAACCCCAAGCTTCGAACCATAATAAAGGAAATGAAGTCGACCGAATCAACGGTAAAGAAAAGACAGCTACAGCAGATAGCTACGAACTAAAGGGGCTACGTCTGTTTCTACTAGATGGAGGCGTTGCGAAGTGAGTGGTGCCGCACTCAATACGTTGGCGAATTTTAAAGATTTGTCATTATGACACTTAGCTGAGGAAAAGACGCTGATCCGAGTACAAGAAACGTTCTGGTTTCCAAGGATATGGAATTTCACGCGCGAATACTATATATAGTATATCAAGGGCTGTGTAGATTGAGCGTTTGCTAAAAGGGGGGGCGGAATGGCCGAAGGAGAGCTTTACAGTGTGTACCCAGATTGTGTACGCTTAGCCCTTGATGCGGTGCATCTCGACTACTTCGAACCGTTTATTCGAGCGATCGTGGACAGCTTTACGAAGTATGTAATACTGCGAGCCGTAAAGACTGCAAACACGAAGGGGGTGCTCACTGTAATGAACGAGCTATCGGGATGCTTTGGCGTACCGAGAAGAATTGTTACTGATCGTGAAACAGCGTTCACCTCAAAGGCCTTTGAGCAGTACTGTGCGGGCAATGTTATACAACACCTCAAGACCACCCAGAGCAAATGGCCAGGTGGAATGATGCAACCGAACGATTCTGGCTGAAGTGTGCATAATCTGCAGGAAAGGACTGGGCAAGTTACCTGAGGACTATTCAGTGGGCGATAAATACCGCTAGGAATGCCACTAGAAAAGCGAGCACACATGAGTTGCGGTTCGTGTATACGCCGAGGGACGCCCAGGAAAATAAGCCAACAGAAGGGAAGATCAGAAGCAGTTGAGCTGGAAGAGGTGGAACGAAGAAGAGCGTTGGCGGTACAGCTCATAGAGGAGCCAGGCGGTTCAAAACCGACGGTACGTTCTACGACACCGCAAGCCCCCCGAGTTCGAGATGGACGACATCGTATTGGTCGAGCAGGAGGCAATCGCCACAGCTGAGTCCCATGAGTTGGAGCCGCCCTTCCGGGGCAGGGAAACCGAAGAAGATTCCACACTGTAATGAGCTCTGACAAGCTTAAACCTAGGTATAAGCTAACGGAGGAAGGGGTAGTGAACAGGGAAGACGATACGTCGATCTCTGACAGACAGAGACGACGCCTTGGGTGAAGCTGACCATGAAGAGACAGATCATGTGGGGCACGATCAATTGAGGATGGCCGAGTGTAAGGTAAGAGGAGGCCATGTCCACAATGTTGTGAAAGCGGTCAGTCGATATAGAACATCTGAGGCGACACATTTTGCATAAATAAAGAAGTTGAACACCTAACGTTTGTGTTATTATTTCTCTGTGTAGCAATCCAAACTGAAATCGCGCCTTTGACCCGTTTATTCTTCAAAAAGTCATTGATCATTTTGATCTCTCGATGAAGAATTACTATAAACCGAACTTTATTACCCAATAAAGGTCCGTCCTATAAGAAGGGCAAATCAGATATCTCAGAAGCCACATCAGCTTTACCACAAATTAGACACCGACATTGCCGTTTAATCTTCCTCAGACTCATATTGAATCATTATGATCATTGTGTCATTGCTTATCCACAGTGTGCGGAGCGTGTAGTAGAGTGTCTTCTTCATTCCGCAGAAACATAGATGACCATAGACTACGTAGAATGAAAAGATCCAATAGTCACAGAATCTAACTTCCAGACTCACAGTTATCATGTTACTATCAATATAATTGAGATGTGACATTTTTAAATGTCATGTGTTCTGATTGTAGGTTAGAAAGCGGCTTCTGCTGTTTTCTTTAAAACTCTTTTTACAATTTTGTATTTTACTTGTGATGAGTAAATTCAAGAAGTCAACACGTCTCCGCAGAAAAAAAAAAATCTTGTGCTCATCCTCGTGTCAGCATCAGTATGCTTTAGAGCTGTTTTCAATTAAAGAACAGATTCCGCCATTTCTAGCATGTTGTGCTCAAGCGTACTCGTATTTATTCAAACTCAGTTTATCGTACAATTTCTTTAATTACCCAAAAAAGAAAAATAAGAAAATAACATTCTCCACGCGTGACATTTATCGGATTTGCAACATTTTCAAGGATACCGAGTTGTGCGCGATCCCGGCTTCAGTCACCCATTTGCTTGGCTGAAGATCTCGAAGATCTGCGCAAAGAACAAGAACAAACAAGAACACGAATCTATTTTTATTTTTATAATTTTGTCTTTTTTTTTTTTTTGAAAAAGATTTATGAGTTGACTGAGGAGCAACATATGACCGATGAGTTAACCCGCGGGGTCTCGAAAGTGCTGCGTGATTAAACAACTGCAGTAGTTTGGTTATTTATGACAGCGCTTGTTCGAATCAAATGGAATGAGGGACAGATGAGTTTGATGGGGTCATGCTTTGTGCTCTTTGTATATGATTTCACTCGGTGGCCGGTTCCTTTTGCATTCCGGCTGACGAATTTTAATGCAATGTATCATGTAACGGAGCCGAAACACAGAGCTTTGTGGATGAGTGTGGTGTCAGTGAACCTGTTTTTGAAATTGGAATTCGGTGAAGGACCTCTATATGAGGTTAGGTCGTAGCTTATTCATCAACATTAAGATATTTGCTTTGGCGACATGTGTTTTCTGTAAGTGAATTTCAAGGCTGATTTACGTTGACGGCAATAAAGACAAAACGTTTATTGGAGCTCAGGATAAAAGCCTCATACCAATTTGCAGCTTAAATATAAAAGAAGTGAGTAGGTAAAGTGGTGACCTTAGCCTCTGTTTAGTAGTCTTTTCCTTTTCTTGTAATGAACTTCTTGTAACTAGGCTACATCTGGCTTGTTTGACGTAGTTGGCTAGTCTTTGGTAGCAATAGAAAGTGATGAATATTGCTCTTAACTACCTCTTTTGCAATCCTAACTGAATCCATTATTGAGTGGTCAGGTGATCTTTCTTTAATCAGCTCATCCGACTTTTCATTACCTTCAAAGTTACTATGTCGGGGGATCTACAATAAATAATGTCAACGTTGGACTGGGACAACGTTTGCTCAGAGCTGACTGACCAATTAGGACGATAGAGTTATAAACTTAACCCTACAATGCGCGATTTTATATTTTTCACTAAAAAATTATTTTTATATATAGTGCTACATCATGCAGTGGTAGGATACTAGGTCATATGTTTTATTCTGTGTGAAATTTTATAAAGTAGTTATTGTTTTTATTAAGGCAAAAATTTAAGCCAACATTTAGAGCATTTTATAAAGGAAAAAGATTTGCAACGTTGCCTTGTATCCTCATAAATAGACCAATGAGTCTTGGCGCACGTCCTTTGGTGGTATATAAGCTGTCGTTGCGGAGCGTTTCTTTTTTGCCCAGATCACTTGGCCTTTCTCTTTTGCTTGTTGATTGAATTCCTTGGTTGCACAAGCAATATGCAATCTCCGCTCGAAATTTTGCTAGAGATAACTAGTTTTCTCCCCTTTTATTACAAAATCTTCGGTAGAGCAACTACGAATTTATAATTGTCATATCAAGCAAGTGGTAAAATAGTCGTAGGTACCATTTTTTGGTGCGCATTTCTATCTTATAGTGCCCAATTAATCCGTTCAGGAGATCAACTCCTTCCATATGTCTATTGTATTCCCTAACTAAATTTGGGCAAGGGATTTCAACTGCCTTCTTTTCTTTCTTGTCGAAACGCTTTACGTTTGAAAAAGGTAACTTTCCAGTAAAAGTTGATATGAGGGTGACTATTTTATTGTCTTTCAAAACCACAGCCGCAATGTCTACTCCATCCATATAAGACACAAATTCTTGAGACGTTCCACGTTTCTCTTTGGCCAAATCCTGGTCGCCGGGAAGTTTGCAATTGGGAATCCTTGATCTTCTTATTGTTTCAAGGCAAAGTATTCCACATTTTGCAAGACACACAGCTAATGGAATCGATGATTAAAAATTGTCAAAATAAACTTGATAATTTTGATTGTGAGGCACATTACTGCATAATTGTACGACAATATTAGCACTAAATCCCGTGCTTATACTTTTCTTTCAATTCCCTGGCTTCTTTCTTGGAATCTATCGGTCCGATGAGTACTTAGCCTACAAAAGAAAAACAAAAATTTTGGAGAAATGGCGAATTAATTTTTCAATATAGTCTCCTTTTAGCTCGATACACTTGACCCAACTATGCTCCAACTTCTTTAACCCCTCTGAAAAATACGTTTTCTCGAGGTCTGCAAAGTAGGCCTCCGTGGCGGCGATGACCTCCTCATTCGACTGAAATTTCTGCCCGGCGAGTGACTTTTTCAAGTTTGGAAACAAAAAAAAGTCGCACGGGGCCAAATCTGGAGAATACGGTGGATGGGGCAGCAGTTCGTAGCCCAATTCGACAAATTTGGCCGTGGTGAAGGCGGAGGTGTGAGCCGGTGCGTTATCATGGTGGAAGAGCAGTGTTTTCTTCGCCAAGTGGGGCCGTTTTTTCTTCAATTCGGCGTCGAATTGGCCCAATAATTTGGCATAGTACAGCCCTGTGACCGTCTTGCCCTTCTCCAGGTAGTCGATGTGGATCACACCTTGTGAATCCCAGAAAACGGTGGCCATCACCTTTCCGGCCGATGGGACAGTCTTCGCCTTCTTCGGAGCACGTTCGCCGGGTGAAGTCCACTGTTTCGACTGTTCCTTGGTCTCTGGTGTGTACCAGTGGATCCATGTTTCGTCGACTGTCACGAAACGACGCAGAAACTCCTTCGGATTGCGCTTAAACAGCGTCAAACACTGCTCTGAAGTGGTCTCACGGTTGCGCTTGTGGTCCGCAGTGAGCAAACGCGGCACCCATCGCGCCGACAGCTTTCTCATGCCCAAAATTTAATGCAGGATATGACCCACGCGATCTTTTGAAATGCCTACTGTATCAGCTATCTCGCGCACCTTCCATCGGTGGTCTGCCAACACGAGATAGTGGATTTTTGTCACGTTATCCTCCGTGGTAGCCGTTTTCGGGGCACCTGGTCGTGGCTCATCAAAAACCGACGTGCGGCCACGTTGAAACTCATTAAACCAATTTTTGATGGTCGCCATCGGAGGAGAAGAGTCACCGCACACAGCATCCAAACGCTCTTTGATTTCGCTGCGCGATTTCCCTTCCAAAAACAAGAATCGAATCACCGACCGATATTGCCCTTTTTCCATTTTTCTAAAATCCGCGGACACTCCCGCTTCCACGCGCTGTCAAAACGAAACTACGAGTCAAAACAAAACTACGAGTCCGATCCGGCTGAAATTTCGACAGTAGCCGTCTACTAGAATGTACTACACGATAGTAAGTTGCGATACTTGCGCCATCTGGCGGTAAGGCTACGTAGTTATCGGATCTTCCTCCCCCATTTCTTGCTCTTCTTCGTTGACATTATTATCATTTTCCTCATCTGAAACCATTCCGTCTTCCAATTCAATGGGCATGGCTAGTATGTCAGCAGTACCCCAGTCTTGGTTAGAATTAACTGCATCATCATCAGACGCCTTGCCTTCGAAATCATCCTCACTCTCTGAAAGATGTGCCAATATCTCCCAATCTGTAAGCCTTTTACATTTCCCGGAATGTGCCATGCTACCTACAATAAATTTCACCCGTTAAAACATAAAAAGACGATTTTTTCCATTGATCAAGCAGAATTTTGAAACTTTACACTCGTATTATCTTGTACTTTTGTTACCTCTATCGAATTTATTAGTTTTTGAGTTGTTTTCTTTTATCACTTTTATTGTAAGAACGACGTTTTGTACTCGCTTATATCTTCAATAAATGAAGTCAACTCTCACAGCGTCGAATAACTAAAATGTCAAAGTTTACCGTTACTCTACGTAAATCAAACATACTTATGGCCCTAGAACATTAATGTAGCAGATCATCTACAAAGTGTAATAGAGTAAAATGCCGATTCCATAGTGTAATTCCGACGTTTGGAAGTTGTTGTATCAGATCGTCTACACTGCGCAGTGTAGGGTTAATGGCTTTCATTGTAACTTGCCTAACGGTACATACAAAGAAGAAGCTGTCAAGAAGGAAGCAAGCTTCTCACATCAAGAGGAGTCCTATTCGAAAAATACTACCATGACCCGGTAGACACATGCGAGCAATATTGATATAGAATTTTCGTGTGAGGAATTTTGCGAAAGGTCCTTAGTTAATCATAGATTCATCTCTGTAGATTGTTGTCCCATAATCTCTCCCTTTCCTCCTTTATATGTTCAACAAAAGCTAATTTAACTGTGAAAATGTATGGTATGATATGTCTATACGATCATCTATGCGACCTTATCGTGGTTGTAAATGCGACTAGCAACCGGATTCTCTAAGCCTGACTGATTTAGCGTTATCCTTGATGAATAAGTGCAGCGGGAGTAGATGTGGTCGCTTGTCGGATCTTATAGCCCCAGTCGACCCCTTTCGTCCACCTCTATCGATAACTATTTCCCTCTAGACCCAAATCACTATTCTTCCCTTCGAAAATACGTACTGTTTCAATTGCCGGAAAGTTGACTTCGTGAAACTAAACAATCTGCTCAACAATGTTAATTGTAACTTCCTCCTTAACCCTAACTCACACATATCCTTAAACGAAACCCTTGCGCTATTTTACACCAAAATCCTCAGCTGCTTCAATCTTTCAGTCCCATACTCACCAAAAAAGAACTATGCACACTTCATCTCCGCCATGGTATATCCAGGAACTACGCTCTTTGCGCAATAAAAGAAAAAAAAATTGGTACGCCTATCTTAGATCCTCCTCTGATCCCCATCTGACCTTTCTAATTACATGCAGTCCTACACTAAATTCGCACAGCTATGTGAATCACTCTATCTCCGATACCTGGACAGAATGCAATCCTCCCTTATCTCCGACTCCAAGTATTTCTTCCACTTCATTAATACAAAAAGCAAAACCGATAGCTACCCCGCTACATTTAATTTTCTCAATAGCTCTTCCAACGAACCCGAAGTAATCGCCAACTTCTTTGCTCATTTCTTCAGCCAATCATTCACCGACCAGGATTTTCAACCCGATCTCTACTATTTTCGATATTTGAAAGACTGCCCCCAGACGTCTATTGTTTCACTGAACATAACTCCCGACCTAATCGCCGAACCATACGCAACTTAAATGACGACTACTCTCCTGGTCCAGCCTGTCTGCCTGCCATAGTTTTAAAAAAGTGCGCGAACCATCTTATTTTACCCCTTATCACTCTATTTCAAAGCTCTATCTCTCAATGACTCTTTCCTAAGCTTTGGAAATATGCTTTTAGTATTCCAGCCCACAAGAAAGGACTGAAAAATGATGTGCCCAACTATCGTCCCATTGCCAGACTCTCATGTATCCCCAGCATTGTTTATGAGGCACTATTCTTTCACTGCAAACCCATATTTTCTCCTAACCAACATGGGTTCCTAAAAGGCCGATCGACAACCACTAATCTAGTCGAGTTTGTTTCACAATGTTTGTGTGCACTCGAAGCTGGCAAAGAAGTAGACGTTGTCGCCACGGACTTCAGCAAAGCCGTTGACAATATGTCTCACCAGATTATTCTCCTCAAGCTCACTGCCCTCGGTTTCTCTCCCGGTTTTATCTCATGGATAAAATCTTCTCTTGAAGATCGTCGATATTATCTTCAGATTTTCTATCTTTGATTCAATAATGCTACCTCCGGTGTCCCGCAAAGTAGTCATATCGGCCCACTGATATTTTTTCTAACCATCAATGATGTTGACAGTGTTATTCTGAACTCTCAGCTCTCCATATATGCTGATGATATGAAAATATTTAAACACATATCTTCCCCTGTCGACTCCTGCACTCTCCATTTGGACCTTAACAGGTTTACTACGTGGTGTCAAGAAAACCATCTCGAGCTCAATGTCAGTAAATGCCAAACCATCACTTACTTCCGCAAGGGCTCTTCCTCACCACCCAGAGCCTACATTATTCGTAATGAAACCGTTCCCCATGCCATCTTCTTGGTTGATCCAAGGGTTATTTGTGACCGTGAACTCAACTTTCGCCTCCATATCGACAACATTATCAAACGTGCTAACTCCGCCCTCAGTTTCGTGAAGTGTTGGTCCAAAGAATTCTCAAATCCTTACGTTACGAAATCATTATACATCACTTTCGTTAAGCCCCTTCTCGAATATGCTAGCCAAGTCTGGTCACCCTCTTACGAATCCCATACTATGCGTATTGAAGCCTTTCAAAGCACGTTTGTCCATTTTGCCCTTCGTGGCCTTCCCTGGGCCGACCCTCTTAATTTACTACCTTATACGCATCGCCTAAAATTAATCAACTTCCAACCCCTTAACGAACGATGTGATGTTGCAGATATTCTATTTATTCACGACCTTCTTAGCGGTAACATTGACAGCCCCACATTATTGCACATGATTCCCCTTAACACCAACCCATGTAACCTTCGGCCCACGCCCCTTTTCCGCATAAACACTCACCGCACAAATGATGGCTACCCGAACCAATGTCCAGAATGCTTCGCAAACCTAATACCAATCTTTTCGACCTTCACCTCAAAAAGTCCAGCCTTAGAATTAGTATAAGTTATAGTTTTTTTGTTAAGGCTTGCATTAAGCTAATACTTTGTACTTTATTTAGACAATGCATGATGTATTTTTGGTTAGAGGCAGGTAGTGACGCACAACGACAGTGCGCTTCTATAGGTTTGCGCAGACCCCAGTCGAAAGTTTATTACAGGTGACAGAGGCTAAGCTAATCGGTTTCCCTCGTAGTTCGAAGTATGGTCTACACCTAACTTAAGATCCGGGATGATTCCTAAATATTTAGCACGTACACAGAGTGCTGGTGATTGACCGTTCATTTTGGGAGGAAGAAATCTACATTTTTGCGTTTTTTTTCTTATACAACTAGCAAGGAGGTCACTGCGGCTAGTAAAATCTATTATGCCAAGTAAACCAATAGGCAATATGTCTTCTACCTTTCAAATGGAGCTGAAGATTAATCCTGCTGGAATAGAGGTAACTTCCTCGGGCTTAGGAGGCACTTCTCTGAAGAAAGCACACTTCCTAAGGCTGCTTAGGGCAACACAATCACAAAGTATGTGTTCTGTAGTCACATCATCCTCCCCTCAGGAAGCAGACAAATTTTGTAATATCGAGCTTGGGGTAGATGTTGCGGTTTTTTCCAACAATCTAAAAATTAGTTGACTTTAGTATGGTTCCGAGTGATCGAGAATCCACCAAAGTTCGATTTTTTTTCCTTCAATTTTCAATGGATTTTGAGTGCTGGCTTAGAGGTTATACCTCTGACGAAAGACTCTAGATGTATGTTGACGCGTATGCAGATGGTGCATATATATCTAAGCTCGCATTACTCTGCGGTACAGTCCAGCCATCTGTCCAGGATATAAAACATTTTACGTTTTTCAGGGGATCACTACTCTCCCACTTTCCACTTCGAGCTCGGGAAGTTAATTGCAGAATGGACGTATGACTCGATAGCCTGCATGTCTAGGGGCTTTCCGAGCGAAGAAATCTTTTATGCCTATATAAAGTGGAACAAGCGTCGGGCAAGATTACATGACGCCTCTTATGCCGGCACGCGAGCCTATTTGAAGACGTTGTACTTGATGTATACAGGATTCTGCTCGATCTGTTTCATTACGCAAATTTTACCATAAGTACGGAACCTTTGTAGTCGGATTGCATTATCATCCATGCGCTCGATATTGAAGAAGATGTAAATACCACCAGATGTAAACCACATATATTATGTGGTAGGTAGGTAGGTAGGCATAAGGGTGCATGTTTTCTTCGAGTAGGCCTTTGAGTTCAAAAAGTTTTTTCCATCGACTTCAGCAGGTGATGAAGATGATGGTGAGGGCTAGTTGTTTTTAAAGGAGGCTTGGTAGGGCTTAATGGAACCGATTGTATACTTTATTCTATCAATATTTTAAAACCTGTGTTTTGTATTTTATTAGATGCTACGGGGCTATCCAACAGGAGGAGTCATTTTAAATTAATAGAAAAACGCAACATTATTATGTCAAATGGTTTTATTTGAATCTAAAGCACAAGCTCTGGGATTAGTAATAGAATGCAAATAAAATAAAACTGTTCACCATATTTTCGCTTAACATAGCTAAAGTCCAATGATGTTAAATCGAAAAACTTCGGCGGTCAATTGAAGATTTCATTTCGAAAAATCGTAAAAAAAAACCGTTTGGCAATAGGGCCATGTTATCACCATCTGCGTAGCACATAAAGGGTGTTATTTTTAAAGGTATGCAAATTCAATATTGTAAGGAAAAACACGACCGGCTTGATTGACTTCATGTATTAAAGAAAACTTACAAAGGGTAGTACAAAATAAGTAACAATATATAGGTGAAATATTCAAAGCAGTGTTAGAACTATTATACTCATAAAACATAATATGTACATGGATGAGGGTTTCCAATTTATGTTATTTAAGATTTACTACTAACAAGTATGAAATAAAATACTTGAATGTCATCCAACTGAGAAACGAAGGAATCAGAAATCATATTTCAATAGCGCTCTCCATTGCCGGTAACATTCAGGCCGGCATCGTCCTTAAAGAAATACGGGCCAATGATTCCACCAGCCCATAAAGCACACCAAACAGTGAGTTTTAATGCTTGTAAGGGCGTCTCGACAAAGGCTTCTGGGTTTTCTTCACTCCAAATACGACAATTTTGCTTGCTTATAAATTCGTTTAACCAAAAATGGGCATCATCGGATCAAGTTTTCGGCCTATTCACCGAACTTACGACGAGTATAATGGTCGCATGGCTTTAACTCTTACACAAGCTCGATCTTATGAGCTTTTAAGCCAAAATCTTCCACAAAGTGGACGGACATAGCTCCAATTGTTGTGTACAATGGCGAATCGACTCATTCGGATTCTTCTTAACACTGTGCTCCACAACGGCAAAAACTTCATCTATTCGCGCTGTTTGTCATCTTTTGGTATGTGAATTATCCACTAGAGTGTATGCGATGCGAAAACGATTCATCGTGATGCAAATAACTTGCTCAGATGGACGATTATGCCGACCGTAAAATGGACTTAGCGCACGATAACTTCGGCGAACCGAACCAGGGATTTCAAAATAAGTTTGCACAATTTGCATGCGTTGTTCTGCCGTAAATCTATTCACCATGGAATGGCAAAATATAATAACCACAAATCAACTTTTAACTGTAACATTGGCAATCTTCTTGAAAAATTGTTGCCAGTATAAAAAACAAACTTAAAAAAAAAACACCCTCTAGAGAAGTATGTGGAACATACTAAGAATTAACACTAAATAAAAAAGAGTAACTAGTTAAAGCTATTTCGGTCTTCTTCTTTTCCTTTTTTTTCCGGCGTCGCTATGATCAGAAGTGTAGGACCATAACCTTTCCACTTAACTGCATTCTTATTGGTCCGCTTGTGGGGTCCGCCGGTTTGACCTCAGAAAGTAGCGGCAGGCTTCCCGGTTTGGGAGTACTTCATCGCTGAGGCCAATCAAATGCTAGTGTTTTTGCATTTGTTTGCACCAATTGTTTTTCGGCCTGCCTTTTTGCGTGTTGAAATTGGAACGTTGATTGATAGCCCTTTTGGACGGGGTTCAAAGGATCTCTCCTTCGAACATGGCAATACCAACTGAGTCGGTCGCGCTCTATCTTTCTTGTGATGGTTTCTTTTACGTGGAGGCTTCCTCGGATCTTTGAACTTCTAATTCTGTCACGCTTCGTTACTCCCGCTGTCATGCGAAGTATCTTCCGTATATGTGAACCGTATATGAGCGCCGGACGTACAACTGAGGTGTATAGCCTTACTTTCAGCTTAGGGGGCATTTTTCGATCACAGAAGATGGCGGAGTTTTCCCACCACTTCAACCACCCTACGCTTACGCGATGGTTGATGTCGTCATCACAAGTTGCTTCTTTATTAATCATAGATCCCAGATATTTAAACTTTTCACACTTGGGAAATATTCTTCCATTCAAGTAAATGTCTGGAATAGGCTGATGAGGGTCAGAGAACGGGCAGCACAGATACTCTGTCTTTTTTGAACTAATACGTTACCCATGTCCCTCAAAAATGTCCACCCACACATCAAGTGCTCGTTGTAGGGACGCCTGATCATCACTTATAATGGCTCCATCGTCAGCAAAGAATAGCTGGTGCACATTGGGGTCCGTCACTTTTCCTTCAAGCAAGCAATCAAGGACTGCTATAAAGAGCAGTGGGCTGAGGACGCTCCCTTGGTGTACACCGACTTTGATTGCGAACTCTTCGGTGACTCCTGCGGTGCATCTTACTCTTGTCGTTGCTCTCTTGTACATGTCCATGATCACTCGCACGTAGGTTTCTGGAACTCCATTTTGTCTACCCATAAAAGATCTCTTGGTAGTCGGTCAAAGGCCTTCTCGAAATCAACCAACACCATATTCAAGTCCTTTGAAGAATCACGATGCTTTTCCATCATGACCCTTATACTTTGGATTGCATCGGTTGTTGATTTACCCGAGACAAACCCGCACTGGTCATCAGATAGTCGTATTATTTTCCGCAGTCGGCTATCTAATACCCGTTCAACGATCTTCATGGTGTGCGACATCAGCTTGACAGAACGGTAGTTATCACAATTTCGCGTATCACCCTTTCCTTTGTGCAATGGAAGAAGATAGCTTTCCCTCCATTGATTAGGCATAGTGTCGCCTCTCATAAGTTTAGAGATAAGAACCATGAGCCATCTAGACCCGATGTCTCCCATCTTTTTCCAGAACTCAGAGGGTATCCCGTCCGGCCCAACAGCTTTTCTTTTCTTGGAGTTCTTAACCGCGTACCGAACTTCTTCGACTGTGATGTCGGATATTTCGGCATGATTCGGGGCGGCTCTTGGAAAGTACACTCGGGGAAACTGTTCGTTCAGAAGTTCCTCGCAATACTGTCGCCATCTGTGGAGAATTTTTTTGGTCTTCCACAAGGAGTTGGCCTTCAACATTGTTAATAAACTTTGGGAAACGAATCTCCTGAGCATTTCTTCTTCTCTGGGCGGCTATCTTAAAGATAGTTGCTCCTTTGTTCAAATTGTTTTGTCGAAGCTCCTGGGTAGCCTGGTTCCTGTCAGACGCGGAAGACGATATTTCTTCCAACTCCTGATAGAGGCCTTCCATGCTTTTCGCTTTGAATTCGGCGCATTTTTTCTTCGCGATCCCTTTGCAACATCTATATACCTTTTCACGGCGAGCTTTTTCCTCTCTATTAGTAGAAGAGCACTTTGACCAAGCTTGGAAAGCCATTTTCTTTTCGTGTATCACTGCTTTGGCTTCGTCTGTCCACCACCAGGTTTCTTTTGCGTGTTGGCAGGGGCCTTTAGATGTTCCGAGCAGTGATTTGGCTTTCTCCAGGCCAGATTGTTGTAGGGAATCCCACATGTCTTGTGCTCTGCACTCCTCATTACCGACCTCATCGATAATGGAAGAGAGGTAGTTTTCCATGTTGGTAATAAAAGCTTCGCCTTTTCCTTTATCCAGCTTATACCACTTGATTCTCTCAGACACCTTCGTTTGCTGCTTTGACTTCTTTCTCGCATCCATAAAAAATTCAGTCAGGAGGAGGAGGAGACGGTGTTGAGGGGCGATCGCGTCTCCCAGGATCACTTTGCAATCTTTAGCTCGTGGCTTCATGAAACTGGATACCAAATGATAGTCTATTTGAGTTTCATTTCCGCCACTGCTATAAGTGATCAGGTGCCGGCTTTGTTTGACGAACATGGTATTTAGCACTATAAGACCGTACGATTTGCACATGTTTAGGATATCTTCACCTGAAGAGTTCCGGGTGCCGTATCCCAGCCCTCCGTGGTAGCCTTCATAGTCTTCGCTTGTCTTCCCGACAAACAAAAGCTCTTCCTTTGGGATGATTTTGACAAGGTTGTGGAAATATAGCTTACGATGTTCCACACCTCACCATGCATCACCAATTTGAGAGCCATCAAACGGTCACTGGACTTTGAAATGGTTAACGTCTTAACCATTAGCCAGAGCCAAGTAGCTCTACCGCAAGGATGATGGCGATTCCGTTTTTTCCTTGTTCCAATCCATAGAAAAACATCTTGTAGGCTTTTGTTTTAACGTCCCAGAAACGTGCCCGATTACCGGTGTTTCGCCATTTCGTCTCCTGTACGCACAGGATGTCTACTCGCCTTCTAACCATCATTTCTTCAAGCTCATAGCTGCGACCACTCATGCTTCCAACGTTCCAACTCGCGACTCTTAAGTGTGGCTTACGCCGTTGCATTACTTTGCTATCCCCCGGAAATCCTATAGCTCTGACCCGAGCAGTGCTGCTCGTCCCAGGATCACGACCATTAGTAGTGCCTGGCGGGGTAGTGCTTTTCCTTTTAGCGTTCTTTTCCATAATGCTACGGTTTGACCGTTTTCTTTCTTCTCCCTCCTTTTTTTGACACGGGCATGATTTTTTTTTTTTTTTTTTTTGTTTGATCTTACTCTTACAGCACCGGTGATCTCCAGTCGTGTCAACCCACTGATTTGCATGTACACTTGTGGGGCAGTTTAATGGTGGTATATGTGTCCCTAGGCTCACTTTGGTGTTTTCTAAATTGCCTAGATGTGATTTTTGTTTACCTTTGTTTAGTCGCCTTTTACGACAAGCGATAGGTATCGCTGCAGGGATATTCTTAACCCGTCTCTGCACAGGTAAGTTAAAGCTATTTCGGTAATTCACAAAAGTGGAAAAGCAGGTTCGACTGTTAGAGAGTCTTTGGAAAAGTGCACAGTTATACGAGTAGCAATTGAACGGACCGCGAAATAGTGGTAAATATAATATTTTCAAACTCGTCCTGATTACAAAGGGTGCAAATAGTGGTAAGGTCTAGTCTATGCGGGATGTAATTAGGTCTTAGAAGTCCAGTTCCCGCTTTAAATATTAGACTTATTTGATCAGTTGATAGTTCAGTGTGGAAGATTGTGCTCTATTTACACACTGCCTCTACCCTTTACCCTCTTTTGAAGCCTGTTGTTTGATCTGTTAATCATCTTGATTATGTATTTAGCATTTGCCCTGCAAATTTCGCAGACACGTTAAACATTGAAACACTCCCAACTTGTTGGTTGTCGAGGAAACCTCCCCACATAAAGTTAGTAGCTGTTTTAGCCGCTACCGCTTTCTCATGCATATGCTTCTGCATATCTAGCCGAAATAACTAAATCGCCCCCTAACATAAGAACCTTATCACCAATCCTCAGAATAGTGTTCTAAGCAGGTTCAAGAACACAAATGACTTTTCCCACATTTTTTCGCACACACGTTCTAACGACGCGGATTTATTGGGCCACAGTGATAAAAACGCCAAAATGTGTTCATTGACTATATTTTTTTCTTTTCTGAAGACTCTTTATAAAGTCTTACAAGGTTTGGTTTCCATCTTACCTTCTCTAAGCCGTCATCGTCGAATCAAGTTCAAGGTCTGCAAACTTGAGAATCGTCGCTGTAAGCAGATGAGATGAGAAATTTTGCTGTCAATACAATAAATTTCTCCATTACACTAGGTCAATCATCTTTAATTAAGCAATAATGAATTACTGAACAGCCTCAGCTGGATCCCATCTGCAATCGCCACTCACAACACTATTTAGTAAAATAAAGCCGGAATCCTCAATTAGTTGTATCAGAAGTGTATTTTTAGCGTTATTTTCCTCATCCACAGACTTTCTCGGACTTCCAAAAATGATAGGTTTCCAATGAAACTGAGTGTTGACATCTGACTATTCTTGCATTCAAATCCTTCCGAATCATAAAATGATCGCAATCTAATTTATGGGAACATTAGAAAGATCGAACAAAGCTTGGTTTAAATTCCAAGATCAGCCATTAGGAAAAGCGCACCCGCTTTGTGCCTCTTAAAATCTGTCGCTCATCATCTTTGAAAGACAGAGTTCGAATAGTCTTATAAAACATAAATGGTCTATAAAAATCTCTAAAGGAAAAGGACTCCAATTTCGTCGAAAACTTTTACAAAACTACGAGTATGGTGGAAAGATAGAGGATTGCATGAATTTTTTTTTTTTAAATTGGGGACTTCTTCTTTTCCTTTTTTCCGGCGTCGTTATGGTCAGAAGTGTAGGACCATAACCTTCCCACTTAACTGCATTCCTACTGGTCCGCTTGTGGGGTCCGCCGGTTTGACCTCAGAAAGTAGAGGCAGGCTTCCAGGTTTGGGATTACTTCATCGCTGAGGCCAATCAAATGTTGGTGTTTTTGCATTTGTTTGCACCAATTGTTTTTCGGCCTGCCTTTTTTGCGTGTTGAAATTGGAACGTTGATTGATATAGCCTTTTGGACGGGGTTCAAAGGATCTCTCCTTTGAACATGGCAATACCAACTGAGTCGGTCGCGCTCTATCTGTCTTGTGATGGTTTCTTTTACGTGGAGGCTTCCTCGGATCTTTGAACTTCTAATTCTGTCACGCTTTGTTATTCCCGCTGTCATGCGAAGCATCTTCATCTCAGCTGCCGTTAATTTGCTCTCATACTTTTTGTGCATTGTCCAGCATTGTGAACCGTATGTGAGCGCCGGACGTACAACTGAGGTGTAGAGCCTTCCTATCAGCTTAGGGGGCATTTTTCGATCACAGAAGATGGCGGAGTTTTCCCACCACTTCAACCACCCTACGCTTACGCGATGGTTGATGTCGTCATCACAAGTTGCTTCTTTATTAATCATAGATCCCAGATATTTAAACTTTTCACACTTGGGAAATATTCTTCCATTCAAGTAAATGTCTGGAATAGGCTGATGAGGGTCAGAGAACGGGCAGCACAGATACTCTGCCTTCTTTGAACTAATACGTTACCCGTGTCCCTCAAAAATGTCCACCCACACATCAAGTGCTCGTTGTAGGGACGCCTGATCATCACTTACATATAATGGCTCCATCGTCAGCAAAGAATAGCTGGTGCACATTGGGGTCCGTCACTTTTCCTTCAAGCAAGCAATCAAGGACTGCTATAAAGAGCAGTGGGCTGAGGACGCTCCCTTGGTGTACACCGACTTTGATTGCGAACTCTTCGGTGACTCCTGCGGTGCATCTTACTCTTGTCGTTGCTCTCTTGTACATGTCCATGATCACTCGCACGTAGGTTTCTGGAACTCCTTTTTGTCTTAGCGCTACCCATAAAAGATCTCTTGGTTGCCGGTCAAAGGCCTTCTCGAAATCAACCAACACCATATGCAAGTCCTTTGAAGAATCACGAAGCTTTTCTATCATGATCCTTATATTTTGGATTGCATCTGTTGTTGATTTACCCGAGACAAACCCGCACTGGTCATCAGATAGTCGTATTATTTTCCGCAGTCGGCTATCTAATACCCGTTCAACGATCTTCATGGTATGCGACATCAGCTTGACAGAACGGTAGTTATCACAATTTCGCGTACACCCTTTCCTTTGTGCAATGGAAGAAGATAGCTTTCCCTCCATTGATTAGGCATAGTGTCGCCTCTCATAAGTTTGGAGATAAGAACCATGAGCCATCTAGACCCGATGTCTCCGATCTTTTTCCAGAACTCAGAGGGTATCCCGTCCGGCCCAACAGCTTTTCTTTTCTTGGAGTTTTTAACCGCGTACCGAACTTCTTCGACTGTGATGTCGGATATTTCGGCATGATTCGGGGCGACTCTTGGAAAGTACACTCGGGGAAACTGTTAGGTCAGAAGTTCCTCGCAATACTGTCGCCATCTGTGGAGAATTTTTTCGTTTTCCACATGGAGTTGGCCTTCAGCATTGTTAATAAACTTTGGAAAACGAATCTCCTGAACATTTCTTCTTCTCTGGGCGGCTATCTTAAAGATATTTGTTCCTTTGTTCAAATTGCTTTGTCGAAGCTCCTGGGTAGCCTGGTTCCTGTCATGGTTCAACGCAGAAGACGATATTTCTTCCAACTCCTGATAGAGGCCTTCCATGCTTTTCGCTTTGAATTCGGCGCACTTTTTCTTCGCGATACCTTTGCAATATCTATGTATATACCTTTTCACGGCGAGCTTTTTCCTCTCTATTAGTAGAAGAGCACTTTAACCAAGCTTGGAAAGCCATTTTCTTTTCGTGGATCACTGCTTTGGCTTCGTCTGTCCACCACCAGGTTTCTTTTGCGTGTTGGCAGGGGCCTTTAGATGTTCCGAGCAGTGATTTGGCCAGATTGTTGTAGGGCATCCCACATGTCTTGTGCTCTGCACTCCTCATTACCGACCTCATCGATAATGGAAAAGAGGTAGTTTTTCATGCTGGTAATAAAAGCTTCGCCTTTTCCTTTTTCCAGCTTATACCAGGGGCTAGTTGTAAAAAATAGCAAAGAGCACTGCGACCAGTGCCTGCTAGCCAATTAGACGATGAGTTCCTCTACTTTCTTAATAAAGCTTAGGACGTCCCGCGTAGGAGCTGAGCTAATGCCCCCATGACTTATGATTTCATGATGGCAGAGGGCAGCACACTCGCATAGTATGTGCAGTTTCCTCGTCCGACAGAATCGACGCTCGGTTTCAGACGAGAGTCTAATTTTGTTTAGATGATATCTCAGACTACAGTGTCCCGAAAGGTAGCTGACCAGTCTTCTAACATCGACTTTATTGTAATTACGGATAATTATAGAGTGTTTGTTCAGGGGCCGTATGAATCTCTTTGATTGTCCACGTCCGTGAACGCTGTTTCAAAAGTGCAGGTGTTGCGATGTTTCCCACTCGTCTAAAAAAAAATAATTTTTGGCTTAGGGATTCCACGGAAAGATTTGGTACCTACGCCTTTCGTTGGAACCTTTCCTAGCGAGTTGGTCGGCGATTTCGGTGCCTTTTATGCCCTTGTGACTTGGCTTCCACCAGCTTTTGCCTAGGTCTTGCAGGGAATAGTGGCATTCCTTGACGCTGCCTGACTGTCTGAGAGTATATTGATGGTTGTACCTCTTCTGTCAGTCTCTAAGTTTAGCTCGGAAGACACTAGTACTAGTTCGTTCGATTAGGGCCTTCGATATCTGGATCCATCTTGGAGCCATCTGTGTACCACCTGAAGCCTTTGATATTTAACAACAAATCCCCGCTTTTCCAAGCTGTGCGGTTTGGGATCAGTATCTAAAATCTTTTGTGAACGTATGTGGTAATGCGTCCGAAACTGTGGAAATCATTTACAGCTCAGGAAGATGTTGTGAAATGGATATGTGACCCAATGGACTACATGTCCGGTCCGCTTCCGTGCGGAGGAGTCTGATTGTACTACGTATAGCAACCTTTTTAATAAAAAGGTCCAGTGGAGTTATTCCGATCAGTGCCTCTTGTGCTGCTGTCGGACAAGTTGACATGGCGCGTATAATGCCGAGACATGCTAACATCTGAAGGCGTTGAAGTTTCACTGTTGTAGTTTTCGATTCAACTCTGTTCACCATACAGCAGACGCATAAATAATGACAGGTCTTACTATTGCGGTGGATTACCTTAGGTTTCAATCCCCAGGTTTCACCGTATATGCGTCGACAGGTCCACAGTGCCTTATTCGCCTTTACAAGTTTGCTTTTGATGTTGGAATTTCAGTTAAGTTTTCAATACTTAGATGTTTGACTTCTTCTGAAAATCCAATGTTTTTACCGCTTAGGGAGACAGAGCAACGTTGTATTTTGATTCTTTTTGTAAATGAGACTAAGGTTGTCTTATTTGGACTTATCAATAAATTGAAGCGCAAGTTGCATGCGATCGAAGGCGAAAATGTTGCTTTTATCTGTAACAATAACTAGATTATCAAGTGCTCGCTCAATATCGAGGAAGGCGCGTGTGAAATTATCATCCACATGCACTACCAAGTGATTGCATGAACGTACATACATACTAAGCTAAAAACCTGCGGTCTGTGATGAAGTTGAGGTAAATGCATCGTATTCAACCCAAAAGACACTTTGCGATATATAGCTTCGCCTAAAACACTTTGCCGAACAACAATTTGCGATCAAAAAATCTTGCGAAAAACACCTTGCTGAAAATATTTTGCAGAGCCGATTTTTTTTTTGTTTGATAAATATTGAAGATTCAAACTGGGGTGTTCAGTAGCAGTAAGGGGGTGGAGTGGGTAGGTTGGTTAGGGATGGTTAGCTAGTTAGGGTTTAGATAAGTGGGTAGGTGTTAGGTATGTAGATAGGTAGGTTAGATAAGGGGTTAGGGATGGTTAGGTAGTTAGGGGTTAGAGAGGAAGGTAAGTATTCGGTAGCTAGGTAGCTTAAAAATAAGAAATAAAACTTCAATCGGTTTGCCCGCCTTTTCTATATATGTATATATATACTATAAAGGATTTTTGACATGCAGACCGGTAGAAACTTCATTGTAAAATTTGTCGTTGACTGCAACAGGGAACGTTGAACTCGACTATCCAGTTCCAACGATCGACGTGGCTGTTGGCACCAACCGCAATGGACTGCTTTCAACAGTGTGTGCCACTAAAAAGACAGCATTTGAAGTGTATTTTCAAACAATTATATCCGCGTATTTCCTCTATATAAAAAACCAGTTGACCATCATCAGGTCACATAGTTTTTCTTTTGCTTGCTTCTGAGAACATAACAAAACCTTGTTACAATTTCTGTAACTTCAAATGACAGCCTTTATGTGATGTCACCATCGCAAGTTAGAAGGAGCGTAGGCTGAGTGGATGGAATAACCTTCTCACATTTCATCTTATTATCTATTCATTGGAACCAACATGCTTTTTGTGCTAGGAAAAATAATAAAAGCAAATTTTATAATACGAAAAATCCTTCCTTTAAAAAAATCTAAACATCAACGAACATACTCTTCTCCAGTCTGGCAAATAGCAAGAAACACCCCCATTGCGATTCAAAACAAAACAATAAACTCAACGACCGAACGCGGCCATTTTTCTCCCGACGTCAAAACCGAACGAAACAATCGAACGAGATAGCAGACATGCTCGCTCTTCAATTTCATTTCAACTCGCCAATACTACGATCCGACTTTTGTCAATCGTCAACTGTTCTCCGTGGATGGTGTATCGCTGCGAGCGTTTTGCGTGTCGTGTTTTTTCCTAAAACAATTGTTTTCTTATGATATTAGCATCCCCTCGCTTCCAATCGTGATCTATTAATACTATTCGATTGAAAATCCTCCGGAAAAAGTACCATTAACGTTAGCAAAAGGAAAAAAGTTAATCCGGTTCCGAGCAACTCCCTGATAGTGAAAACCAAGTGCCACTCCTACGAAGGAGACGACCGTGTCTCCTTTAATTTATAGTGTCCTAATCAAAATAGAAAAAGAAAAACGCGGATAGAAAAAGTGAAAGTTCAATAACCGACAAAGTTTTTCGCATAAAAATAATTAAATTCGGTAAAACAAAGTGTTCCTCCAGGTTCTATCCCGTCCGTTGTGCGTATTTAATTTTTTTTTTAATCGCTGTGCACAAAACAAGATATTTTCTGAAGTACCTGCTCGTTTTTCCCTTCCCTTTGACTTGCCTGACTTCGTTTTCAAACGACGGGGGAGAGCAACGACGAAAAGAAACAAAAAACAAATTAAGAGAACAAATCCCAGCTCTCTCATGGGAGTTGTAAAGAAAGACGAAAATATTTGAGTGAGTCTACTGCTACTACTGTCGAGTATAAAAGAGAGAGACATACAGCTCGAGTGGGAAAGGTAAAGGTTGGCAACCAGCGATTCGAGTGAAGTGATAGGATGACTCACGCTTAATTAAGTGGATATTTCCAAGAAGTCTCCAAGTAATTCGGTCAGAAGAAAACATACTTAATCAACATACAACTCCCCCAACACCCCCTCCAACCCCTTCGGTTAAAATGTCCTCGTTTACGGGTATCAAGGGTTGGTTCAAGAAGAAGGAACAGATCTCGGAAATCGGCCGTCCAACGAACTTTATGCGCCACGTCCATGTCTCGCGAAATCAGCTGACTGGTGATCTCGAAGGACTGCCCGCACCATGGGTCCGTCTCATGAATTCACAAATCACACAAGACGAACAGAACAAGAATCCCGATGCTGCGTACCAGGCTGTAAAGTTCTACAATTACTCGATAAAGAAAAAGGAACAGGCCGACGTGTTTAAGCCATTCATCACTGAGGAAGCTATCCATGAAGAATCGAAGGAGATTGATAATTATGTAAATTTTAAGAATGCACACAAAAGTCAGGATTCACTGGGCGATTCGTTGGAATCCTTCGAGACAAGCAGCGAGGAGAGCAGTAGTAATACCAGTAGCAATGGCAGTATCCTCAATGAACAACTCAAGACGTTACCTGCTAAATCGCCAGTTAAAACACCCGGATCGCCACCGTCCTCTCCGCCACCGCTGCCAGCCAAGAAGAGCTCAACGCTTCCGCCCAAACCACAGATCATGCCAAAGCCCAGACTAACGCAAAGCAATAATAAACTCACCAAAGGTATGGAGGACCTTCGACTCATGTCCGACATTGTCCATACTCATATCAACACAGACACGATTATCATCAAGCCGGCTGAGCCGAATGCGAATTTGGATGACGTGCCCGAGGACGAAAGCATCCTTCGTCGATCGAAGGAGAAACGCGTGCAGAAATCAGATGCCGAAATATACGCAGAACTCAGGCAGATCTGCAACTTGGATGATCCTCGTGATAGGTATAAGACAACTCTCGAGGTGGGAAAGGGTGCGTCGGGAGTCGTGTTTATCGCAGCCGACAACAAGACCGATCAGCAGGTGGCTGTAAAGACTATCGACTTGAAGAACCAGTCGTCCAAAGACCTGATTCTGACTGAGATTCGCGTCCTGAAGGACTTTAACCATAAGAATTTGGTCAACTTCCTCGATGCATACCTACTCGAGCCCGAAGACCAGTTATGGGTGATTATGGAATACATGGATGGTGGCCCGCTGACGGATGTGGTCACCGAAACGGTCATGAAAGAGAGACAAATCGCTTGTGTGTGCCGCGAGGTGCTCTATGCCATTAGTTTCCTGCATTCGAAGGGAATCATTCATCGCGATATCAAATCGGACAATGTCCTGCTGGGCATGGACGGCGCTGTGAAAGTGACTGACTTTGGTTTCTGTGCCAACATCGAGGGCGATGAGAAACGCCAGACTATGGTGGGCACACCGTACTGGATGGCCCCGGAGGTCGTTACACGCAAGAAGTACGGCAAGAAGGTCGACATCTGGTCGATTGGAATCATGGCCATCGAAATGATCGAAGGTCAACCGCCCTACTTATACGAGACGCCCTTAAGAGCTCTATATCTGATTGCGGCCAACGGACGGCCGGATGTTAAGAGCTGGGATAAGTTGACGCCGAATTTGCAGGATTTCCTCGATCAGTGTCTGCAAGTGGAGGTGGATAAACGGGCGACAGCTGATGAGCTTTTGAAACATCCGTTTTTGGATGATTGTAGTGAATTGAAATCGCTGGTGCCAAATATACGGGCAGCCAAGAGGGTGTTGCGTCGATTGTGTTAAGGATAAAGTGCATTTTACGTTTTACGAGCTTAGGTTGACTAGTTGACTAAATCATATACAGGGTGCTGCCGAGTGGCGAGAAGTATGCGACGAAGGATTTGTCTTTTCATTTATTGGCTATGCGGATTAATAATGTGTGGATTTTAACGGTTCGAGGAATTGACTTTTTACTAAGGATTGCATGTGGTAAGTCGTTGACATTTATTTCAAATTTTCTAATATTAAATAGTTGCTAAGGTAATCCTTTCTCTACTTGCGAAGATGAGTTTTATTTATTTCCTAACCCGATACACAGGCTCACGAGATCGAGCTCCTTACTCTTGTTAGTGCCATTCATCTTCAGCCTATCATGTAGTGGGCGTTGATGGTTATGCTGTAGTAGATAGGACAATCGACGATTTTATTATCTAAGTTGTAGGGAAGCTAGAAAAGCTTTTGTATAAAAATCGTCGAAAAGGGTGTTCGGAACTCCACAGTTTGAAAGAGAGGTGCTGCTTTGAAAACGTCTTTTTTCTCTGCATTTGGTGCAAATAGTCAAAAGGTCAATTGAGCTTGAGGCATACGCGGTGGGCAAAGTTCCCATCAGTCATTACGTTTAGGGTATTTCGCGGTGGAATTTGTAGTGAAAGACTCTATTGTGATTGTCATATTGGCAAGACCGCATTAAGGGTGGGATCACGTGCTTTAAGAGCGAAACTAGTGAGAGGCAATTAATTTGACTTCGGTTGCTTTCCCAGAAAACCCTCAAGTGTTTTTGTAGACACCGACATTTTATGTTGTGGGACATCGGAAGAGTCGTACTCCAGAGTCCAGAGAATCTATACCCACAATCCGAGACATGCCAGTGGTCAGGTTGCTTTTCATATCTGAGCTTCGAATGGTTGTCCTTTCGTCCTCGGCGTGTCAATAGGCCCATGACTCATGTGCCTTTCCCGCGATGACTGTAACCAAGATTATTTTGTTTTAATTAAAAGATTAGCGAGCGCTGCGGCCGGAAGGAAACAAGATTTCTCTCATTTCAAAATTCATACTCTGTGTGTGCGTTTCCAATATAACACCTTAATGACATGGAAATGAACGAGTTACTGTGAACTACAACTGCAAATGCAGTCGAATTTCTCAAATCCTATCTAGGACAACCACCCGTGGAGAGTAGTGAACGAACATCTTCGACACAAACCATCTGCACACCGTCCAGGTTGTGTGACAAACACCATAAGAGCGTACACTCTTGAACCTGCACGAATTATAAAATAAAAAAAGGGAGGTATGCTTCCAAAGGTTGCGATTTGAATGCTGTTAAATGCCGATATTTATAGTCATACCTCTGGCGCCAGACTTGATTTTATGTTGACGCTTATGTATAGTATATCTCAACTTTTAAGAGACTGGTAAACACTCCGAGGGTCTTTGAAACAATTCCTATGGCTTTGAAACCAAAGATACCAGCGCAAATGGCTGATTCAATTTTAAAACAATTTGCGTTCAGTCTAAAACCTTTAACTCTTCCCAGAAGATCACCCAGGTCTCTACCAGGACAAAAGCAAGATGTACATTTGTGATCAGAGATCGAAAACATAGGTAGGTCGAGGCTTTGCTTGTCGACATATGTAGATGTTTCGGGCTTAACACACTGGAGGTATAGTATAAAGCCTGCGAATTTATCCGTTTTCTGGTTGTCTAGCGACATTAATGCAATTCTTATATTAGCTGTGGACAAAAAACTAACTTCTCTTTTGCCTCTCTAGTATCCAACTACTATGCCAGACTTTTCATAAGAAATGCATTCTCCCTTTTCCAATGTTTGAGTTAATTTAGGCAACCCTTTTCGATTCTTTCGTAATGTTCCCTGTAGATGCCTTTTCCTATTTAGACAAGCATTAGCCAATTCAATCATAGTGTGGAAATTATCGACTGTTAAAGTTCGGTTCTCTCCAAAGTAACCTTCCATCAGCTGAAGGCAAATATTGGTTGAATAGGATAGGATAGACTTGCCAGTGTATACTTTCATAAAGGGTCCGCCAAATAATATTTTTTTTTTTTGAAAATGCTATAAAAAAAACTACTGAATATTTTCTCAAATTTCTTTTTTTATTTGAAAGTACAATCCTTCCGGTTAATAATGGAAAATAATTTCATTCAAATGGCTGCCTCGGCAGGCCATGCAGTAGCCTACACGATCGGTCCAATTTTTAAGCACATTATCGATGCAGCTGTATTTCACCAATGGCTTCACGAATATTGTCCTTTAAAGCGTCAATTGTCTCTGGCTTGTCGGCGTAACACTTATCTTTGACGGCACCCCACAAATAATAGTCCAACGGTGTCAAATCGCAGCTCCGAGGTGGCCAAACGACATCAGCTCTGCGGCTGATAATGCGATCTTCAAAAACAGGGCGCAAAACATCGAGTGTAGCTTCGGCTGTGTGGCACGTAGCGCCTTCCTGTTGAAACCAAATGTTGCCAATATCCTCCTCTTCAATTTTTGTGAACAAAAATTCGTTCAAAATGGCCCGATAACGATCGCCATTGACTGTAACGGCCACTTCTTGCTCATTTTCGAAGAAAAATGGCCCAATTATGCCTCTGGACCAAAATCCGCACCAAACAGTGGCTCGTTTTGGATGCACCGGCTTTTCAATGTATGCGTGCGGGTTTTCTGTGCCCCAAATGCGACAATTTTGCTTGTTTACATACCCGCCAAGATCAAAATGAGCTTCATCTGAAAAGATGATTTTTTTGGCAAAATCGGCATCTTCTGTAAGTCGATCGCAGGCCCACTTAGCGAAGCGAAAACGCATTGGATGGTCAGTTGGCTTCAACTCCTGAACCAATTGGACTTTGTATGGCGTCATACCAAGGTCTTTATGCAAAATTCGTCTCAATGATGTCTCCGAAATGCTCAATTGTTGAGAACGACGGTGAATTGATGTTGATGGCGCTTCACGCACACTTTCTGCCGCAGCAGCAATATTCTCGGGCTTTTCACGCTTTGGTTTATCGATGAGGATGCCAGTTTCTTTCACTTTTTTCACAAGATAACGAACATAGGGAGCTGACGGTGCTTCTCTTCTTCCAAAATCCGTACGCAATTTTCGCACACATTCTGCAACATTACCATGATTTTCAAAGTAATGTCGCAATATTTCCCAGCGTTGTTCAAGCGTATACACAACCATATTCGTTCAGCGGAAGGATAAAACTAATTATCTGTCAAATCAGACATGAGCTAAGTGTTACCATTCACGAAATAAGCACTACTTGAAAAAAAAAACGTTAGATGGCGGACCCTTTATTATCAGTAACTATAGCCATTAGTATCTGCCAATATGAACACTTTAACACCATACTTATGTGCATTCCCTGGCAGTTATTGTCTGAATCCCAAGCAATCACGGAAAGGTATCATGCTTTCATCAATTACCAAGTTCTAACCATCTGACCTGTTTTTTTTAAAGTTTCCGATTACTTCTTGCATTATTTTGTCAATTTTAAACATTTTAGTTAAAATGTCCCGGTTACGGGACATAACATTCGAAACGAATGAGTTTCCGAATAATTTTGTTGATTTCCAATAATCTGCGATTGAAGGATATCTTACTAGACCCATGTACATGACTATGGCCAAAAATTGCATGATCTCCTTGCGATCAGTATTTTTCCACTCATTTAGTCTACTACTCCTTCGACTTCTGGACCGATATATAAAATTGTTTGCACTTTTATTTGTTCCCTCAACAATGATATCTCAGCACGTATCCGTCACCATTTTTAATAATATTCAGATGGAGAACCGTGGTCATATTCATTAATCTGATACCGAGTGAGCATTTCTGAGAATTGCTTTAAAGTATCTCAAGTTGCGAGAGATTTCCAAGTTATCGTAATTTCTGTTTGACGTAACTATCTCTGCTGTAATATCAGGTACTGCTACACTAATTTCCCGACTTCGCTGCCCATTTTCAGCAGAAATGTTATCACTTGATGAATCACTTGTATAGTTAATCCGGGGTGTATCATTGTCCCAATCCGCACTTATAGCACCAAAACGTTCACTTGAATTTTCTGTCGCCCCCAACATTTCAGTTATTTGCTCGGGATCCATTTCTCTATCAATTTTATAATACACCAAATAAAAAAAATAAAGCACCTTCACCCTCAGCTCTAACTTTACACTGAATGACTTCTTCCGCCGTGTGATCACGATGATACATGTTAAAAAAAAAAAATTAAATTCATGTTTGAAACGCAAATGTATCACCGTTGATAACTTTATGAAAACATGCTCAAACATGTCCTGACATACCCACTATTGTCCGTGCAAAAGATCTCAGTCACCAACTCATCATAACATGCATATTTCTGCTTGGCACCGGTGATACACTGGCAGCCAATGTGTTTAGACATCTTAACAATTTTTAACTTCATTCAATAAGTGAATTTAGCCGGCTATCGTGACGAGCATTTCACAAAAGGTGCTGATGCTACCAGAAGTATTAGTCATATTTCAGGGTTCTTCAGATGCTAGGACACCTCTGCTTGCAATATCTGGAAAGTTGTTAAGAAATCTTCAACAAACTTGAGCCTCAAAAAGGTTAAAAAGGTTGCTCTGTTGGGGAAAGTCTATCTTGAGGCACTCTGACTCGCAGAGTAGTACGGAACATCCTTGCAGCATAAATAGAACATTAGCGGCGTCTGTGATCTACGAGTATACAGGATGAACTCGTCTTGTTAAATCAGAGTAATGCAGCTGATGGGGCATGTTCATACAAATTTGTGGCGTAGAAAGCCCCAGAGATCAAGTTATTGACTTAAATCATCGCATCCGGGTATTCTTTTTAATCCCAAAACCTTAGGTAGGTTGTTAGGTTGAAGTGGCTACCCGACTTTGCACGTCAGAGTGCAATTAGCGCTTAGGCGCCTTTTCGATGCCACAAAATTCGTGAAACCTAAGGGATGTAAAGAGCGATGTTCATTTAAATCCAGCCTGTGGAGTTAAGAAAACTGGTTATATTCGCCAAGCTGAGGTTGGCTACCTTTGGGAGGTCAGCGAAAAATAAACTCTTTGCCAAGGCGCAGAACCTGCGATTTGCCAGAGCTGGACATTCGCAGAGAAAATGCAGCAGGGCTTCCTCTGCCTGGGTGTTGTGACAGCTATTGCAGTGAGTGTTAGACTGGATACCTATTCTGGCAGCGTGAGTTCCTATAGGCCAATGGCCCGTCACCATTTTAGCTATGTTGGTGCGGGGTCTATTGAGGTGGTCGTTTGTTTTGTTTTTCTATGTTGAAGAAGTGTTGCAGGATGTTGCCTTTGAGAAGGTTCAACGACAGCCCACAGTTCGTTAGGGGAGTTTGAGGTGGCCCCAAGTTTGGCTTACTTATCGGCCCCCTCATTCCCCTTTATGTTGTTGTGTCCTGGAGCCCAAGTCCAACCGCCAGCTCGTTTAACTTCTTTCTTGCATTGATCCACCAGTTTAGAGAAGGTGTAAGCAGATAAAAGAGCTTTAATAGCGGCTTGGCTGTAACTACAAATAGCGGTGAACGTATAATTAGTGTGGGCTGTGCTGTGCTGAGTATTTTGCACGCTTCCCGGATTGGTAGCATTTCAGCTTGAAAAATGCTTGAGTGGAGACGGAATGAATAAGAGAAAATCAGTTGTGCCAAAAATATTCCCCATCCATACCGTGCTTCATCTTGGAGCCATCAGTGAAAATCAGAAGTTGGAATTTCGCGATTGCGTTGCACACTTTCGATTTCATGACACCACACTATCGAAGAATGGTGTGATCTGATCAAGGTTGACTAGAAGCCTGTGTCCTTAAGTTAGGTTATGTTAAAGCGTCACTGCCACTCTGAGGCCGAAGGACCCATTGTTATTCCCATTCATTTGTGGAGTACACATACAACTAACCTGGCTGAAACCACCCCGTGCTCCTTATGAATTTTGGAAGATCCAATATATCCGCATTTGCTACGTCCGCAATCTCTGTAAAGAATCTTTGGCCAGCGAGGCTAGGCGTCGATTCTGGAGAGCTGGGCAGTGGCAAAGCAAATGTTTGATCTTCTCGGTTTCTTCCTCATCGCCGCAGCTCCGGCTGATATCACTGTATCTCGAATTCTATTTCCGGAGCATTGCTCCGATGGGACAGTGTCCTGTGATCACTCCGACGAGCATACGGATCGAGTTTCGGTTTAGCGCCAAGAGCTTCTTTGTTTTTCCGATATTGAGCTCTGGCCATGATGATCTTGTCGTTTCTTGTAAGCCAAGACGAGTTGGCTTCTTTTATAATTGTGTCATTTATGATCCGGTATAATGAGCTGATCGGTGGTTGCAATGACGAGTCCGCTTCGCTGATGTCCATTTCAGACCCTTGCCTGACCAATTCGTCCGCTCTTTCGTTCCCAGCGATTAAGCTGAGACCCGGGACCCAGCAGAATTTGACTTTGTGGTGTCTGATGGACTTCAGTGACTCGCGACATTTCATAACAGCCTTTGATCTATTGCTAGGATTTCTGCTTGAAAGATGCTGCACAAATCAGGGAAATGATTCCTGTTTGTGCAGGGTTTTAGAGTAGACCCCGGCCCCAGAGCCTGTGTCCATTTTCGATCCGTCGGTGAAGAGGGTAATCTCGTGTCCGTTGATCACGGCGTTTGATAGCCACTCTTCTCTGTCGAGGAAAAGGATTGGTATTCTGAGAGAGAAACCATTTGGGGGGAAATATAGTCGGTCGAGGCTACTAAAACCATGTTTCTTGCCCAAGTCATCTGTTATTCTGAGTATGGCCGCATGTCCATAGTTGGCTTGTTTCTACAAAGGGGACTCTCTTAGTCTGAGTGCGCTCTTTGCAGCGCAGCCTTTTACGAATAGATCCAGAGGAAGGAGATGAAGTATCATGTCCAACCCTCCCTGCGGCGTGCTTCTCATAGCTCCCGTTGTACAAACAGCGGCTGACCTTTGTACTTTGTTGAGCATGCTCATATAACTTTTCGTGCTGCTGGCAGTCCACCAGACTAGGGTCATTCGCGTATGCTATTGTCTTTGTGCCTTTCTCCATGAAGATTTTAAGGATTTTGTTAATTGTAAGGAGCCACAGTAGGGGGGAGAGAACTCCCCCTTGTGTTGTGCCTCTAGTTCTCTCTAGGCCTGTTCCCTTAAGTCTGATGGCGCCGCACGCTGCAGTGTATTTGATGTGGTGGTCCAAGGGGAGAAGGTGCAGCGGGGAAGTAAGTGCTTCGGAGGTGCATGTTCTCTTGGCTCCCGTGATTCCGATTCCTGCTGATCTTTGGATCTTATTAAGTTTGTCGATAAGCTTTGCTTAGGGCTGCCCACCAAACTAGGAGGAACTAGGAATTATGGGAGCTATAGGTGAGGATAGGGCTGATTACGGCTTATAAGGTGAGAAACTGCTTATAGCCCAGGAGACCTTTTCTGCGTTGATAATTGCATTCATTTATTCTTCATTTACCCGTGTCCGGGGCGAGGAGCCACCAGGGTCAGAAGTTCCAAGGATTCCATAGCTGAGTTGGTCGATGTTTCGTCCTTTGATGAAAGATGGAAAGGAGTGTCCTTTGGACAGAATCTTACTCAGTCTGGTGGTATCTTTAAAATGTTCAATGAACTGATAGTATTCTATCCAGAATTGGGCTTGGCCTCTCTAATGCCCCTTTCGTAAGTCTTAAGGCGGTCTTTGTATGGCTTCCAAAACTTATACCTTTAGCAGGTATTATATATTCATTAATACCTTAAATCACTGTCCTTCAACCATCAGAATGTTTTCCCTTGAGCTAACACGAGCATCACGCGGGATATCCAAACGCAATTACGGATCCTTTAAGTCCCTATATCAGACTACTTTTAGCCACCTAAAGTTAAGATAATCCCAAAATTGGTAACTACACTTCAGCTCACCAGTGAGCGTTAATTTTCCCCCATGTTCCCTTGCGAAAATGTCAGCTGTCCCTAAGTAAGTTTGTCAACTCGTGTTCCCTCAATGGTAAAACCTCAAAAGATCCCCCATTGTCGATAACTTTTCGCCGACGACTCTTGTACCTGTTCCTGCCTCAGACTGTCGACTCCTATATTATTGAAAAGGAAAATTGAATCAATATCTTGAATCCCTCCCTCCGATGGTCTCCCTGCCATATTCTGCCCCCACTGCCCCTCTCTGAAAAACCTTCCCTTCACGAGAATTCCTTCAAGTATGTAAAACCTTTTTTATAATCCCCATACATATCAAAGGTTAGAAGAGCGATCATCAACCCATCGCCAAACTCTTCGTAAGTATTTTGTATGAAATCTCAAGCTTTCTCTCTTCCCTAGATAATACGGCACACTCAAATACAGGTCAAACCTTGTCGATTTTGTGTCTTTTACCCATTCAACCTTAGGGAAAATTTTAGTTCTGCCTTTTCTAGCTCTTTATGGGTTTAGCCCGGCGTTCCCCAAGGCAGCTAACTAGGTCCACTTCTTTTCATTCTTACTACTCATCGATGACACCACGTTATACAAGACCACTTCCTCGGGACTCTTCCCTTATTCAGGCGGATCTCAACTGTTCTTCTATATGCTTCGAGCTTGACGTTTCCAAGTGCCACTTTTCCACGGAGACTCTATTATTTTCGTCTCTACTTTCCCCACAATCATTCCATTTCCACTGTTCAAATGATTCGCGACTTATTGTCTGACCAAGGGTTTAATACCCTTTCTCACATAGGTGATATAATTTTTAAAGCCAGTTCAGGATTTGGTTTCATATTATCCAAGGTATTTTGACTCGATCCCTCTATATAACAATTGTTCTTAACCCAAGTGGGGCCCCCTTACTAACATTCAGATTTTCAAAATCGAGAGTATCCAACGCCGTTTTACTCTTCCAGGTCTGTCGTGGGTCAATCCTTTGTCTCTACCGTCATATCAAAACCGCTTAAACTAATCAATTTGAATTTTGGTCTTAGTTTCCTATGCGCTATGCAATTTGTGAGAAAAATCCTCAATTGGATTAAAATCTGGAGGCTGAAAAGACCAAGGCATCATCGGCACTTGATGATCCCGTAGCCAATCTCTAATTTGGAATGGCGTTTGGGATCCTTGTCGTGTCAACCTATAGGCATATCGTCTTGGTCATATGAGAGCATGAATCTTTCAATTTTCCTTGTTTATGGGCCTCCCGGCGCACCGATAAAAGTAGCCGGAAGTGAATCTCATACCTCTGAGAATGTCGAACATTTTTATCGTCAGCCTTTGAGGCTATTTTTAAAATGCAATGCGAATGTTCCTTTTAATGTTCCTTTTCCCTTACTCATTTCGGGTACAGTAAGCGTTTAAGTACCCTTTTAATACCACTTCTCGTTCAATCTAGGTTAGAGAGGAAAGTATAAAAGATTAATTATGTCCACTTCGGACAGGTGATAAAGGAAGTATTTTCCAAACACGAGGATGATGTGGTAACGTCGGCAGTGACGTGCCAAGTCTAGCTGCTTATAGGTCAGCGGCCTGCACATTTATTTCGATAGTTCGTGTGTTTTCCTTTTCATATTAATTGGCGAGCATTTCCTATTATCTGGCTGATTCGCAGGCTCATTGCCGCTGAAAAGCGTTGTGAATGTGAACTGGAGGTAGGATTTCAGGGGCTTCAGTTGGGGGCCCATGGTCAGCGTGCATGCTGGCGTTAGCCCCGAACATTTTCATCTTTATCTCTCGAGAGGTTAAGAGTAGGGCGTTATAGCTGAAGTTTTCTTCTCTATTTTCTTTTTACTGAATTATATGACATCTTTATGTAAACTGGAACTGGGGGTTAGGAGTTACTCTTCTTAGAGCTAGTGATTTGTACAAACGCTATATTCACAGGCAATCTGAAATGCTTAGGTAATCTTGGATTAAGACGAGTTGATAACATGTTATCGAAACGAAGCTGACTCTCAGGTCTAGTTCCACGATCGCTCTGTTCATTTTCTTAGGGTAATTGGACTTTGCTTTCAATTAGGTTACTTGCTGCCTAGTCACGATAGTATCGATGGAGAAACTAGGGTCAATATAGAGATACACACTACCAGAAGAGATGAGGGAAGCGCTGTGGCTCCATGGGCATGCCCCTGGCATGCGATGACCTCGGGTTCAGATATAGTGTTTGTAACAAGCAGAGTAAAAAAGAAAACGAGAAGAATCTGGCAAAATCACAACTACATTGTCGTATTATGAGATGCAACCATGTAAGCAACTGCAGCATTACGATAAGGAAATTTCTGATTTGTGTTGCAGTCATCAGCCATGAGGATGCTATATAAGACAAAAACGTGAACCAAAATGGGAAAATGGGAATAACCTGTTTATGAGCAGAGCTTAGTGGCGATGTATTGATTTATACGAGTAGTTTAATACTTACATACTCTTAATTTTTTATTATCTTTGATATACTATTGCTCTGACGACTCTAGTAGCAAAGCTGTCATTCCTTGACCTTTGTGTTCTATCACAGTCGCTATAACGCGTGGTCCAGCGAGAATTGTGCTGTTGTTTTTCAAGCTTATCGATTCTTATCGTGAATTTTGCAAAAAGCTTGGGCAGATGATGTAATTGACACAAAAACTGAAACCCCAAGGACCCAAACGTTCGCTGATTGGGCTCTGGAGAAGGTCCAAACGAGTCCTTAAATCAACAACTTGGAAGACTACTCTAAACCCTTCCAAAACACATTTTCTCTGAATTTACTTTAAAAATTTGAGAAAGATCAGCTTTTTCATCGAAAAATTGTCTTCAGCCAAGGAGCTCATTTCTGGTTAAATGAGTAAGTCCGTTGACCAACCTCAAGCAATACAAGAGCTACCAATGTCGGCCCATAATGCACGAGCTGCACCTGGACAGCATATGATTCCAACAAGACGTCGCGCGCTGTATGCAAAATGTTCGGATTGAGAAACGAGTTCGATGAGTAATTTATCTTTCGTGTTGGATCGGTGAATTGGCTAGCTAGATCGTGCGATTTGACGCCTTTTAACTATTTTTTATGGGGATACGTCCCATCACACGTTTATGCTGATACTTACTTAGATGAGGCTACAGTTCGGGGTGAACCAAGGCCTCAACCAACAAGCCTCTCCAGCCGGCACGATCTTTGGCCAGCTGCTTCCAGTGCCGCACGCCTGTGCGCGCCTCCTTAGATGCGGTCGTCCTCTGCTGCATCGTCCCTCGGGATTGGAGTCGATGATTTTTCGGGCCGGAGCGGTGATGTCCATTCGCTCTACATGGCCCAGCCATCTTAGATGTTAGATCCGCAGACGTCTAACTAGGCCGATGTCGCCGTACAGCCCGTACAGTTCTTGGTTGAATCGTATCCTCCATTCACCGTTTACACAAACGAGACCAAAGATTGGACGCATCCACTTTTGATAATGTCCAAGCCTCAGCGCCATAGAGGAGGACCGGGATAATTAAGGTTTTGTAGAGGGGTATCCTAGTTTTTCGAAAGAGGGCTCTACTACTCAATTGCCTCTTGAGCCCAACGAAGCAACGGTTGGCAAAACTTAGTCTGCGTTTTATCTTAGCGCTGGTGTCGTTGCTACTTGTCACTGTCGAGCCAAGATAGACGAAATCCTTGACTACTTCAAAAATATAGTTGCCGAAGGTGACGTTCTGAACAAGACGTCGCTGTTGCGCGTCTTTCTTTGATGACAGCATATATTGGGTCTTGTCCCCATTTACCCTTAGGCTCACTTTAGCCGCTTCTGCTTCAATGCTTGCAAACGCCTAATTGACGTCTCGCTTTGTCCGTCCAATAAACTTCAATGTCATCTGCGTAGGCAAGCAATTTTGTAGATTTGAAGTAGATCGTACCTCTTGTATTGGCCGCAGAGTCCCGCACGATCTTTTCAAGTATGAGGTTAAAGAAATCACATGACAATTCCTCACCCTGTCTAAACCCTTTTTTAACATCGAAGGTCTGGGTTAGTTCACATCCGACCTTAATGCAACAGCGAGAACTCTCCACAGTCATCCTGCACAGCCTGACAATTTTGGCAGGGATGTTAAAACACGACATGGCTCTATATAGCCCGTCTCTATAAACACAGTCATATGCGGCTTTAAAGTCGACAAAGAGGTGAAATTCATGGGTCTTCTCCAAGATCTGCTATACTACTAACTACTACTAGTGTAAATATTTGGTCAATCGTGGATTTTCCTGGCCTGAAACCCCACTGGTGGGAACCTACCCGATTGTCCACGAACGGTTTCAGGCGCTTACACAGTACGGCAGAGAGGATCTTGTATGCAATGTTCAGGAGACTTATCTCTCTTTAATTAGCGCAGTCATAGGGATCTCCTTTCTTATGGACCGGACAAACAATGCTAAGATTCCAGTCATCGAGCATGCTTTCTTCCGACCATATCTTGCAGATGAGTTCGTGCATGTTCCTGACCAGCTCATTGTCAGCTGTTTTAAATAGTTCAGCGGGGAGTCTGTCTGCTGCAGCAGCCTTATAAGACGTAAGTTTCGATATCGCTATCTTAACATCGTCTAAGTCGGGTGAACGGGATTCTCTTTCGTCTTCGTCCATTGTGAATGGTTCGTTCTGGCTGACGGCGGCATTTTGACTATCATCGCCATTATACAGTCTGCAGAAGTGGTTTTTCCACAGTCTCAGCATCGATTGTGACTCCTCTGTTAGTTGTCTGTGTTCATCCCTGCAGGCTTCCGCTCTGGCTTTATAGCCTTGGCATGTTCGTTTTACTTTTTGGTAAAACTTTCGAACGTCGTTTCTGCACTAGTATCTCTCCATCTCCTCGATATCGCGCTTCTCGTGCTGCTTTTTTTTTTTTCTCAGAAGCGCATGCTCCTCCCTCCTTTTCTATTCATAGAGTTCGCGGGCAGCTCTCGTCCGTCGATGCAGTGTTGCCATGTATGCATTCTGTTTCTCTACATGAGCCTGCCTGCACTCGTCACCAAACCAGGGGTTTCTCGAAGGTGGTAGCTTGAAACCGAGTACATCTGAGACGGCCTCCTGATGACGTTCTGACAACGTCTCCATTGCTTTTCTATGGTTTGTGCAGTTTGCATCGGGTCTGGAGAGAGCTTGAGGGAGACTTGATCGGCGAAGGTCCTTTGCGATTGCAGCTTTCCGACGTTAAATTTGATTGTTCTTACTCGACTTCGTTGATTCCGAGAAATTTGCATCCGCACCTTGCCTGCAACAAGGTAATGATCCGAGTCAATGTTGGCTCCTCTAAAGGTTCGGACATCTAGGATGCTGGACTAGTGTCTACCGTCGATCGCATTGTGATCAATTTGGTTGGTTGTCGATTGATCGGGGGACCACCAGATCCCTGTATGGATGTTGAATCGTGTACTACGAGATTACGTCCCGCCATAAAGGCCACTAGCCTTAGTCCGTTTTCTGACATGGTGTTATGTATGCTGTTCAAAGATAGCTTCCTTACCCAGCTTCGCATTGAAATCTCCTAGAACGTCATCTTTATGTCGGTCGTCTTTCTCCTCTGTAGGGGTGTAAACACATATTAAGCTTATGTATATTGCCGAAATTGGCCTTAATGCGGATAGTTATGAGGTGTTCGCTTATATGCCAGAAGCTTAAGACTTTTTGCCTGAGTCTGCCTCGAATAACAAATCCGCATCCAAATGAGCGTTGTTTATTTTATCTGTAGCAGTCTAGAGATTTAATCAGTTGTCCGGCCGCACCTGGTATGTTAAAGGACCTAACGTTCCAGGTGCAGATCCAGAATTCGTTTCCTTTTAGAACTTTGCGGGGATCGTCAACATGTAGTCCGTTCGTATCCGAGGCTATTGGTTATCTCTGAACAAATGTTTATTTTACGCGATAGGGATGTTAACCCTAAGCGCAACCCCCAACCTGGAGGACCAGGTTCTACACTTTTAGACAACAAAATGGTCCCCATATAGATCACTTAAAATCCAGTCATGATCAATATTTACATTTTTAAAAATGGCAAGCACGGACTTGTCGATTCAAATAAAAATTGGATACTCTTCTGCAATTATCCTATGTTGTTTTTTGACAATTAAAAACCAAACGCTTAAAAAATCATATATTACAACAAACACTGGACCTCTTGGCCAGTTGAATGATATCACTTTATAGACATAATGGTATTAAATGCACTTTAATCTGCAATAAACGTTTCTGTCATATCTCGCCTACGACCTTTTATATTAAAATAATGGAAAACCCTTAGTTGTTGAGATGCATGTTTGCCATGCCCCCACATACGCTATATGATTATCTGAAGAAATCATTCAATCTCAGCGACAAAAAGAAATGAAAGGCAAGAAGGGCAAGGCTATTACGCACATGTCTGTTTCCTCAATTGCTGTCGAAGTGATTATGATCCATTTCCAAGAGAAGAATTAAATTTGAAGTCATACAACTTCACTTACAAAGCTATTGTCTGCCTAATAAACGCGTCCCACCATAAAATTCCATATCCTTTCTCGTTGACGACGGAAGAGAACAATTGTCGGGAAAGTATAACCAAATCCGATCCGCCTCCGTCCTAATTGGGTCGCCATGACGACACGCGCACGGGCTCGGTCGTCGCAGCAACAAAAAAGTGAAAACAAAAATTATCTACTTCTTATCTACCTGTCTTTTGTCTGTCCCCGTTGCCGGGTAAGGTCCAATGCGAAAATCCCTACTTATCCGCGTCTTAAGTAAGCGATTGTTCAAGACCAAAATCAACAGCAACCTTCGACTGGGTTGCCTGCACTCCGTTGGATAATTAGTGAGTCTTGTGTGAAATGCTGCCATCCGCTACATACATATATGCGGGCACTGTTGCTGCCATGGTCATTGTCTTGTTTCCGTTTATCCTTAATAAGACCACGTAGGCGTACTGTCCTGACTATGTAACGTCCTCCGCATGTAATTTTATAATTAGGTGCGTTCGAGCGTGGAAATTGAATTAAAGGGAACACGACAAGGCAACAAATCATCATAGTCAACCAACCAACGCGCCAGACAGTCAGACAGCCGGACCGACGATCTCCATTTCAAATCTGCCCGAGCACAATGCCATCCGTTTGTTGATCCACGGATACTATTTGCATTGCTAATAATCACTTATTTTGTTGTTTTTGTTTTTACATAATATCAATTAGGCGACTCTCCCTCCATGCGTCGCGAGTGGGAGAGCGACCAGATGAAAGGAAAGTGAAAACGCATTATGTGCTTCCATTACTTGTTGGAAGATTGAATGAAATGTATAAATCGCTTGGCGAGCTATTTTCTTGCATCCACGGCGCGGCGACGTGCTGAATGGGGCGCTGAGAAAGATCCGGAAATGACCGACGAATGAGTAAGAAACGCGCGAATGACCGAATGAATAATGATGTGGGGCGGCGAGTGCAGTCGAATGCAGAGCAATTAACGCGTCCAGCGATCTTGAAATGTGTTCGAGTGTAGATGGTGCGTTCGAGTTTTTTTTTCTCTCTTTTTCAGTCGTTCACAATCCATCAATCTAACCACTTTCACCCAGAGGCATGCAGCGTATTAGCTATGGATCACAATTGAATCCGAATTACCATATGAATGGCAATGATTTAGTTGAAATGACGCACAGCGAACTAGCCACGAGGTGAGGGCCATTGTTCATTGGAAGAAAAGGAACAAAAAATTCATTGGATTTGTTAATTAAATTAGCTTCACGCGAGATTAGGTTATTTAAGGTTTTTGTTTGGTAAAGCGGTCGCTCTGATGGACCAGATTCCTGATTAATGACTGTGTTCGAGCGCGAGTTGGGAAAGTTTCCTGGACCGCTTGGATGCACCCTGCCTCCCGGGGAAAAATGTGTTCAAATTGATTTGCACAGGTGATTGTGATTAACTGATTGCGCGCTTGTTTGGTGTTATGCAATGCCGTCGGTAGTTGTTTTGCATTCTCTGCGCTAGTGCTGTTTATCTAAGCCATTGATCATTATAAAATATTCGTCGGGACACTTGAATGACGTTTAACAAGGTATTGTTATCGTGATTGGACCTTGTCGTTTCATTATTTGAATTTGGACCAATGTGTCTCGTTATTTTTGTTTGCTTTTTCTGGTGGAGAAAACGCAATAATTTGTTCGAGCACTGAGAAACAAGTTGATCTTTGTATGTGGTCTGTTGCAATCCCCGCGGGACCGCCGTTTTCTTTCACGAGGCTGGCAAGCAATTCAGGCTATTCCGGTACTTCTCGGCTCCCCGTAGTTCAACTTTCACGTTTCTTACTAGTGCGCAGCTATCCGTTTACCTGCCATGCCATGGAGTACATACAGTCGAAAATTGCGCGCCTCACGTTCTCATCCTCATCTCATCATTGACACTCTGGACAATAAACGGAGTTAACATGACCAAATCGGTATAGACCTTTGCGGTAACCCCCATCGCCAGAAATGAACTGCGTTGTGTAGTGATTTCCTTGCTTTCAGTTTCACCACCAAACCAATTGATAGAATCTATCTCTATCTATCTGACTCCATCTGGCCTTAGTGGTATTATTCCACAGAGTTACCAAAGAACCACTGAGCTTGTCCTTTCGTCTTACATGATCCTACTTAGTGTGTCAACTTTTCTTCGTAGGGCTTCTGCCGACTCGTGCAGCGTATAAATCAACAGAGCCGCCCGCTCCAGAAGATCCTTTTGTGTACCACGTTGGGTAGAGTGCCGTTTCTAGTAATGACGCTTTCTTGCTCGCGTATTCGGCATGTGATATAAAACGCAGCCTGTTAGCATAACTTCTAACTATTTGACCGATTCTTTGGTTGGATATAATAGTTTTCGACCCGGTATTGATATATTATACTGCTGTTCTACTCGTGATAAGAACGGCCTCATTTCACTCATCATTTCGCACATTCAAGCCACTGCTTGATGGGTAATTGCTGCGTTTGTGGCTGACTCGTCGACTCGAATGTTCTATGTAATTGTCACCATTACTATAGATTGACTCTCTGTGTAAGCATTAGTGGCAGGGCGCAAGCGTATATAAGGCTCTATAGCAGGGGTCCAAGCACGAAACCTTGTGGTACTCCGTCGGAGACATAGTAATATTTAACTACTTTTATCCTGTTATACCTTAACTTCCTATTGGTAAGATAGTTGGAAACTATCCCAAGTAAATAGTAAGGTATTTCCATACTTGCGAACGGTCTCCTAATTTGGGACCAGTCAGTCGCGGTGCGTTTTTGCGTTTTTTATATGTAGTGCCACTAAAGAATGGCCTCCTATGGCTTCAAACGACATGTCGAATCCTGTTTTAAGGGCGTTGAGAGTAGAGTGATTAGAGCAATCTGTCGAATATTATTCGCTTTAGGGTCTTCCATGATGCAGACATATGGGGCGATATGAAGATGGTTCTTCGCAAACTTAATTTCTTTTGGTGGAACTACACGCTTTTGCAGTTGCCACGGTTCAAGGATCACGCCGTCCTCTTTACATTTTGCACAGTTAACATGTCTAGTTTCTCTTATACGGTGGTCTTCAATGCGTTGTTAGGAACTCCATTGGTTCCAGACTCCTTTTCGTCACCTATTCTGAAGGGGGCTCTTTACATTTCATCCAATGTGATGGCTGCGATGTTTTCCATTTCTATTTCAGCATTATTGGGAACGTTGTTTGTAGAAATCTGCAGGTTACAACCATTCTGTAGAACGTGCCTAATGCCTCATGGGTCGGTGTCAGCTTCGCGGTAGATACGTTTGAAGCATATTGCCTTGCCCCTTCTGATTGTTTTTGTTTGAAAATCAACTCCCCCTCTGGGCCCTTGGATCCTACGTCGGGCCCTAAGACCGTTCATCATTCCACCAGTAGTATGGAGCGCCTCTTCGGATTGCTGCATTCTAGGTATTGCCGTATTACAGGCAGTCCTTCCATGGAGGGCCTGCTACTCTAGAGCTGTGCGTATTTCCGTCTTTCGTGATTTCGTAGATGGTCACGAGCCACAGTGACTACCAGGACCATAGTTCTCGCTGACATAGGATAGGATAGCTTACGAAAACCGATAATTGATCCTATTCCAACTTTCCGATATGTATTAACTGGACCTTTATTTCCTCTGTCAACTTCTAGGGGTGCAAGAGTTTCCATAAGAATACGCCCTGTTATATTGTCGAGCTTGCTATCCAACTCCGTAAACCATGCCTTGAAATCTCCACTTATCAGTTAAGTGCTGCATCCTCTTCAATATTGCTCTGTATTGGCTGATTGCCAAGGTGGATCCCGGTAACAGCTGTAAAAGTTGCGACCGTTGATCCATACCCCTGCATCTCCACTGATTTCTTAAAACACGTGGTTCCTATATGCCCATATCGCAGCAGGCTTTGGCTTGTCGCTGGCGCATATTTTACTATCTAGAGTCTCGCATGCCACATCGGTTTGCTCATCTTTCGCTGTTTGATTTACAATATCCTGAGCAATCTGACAGTGGTTTAGGTTTAGAATCTTCAGCATTGTTTGCTAGTAATAGCTCTCTTAAAAACTGGGCATTTCCCACCACCCGCTATATGTTTTGTGTTCTCGGGGTTAAGTTCTCCACGGAACGTGCATGACGGCTCCTTGTTGCACATCTCCCGCAGAGTTTGGAGCAGTCCACCGGTCATTCACTTGGCTAGGTACCTAATCTCTAGGTATTTGAGGCATCTTTTTCAACAACGTTGTTAGTCGGATCCGATAGAGTACCCAGTCAATCTCAGTCTTTCTGCTTCAAAATTTCTTACCTATTTCTACCCGAAGACAAATATCCGACATATATCGGATCCTAGGGATATAACTTCGGCAGGTAAAGGCTCGTATTTCTACCTTTTGCACTATAGACGAACGGTCGAACACAGACATCTGTCTACAAATTAAAAAATTATAGATTCTAATAAAAGATATAAAGACATAAGGACAAAAGTCATATTCAGACGTTCACGTTATTTAAAATATCAAACTTTCGGTCTCCTAATATGCCCAAAAATAGGTAGATCCCGACTCCATAAAGTTATGAGTGAGACTGAAAAGTACAATAACTGAGAATGCCTCAGTGAGCGAGACCTTATGATAGTGTAATCTCCTCTCTACTCCGCCTAATAATTCATGACGGAAATTCATAAGGGCGGGGACTCTGCGGATAACGCTCATACATGGCTCTATAGTTCGGGGAGAACTTGGGCCTCAACCAACAAGCCTCTAGCTAGCTGGATCAACTGCTTTCATTGCTGCTCGACTAGTGTTCACTTTACATCTGTATATGTAAGTCTACCCCTGCTGGGCGTCCCTCCGGCATAGAATCGGAGACAGGATAAAGCAGTCGGGTCCATTCGCTCTACATGCCCCAAGTATTTTATGTAGGTTTTTTCAATAAGGACAAAACAATTTTGTGTCTTAATGTAAACACAGTCTTAAAATTTTTAAGCGGTCTCTCAATGCTTAAGAGTCAGTCAAGATTTATATTTTTATCACGGTGAAGTTCATGAACGAGAATCGTTTGGAAATTAATATAAATGAGCACCGAAATTCTGAGTCGGTAGTTGCAATTTTAAGAACACTTACTTCAATATTGGACATAATACACAGATGGAAGGGGATCTCAACCAACTGAGAGTGCGGCACTGGAAACAACTGACAAAAGAACGTGCCAGCTGGAGACCCTTGTTGGTTGAGGCCCAGGTTCACATCGGACTGTAGCGCCATCTAAGAAGAGAAGAAGAAGCCAGTGATACAACGCACACAGCCGTAAATGCCTTAGTTCAAAATGAACTAAATCAATCGATTCAATGCCTTTCACGGGAGTTGGGAATGTCAACCCATATTGTGGCGAATTTCACCCAAAGATCTTGGCCTGAGATCAAATCAACTCAAGAACCGTAGCCTCGTGATCATTTGAAGCGTCGAAACGTCTCCAATTGGGCTTTGCAAGAATTTCTAGATCTTCAGCCATGAAATTCATTTTTTAAGATCATGCCCGGGTTGTGAGTGGACCGTAATTTTTCGTCTATTCTACATTCCATGGAGTTCGCTATCGTCCCATATTGGAAGACGGGGGCACAGAGATCAAGCTCGAGAAACGGTCTGGTCGCCTTATGGAATTCAATGGATTTCTTCTTATGAAGTCACCAAGCAGGGTTAGAAAAGCTCAGGAACAATATTGAACGCAAAATTTGCTCCATTACGGCCGATATGTGTGACTGTAAGTTTACGGTGGCCATGATCTAGCTGAGCAAACGTGTCGGGTGCGGTTCGCACGTTTTAAAAGTAACGATTTTGAGGCAGCAAAAACTCGAAAAAAAAGAATTAAAACAACTGCTCGATAAATAGCCAAGTCAAACATTTTAAAAGTTGTCTAGTCAACACTAGGAAGGCGCCTTATAGCCATGAAAGTGCTCCAAAGGCAATGAAACTGGGTCGTTAACGAATTAAAACCAAGAAAAGTCGGTAGGCGTTTTTTTTCATCTCTGAACGACTTTTATGCCATGCCGTTTTCTCCGGACACTGCTCCTTCTGATTATTACCTATTTAAACCGATGTTACAGCAACAAGTCGAGTTGGTAAAGTCAGTAAAATTCTTCATCCAGAAGGTGCTATTGCAAGAGATGGCAGGATTCCCTGCTGACCGCGTCCTTCTCCATATTGGTAGGATTCAAGTTAGGAGAGGCTGCAGATCAGCCAACACAACGCTAAAGAAAGGCATGCCTAGTTTCAACATCCTAGTTAAAATGAGGTGACATCTCTGGGTAGCATTCGCCCCGATAGGACAATGTAACAACCAAGTTCGATGACCAAACGAATAATAGAAATCCAACTCATTACCCTTGGAATGGAGACAATTATTTTCACACTCGTTGATTAGATATAATGGAAACTTCATTAAAAGAAAAGGCATTGAAATGGTTTCAGTCTCATCCAGCAATCATCAAACTCCCCGCCTTAATTAACGTAGATGCATTGCTTCACCCCCGACTGAAAAATCGAATGTGAACATTAATTATAAAACGTCATGTTACATCACTGATGCATAGGATCGTGCACCAGCTCTTCCCGACGAATGCCTTGAAATCAGATTATGATTTCGACATGCAATGACGTCACATTACATGAAACCCTACCGGATGCATTAGGTGATTCACTTTGTCCCTTTGCATCGTAACGTGTGTGACTTTTCGGTACTGTAGAGGTTTGTTCAAGGACAGGGAGTGTGAAATTAATCGATAATTCGTTCAAATCCATTTTTGATTGAAATTTCAGACCGTTGTCGGTGTCGCCTTCGGTAGCTCTATCGCTATCGTAGACTTCCTCTGACAAATGTATGACCTTATCTTATTTCACATTTTATCAATAAGCCATAAGGCAAATAAGTAATTGATAAGACGTGGCTTTGCTTGGGATGAGTCACCAGTGTCTTAGATAACTTATATAATCCACTCAACAGTCGATAAACACTGTAAAAACAGCACCAACAACGGTCTTTGTTTCCTTTTGTTTTGTTTTTCAAGGAAACCTGGAAGAGAAAACGTAAACGCGATCCTATTGACGATGAAAAAACGCCCATAGCAATTGGAAAGGCATTAAACGGCAACCACCGGAGGAAGTCATTCAACTTTCTCTCCCCAATTCAAGCTATCGGCGAGTACATTAACCGCGGCGGCTGTCAATGTCATTCGAAACCATAACGCCTCGACGAATGAGCGATGTGAGACGAAATGAACTTGTAAAATAAAAACGACGTGAGGTCAATAAATTACAATGCGTGGTAGCGTCATTATCGATGGACACCCGCCTTTTGACGGTCGGCCATAGTCACATTGGGTTCTAATGGCCCGCTGTCATGTGTATCGAATGCTCGTGTAAACAGAGTGACATTCAGTGTGAACGTTCGTGCTTGCTTTCCTTAACCGCCCTCTGATTCAAGACATCTGCTCTTTTTTTCTGATGCGATTTTATCGCCTGATCGATAAACAGGGAAACAGACCGAACAACAAAAAAGAAAGGAGTTCCATTACAGTCTCCTCGGGGTTCTATGACGAATGGTGAATCCGGCCACAGGGTTCGTCTCGGAAACTCACGTTCGTGTTTTGTTTTGGCTGATCAACTGCAGTTGGACGCGGTGCTGCTTATTCACTCTTGCTTCCCTTTTTCGTTTCGAAAAAAAAACATAAAATTAATTGAAAATGCATTCCCGATTCAATAAGGTCGTGTAGTGGTTTAACCGCCGAGACGTGAGGGGCACAATCGACTAAAGACCATTGATAGACGAGGAAAACAGAAACTACAATAAGATGTGGGTCACGTCCATTGCTTAACACCATAAAAGCAAAGAACCATAATTCAGAGCCCAATTTCTTGTTTACAGTTGAAAGGATTTGAATTCGTTCGTTTTTCGTTGAGCTATAACTTTTAGTGTCTCAACTCCATTAGCATGGGAGCTTGAATACTTGCTAAAACAATTAAAGAGCCTAGAGTTAATGAGCTGGTTTCAGCGCTTTACTGGATTGTTTGGTCGTGACTGGATTCTATTATACGATGGTGGATGATGGCGGCCAGCTAAGGAGTTTATTGACATTCTGATTTATTTGCTTTGGATTACTGACACTCGACACCAAACAACGCCGGGGCTTGTAATAAATACCGTTCTGGCAATGGCATGGCTTTGAAATGCGTTCTTTGTACATTAACACACGAGGTACGTTGAGAAACTAACGGACAATGTAGATTTTCGTTTCTGGTTATTGTTTTTTTTTGTTTTTGAATAAATACTGCCGAACGTACCAAAGCCGGTTTGGCTAGCTATGTGCACACAAGTTTATGAAAACCACGCTAATCGGACTAAGACAACTCGCGATATTACGAAATTTCCATTATTTATTGAACGCACCTGGTTTTTCCAAATGGCCTTCTTGGCTTTGAAGCTCAATTTCCGCCAAATGTTTTACAAAAGGGATACTACGTATATTCTACTTAGTTAAGCTTTGAGTATAGAATTAGGCCTACGTGTTTGCCCTTTTGGGGTGAATAGTTGGCGAGTTGTAGGTTAGATGTTGGTCTTTTTTTTTACTACAGTGACATCTTGTTTTGTGGTTGCAGACTTGCTCCTATCATGCAAGGCGAAAACGTCCGTCATTCCTGTTGAACAAGAGACAAGAAAGCGAGGCGAGGTGGCGCAGAGCCCTATGGTCGGGACCTTAGAGTCTTAGAGTTAAACTCTCGTCATGCCACTAGGACCTTTAAGCGTCCTTATATCATGGTTTAGGGTTGGTTCTTCTAACATGGAAAAGGGCCTCTATTTGAGATATAGGGTATGAGGGAGCTTTTAATAAATCTATCAAAGTAATGCTTGTGCACAGGGCATTGATCGCTGATGCAAGCCTCGAACAATGTGTCAAGTCTGGCATAAACAGGGGCTGCTGCAAGGTGGCGTCCTGTCTCCGCTGTTATGGAGCATGGTGGTCGACTCTATGCTCGATACTCTCAATGCCTCTGAAATGTACGCCCAGGCTCATGCGGATAATGTTGCTGTTCTCTTTGTCGGCTCATGTTTAGCGACTGTCTGTCTCAAAGCACAGGCGGCGCTAAATGTGATCGATGACTGGTGCACGAGTAATGCGCCGTCGGTTAATCCTCTTAAGACTGATGTCGTTCTCTTCACGAGAAGGAGGAAAAATACTGGCATTACTCAGCTGGTGCTAAAAGGCATTCCCATCCCGATATCCAAGGAAGGTAGTCATCTTAGATAGCAAGCTTTTTTGGTAAAAGCATGTTGAGTCAAAAACCACCAAAGCGCTGTCAGCTTTTTTGCAATGCAAAGGTGCCTTTGGCAAAACATGGGGCTTATCGCCGAAAAGGGTCCTTTGGATGTACACGGCAATGACAAGGCCGATAATCTCGTATGCATCGGTTGTCTGGTGGAACAGGCTAACACGCAAACACGTCGCGGCCTCTTTCAGCTTTTTCAGCTGTCTCAGCTGCACGGGGGCTTTAATCAGCACACCGCGCTGGAGTTTTTTTTGAGTGCGAAAACCTTCGACTGCACTTCTCGTATACGTCGGTCTTTCAATCACAGATATATGCAATCCTAATGGCTATGCACTATGTATAGCATAGGTGGAATGGAAAAGGCATATGTGCCTGCAATGACAGCCAAGCTGCACTCAAAGCTGTGTCCAACCCGAGACCTTTTTGAAAAAAGTCGGAAGGCTAACATCACTAAGGCTTACATAGGTCCCAGGTCACTCCGGAGTCCCAGGAAATGAGATCTCCGATGGATGGAGGAGAGTTCCTCGGGATCTGAACCCGCCTAAGGTCTACCTGCTTGCAAAGTCAAATTTGACATCAACGACTGGGTCTTGCAGAAGCCTTGCGGACGTCATTACGGGCCATTACACTTTTGCCAAGCATCTCTATATGCTTGGTATCAGTGAGATGCCTACTTCTGCTGCATGTTGCGAGGAGGATGACACAGCAGAACATTTTCTCTGCGACTGACCCACCTTCGCTCGCGCACGGTAGCGCACCCTTGGGGCCAATGTGGTGTGTGCCGAATCTTTTAGCTCTACATCACTGAAGCCCCTCTTCACTTTTCTTCGGCCAACGGGTAAGATACAATAAAGAAAGGTGTCTATCTGGTAGTACAATGGTCCAGTATTTGTGTCTGAGTGCTCCAACAAATAGTAGAAGCCTCGAACAAACAAAAAAAAAAAACAAAATGATGAACAAGCATGTTTGTATAAATATTTTTGAATAACTAGATCATGTTGCTTTACGTCGAGTAACCCATTTTATTGGCAATTGCAACAAGACAACGATCAGAAACACACTTCACCTTATGTCTTGGTCTGAATAATCTCCGACTTGAACCCGATCGAGAATTTATGAGCGTTTGTTAAGGCCCATAAAACCGAACAACAAAGAGTTTGGGAACAAAGTACAAGCGGCTTGGCATGCTATACCAAAAAGTACAAGCAGTGCAGTTGTAGATTCTATGCCTCCCAGACGTAGGGCAAAAACGTTTATCATCCGAAACTGTATATTTAGGAGACGTCAATATGAAATCGGTACATATCCGAGACTACTAGTCCAATTTTCTCAATCCAACTGGGATAGACGGGTCGTTCACCTATCAGGAACTCGTAGTCTTCAGGTTTTATCGCACATTGCCTCAGTCGCTTTTCTTAGTTTCAGTTGAGTTGAGTGTACGAACAGCTTCAATAGCCAGATATTTAACTCCATTTGAAACTCATATTTTTATACCATTAACCGTAACTAGAAAGGGAATCATTTCCTTTTTTAGTAATTGACGTAGGACAGTCTTAGTAGCTCCAGATATAATTGAGGTGACAAGGTTTTTGAGCTTCGCTTAAACCCAGTGGTTAGTCGGATGATCAACGTTCCTTCGAGATAAGACCCTCTTGATGGAGTTATAGCCAGTACTATCGAGTGCCCTCGATACCAGTGGCTATCTTCCTTGGAGTTCAAATAGCCCTTTAAATGTATGTGTTCAAACAGAGGGCAATTTTTTAATGTTTATTTTTTCAATGTTCCATTTCTGATATATCACATGATTCGTGACATGTCTCAAAGCCATATATGCTCAGCTGGCATTGCCATCTTATCTTGGAAAAACTTACACCCGAACAACGGTTACAAATTGAATTTTATTATCAAAATCCGTGCTTTATGTAAAATGAAAACACTTCGCCCATTTTACCGGTCGTTATAATCGACCTGCCGAGCAAACAATTCAATCCATAGTCACGAGTATTTTGCGCCATCGGACATCGAGGCGTACCTGTATGCGTAGAGAGCGTATAGAAAAATATATTGCAGTTGTATCTGCCATTGTTAATAAAGACTGCGATTTGTTCATAAATCGCCGTTCGTAGCAATTAATATTGTGTTACTGGACTACTTGGAAGATTTTATGTAATCTTATCTTGGTCTTAAACCTTACAGATCGTGACTAAAACGTAGAGTTTTTGGTATGTAGGCCTTAGGAAAGCTGGAGGAAGATTCGTTTTTTTGTAGAAAAATTGTCTTCAGCAGCGAAAATCATTTCTAGTTGAATAGGTGGTCTTTGGACTATGTTTTATGAGGAGTCAAATCACTTGTCTGCCGATAAGATCGTCTGTTGTAGCCTTGGAAGATAACATTACGTGTGGTTAGCGAGATACCAGCCAATACATAGGTTGCTATTTATATTTCGAGCCTTGGCTTTTTAACAATAACTTTCTTCAGAAAGTTTTATCATTTCAGCACAAGTTTACAGTGATTTGCAAATTTTGCCTCAGCGAAAAAATGGAATTAACACGTGAACATTTTCGTGCGATGATTTTGACGACGTGGAATATCAAGACAGAAGTGCATAAATCAACTTACTTCGATTTTTTTGCGACGAAGCCCCATCCTTGGCCACTGTGAAACGCTGGTATAACGAATTTAATCGTGGGGTCGCAGGGATGAAAGTCGTGGGGGTCGTCCAAAAATCAATTGTTGTGCCAGAAAAAATTGATGCTGTGCGCGAACTGATATTGCAAGATCGTCTTGTGACTTATCGTGAGAGTGAGGCATCCTTGGGCATTAGTATGACGAGCATCAATAAGATATTGCATGGGCATTTAGCTGTGAAAAAGATTTGTTCGCGTTGGATCCCGCATAATTTGACAAAAGCTCAAAAAGATGCTCTTGTTAATTGGTGCAAAGAAATGCTCAAGAAATACAATCGCGGCGCATCAAAAGCTGTGTATAACATCTAGGACAGGTGACGAATCTTGGATCTATGCATATGAGCCCGAAACAAACAGCAATCCACTTTATAGGTCTTCCAAGATGAGCCAAATCCGACAAAAGTGATTCGTGTGCGAAATACTTCGAAACAAATGATCGCCTGTTTCTTCGGAATAACTGGACATGTGGCAACCATGCCGTTAGAGCAATTAAGAACGGTGAATTCTGAATGGTACACAACCAAAGAAGCGCCAACGAAGGAAGGATCATCCTTCATCATGGTTGCAAAAAGTCTAAGCCTTAAATATGTCTTATTTCAATACAATTTATCCCTTATGTGATAAGAGTTGTTATCGATAAGCTATATTCGTCGCATTCAAGATTCCTTATTTTATTCCTTACTATTTTTTTTTTTTTTTTTTTTTTTTTTTTTTTTTTTATAATTCGTGCAGGTTCAAGAGTTACGCTCTTTTGATGTTTGTCACACAACCTGGACGGGGTGCAGATGGTTTGTGTCGAAGATGTTCGTTCACTACTCTCCGGGGGTGGTTGTCTTGGGATTCGAGAGATTCGACTGAATTTGTCGCGTTGATTGTAGTTTTTACAGTAACTTTATTCCATGCCATTAAGATCTTATATTGGAAATGCACACGCAGAGTATGAATTTTGAAGTGATCTTATACTGCGAGTGTTATGCCTTCGTCAGCATTTTTTTGATCATCTCTCATTCACAACTGGTGTTGTTGCATGGGTTTTTTCCGTATAGGAATTTTTCTTGGCTATGGTCAGACTTGAACTACAGACCTTCCGCTTAACAGTCGGTGATGATTACCATTGCACCACTACCACCCCGTGTCATAGGAAATCAGTTATACATTTCGATGCCTTATGTTAACCTTATTTTTGAATTATGTATAAATAAATACATGTTTATTTGAACATGGCATTTTCAAAATTTACAAGATTTGGATCCCCAATTCCTTATCGTGTTTGGATCTTCGATATTTTGTTATTCCCGTTTCAACAACCTTCTATAATGCCGCTTCGAAAACCCTAGCGTATTCATCTCACTTACCCTTTCTTTAACCCTTTCATACTGCAATTTTAAACCTTACTCTAATGAATAACTTAGAATTATAATGGGTATAAAATAAGACTTGTCATATTTTTTAGATCTTATTGAAACCTAAGCCTGATATGCCTTATACAATGTTTGCTGCGAATGCAAGCTCTCACACATCGACTGAAACAACCACCTATTTGACTGGCCAAAACGTCATATTGATGGGTCATCCACCATAAAGCCCTGATTTGGCACCAAATGACTTATTTTTATTTCCGCATATCAAGAATAAATTGCATGGCCAACGTTTTTCAGCGCTTGAATAAGCTGTTGATGCATTTGAAACCCATGTTTTGGAGATACCTCAAACGGAGTGGAAAAAGTGTTACAAAAATTGGTTCGAGGGCATATGAAAGTTTATTGATCATCACGGAGAATACTTCGAAAAACAATAAAGCAATTTTTGACAATAATTTACTGTATTTTCCTTATTAGGCCCAAAATATAAATAGTAACCCTCGTATGCTCGGAAAAGTGACTAAAAATTAAAATCTTCGTTAAATCTGTACACGAAATAATATTTAATGGGTAAATGGCGAGCATTGAGTTATCAACTCAAATAAAAATTATTTACACATTCGCGCATTCTCGTTTGACCGTCCTTTGCAATATTGATAGGAGTACAGTGTCTTATTGTTCTTTGATACGAGTTTTAAAGAACTTTTTTATTCGACTTCAAGAGCTGTCAGACAGAAAGTTTTCTAATTTGCGGATATAACGACCAGCTTGACCATTCTCCAAATTTATTTTATGCATCCTTAGTTGAAGCTGAACCTAAATAAAGCTTTCGAGGGCAACCTTCAGACCTTTTTAGGAAATTGCTGGGAAAAACCATATCAGGCGAAGAATGAGGCGATGCTTTATAAGTTTTGGATGATCCGATTGGTTCCTTTATCAGAAGTTCCTGACATGTTGTGAATTACCGAACTGATTATGGCGGGAGGTAGAACCAAGGAAGTGACCTTGAGCAAAGTCTTTAATGTTTATCTTCGATTTACAGACATCTGATTTCTGTTCTTTCGTTAACTCTTGTGAAAACAAGAAAGCTTCCGAAGATTTCCTAAGTTCTAGGTTCTAAAGGTTAAGCTCATACAGCTGAGATATGACAAAGAAACGGAGGGTTACCGTTCCTACTCGTCAATGCCTTAAACGTGACAACGCTTGCTGTAACTGGCAGTGATTTTACCATTTATACATAAATGTATACATTTATACATTATAAAAGTGGATGCCTGAATGTACCTTAGTCATGTTAGGATTTTGAAGCTCCGTTTGACTAGAAAGTTCTTTAATAGGTTCATCAATTTTGTGGTTCCGAAATAAATTTAAGGAAAACACTTTTGTTATTTAGATTTCGATCAAATTTTTATTTCAATATATTGGTTGAATCTTGCCATTGTGAATGGAATATAATATCATTCAGATGTCTTGGGTGTTCTTGCAGGACTCAATTCCGACAATGTAATTTTCGATGACTTTCAACACATATCGGCCAAAACTTGACGAATATTCGTTTTTAAGGCATCAATCGGATTGTGTGCGTACTAGCATTCATTTGCTCTACTTATTATTATTTCAGGGATGAGCCTAGGTATTAAATCACACCCGGCACACTTCAGCCACTCTTCCCACGGGACCGACGTTAGGTATTATTTCGCGGGGCTGGCGAGCAATTTATGCTACTCTGGTGCTTCTGCTGCTTTACTTGCAGTCTCAGCTTCGACGTTTCTTATTAGTGCGCAGAAATCCGTCCAGTATTCTTCCGATCCCACCATTCGTCTAATTAAGCGACTGCTGTCACTCATGTCCTCCCCCTGGTTGGAACATTCTGGGCAATAAGAGGAGCTATCATGACCAAAAAGATAGCAAAAGATATTTGGGATAACCCCTTGGCTAGAGTGCAACAGCATTAAGAGGAAGTTGCATCAAACGTATTCCCTCTTCCCGTATTCTACTGAAGGAATAAAGTCTCCTGCAATAAATTCTCCTTATTTTGTCCGCGGGGATGTCAATTGAGATCATTCCAATATCAGCCTGTAACTTTATTGTCCTTAGGGCACAAGTCATTATACTTACTTACTTAGATGACGCTGCAGTTCGGGGTGAACCAAGGCCTCAACCAACAAGCCTCTCCAGCCGGCACGATAGGAGGACCGGGATAGTTAAGGTTTTGTAGAGGGGTATCCTAGTTTTTCGAAAGAGGGCTCTACAACTCAATTGCCTCTTGACCCCAACGAAGCAGCGGTTGGCAAGAGTTAGTCTGCGTTTTATCTTAGCGCTGGTGTCGTTGCTACTTGTCACTATCGAGCCAATGTAGACGAAATCCTTGACTACTTTCAAAAATATAGCTGCCGAAGGTGACGTTCTGACCAAGACGTCGGTGTTTCGCGTCTTTCTTTGATGACAGCATATATTGGGTCTTGTCCCAATTTACCCTTTAGGCTCACTTTAGCCGCTTCTGCTTCAATGCTTGCAAACGCCTAATTGACGTCTCGCTTTGTCCGTCCAATAAACTTCAATGTCATCTGCGGAGGCAAGCAATTTTGTAGATTTGAAGTAGATCGTACCTCTTGTATTGGCCGCAGAGTCCCGCACGATCTTTTCAAGTACGATGCTAAATAAATCACATGGCAATGCGCCACCCTGTCTAAATCCTTTTTTAACATCGAAGGCCTTGGTTAGTTCACATCCGGCCTTAATGCAGCAGCGAGAATTTTTCACAGTCATCCTGCACAGCCTGACGAATTTTGGCAGGGATGTTAAAACACGACATGGCTCTGTATAGCTCGTCTCTGAAAACACTGTCATATACGGCTTTAAAGTCAGCAAAGATGTGGTGCGTGTCGTCCTGAAATTCATGGATCCTCTCCAATATCTGCCGTAGTATTTTGGTCTATCGTATTTGGTCTATCGTGGATTTTCCTGGCCTGAAACACCACTGGTAGGAACCTACCAGATTGTCCACGAACGGTTTCAGGCGCTTACACAGTGCGGCGATTTATCCCTCTTTAATTGGCGCAGTCATAGGCATCTCTTTTCTTATGGACTGGGCAAACGATGCTAGGATTCCATTCATCGGGCATGTTTTTTTCCGTCCATATCTTGCAGATGAGTTGGTGTATGTTGCTGATCAGCTCATCGCCCGCTGCTTTAAATAGTTGAGCAGGAAATCCGTCTGCTCCAGCAGCTTTGTAAGGCTTAAGTTTCGATCATCGCTATCATCGTCTAAGTCGGGTGGATGGGATCCTGTTTCGTCTTCGTCCATTGTGAATGGTTCGTTCTGCCTGACGGCTGCATTTTGACCATCATCGCCATTATACAGTCTGCAGAAGTGGTTTTCCACAGTCTCAGCATCGACTGTGCCTCCACTATAAGTTTTCCGTGTTCATCCCTACAGGTTTCGCTCTCACTTTATAGCCTTGTCATATTCGTTTTACTTTTTGGTAAAACTTTCGAACGTCGTTTCTGCAATAGCATCTCCTCGATTTTGCGTTTCTCGTGTCTCTTTTTTTTTTTTCTCAGAAGCGCTTCTCCTCCCTTCTTTTCTATTCATAGAATTCGCGGGCAACTCTCGTCCGTCGATGCAGTGTTGCCATGTATGCATTCTGTTTCTCTACATGGACCTGCCTGCTGTCATGAAACCAGGGGTTTCTCGAAGGTGGTGGCTTGAAACCGAGTACATCTGAGGCGGCTTCTCTGATGGCGTTCTGACAACGTCTCCATAGCTGTTCTATGGTTTGTGTAGATTGCATCGGGTCTTGAGAGAGACTTGATCGGCAATTCCGGCAGGTTGCTTCAGAGAGCTTCTACGGGACTGGTACAACACATAGAAGTAGAACACAGCTGACCACTCTAAAAAGTAGGATCCCCTTTATCGATTCGTTTGTTAGGGTTACGGACTTGGATATTGATATATTCAACGGTTTTTCTACTATTGACAAGAACAGCCTCCATTTTATGATCGCCCGGTTCGGGAGCTGAAGATTTAACCCATTGCTCGATCTGGGCAATTATTGATTTTGTGACTAACTGAACAACAACTATGTCAATAGGAGAGGACCCAGCACGGAGCCTTGAGGTAATCCTGCGGAAACGTGGTAATATTTATCTCCTTTCTCTGTAGATAGTAGGAGACTTAACAAATGTTAAGGTTTTTCCATCATTGCGAGGTCCCAATCCGGGAGGGGGAGTTAATGCGATTTTTTTTTTACATCTAGTGTCACCACTGCGCAGTATTCCTTGGTATTTTGCCTCCAAGAGCGTCATTCTATGAGACACTACACGATTTCGACCCCAGTTCAAATGACGTCGAAAGTGAAGCGCGACAGATTTTTACCATGCGAGAAGAAAAATTTGTCGAGTATTATTATCTCTAGGACCTTCCCCAGACATAGAGGGCGGTATGACGACAGGGGTTTATTTCCTTGTGGTAGATGTACTAGCTGTTATAGTTTCTATTGTTTTGGGAACACGCTTTCCTCTAGACTTTTTGCAGAATTACAATGGTCTCTGGTATCTTTTGTACAGCGGCCTTTAATGCTTTGTTAGGAATCCCGGGGTTGCTGCTTTCTTAAGGCATAACCGCTTCATAGGCTACAAAGTTGTTTTGTATGATTCGTCGGGTCTCCACCTTAGAGCAGCTTATCATCATCTCGAATACATTGCTGTCGAACAAATCGCCCTTCTAGGCCTTTTACTCCAGAGATATATGTACATAGTTCTTCCCTTCGCGATTTCGGAGATGGTCATCTAGTGATCACTGTGGCTGTAGATCCGGCCTTTATTTGCTGTGCCTACTTCTAGGAGTGCAAAGGTTTTCTTTCATAGGTGTCATTGAAACAGGGACGTTAAATCCGGACGAATAGGATGACCCTGTTTTAGTATATTGTAAGGCGAAAACTATTGAAGTGGCTGATACGGGACGCGAACCACGTGTCCCCCGCGGCAAAAGCTAAAACTTTATCATCTAAGCCGGTATATCTTTATGACCATAATCGATTACTCTTAATCCAACGTCTCATTGTTAATATAATTAATTCATTAAGGTGATTAGTCGGCAAAGATCTCTTTCTGACGCCGAGCTGAATCTCCCATTCGACAGAACACGGTTTCCCTTCCGTACATACATACGTGCTCGCTGGCGCATTATGTCATTTCTTAAATGCCCCAGAAACCACATCGCATCGACTTCATTCCTAAGCCTCCATCTCACATTAAATTGTTTAGTTACAAGATAATTACCCGGAGACCTGCTAGCTCCAAGCAACCAACCGACAACGACTCACACAATAGCACAAAGCAATCAGTAATGCACTCCCTGGTGGAACTGGCACCCAATTCAACAAAACGACTACAATCCTACTGCTCCGGCCCCGACGACAATAGAAACATGTTCCTCCTCCCGACCACTAGCGGCACAAAGATGAAGTACGAAGTACTTGCGCACAGTCTACTGTAGTTCGTGTAATTTCGCAATCATCTACTGAATTCTGTGTCAAGTATTCGACAACGTTGGGGAATTTCTTCTTCTTCCATTTCATTTTATCTTCATTTAATTTTTGTTTTTATTTTTCGCATACGTTTTCCTTATTTCCCCCACACAGGGGTTGGTCGCATCGATGCATGGAATAGAACACAATACCGAATGGATCGACACGAACAGCATAGTGTCAGTTATCGAATATGAAAGTTAATTATACTTTATTGCATTAGCATGATAATACGAGACATGCACGTTCCTTCACAAGTTCGCATCATAGTTGTTCGTACGGCAAAGTGATCCAAGTACGTGTACCTATCTTTGGAATGAAAAAATAATTATTTATCAACTTCGCATATAAAATACAATGAAATTGAGAGAATGCCCAGCCCGCCCCATTCTCCGGATAACCAGTTTCGAGTGGAAACAGGTTGTTGTGACGTTTCGGGGCGATAAAGTTTCTCAGACATTTGAGATAACGTTCTAACGCGAGGGCTCCGGAAATAACAATTTTTTTCTTTCTTTCTTCATACGCGTTATAAATTATAAATAAAGGGGAATTGTTTTAGTTTTACTTGAATTTCGCATCGTTTTTTTTATGAGTACGAGCACATCTAGAAACCAGTTGGTAACAGAGCAATTTATCGTGAACATTTTCACGATCTAACATACCGCAACCCACATGAGAAAAAAAATAAATTGAAACTTTCTCAAACGGACATTTGTTAGAGTACAATTTGCCACTAGCAGATAGATGTACTCGCATATAGTATGCAACAACAGGTGAAAGCAAATCCAGGTTTTGGGGCGGCAAACTTGTTACTCAGACCGAAAGTATGAAATATTGATGCACACTTACGATGCCTGCCACTGTCATTGAATTTAATGATCAGCCTGTAAACGTGAAGTACGTGATGGACCGAATTAGAAAGGACGAACCCCCGACGGGAGCAATAAATAACAAGTCGCTTTCTGCTGTCTTAATTTATTTTTTTTTCTACAACTATTTTAATAGAGAAAAACTGAAAGTCGATATTTGGTGGATTAAACAAACAGTTCTAGAGAAACAGGGCAGTGTTCAGCACAGCAAGGAGAGATTTATGTCAAAATATTCAAAAACATTAACGACTGACATACAACTTCCGCGACCGTTGTATTTTTAAACGTATTTTATAAATATTCAATTTCGTATTTAAATTTAGAAAAAAAAAACGAAAAGAAACGGATGGTGTTCAGCGGTTATTAATGGGGCGATGAGTTTATTAATAAACCGACTCTAAATCCCCATTAAAAAAAAAAACAGGGACGAGAAGAAGTTTTTTTATCCATGAATAACGATAAATATTTTTGGTGGAAATTGTACTGATGAGAATCCGCCCCGGAGCAATGCCTGTTTGTTATGCTTAACCAAACTTTCCGATGGGATGAAGTTGTTTATGACTTCTGTTTTTAGTTTTTCTTTAACGTTATTATGTGAGAACTTAGGGGTTTTTATTTATTTAATACTGGACGATTGAGTTGTGTGAAAGAATTACTAAGAACGGTGCCCATGGATGAGATATTCTGAGATTTTTTAAACCCCCTTGTGGCAAATTGTCTTTAGGAGAACGTCGCAGAGAACATATTTTGCGGCTTCATTCCCCGCGACACAGAGTGGGTATGCAATTTTATCCTTTCTTTTGTCATCTCATTTTAGATTCATTATGAAGGGTGATTTTTTTGTTGTTTGGTTTTTCATTGTTCCATTTTCTATAACTCACGCGTGATTTGTGATATGTGCCAGAGTCAAACATGCTAACCCAGCAATGCCATTTCATCATAGAAAGACTTCCACTCAAACAATGCTTAGAAATTATTGAGTTTTATTATCAACTTCCTTGCTGTCTAAACTTTTTTCGATCATTCTACGGTCGTCATAATCCGCCTACAAGTCATTCAAGTGACCTAATTTCGCACCCATTTCCCGCTATTGGGCATGTTACCTAGCCGCATGCGTAGAGAGGAAAATATTGCTTCTTTATTCGCCCGTGTTAATTATGCCATTGTTTGTCCATTTGTCGCCGTTCGCAGCAATTGTTACCCGACTACGTGAAAGCTTTTACGCAAGGATCTTGGTCTCAAACCTTACAAAATACAGCTCGTGCGAGTTCTGAAGCCAAACGACCTGCCACAGCACACGAATCGATGGTCCAATTAAAAAATGAGTTCAATGAGTAATTTATCTTTTGTGTTGGAGCTGGGAAGTGTCTAGATTGTGCGATTCGACGCCTTTACACTATTTTTATGGGGATGCGTCAAAACAATTGTCAATGCCAATCATCCAAGGTCAACTGCCGCCTTTGAAGTCAACATGTGTTACTAACGATATACCAGTTACTACAATCGATAATGTGACTCAAAATTTGACTTTCCGTATGGGCCACATACAACAGTGTCGGGGTTAATCATTTACACAAAATAATCTTTCAAAAGTAATTGGCGAGCATTGATTTATCAACTTAAATAAATGTTGATATACTTTTGCCGTTTCTCTCTTTTTCAGACAATTAAAAACCAATCACTTAAAAAGTCACATTTTAAAAGTTCGACCTCGTTTCTATTTCAAAAAAATATTTTACTGGGATGAGACACTTTTATTGAATTGCAACAAAAGTATCTATGTCCCGTGCAGGGACGGGTTATGAATATTCCTGCAGCGATACCTCTCGCTTGTCGTAAAAGGCGACTAAAACAAAGGTAAACAAAAATCACATCTAGGCAATTTAGAAAACACCAAGGTGAGCCTAGGGACACATATACCACCATTAAACTGCCCCACAAGTGTACATGCAAATCAGTGGGTTGACACGACTGGAGATCACCGGTGTTGTAAGAGTAAGATCAAACAAAAAATCTGGAGCATGCCCGTGTCACAAAAAAAAAGGCAGGTCGAAAAACAATTGGTGTGAAACAAATGCAAAAACACCAGCATTTGATTGGCCTCAGCGATGAAGTAATCCCAAACCGGGAAGCCTGCCGCTACTTTCTGAGGTCAAATCGGCGGACCCCACAAGCGGACCAGTAGGAATGCAGTTAAGTGGGAAGGTTATGGTCCTACACTTCTGACCATAACAACGCCGGAAAAAGGAAAAGAAGAAGAAGAAGCAACAAAAGTATCTATATAACTAGACCTACCGTGTAGCTTGAATACGTGAAGGGGTGCGGGAATAAATAGGAAAACAAATATATCGTCGGGAAACATTCGAACGTGCAAGTATGTATCTCTCGTGACGCAATGCTGCATTTTCTTGTACTCTATTATACACCACTCAATAAGTTAGCAGGATAACTAGTAAAACGACAAATTTTAAGCAAAATTCGAGTTTAATTTATCAACATAATATCCTGGTAGTGGTATGGTGATTCATTCCTGTGCTTCTCTTGCCACTCTGCCCTTTTTCTACATTTGCTTTTGGTCTCAAAACTACCCTCTAGTTTCGGTAATCAGTTCTTCATTGAGCATTCTTTGTAGGTCTGCAAACAGGTGGTAATTGCTGGGAGCCAGCTCCGGAGAATATGGTGGATGGGGAAGCAAGTCGTGCAATTTTGCCATTAGTACCTCCATATGTGACACGATGCATTCTATTAGTGGAAGAGCATTTTCTCTTTAATTTTTTCCTTCGAACGCACATATAACGCCTTTCTCCTATAAAATGTCCACAACGTTCTCTATTGATCGGAAGATAATTGATAAATAAAATATTTCCATTTATTTTGCGTTATTGGTTATTGGTCTTTGGACGGTTTTTATTTTCTGCTGTCCACTCAGCTGGCGCCGATTCTATTCTGAAGTGTACCAGCATGAAAATTACGTTTATGGGGCTGCTCCCAACAGCGGTGTAGCTATGAGCAAAGGCGGTACCAATTATAGAACTTGCTCATGCTCAACTCTTCATACAAAAATTATAATACACTGCTATTTAATATTTTTAAGGCAACTTAAATTTACGACCGGCCAAAACCCTTTGTGGACTTTTTTATGTTATGTGCAACAGTTATCATCACCGACTGTTGAGTCGGTTGAGTCAAGAACATTCAGAAAAATTGTGCCACAACATCTGTTGTGAATGAGAGATGATCAAAAAATGCTGACGAAGGCATAACACTCGCAGTATAAGACCACTTCATTCAAAATGCATACTCTGTTTGCGCATTTCCAATATAACAAGGAAAGAAAAAAATTGCTGTGAACTACAACCAATGCGACAAACTCATTCAAATCTCTCGAATATTATCTAGGACAACCACCCCCGGAGAGTTGTGATCGGATATCTTGGACAAAAACTATCTGCACCCCGTCCAGGTTGTATGACAAACACAAAAAAACTCGAAAGTTCAGCGCCTCATTGACAACCCTTTTCTAGTCCTGTCCCTTCCATGTTTCACTATTCTGTTTCATCCTTATATCATCCTCCCATCTATGGCACGGCTTTCCTGGCGGTCTTTTTCGCTCGGCTTTTCAACTCATTGACTGTTCGTCCCCTGTCTATTCATTCTACATGTACTGGTATTAGTACATATAAATGTTGGCATTGCGGGCCACAGAGTTGTTTTGAATAGTTCATTCATGCGTTGCCCCTATACATCTTTTTGTGTATTTCGATTTTTATGTCGTCCCGTCCATTTTCTCAAAACGTTTACGGAGTACAATTAGGTGCGAGATTTGGATCGTTCCATGTCGGTTAGCCAATATATTTGGTTTTTCTGCTTTTACTTCTAAACCACTTCCACTCCTTCCATTATTAGAATTTCTTTGTTTCTGTTAACTCTTCCCACACTATCATTCAAAAGGTCCAGGTAATCAGTGTAAGCAAGAGTTTTTTTTTTCTGAATGAATTTCATTACGTATTCAAGCTCCTTGTTTTAATCTTTCACGTATCTAAAATGTTTCAGTTAACGCGTTTTCTGCACGTCTGTGCCTCCCTTTAGTTTTCGAGACATGAGACATTACAAGAACATGGTAGGTACATTTTCGATCAGCTTACAGAGCTATACGCCTTTTTAAGATCAACGAATATTTGGTGGGCCAAATTATTTTCGTATGGTACAATATAATAACAGTTTCTTTAAAAAAATATTTGACAATACCTTGTTACAACTGGATAGCAGCGGTGTTTTATTGCATTGTGTTCGGCGAGATGATACGAGAATGATGACGGGTTTTCCTCGGGGATAGTTTCCTTGTTCATTAAAGTTGTGCCCATCTAACGTCCTTGTCAAATCCTCTCCAAAATATTTGGTCGACTCCTACGACCTTGTTATACTTAAGGCGATGGATTGTTCCTTTACTTCTTCAATGGTTGGCAGTTCTACCAGAATTTCCCCAAGGAGACCACTGGCTTCCTTTCGTTAGGTCTAATACCTTGTACGCGTGATCTCTTCACTATTTTCCTGAGCTTCAAGTCTTAGAACATTACAGGCTTTTACTTTTTCCTTGCATTCTTCGTAGCGCTTGTTTGTTTTCCGCTGCTTCCCTACTACCTGTCTAAGTAATGCAAAACTGTTATGAATTTCGTCTTTGTATTGGCGCTGGATACGAGGTTTCTTTAAATTTTTAACATTTGGGGAAAGGTTCACTTTGTGGAACTGATATCCTAGATCTGAAGGTCTTGGTTTTTTATTTTATTTTAGAGTTTTTGCTCAAGGATCGAATTATTTTTCTGATTCTTCAAAGCTCAGTCTTTCCTTTGGTTCTATCTCCAACATGCAGCTTAAACTTTGATTCGTCGGAAAAGATAACATTGTCTCACATGTCTTGAGTCCAATTAAAATGGTCTTGAGCCCAGAGCAATCGTTTTTCTCTGACTCTTTTTAGAAAATCCGGCTTTAGTACTGGTTTGAGTGCTCTAAATCCAGCTTTCACGAGCCTTTTCCTTACTGAGTTTAACGAAATTATTTTTCCTGTAGCTCGACACAGGTCGTTTTTAAGATCCACCGAAGTCTTGAACCGATGCCGACGGTTGTACAGCACCAAAAAACGATCTTCGATTGGAGTCGTATTTTTTTTGGCCTCCCTGAGCCTCGCCTTTCTTTCTGCTGGTAGTCCCGGTCACACCAATTTTTTAAATTCCATGCCACATTTAATCTTCTAGAAATTGCACGTATCTCCAATTGAGACGTGTCAGACACAAAATATTAGCTTTGCACTCCGAATAAATTTTTCCCATTTTTTTTTTTCACTAAATTCCTTCGGTTCGTTTTGGACTGCTATCACGAGCTAATTGCACCTCTTACTCATAATAACATCGACTTTTGTGCACTATTTGAACGACATTTTGCTACCTAATGCAAAAAAAAACCGTAGCCCTCATAAATTCCAAGAACTGCGCCCGAAAAGGTTAAGAAAATGTTTGACCTAAATTTTTCGAACGGCACTATGTTGAACTTATCTGACTTAAGTGATACTAAAGGGTCCGCCAAATAATTTTTTTTTTTTTGAAAATGCTATAAAAAAAAAACTACTGAATATTTTCTCAAATTTCTTTTTTTATTTGAAAGTACAATCCTTCCGGTTAATAATGGAAAATAATTTCATTCAAATGGCTGCCTCGGCTGGCCATGCAGTAGCCTACACGATTGGTCCAATTTTTAAGCACATTATCGATTGTGTGCAGCTGTATTTCACCAATGGCTTCACGAATATTGTCCTTTGGCTCGTCAATTGTCTCTGGCTTGTCGGCGTAACACTTATCTTTGACGGCACCCCACAAATAATAGTCCAACGGTGTCAAATCGCAGCTCCGAGGTGGCCAAACGACATCAGCTCTGCGGCTGATAATGCGATATTCAAAAACAGGGCGCAAAACATCGAGTGTAGCTTCGGCTGTGTGGCACGTAGCGCCGTCCTGTTGAAACCAAATGTTGTCAATATCCTCCTCTTCAATTTTTGTGAACAAAAATTCGTTTAACATGGCCCGATAACGATCGCCATTGACTGTAACGGCCACTCCTTGCTCATTTTCGAAGAAAAATGGCCCAATTATGCCTCTGGACCAAAATCCGCACCAAACAGTGGCTCGTTTTGGGTGCACCGGCTTTTCAATGTATGTGTGCGGGTTTTCTGTGCCCCAAATGCGACAATTTTGCTTGTTTACATACCCGCCAAGATCAAAATGAGCTTCATCTGAAAAGATGATTTTTTTGGCAAAATCGGCATCTTCTGTAAGTCGATCGCAGGCCCACTTAGCGAAGCGAAAACGCATTGGATGGTCAGTTGGTTTCAACTCCTGAACCAATTGGACTTTGTATGGCGTCATACCAAGGTCTTTATGCAAAATTCGTCTCAATGATGTCTCCGAAATGTTCAATTGTTGAGAACGACGGTGAATTGATGTTGATGGCGCTTCACGCACACTTTCTGCCGCAGCAGCAATATTCTCGGGCTTTTCACGCTTTGGTTTATCGATGAAGATGCCACTTTCTTTCACTTTTTTCACAAGATAACGAACATACGGAGCTGACGGTGCTTCTCTTCTTCCAAAATCCGTACGCAATTTTCGCACACATTCTGCAACACTACCATGATTTTCAAAGTAATGTCGCAATATTTCCCAGCGTTGTTCAAGCGTATACACAACCATATTCGTTCAGCGGAAGGATAAAACTAATTATCTGTCAAATCAGACATGAACTAAGTGTTACCATTCACGAAATAAGCACTACTTGAAAAAAAAAAAAACGTTAGATGGCGGACCCTTTATTTTGCTGCTCGTCGCTTTATTTTTTCCTTGGCTTCGCTGCCCACCAAATTTGTATCAACGTTAAGAGAGCGACGACAAAAAGTAGCTTGTGGTCACCTCATTTATGGAATAAAGTTCTTGTTTACTGTAAACGTATCAGGTTTATATGTCTAAGTCTAAAAAAGCTTCATTTATCGGGATCTGACCTTATTTCGATTCAATTTTGTTAAGCCCTTTCAAACAGACCTTAAGCACCAACTTGACATTCAAAACTAAACGTCTACAAAATGACAACTTAAATGTCAATGACAAAACTGACAGCTGCAAGAGGTATTAAGTGTCATTCTCAAGAAAGTCATGATTGACGTTCGCCGTAAGACGACATATCTACATACAATACTTGACTCGAGTGCGTTTGCTTTAGGGAACATCGTGCCTCTGTTCTACGTAATCTCCACTCCAGCGTCTCGGAGTATAAACTCATCCATGCACGTACAATACAACCATTGCATTTGTATTTTTCTCACTACTTGACCCTGAAAATTGATTTAATAATTTCAATTAGTGTCCAACTAGGCGCTCCTCGAGGTTGAGAGAAACATGTGAACTTTTTCGTATCATTGTCTCCCTAGTGTTGGCAGAATGAAAACGAAGTAAAAAATGAAAAATAATTTGCGAAAAATAGAAAAGGGGAAAGCCCAAGTTTTTTAATTAACTTGATTATGGTGGTCGTTAGTGGAAGAGGACTGCCGAGCGAAGATTCTAGGCGACTACGTTCCACCTCCATATAAAAGGTTTTTTTTTTTTTTTTTTTTATGATTCTCGCTGTAATTTTCCACCTACCACTTGCGTTTTCCTTTTGTTTCCCAGTTGGACTGCTTCGCTTTTCGAAATTAATCACTTGAGTTGCATGCGATGGAGGCATGTAGCTCACTGTGAGTGTTGTATAGGGTTCCTTGTGTGAAGATGGCCCTTGTATCGTGCTCGACTTCATGACAACATTTAACGTGTCCTGGGGTAATACCATTAGACGGATTGTTTTGGTTTCTTTCGCTATTCGTCTCTGTCTGCCGTTTGTTTTGTCAGTCCTCGCCACGTAGTAATGTGCTGTCATTGACATGTGCGCCTAAACTAGCGTCTCCGAGGCGACACTTAATGTATTAAACCATGCGTTACACCATTGCACAACCCATGAATGCTGTTCCTTCCTTATTATTAAACCTTATCGTGTGTACGTTTGGATCGCTATTCATAGTGGAGCTTATGTATAACTTTTTGTTGTTTGCGCGCGATAGCGTGAGTCACTGTGCTAGCATTTACGCGAGTACAAGTCGAAATGGGTTGTTTGGGAAATCATAACGCTCGTTCTTTCCCCTCTCTTAGGGTCTTTTGTTGAATGATAAAATCACGAAATTGATTCGTTGAGAGGTAAAGAGTATGGCGGAAATGCTCCCACATGGATTGGAAGCATTTTTCGTGACCAGAAGCGTGGCTAGGCCGTTGACAAGAATTTCGGTTGTCTGTTGGAATGCTAATGTTGTCTTAATCAGAGCGATGTCGTCGATTTGATAAATGTTTTTACAACATTTTTTACCAAGCCAAGGTCATAGTAAAGTCAAAGAGTTCGTCTCTCTCTCTTGTAATTTCTTTTTCAAGTTTTCTTTCTTGCCGTAATCTTGATCTAATGAACTCGTGTTCAGTGGGTTTGTTTGCGTTGACGCAGTTATATCGGTCAGTTCTGCGGTTGTTAGATTAAATCAGAGTTGGATGAACATGGTGGAATCATTTTAGCCAAACACTTTCTGGCTCATCGGAATACAGTTTTGACAGAGAATTTTGTCTTGTAGACGAGTTACTTGACTTTAAATTCGTGCCGACGAAACTCTCCATCCTATGCGAAGCATTGTTTCATTCAACATTAAGATATTGTATTCAAAAAGTAAAGGTAATTTAGTAACTTCCCGCGATTGAGTGTGATTATTTTTAATTGGCAAACAGCCGGAAACTACTTGTCACATCAGTTGAGTAGTTTGCTTTAGTTGTCTTTTGGTACACCACAAAATTTGCATTAAATGTAGCTACAATACAATATAAGAAAACACTAAAGTGCAGCAACGTTTTTAAAATGATAGGTTGTGTCTGCTATTATTGAGAATAGAGTTTACGAATGGCGTATCCAACAAGGCTATAAAAGGGTAAAGGATGACGGGGATGAAAGGGTCCGCCATCTAACGTTTTTTTTTTCAAGTAGTGCTTATTTCGTGAATGGTAACACTTAGCTCATGTCTGATTTGACAGATAATTAGTTTTATCCTTCCGCTGAACGAATATGGTTGTGTATACGCTTGAACAACGCTTCGCTAAGTGGGCCTGCGATCGACTTACAGAAGATGCCGATTTTGCCAAAAAAATCATCTTTCAAATGAAGCTCATTTTGATCTTGGCGGGTATGTAAACAAGCAAAATTGTCGCATTTGGGGCACAGAAAACCCGCACGCATACATTGAAAAGCCGGTGCACCCAAAACGAGCCACTGTTTGGTGCGGATTTTGGTCCAGAGGCATAATTGGGCCATTTTTCTTCGAAAATGAGCAAGGAGTGGCCGTTACAGTCAATGGCGATCGTTATCGGGCCATGTTGAACGAATTTTTGTTCACAAAAATTGAAGAGGAGGATATTGGCAACATTTGGTTTCAACAGGACGGCGCTACGTGCCACACAGCCGAAGCTACACTCGATGTTTTGCGCCCTGTTTTTGAAGATAGCATTATCAGCCGCAGAGCTGATGTCGTTTGGCCACCTCGGAGCTGCGATTTGACACCGTTGGACTATTATTTGTGGGGTGCCGTCAAAGATAAGTGTTACGCCGACAAGCCAGAGACAATTGACGCTTTAAAGGACAATATTCGTGAAGCCATTGGTCAAATACAGCTGCATACAATCGATAATGTGCTTAAAAATTGGACCGATCGTGTAGGCTACTGCATGGCCAGCCGCGGAAGCAATTTGAATGAAATTATTTTCCATTATTAACCGGAAGGATTGTACTTTCAAATAAAAAAAGAAATTTGAGAAAATATTCAGTAGTTTTTTTTATAGCATTTTCAAAAAAAAAAAAAAATTATTTGGCGGACCCTTTATAAATTTTCCAGATATTTAGGAAAATTCGTTCACATCATGGACATCAAGATTGAAAAAGGTTCGACCTGAGAGGTTTAATGCAAAGCTCATGGTCACTATTTTTCAATTTTAACTGCTTAATGCACCATGAATTCTTGTCAAAAGAACATAGAGTCAACTAGGAGTACCAACAGGCATAATACAACACCATTTACGGCAAGCTGTAATGCACCTATATACATATATTTCTTTCACGCAGGTTCAAGAGTTTCGCGTTTGTCACACAATCTGGACGCGGTGCATATGGTTTCTTCTCTCCGGAGGTGGTTGTCCTAGATAGGGTTCGAGAAATTCGACTGAATTTGTGCGTTGGTTGTAGTTCACAGTAACTTTTTTTTGTTTCCATGTAATTGCACACTCAGAGTATGAATTTTAAAGTGATCTTATACTGCTAGTGTTATGCCTTCGTCAGCATTTTTTTTTTGATCATCTTTCATTCAGAACTCTCGCTTTCAAGCCATGAAATGCAAAAAACCCTTGGTTTGATAATGAATGTTGCTTGAGAATAGAAAAAGAGGATCACACGTTTCTGAGAAGGAATAAAATGAATACGAGAAGCGCAAGGAAAAATTGACATGGAGAATGGGAATGACAGGAATGGCGTTCGAAAGTTTTATCGAAATGAAAACAGACATGAGAGTTCTATTCAAACAGAGAGGACAATTTGTGGCGATCGACTTCACTTTCACCTACTTGGACTGCTGCTCGTTTCTATGGTGACAAATCGCGGCACAAAATCGATCGGATTCCTATTGAATTGGTCTAAAGATTGTTGTGAAAACCAATTGCATATTTGCTTTTGATCGGCATTCAGTCAATACGCCACTGATCTTGCGCAGAGATTTACCTCCCGAATTTTTTGTGCAGGATGTTTCGCATTCTTTCGATATGCCCACAGCCTCAGCTATCACATTCACCTTCGCTCGCGTATTGTCCAACACGATATCATAGACTTTTTTGATGGTTTCCGGTGTCCTTTAGGTGGGTCGCCTTTGAGTCATGTGCAACCACGTTTTTATTCAGATATCCATTTTTTAACGGTTAACATCGAAGGAGTAGAGCTTGTGCCAGCTTCTGGTGAATTTTCTATTCAAGTTTTTCAATCTTAACAAAAAGCACACAAAGCGTCTACTTCAGAGCTTCGTGTAAACAAACTACTTGAGAGAGCAAGTTGCAAATTGCCATACGAACCTAGGCAACAAATACACATTTTTGCTGATTGGAATGCTATCTCTTTGTCAGGCCGAAGGCCGAGAACTTTTCGCCTTACCCTTGTATAATAACATCCAAATACAAAAGTTCTATGATAAGATTAACCATCAAGGATAGGATTGATTCCTAAAAAAAATACAGCCTTATGTACGTTTGATTGCCTTTTATCTTCCCATCACTATATAATTGATCCAGTGCTGCCATCTTTCTGTTCTCAAAGCACCTTCGTAGGATGCCTTAAAACACAACTTCTAATTCTTCTTCTTTTCCTTTTTCCGGCGTTGTTATGGTCAGAAGTGTAGGACCATAACCTTCCCACTTAACTGCATTCCTACTGGTCCGCTTGTGGGGTCCGCCAAAACACAACTTCTAATTGAGTTAGCTAAATATGGTCTTCATAAAACAGCCCAAATGTGATATAAAAAAATGTTGAAAAAGAAAGTGAAACCAACGAGCACGCCCCTCAGGAATTCTTGCATACGAAGCTCTTTATTTCAGAATTAAAATCTACACCCAGCTATACACAAGGCGATATATGATTCAGTAAAACACTGTGCCCTCCACCCCCGTTTCATATTTACTCCCATCTCCATAAGCCCACTATAGTCAATACACAAACAATGGAAATCCCAGTCTCATACATCGCTAAGAGTAAAAAAAAAAATGAAACGCCGGTGAACAATCAATTCCCATCGCTAACGATGACGCCGACACAATATACACAAAATGATTTCAGTCCATAAAACACTAATGGCAACAAGATTCCCGTCAGAAATGACTTTGAAACCCTGCACAGTCCTTGGCCAGACATAGGCGTCGCATCCAATATGCGAGAATGAGCTATTCACATTCGACGCGGGAGCCGGAACATTTTTATTTTTTATGTAACAGTTGTGCGCATTCCCATCGTGAGCGATAAGATGAAAATGCTTCAGCGAAGTAGTGTCGCATTTTGATTTCCTTTCGCGTCTTTAAGATATAATTGATTGAAGATGACAAATACTTTTGCAATGATAAATGCCTGGCATGCTGTCACGCTACCATGTAGAGGATGCGTCCGACGTCAGAGTGCCGTGAGTGAACATCACACGTCGAAGTGCCAGAATCGGTTGGAGTCTTGATTTGAGATTATGACGTGTGGGAATAAGTTACGCTATTGTTTGGAGGCATTTTCTCACGTGGCACGTGAATAGGCAAGTTAATGCACTTGGCGATGTGGTCGCTAAATTACGTACGAACAACTGTTGAACGCGAACTCGAATCAAAGGAGATAATTCTTGTAGAAACATTTCAAGAACTGACGACACTCATTTCACTCCATGCTCTCATCATTTACATTCCTTCGGTTGTAGAACCTCCACCGGACTCCGATAAATAATCGCAGTTCTGACAGTAAAACAAAACGTAAGACTTGTTTGTTATGGTCTGGATTACACACTTATTCCAGCGTGCATTTGCCTAATGGATATCGCTCTTATGACTCATAAAACAATTATTCTGCGGCTTCAGCCTTATTTACGGAAATGGAGCTAGGCGCACCTTTTTGTAAAATACGAAAGGAGGAATAATTAAAACAACATTTTATGCCTACTACTAGAGCTAGTGGAGCCTTTACTGTCGTGTAATAAAATGACTGCGTGTCCATAAAGACGGGGATTGATGACCTAATTGTTTACTCTGCCTAAGAGGAACTAATCTCGGATGGAGGTCTCGGTGATTCACTTTAAGAAATCGATTAATGTGATTAAGTTATAAAAGACAACTCGTCAGTTGATAAATTGGTAATAAATGTGTCTAGACGGAGAGTCGACATGAATAAAACGATCCAAATTTTATTTATCACCATTTTCCTTAAGGGTGATTAGACATTGCCTTCACTTAGATCCAGTGTTTCTCCAGGAAAGCTTCCGTTGTCACATACGGTAGTTGTGCTCGAAACAAACATCGTCCTCGTCCATGTCCAGTTTTTCCTCGACATTTCACGCCCAATTTACCGTACATTTCATTAATTGCGATGGTGAGCAGTCCTCCACTGCTAGTATTCATGCGATGATTAGTGACGTGTCGCCATTTTTAGTCCAGTAATATACCAGAGCTAGGACTTAATCGATATTGAGAACTGTTAAAAGAGCGATTCAGGCGCTGATTGTGCCTGGACTCCCCACTTATAGTCATCTGGATGGCGCCATAGTCCGGGATAAACCTGGACCTTAACCAACAAGTCTTTGCAACCACCAAGATCTACAAATGTCCATCTGCTTTTAGTGATCCACCTACTCGTATGTCCTTAGATGGTTAGTTTAAAAGCGGTAATCTTCTTCTGGGGCGTTTTATAGCGTTGCTTTTGAAAACTTTTCGGGCCAGAGATATGGGTGGGGTTCATTCGCCCAGCGTAGCTTGGCTATTTGAGGCATTAGATCCGATGACGCTTAAACCAGCCCAATGTTGGTGTAAAACCCGTAGTAAGTGTTGAATCGCCCCCTCGATTCTCCTTCAATGCAATCGGGATAGACGGTAGCACGCATAATCTCTCAAGAAACTGGCAACGTGCATCTATCACTCGCACAGAATGTCCCCATCTTCGGTGTCCTCGTAGTCAGAAGTCCGCGGGCAGTGGCTCTGGAAGTAACCGCTTGAGGTACGGAGATGTATAAAACCTTGCAAGTTCCTATATTCGGCTTGGTGGCAACATGCGCTCCGCCATCTGTCCCAACTGCAAATCCTGGATGGATATTTTAAGCAACATCAACAAGAAGTTTCGTGCAAAGATTGGCACAATAGTGCTGGCTAGCATACCACAAAAGCAAAAAACAAGCAAAGCACCCCAACGCTGCGTATGCCGATAGTTTCCGAGATCTAGGCGTTTCGGCAAGGTGGTCATTGACAACAGTATTCTTCTTGTTTCTTCGAGTGGCGTGCTGTTTCGAAATCCAAATGCGAATGCATGACTGTTCCCATCTGTGAGGAAGACACGTGAATCCGATCACAAGTAAATGGAGGTTAAAGGGTCTTACCTGGAAGTACTTGGGTATGACCTTCAAGTTGTTCTTCTTGTAGAAGTGTTTCGCATTCAACAACAACCGCATTTAAAGAATTTTCAAAACTTTTCGAAACTCTTCGGTGAGTTCGGTCGCAAGCATTGTGATCCTTCGCCCTTGGTCTTTCTTTCGATCTGCAAAAAAAAAAAAATGGATTAGTCAGCGCGACTCACAACAGCTGGAGCAAATGACTACTACAGGTTGTCAGATTACTAAAGACGACATCAAGGTGGATCGGAGACTCATACCGGTGACTAAGCCCAGTGTTAGCCGCGAAACTTTCATTAGATTTCACTGCTTGTACGCAGATTTTTAAACCGCACTGAGAGATCTGTATACGAGTAAGTGAAAACGTGCTCTCTTCTGTCCCGCCGGCAGTACTTAAAATCACAACGGGTGAAACATTGGTTTTAGGTCCACGGTCTCTCTTTCTCGGATTTAGTCTTTGTCTTCTCCGTGGCTGACTAAAATGTTGGAAATATCTTGGCTGGATGGTGGTAAGCCACCGTACTCCCCGTCCTCCTCTTCCTCGGATCCGATATCGGTTTCTTCTTCGACGGCGAATTTGGGTACCAGAGGACCTCTTCCTCTAAAAGAGGTGTTCGCCTCGTCCTCCTTCCCATCGGAGTCGACGTCTTATGATAAGCTCCGTACTTCCATTACCAAGATGATAATGATCTTCTATAAAGTTAATACAGCGTTTGATCTTTATCATGTTGACGGGCATCAGCAGCTTTAGATTGCAGATAATTAATTGTCGTTATAACAACCCATGGGGGATCATGTTGTTTTTGATCGGATACTCTAAGTTTAACTATATTTCTTGTATAGCTCTTTCTTTATGCTTTTCGGCTTAAACCTATCTAATCCATTTTCGTATGACTACATTTCAATCATTCTAGTCTTAAATGTAATCAGGTTGGCTAGCACTCGTGTTGAGCGACTGGGCTTCTCCTTCACGCTCACTCTGACAGCCCGAGACCTGACCAAGACTCATGATCGGAGTATGCTCTCATAGTATCTATTATTGGGGTAGTAAACGCCACAGATCAGGTTATTCTCGCTCTAGCGATATGCTTTCGGGTCATTTTCGCACGAAAATTGTCGTTTTTAGAACTGCTCCTTCGTACAGGACCTTATTAGGGTAATATTTAAACTTAATGAACTAGGACTCTAGCGTACTGTACTGGACGTACGTACTGGACAAAGGCATAGACAAGAACAATTCCTGTACGGAAAAACTATGCAACAACAACAATTATTGAATGAAAGATGATCAAAAAAGCGCTGACGAAGGCATAAGACTCGCAGCATAAGATCACTTCAAAATTCATACTCTGGGTGTGTATTTCCAATATTACACCTTAATGACATGGAAACAAAAGAGTTACTGTGACTATTGACTATTGAGAAAGAGGCGCCTTGTCATACGGAAGGCTTTCTTAGTTCCGGAAGACAAGAGTCTGCATGTCTATTGAAATATTGATCATGGCCAATGGTTGTCCATGTTATTTTTGATTCACTGGTTTGAAGGACCTACTATTTAATGCCGATATTGAACGGCGAATTTTGAGATTTTTCCACTGCGAGATATGATTTCAATGATTTGGCTCTTGGGGGAATTGCACCCGGCGTCAACGGCAAAATATCAACTTTTATATATCAATATTGACGTTTAGACCAAGACGTTATTAGGATGTGTCCATTTTTGATGATAGACACTAACTTCAACGATTCGTCGATTTTTCGCTGTGTTTATCTAATCACCTAAACATCGTTCTCATGACCTACATATCATGGCACCACTTTATTACTGACCTAAACAAAGCTGCGTAAATTCTTCATCGTAATCCTGTATAACCTGTCAAGGCAAAGTCTAAATATAGCTCTCTCTAGCACGTTACCATGCTTTTTGATAGTCAATCACTTATTTCAACCATCCATTTTTTGGACATCAAAAAGATAACAAACCACTTGTAAAGTGTCCCTACTCCAACATTGGCAAATTATTGTCATACACTGATTCAAAGACTTCATGCGCTTCTTGGAATTTATTCGTGTAAATAGAAAAAGAAAACATCAGGGCGTTGTTCAAAATCTATCATACGCGGTTAAGACGTCAAACACGATCTCTATCTTCCGATTCTGGAAACCGACTGAAATATTGTAACAAAATAGCTCGCGACCTCATGATCTGTAAGCATCTAGCAAGCAAATTATAGAGATGCGATCCCTTAACTCTGTAATTGCTGTGTGTCATCATGGTAGGGTCACTAGATCGTCTATGGGGCGATTGCTTGAACCAAAAGAATCGACTTGACCAGAGCGAAGAAGTCACTTGATAAGGTTCAAGTCTATTGGGGACATCGCTGTTGTACCTGACGAAACTTCAACTTTCACTAAGCATTATTATATAAGCATGTGTGAAAGAACAAGGTCAGCAAGCATAAAGAATTAAAGAATTGAGCAGGAACTGGGTACATACAACCAGAGTATCGTCCAGGTCTGTATGGAACTTAAAAAAGTTGCATACTAACAGGGTTTCTCACCATATCCTGTAAGCTTAAAGGTTCATTGAAGAAGGGTTATTATTAAGCCCGGATCTTGCAATACACATTTGTCGTTAAGTATGGAAATAACGCAAAGTCTAAAGAAAGTGCCAAATTTCAGGAGAAGTTCTCCAGTTCTAACCTCTTCTGAAATTCGAAAAAGAAAAGAAATTGACAAGGAGAAAGAGCGAATCTCGTTATATTTTTGATATAAACCAATCGTCAAAGGGATGATCCAAAAGGGCGTTTCGTCTACCTAAAACTAACAAGGAAATACAATAAAGCCTAAAACCGCGATACACTTAACTCAGAAAAATACTTGCACCTCTTCTTTCTATTTTCGTTTTATTGCCTAATAAATACCAAAACAAGCGAATGTGCGAACCATACACCATGATTCCGATTTCTGATTTATTACATTTAATAATTCAAAAATGCAGCTAACTGTCTTAAATGAATTTATGTTTACCTTTAGGAAAGAAAGCCTCACTCGGTGGTGCAATATTTACATTTTAAAAGTGCGAAACCAACATTCTTTCAACTTATTCCAAACAAGACGTGTATCTCACGCTAGTTTTCCAGCTCATGTGGGCGGAATTGGCGTCATGGAAAATATTGTATTCTCTACCTGCCGTCTTGAAGCAAATTTTCACGTGGGGAATAGCACTACTAATTGTATAACAAGGCGCTGTTTTAATGATGTTTTCGTCTTTTATCGGAACAATTTTTAAGGTTTTTAAGGCTCTATTAGCAATAATGTCTGGCGTGGCGGTGAAACACCTTGAAATGGGCTACTTTCGTGCACGAAATATCTTCTTTGACTTATTGTCGGAGATATACGTATGATCAGGGTGTCGCACGCCAAAGTCAGGATTTTCATATTAAATTAAGAAAAAATTAAATAAAAATTTTGAGAAAAAGAAAAGTTTTTCTATTAGAAAATAGGCATGATGCAGGTTTAAATTTTTGAACATTATGTCTTCAAATGATCGTACGAGGGTGGTCAGATAAGTACTTAGCCTCACCGTCAGATGGCGCCAGTATCGCAAGAACATATTGTGTAGTACAATACATTCTAGTAGACGGCTACTGTCGAAATTTCAGCCGGATCAGACTAGTAGTTTTGTTTTGACCGCGTGTGGAAGCGGGAGTGTCCGCGGATTTTAGAAAAATGGAAAAAGAACAATATCGGTCGGTGATTCGATTCTTGTTTTTGGAAGGGAAATCGCGCAGCGAAATCAAAGAGCGTTTGGATGCTGTGTACGGTGACTCTTCTCCTTCGATGGCGACCATCAAAAATTGGTTTAACGAGTTTCAACGTGGTCGCACGTCGGTTTTTGATGAGCCACGTCCAGGTGCCCCGAAAACGGCTACCACGGAGGATAACGTGACAAAAATCCACGATCTCGTATTGGCAGACCGCCGATTGAATGTGCGCGAGATAGCTGAGACAGTAGGCATTTCAAAAGATCGCGTGGGTCATATCTTGCATGAAATTTTGGGCATGAGAAAGCTGTCGGCGCGATGGGTGCCGTCACTCAGGACAACAAGCGCAACCGTGAGACCATTACAGAGCAGTGTTTGACGCTGTTTAAGCGCAATCCGAATGAGTTTCTGCGTTGTTTCGTGACAGTCGAAGAAACATGGATCCACTGGTACACACCAGAGACCAAGGAACAGTCGAAACAGTGGACCTCACCCGGCGAACGTACTCCGAAGAAGGCGAAGACTGTCCCATCGGCCGGAAAGGTGATGGCCACCGTTTTCTGGGATTCACAAGGTGTGATCCACATCGACTACCTGGAGAAGGCCAAAACTGTCACAGGGCTGTACTATGCCAAATCTTTGGGTCGATTTGACGCCGAATTGAAGAAAAAACGGCCCCATTTGGCGAAGAAAAAAGTGCTCTTCCACCATGATAACGCACCGGCTCACATCTCCGCCCTCGCCACGGCCAAATTGGTCGAATTGGGCTACGAACTGCTGCCCCATCCACCGTATTCTCCAGATTTGGCCCAGTGCGACTTCTTTTTGTTTCCAAACTTGAAAAAGTCACTCGCCGGGCAGAAATTTCAGTCGAATGAGGAGGTCATTGCCGCCACGGAGGACTACTTTGCAGATCTCGAGAAAACGTATTTTCAGACGGGTTAAAGAAGTTGGAGCATCGCTGGGTCAAGTGTATCGAGCTAAAAGGAGACTATATTGAAAAATAAATCGCCATTGCTCCAAAATGTTTGCCTTTCTTTTATAGGCTAAGTACTTATCGGACCACCCTCGTATATTGCATAACACGCCAGATCATGCTTGCTTCATGATTAATCTTCTGCCCTCTTTTACGAATTAGCTTTTTGTTCATTCGAGTCATATACATACGAGTATGTCTGATGTTGCATTGGAAACAGTCCCAATTTGAGATCCCTACTTCAATCACATACGTCGAACTGAACTGTCATCCCAGACTGTATACCCAGTCTAGGCCTTGATACAATTTTTACTGAAATCATTACCTTTATGCTTCTTTGTCGTGGAAAAGATTTCTGTTGTTAGTCATTTACAATTATGGAATGAAACGATATCAAAAATCATCTCTTTGTGATCGGCTTATATGGCAAGGGTGATAACCTTCGGACTTGCGGCCGCTACGCATTTTGTTTATTTTACTAATAAATTATTTGATGATACTGGCAGAGTATGTGATCGTCAAAGATCCGGCCGTCCACCTAATATGATGACTCCGGGAGTCATAAGAGCCGTGCAAGCGCAAATCAGACGTAAATCACTTAGAAAATAGATAATCTTGTGGTGGGAATAGAATACTTCGCAAAAATCCATGTTTCGCACAGACCTTGAGCCTATAAATGTGATAGATGGTGAGGAGTCGGCTACGTTGACATAGCCAACCTCCATTTTTGTGAAAAAGAAGTCAAAACGTTGGCAAAGATCTACCACACTACTGTTGTAGAGGATGTTATTCGCAAACAAGCACTGGACATTCCAACAAGATTTTGCTAAAGCCCATAAGGCGAGACACTTAAGAGTAGCTAAAAAAATGTACCCGAATTTAAAGGGAAATACAATGCAACGCCGTTTAAGTGGCTGCCTCGACTGGCTTCGCAGTAGCGCATTCTGTCACCCCAATTTTCCAAGGCCTTATTGATGGTTGTTGATGGTTTCGGGCTGTAGCTCACTGATTGCTTGAATGATATTGGCCTTAAGTGCTTGAATCGTTTCCGAATTGTTGGCATAACATCGGTCCTTTAAGTGTTCCCCACAAAAAAAGTCGCAGCTCCGAGGCAGCAAATTGAGATCGCTAAGACTGCTGATAACACGATTTGGTGCGCAAAAGATCGATTGTGCCATGGCGCGCCATCCTGAATGAACCAGAGGTCGTCCAAATCTATGTCTTCAATTCCAGTTAAAAAAACAAGGTCGGTTAACATGGCTCTGTCACGTCCACCGTTGATCGAAACGTTGTTCCCAGCCTCATTTTCGAAGAAAAATGGTCCAATGATCACTCGGCCAAAACTTCTTATTAAAAAACGCACTATTTGGGCCACACAGCACTCATTTTGGAAATAAGTTTTCAATTTTTTCCCAACGTTGTTCAAGCGTAAAGCGACTCATTTCGTTCCGCAGAGATATGATACTGACTTTCTGTCAAGATTTCGACCGGGAAACAGCTATCAGTGTCAAAATAACCTATGATTAAAAAAAAACACTAGATGGCCCACACTTTCCGATGAATGAGCTCCGTAAATCCAGTGATGATGGGATGCGTCTCTGGTCGTGCTTTAATGCAAATGGCTGTCATATCTAATGAAGTCTTCCCTAACTTGCAGCTAGAGATTTGACAAACAAAATGAATAAATTTATTATCAAAAGAATCAGCGCGCTGTCATTTGGCATGCGTTTTTCTATATATCAGTATTTATGACTAGACTGGACTAGGGTCTTTTGATGACTTGGCAGTTATCTACATTTGAACCTCGTGTCTTCGGCGTCGGAGGCCAACACACTACCCATTGAGCCGATTTAATTTTTTATTTAGACAGTTTAATGGTTTTCAGCAACAATTCGAAAACTTTTTTAAGGTGTTGATGATTGTTCCTTATTCAGTTCCTCATTCAAGCAAAATATTACTTTTTTAAGGGAATTCAATACAAATTTCGAAAAGACTTGGATTTGCTCAAATAGTGTAGAATGGTAGGTTGACGAGGTTTGTTCAAAAAGTAAGGTGACTTTTAATTCTTCTTGAAAAATACTTATTTATTCGTCGATATCAATTATGTCGCCTTCAAAGTAATCCCACTCAGACTTAATACACTGGCGCCAGTGCTTTTTCCAATCTCAAATCTCTGTCCTTTCCTGGGTCTTTTCAGATTTGGGAAGGGATAAATGGCGCAGCAGACCAAGCTCGATGGCTGAGGCATGACTATGACTGTTTTTTTGTTTTCAGGCCATTGTAATCGAAGAAAAATGAGACAAATGTTCACATTTGACCGAACTTGGCGTCCTTTTTTTGATCTTGATCACTACTATTGGACTTTGATTTCGACACCATAACCGCATATCCATGTCACTAGTGATGGCCCTTATGAGCAAATCTGGATCGTCATTCGCGTCATACAACAGATCCTAAGCGATGCTTTCGGAATAAACTTCGTAGACACACGTTTCACGTCCAAAATATCTGAAAAAAATTGGCATGAGCCAACCGATCTGCCAATATCCTTAGCAACTTCTCTGATAGTAGTTGGACGATATTCTTCATAACAATTTTTTTTCACTGCTTCAATGTTTTCATCCATTGTTGACGTGTTGCGTCCAGGCCGCGTATAGTCATTAACATCTTCTCTGTCTTCTGTGAAGGGTTTGTACTACTTAAAAACGTTCTTTTTTTTATTTTTGCTCAGAGTAGACTCGGCAACTGCGACAATCAATATTTCAAGTACGTTGGAGTACAAATTCTTTGATCCATTTTTTTTCATAGCAAGAAGGTCCCTAAGCTCACCAAATCAGGTCTAATCTGTGAAGAACAAACTAAATATTCAAAATGGCTGACCAATATTCCATATGTTAGGGGGTATGTGACCAACATAATAAAAAAATATCGAAAATGGAATGTACTTAGCTCTAAAAGTCACCTTATTTCTTGAACGAACCGCGTACTTCCATTTTACTAAAGTTAGTAAGAGAAACGCGGTTCGATACTTCAAATTCCTTGCAATAAATTGTTATAGTCAAGTCTTATTACTCTGTCTTCATCCTCACCAATTGTTTCTTCCACCTTATCATAAAAGAACGTATTTAGTGCAAATGATTAGATATCGACAGACAAACGTTCACCTCCGGAAGCCCCGCAGAGAGAATTGAATTCGCATACTTATCGAAAATGGCTCCATTTTGTTTAAGTTATTTCACAATTTTGTTTGACTGTTCAACCGGATTCAAATTGTATTACCTAGGGGGGGGTCGTATTGTCAGTCCGTGACTCCGTGACCTATCCTAACCGCTCGGATGTCATTGATAAATCACAATGTTTCATGCTTATCCGCCCCAAGTTAAAACAGCGTTAGTAGGACGACACATAATCGCATTACCACCGAGCACGCGAAAATCCCAACCGTACATTGGCCTCCTTTACCCAGATCACGCCACACCATCCAATGTCATTGAGTTCATATTTCACTGTGAATTACCATTAGCTTCGTCATTTCTATTAAACTTTCACTTCCAAAGCAAACTCTCGACATGCGTTGTTTCTTCGCATATCACTTAATCACCGCTGACCAACATACTCGTGTGTATGGAAAGCATGACTCACCGGCTCTTCCAGCAGGTAATCAAGCACATTTACCCAGAATTGAATCGAATTAGAGCGCCTGAAGAGAGTCTGATCTGTTTTACTTGACTCAACTGAAAACCGACAGCAGACGTGGGAGTTGAATTTCGGAGAATTTTTCTTCATCCCCGGCGCTCGAGATTTATCATTTCTTCGACAAGCTTTTCCGATTTGTCGTGTTCTAGGAATTCCCCAGAATTTTTCTGTTGGCACACGCGGCAGACGAACAAATCCTCGGTGAATTGCCAACTCGTGCGTCGCGTTTGATTGGAGGAACATAATCGTTTTCCTGGCCAAATTATTGTTTTAAGTTGTTATGACTAAGCGCCGTTGTCGAGGGGCGACTGGTCGACCGCATCGAGGGAAAACAAACAACCCGACCGGCCGTTGATCAGCGAAACGTGAATTATATTAAATCAGCAAATGCTGACGGATTCTCGCATGTGAGTCATGTGTCATTGGTGGCTTCTGTGTAAATTTCAATTGAATGTTTACGACTGGGAAATGAAAATGAATGAAGGGCGAAGTGGTCAAATTGCTATGACTGGGACGCACTGTCATTGTGTCGTTAGTTAGCAGTTCTGGTTCTGCCTATAAATTAGCCTGTATCAGCTTCCTCCGTTTTAAAGTTCGAATTTACCTTAAAAGATACACAAATCCCATGTGACACACAGTTAAGCGGAAAACAGATTAAATGCCGGTGACATCTGAGTGGCTGATGTGTAATGAATCACCGGCAGAAAACCACAGACACCACCACGCCCAGTCATTTCTCACCTCGCAATCGATGATTCTCGACATCGAATCGAATCATTTCTTCCGAGACAAAGCAACCCAGTCGCCCTTATCCAAATTTAGCGTTCATTCGTCGAGACGCTGCACCTCCATATATAGCGCGTTCGTATGCTTCTTTGTCTACGCGAATCCGAGGTTCGCCGCATGTCGATAGTTCGCGGGGTATGCAAATGTTACCTCCGTCCCAGCACGAACCTAATGAGAGCAATCATCTTTGGGAATAAAGTCAAAGCAAGACCAAGTCGCCGCGCTAGACAAGTGATCATTTACCCTTGGCTCCATTGAAAGATTACTTTTTCACATAAACTGCATGTTTAAGATCCGCCACGAAGGGGCAATGGGAAACAACAATTATTTGTTCGTTTATCTGGAGTCATTACCAGCCCGGGGTGCACCGTCAAGGCGAATAGCTGGAAATATTCCGACGAGTTCACGAGTATGTTGAGTGGTGTGCGCTTATGGATTCTCTGTTTTAATCTTTGTTCGTCGTATGGCGTGTATCTAAAAATAAGCGTATCCATCCACGATGCCCTCCTCTCCCCGGCGTAACGTGTATGATTTGATTTCGTTTTCAACGCACCACCACTCTGGCATCGATAAATCCGAGTGCACAAGTACTCCTATTGATAAAATATCGTTTCCCTCCCTATTTTGAGTGGCTTAGTTGTTGTTTTGTGAAATTTAAATGCTACTGGTGTGGTTGGAGTAGTTCCAACACTTTGTTCAGTGTCATAGTCAGGCACGTCTAGCCGGCTTAACAGCGAATATTACTTTTTTGCATGTCATGTGCGCGAGACCTTAGAGCCGTTGGGGAATTAATTCCGAGCGCTAATGCGGTTGTGTCGGTGATTCTATCCTCTTCGCGTTTTAGCTTTGTTTTTTGTTTTCTTTTTTCGGTTTAATGAGGAAATATTCGTTACCCGTGAGGTTTCGCCGATGGAATGGAGTTGCATTGCGGCAACGGAAGTTCGTTTGATTGTTTTTATTTACTTTTTTGTGGTTTCTCTTTTGAGACGGGGATGATTTTGCTTCCGGTTTCGGGTGAGCGGAAAGAGATTTCGGTCGGATTGTCTAGGTTTTATTTATTTAAGTGGGGTAGGGCTGGGGTTTCAGGGGCAATGTCAATATGTGCTAGACAATCGATTTTCCACTTCAATTATTTTTATGGCCTGACATTAAAAACACGAATAAGAAAGCTCATACTTCATTTCAAATAAAAGGGATTTTTTGAAAATCGCGACAATATCAGTAAAGTCAACAATTTCACTCACCATTGCAAGTCAAACTCTTAATCTACTAATCCATTCACATCCCTCTACTTTGGTGTTCTCTATTAGGTGAGCGACTAAGTTCTCGCTGTTTACAAGAGATGGCGCCAGTCGATTGTGACGTCCAAAACGTCATGAACCAAGCTTAGACATATGGTAAACAAACTGCTTTGACACATTAGTGATTTTGGCTTTGCGTCATATACTTTTGGCTGTGTAAAAATGTCGGATTTTGTGACAAATAATCGTCATTTGCGGGAAGTGTTGCTTTTCTTCTTTCATTCGAAAAAAACGGCGGCTGAAGCGCGTCGAGAACTCCAAAAAGTTTACGGAGATGTTGCTCTAAGTGAAACAACGTGCCGTGATTGGTTCCGTCGCTTCAAAGACGGTGATTTCGCTGTTGACGACCGTTCGCGTGAAGGAAGGCCAAAAACATTCGAAGACGATGAATTGGAGGCATTAGTTACTCGATGAGGATCCATGCCAAACCCAAAAAGAGCTTGCTTCAGTATTAGGAGTTACCCGCCAAGCTATTTCCAAGCGATCGCATGCGTTGGGAATGATTCAAAAACAAGGAACTAGGGTTCCTTGTGATTTGAAGCCAAGAAACGTTCAGCGTTTTCTTCATCGCATCGTTACGGGTGATGAAAAATGGATTCATTATAGCAACTCAAAGAGAAAAAAATCATAGGGATGATAGGGATAGCTCGGCCAAATATTCACGCTGCGAAGACAATGCTGTGTATTTGATGGGATCAGGACGGTGTTGTTTCGAGCTTCGACAAGCAATTCGAACAAAGGAGCAAATATGTTTAAGATAACCGCCCAGAGAAGAAGAAATGCTCAGGAGATTCGTTTCCCAAAGTTTATTAACAATGCTGAAGGCCAACTCCTTGTGGAAGACGAAAAAATTCTCCACAGATGGCGACAGTATTGCGAGGAACTTCTGAACGAACAGTTTCCCCGAGTGTACTTTCCAAGAGTCGCCCCGAATCATGCCGAAATATCCGACATCACAGTCGAAGAAGTTCGGTACGCGGTTAAAAACTCCAAGAAAAGAAAAGCTGTTGGGCCGGACGGGATACCCTCTGAGTTCTGGAAAAAGACGGGACACATCGGGTCTAGATGGCTCATGGTTCTTATCTCCAAACTTATGAGAGGCGACACTATGCCTAATCAATGGAGGGAAAGCTATCTTCTTCCTTTGCACAAAGGAAAGGGTGATACGCGAAATTGTGATAACTATCGTTCTGTCAAGCTGATGTCGCACACCATGAAGATCGTCGAACGGGTGTTAGATAGCCGACTGCGGAAAATAATACGACTATTTGATGACCAGTGCGGGTTTGTCTCGGGTAAATCAACAACAAATGCAATCCAAAGTATAAGGGTCATGATGGAAAAGCATCGTGATTCGTCAAAGGACTTGCATATGGTGTTGGTTGATTTCGAGAAGGCCTTTGACCGACAACCAAGAGATCTTTTATGGGTAGCGCTAAGACAAAAAGGAGTTCCAGAAACCTACGTGCGAGTGATCATGGACATGTACAAGAGAGCAACGACAAGAGTAAGATGCACCGCAGGAGTCACCGAAGAGTTCGCAATCAAAGTCGGTGTACACCAAGGGAGCGTCCTCAGCCCACTGCTCTTTATAGCAGTCCTTGATTGCTTGCTTGAAGGAAAAGTGACGGACCCCAATGTGCACCAGCTATTCTTTGCTGACGATGGAGCCATTATAAGTGATGATCAGGCGTCCCTACAACGAGCACTTGATGTGTGGTTGGACATTTTTGAGGGACACGGGTATCGTATTAGTTCAAAGAAGACAGAGTATCTGTGCTGCCCGTTCTCTGACCCTCATCAGCCTATCCCAGACATTTACTTGAATGGAAGAGTGCTTCCCAAGTGTGAAAAGTTTAAATATCTGGGATCTATGATTAATAAAGAAGCAACTTGTGATGACGACATCAACCATCGCGTAAGCGTAGTGTGGATGAAGTGGTGGGAAAACTCCGCCATCTTCTGTAATCGAAAAATGTCCCCTAAGCTGATAGGAAGGCTCTACACTTCAGTTGTACGTCCGGCGCTCACATACGGTTCACAATGCTGGACAATGCACAAAAAGTATGAGAGCAAATTAACGGCAGCTGAGATGAAGATGCTTCGCATGATAGCGGGAGTAACAAAGCGTGACAGAATTAGAAGTTGACATGTTGACTCTTCTCTTTCGATGGCGACCATCAAAAATTGGTTTAACGAGTTTCAACGTGGTCGCGGTTCGGTTTTTGATGAGCCACGTCCAGGTGCCCCGAAAACGGTTACCACGGAAGATAACGTGACAAAAATCCACGATCTCGTATTGGCAGACCGCCGATTAAAGGTGCGCGAGATAGCTGAGACAGTAGGCATTTCGAAAGATCGCGTGGGTCATATCCTGCATGAAATTTTGGGCATCTTTTGTATACTGTAACCTATAATCGTCATCATTTTGTGGCATTGTGCGACAATATGATGACGATTCCGGTCTTGATTCTACTATACTAGGGCTAACAATTAATTTTAATACCTCAGGACATATTTTTTCCTGTTTTTTTTGGGCATATCTCGAAGGCAGTTGATCAAAGGATCAGATGTTATAATTAACATGGTCAGTAAGTCTCTATTCGTGGCAGCACGCGAGCACTTGCGAGCGAGCCTCCTCGGAAAGCTGCCCAATTGGAAGCAGTGGCGCTTTGATGACCTCTGTGCCGTGAATTAATATTTTATGCACAGTATCAGGCATACAGTACAACGAATAGGGACTTAGATAATGTCTTCTGGTTTCAAGACAAAATTTCTTAAATTCAACTAAGTTAATCTGGAATCCAGAAGACAGTGTCCTCAAAATAATATCAAATATTTTGATAATTGTAACATCTAACCCTGTGATCTGAGCACACACCTCAGCATTCTTAAAAAAGCGACGTGCTGTGTTTCCGTCATTTGGAGAACCAAATTCTGGCTTTGGTTTATCTCCCATCTCATTCTTAAATTTCAGCTTAATTTCGTCGGAACGAGCCTTGACATCTGCTTTGTCTTGAAACGCTTTGTCTTCGTCACTTCTGGCCTGCTATTTCTTAATATTCAACTTGTAGATGATATGTAAGAGGCATTCGAAGCAACGAATCCAAGCATGAAGTGTAGACAAACCCAAGCCAACATTTTCTTGATTACTGTTAAACTTCACGGGGTCATCGCTCATCGTCTTGGGGGTGGCGCCCCAGATGAAACACTTCTGAGACGAACGTAAGCAAAAGTTCGTGTTTCACAGAGATTTGATTTTGTCACCAAATTTGACAAGTGTTGGAAGAAGAACATTTATTTCTTGTTCGATGAACTTGTTGGGAGCATATTGCTGATAGCTTCATTCTGAGCTAGCACTAGACGTTCTACAGTTTTATTTAATAAGGCTTGCAATTTAATTCAGCACGAGTTTCCGTTATAGAAATGTACTCCTCTGCAGGATAACAGGCTTGTTTGAACTTAACTAAACTACAATATGACGGAAGCACATTATGTCCTGCCTTCATGGACCACTTCTTAGTTTGTTTGTAAGAATGCGTTTTTGACTTAGAATCTATATAGTAAGCTAAAGCTTCGTCACTACTTAACTGCCTAGGATTAACGGAGCTAGTATTTTTGGACTGAACAATATTTTCTGGGCTTTCACTAATGTCTCTAATCACATTGGCAATCTTCATTTGTCCTGAAGCAATTTCGGCAGCATTCACCAATAACACTGCAAATTTCTACCAAATCCACGACGCTACGTTTCTTCGTCTTAAAAGACGATTCCTCGAAAACTTTTCGAGGTTTTCTTGCCGGAATCACAGCCGCACTCGATGTCGAAGGTTGTGGCTTAAAAGAAATCGAGGTAGACTGTATCTCTTCTTTATCCAGCCAATTCTGAAGCCAACCTTTTGGCACCAATCTTGTGTGAAAAGTTGGATATCTTCAACTTTATTTCTTTTTGGCTGCATTTTTGACATTACTGAAAATGTCCCCAAAGCGAAATTTTGATGATAAATGCTTATCGAGTTACAATCATTTTTCTAGTGATTTAACCACTCCTCAAAAAAGACTACCCTTGAAATAGAGTAAACGTGTTCTGAAAAAAAAATAAAAAATAAATAGTTATACTCAAGTGAGCTAACGATATGTAGATATATTTTCACAAAGGACATTGCTATATCTATGATATACATATCTAAAAACTAGCCCGGATAGAGGTATTTTCTGAACGATCAAAATATTGGCTCCCTAAATGATATCCTTTAAAAATGCTCTTTGTTCCGATCACTGCTAAAAGAGCATCGTTTTCACAATTGATGATGTCAAGAAATGTCGTTATTTCTGCATTTAAAGGACGCACCAACTTGTCAGTTCTAGTAATTTCGCAATACCAATATAAATCAAGCTTACCTATTAAAGCTAACTTATTGGCCCCGTGCGTGCTGACAGCACTCTCAGCTAACCATAACAATCAGATAAATATTCTACTACGCCATGTTGTATTCAGTCAACAGGTGGTTGTTTTCTTTTGCGCAATCGGAAATCGTGATTTGCATTTCAAACTCCATCTCCCGTCCCGCAAAAAATCAATGAAACCGAAAAGCGAATTCACGTCGTCATTTCGTGCCAATAAAGGGGACACAGCGCCCGTGTTTTGGTGGAATTAACTGTACGTCACATCGAAGCACCCGACAGACATATCAGAAATTGATTGCGAATTTATATCTCAGCCGAAAGTAGTTACAAATAAAAAAAAGAATTCGATTAGGAAAAGATATCAGAACTCAAATAGGGAACCACCTCAGGAATGAACTCGTTGTGTTTTTATCGAGTTTTTTTTGTTTGCCTGGTGATAAATACAAAATTTTGTCGGCTCTGATTACCGGTGCTTCTAGGGCATGAAGAACATTCTGTTTGTCTTAGATAGGTGGTTCTTTGCATTTAAATTCGCCCGGGATTTTGCCTGTCAGTCTTCAGCGACGTAAGGGTGTTAGCTATCATTTGCCCGGCGACTATCGGTCGCCAATTCAACAAGCAGGTGTGGAGACAAAAGGCAAAATATGGTGTAATATGCGAGAGTTTTGAAACCAGGCCACATAAGAAGGATTTCGAAAATGTATGTTAAATGCAAAGGGCACGGAAGGCAAGTCATCAACGTAGTTTTATGATCGAGTTATGTGTTCTTGTGTTATTATAGCTTCACTCTGAACTTGTTTGCTTTTTTTCTTTTATTATTGTCCAATGTCATCGTCACGTTTTGAGGCTTTTCACCTAGAGTAAATAAACATTCGCATTTCGAAACAACCAGATGCATTGAGTGACTTGTGTCACTGAACTTCACCGACACCGAATGTTCGGCACAGTTTGGACATATACATATCTGACAGATGTTGGCGCAGCCGAATAAAACCAATTAAATCAAAATGTCACACTGACACAACAAACAGAGGAATGCGTAACTTCCTGACGGTCTGTCACAATAGACCGATTTCAAACTGCGTTAAGTCATAATTGCTTGATTTCGTCGGAACTGTAGAACCGCGGGTGTGGATGAGAATTAGATAAAGCAAATGACAATTTTCTAGTAAATTAAACACAAAATCTATGTACTATGTAGGTAGAATGTGCAAATCAAAAAGAACACTGAACTGATTCACTATCAAAGTCGGTTGAAAAGCATCAATTACGACAAATTGGTGAAGCTGTACTCGTGTATTATAGTTAAGAGCTTTGTTCTCTGATTAGTAGTTCTGATACATTTTTCCTACGAAGCCATTGTATTTTTATATCAAATAAAACACAGACATTTGCGATTGGATTGGCTGGGATTTTTCCTGGTGTAGTACACATGTTAAATTTAAGTATGGAATTCGATCTCGTTCATACGACCATCGCGAGCGTGTTTTTAACTATCCATTCCATACATAACGGCCAGAATGTTTGCAATTTAGCGTTAGATATTGCTATGAATCAAAGGCGTAGCGCGTGTGGCCAAGCTCGTTTGGGTGAAAACCCGAATCGGAGTATTAATTTCCGTGTTATCAATCTCTAATCACCGTTTTACTCGCCGAGCGAGAGCTCGGTCGATCTTGTTGTAGGCCACGCTACTCGCACTTCGCTTATATGCGCCGTGTTTATACAAAGAAGGAATTATTTTTGTTTAATTTTCCTGTGCAGTGTAATTTCACAGTTAACGTTATCCCTTGTGAGTATAATAAAAAAACCGCGAACGGGGAGGTAGGGCCTCCGCCCAACTTTCGACTTACAACTCAACGAACATTTTTAAGATTTTAATGATGACTTTATTTCGTGAAGTACAAAACTAGAATGAACTTACAAATCTAACTTAAACGTAATCCAACTACATACTATGCCATCGGGCAGCCTGCGTGTGCAGGTATCATATGCTCGAGGGAACACATCATCCTCGATCATGCTCTTTCATGCATCTAGAAAATGCAAGATTTATTGTTGCATAAATGAGGGCATCTCCCTATTCCTCTCGTCAGGAGAGCGTCTTTGACATCACTTTGACAACTTTGACAACACAACAATTAGTTTTCCTACCCTTGTTGTTATGATCGTTGTTGTTCTAATTTTCTTCTTGTCTTGATGAACTGTTCCTGCGTATGTTCAGCTGACCCACCAAAGATTGTGAAGATTGGCGGATGACTCACTAAAGATTGCCTGAAGAATCACTGAAAATTGACTGAATTCAGGATCTTAAGTGATCAAGAGGATCTAGTTCTTAAATAAATTTGATCTTATAAGGATGTGGGTGGTAATTTTTAAGTAATTTCCAAACGTTGCCGTTCGTGAACTCCACAATGATAACAATGTAAACCTTGACTGACGTTTTGACATTGGTAGATCATAAAAGAAAGTGCAAGGGTGAGATTGTGTCAAACGATAAAATTCGTATGTCCCTATTGAAAATGACTATTAAGTGGAGTTATCTGGTTGTTGCATTGGGGGCTTCATTCCAATATAACACCTTAATGACATGGACACAGAATAAGATACTGTGAACTACAACCAACGCGAGAAATTCAGTCGAATCTCTCGAAACCTATCTAGGACAATCACCCGCGGAGAGTAATGAACGAACATCTTCGACACAAACCATCTGCACCTCGTCCAGGTTGTGTGACAAGCACTTTAAGAGCGTACACTCTTGAACCCGCACGAATTATTGCTTCACGCAAGCGGAACTCCTGATGAACTACGCCATTCTTATCAAAGAGAACAGCAAAACAACGAGCAAAAATTCACATTTGCTTTTTTCTGTCTTGACTGGATCGTCATTCAACAGCTCCTGAGCGATGCTCATGCGACGGAACAAACTTCGCTGACACACGTTTCATGCTCAAAATATCTGAAGAAAACGCATGGCAATCGATATGATAGTGATTCGACGATTCTCAATAACAATTTCACTGCTTCAACGTTTTCATCCGTTGTTGGCGTGCCGGAGCGTCCAAGGCGTGCCTCGTCATTAGCAGCTTCTTGGCCTTCTGTGAAGAGCTTGCACCTATTACAAAATTTTTTTGTCAGAGTAGAGTCGCCAAGTCCATAGTCAACATTTCACGTATCTTGGATCACAGATTTGTGGATCTTAATTTTTTCAAAAATTGCCAATCACACCAAAACCCACTTTACACCACTGCCATCTACCAGTGTACTGTGGATACTTTTCTTGCCAATTTCCTTTTCTTTATTGACTCAACGCTCATTGGAGTTCTTCCTTCGAAATTATGGGTATTAGGGTATTAGACCTTTCACTGACAACGGAGTTGTTTGTCATTAAATTATCATCAAACCTATCAATACCAAGATTATTTGATTGCCAGTGTTCGATATCATTTCGATGATAGACGTGAAGATGGGCTCAGGGTTTATGGCGAATAGATTTGTAAACCTTATGAAGGCAGACCTGTGAGAAAAAAAGTTGTTGCTGATCTTTACCGCTTTCAGGCAAACAACTTGAAATTCTGTGTTTGTATGATTTTTTCATTTAAACGTTATAATTTTAAGTATTTTTACAGATAACACGATTTTGATCGTTAATTATAAACCAATGACAAATATTTTTATCAGCCAAACGCAGTGGCTTACAAAAATAATACATAAATTGGAGGAATTCATCGAAGTGTTATTCCCTCAACCATGATTAGATAACATTCAAGGAACCCTATCAGCCCGTGAAACTTTTCCAAGTCGCATTGTTACCTTTGGTCGTCTTCATTTTGACTTCAAAAATGAATACACAAGATGATTAAACCTTTCTTTTTGAAGACGTCAAGAAATAAATATAAGCAGAGAATGCCTCCAGCATGAAGTGAAAGAGTTATATTAACAAAATGAAATATTGCTACTCACTTTATGGCCAAATAAATTAAGCTGATAAGGGGGTTAAATACATTTCATTTTTCCATGGAATCGATTCGATACAGTTTTATCTATTGCCTTTCAATTTTTTTTCTGTGGTTTCCTATGAACACCAGAAAAAAAATCAGGGACAAGGAGCGTAGAGTAGAAAAATGCAGCAGTGTTACGAGTTGTTATCATGTTTTCAGTTTGCTTAGCAAGTGTTGATAAGGAAAATATCGATTAGGAACGCGTGTGTGTTTGATTAGCAATTGCTCCGAGTAGGGGAATAATGAGTGAAATTAGGACAAGGGGAAATGGAACCGGACAATAATTAAAAATGAACTTTGGCCTGAACTTCCGTCCCTGCAGAAACGAATACAGATGTTTGGCAAGATCGCTCAACGGCGATAACAGCCAATATTTGGTGTTCGAGAAGAATAACCCATTCTAATTAAAAAAAATGAATTTAAGACTAAAAAAGAAGAAAAAAACTTGCATTAAGACGCTCTGACATCTTGATCAGAACGTCCGAGTTTGAAGATCGTTAAGGGCTTCATCCAAGTCCACTAGTATGTGGTATCAAATTGCAAACACAGCGTGGGTCCTTGCCGCAAAAATATTTTGCCAACTGCTGTTTCTCTCAGCTCAAGAAATAGTTAAGTAGTCTCTCAGAAAGGCAAGGTGGCTTTATCAACTCTGTGATGAAGAAGAAGGGGGGTGGTCGTGGTGCAATGGTAATCATCATCGACTGTTGAGCGGAAGGTTTGTAGTTGAAGTCTGTCCATAGTCAAGAACAATTCCTATACGGAAAAGTTGTGCAACAGCATCAGTTATGAATGAGAAGTTATCAAAAAACTGCTGACGAAGGCATAACACCCGCAGCTTAAGATCACATCAAAATTCATACCCTATGTGTGCATTTCCAATATAACACTTTAATGACATGGAAACAAAAGAGTTGCAGTGAACTACAACGCGACAAATTCAGTCGAATGTCTCAAAAATCCTATCTAGGACAACCACCCCCGGATAGTAGTGAACGAACATCTTCGACACAAACCATCTGCACCCCGTCCAGGTTGTGTGACAAACACCATAATAGCGTATACTCTTGAACCTGCACGAACCCTATAAAAAAAAAAGGCCGATGCGAGAGGAAATTTTTGTGGGTGAACTTTTTCTATCAATACAGAATGAATGAGCTTAAATCACGAGCCTTTACTTCGCCAAGTTAGGGGGTATTCGGATACAACGCGGGTTGATCCAAAGGACGGTCCAGCTAGTCCAAACAATATTCAACTCCAAGCTTAGCATACGGCACTGGAGACAGCCAGTGTGGGAACTTTGAAATACATGGTTTATATAATAACTAAGGGAAAGAAGGTCTTCGTTGTATAAGGCCTCAACGGATATCAGAAAGAACTGAAGGAAATTCACAATCAGTAGGTAACATGAACAACCATTAGCGAGGAGAAATTTGACTTGATCAGTATCTTTATTTCAATAGACATGCAGGCGCTTGTCTTGTGGGAGCTAAGAAAGCCTATGGTATGACAAGAGCGCTATTTTACAATAGTAAAATTTACTGCAGTGTAAAAATCATGAAATGCATCGTGGGCCTAATATGGTCCATCATCCGGTGGGGTTTTAGGTTGCGGCATCTTTATACGGCAACAAAAAAAAATCTTGTATTCGAGATACAGCGCGTAATCTAGGGTAGACAGAATGCCAGAGTCGTACTTGGCAGGCACCGAAAAGCACATTTCAAGGGCTGTGACTAACGAAAATAAATTGATTTTCGCGGCTCACCGCCCGCCCCAATTACAGATACCTCGACAGAAATTTTGTGCGTATGCCAAGTGCCGTGGCCAATCTTGTGGCAAAGTTCTTTGAGTTATTTGCACTTTGTATGGAAGTGAAGATCATCCTTTAAAATTCTCCGCAAAGTGGTCCCACTGATGCCTAACTGCTGCGAACGGCGCCGATATAACAAACTTGGGTCTTCTTGAACACTGGCCGTCACAGACTGAATATATGAATTGACGTTTCCAAAATGCTATGACATATGAAAATCGGTTGACAATTGTTGAAGTTATTCGAAGTTTACATCGACCCATATGAGATGGCGCACCCTGTATTAGGGTATTCCCAAGAGACTGTGGGACAACATTTATCGCGTTCAATCCAAGTACAAGGAAATAGGCAGTTGGATGTTGCATGACGATCTGTTTTTGGCTAAATGACAACTATTTTTAGCGTTTAAGAAGAACACCTACAGTCATAAAGAAAGCTTCGACCGATGTCCTGGAGGCAATTCCGACCCTTGAGCATCGGACATGCCTCGACAAATTGTATGATCGCTTACGACGCTGTTTTTTTAGATTTTTATTCGGAGGGAGATCATTTTTAACACGAAGGTTCTGTTTCACATGTGGTGCAGGCAGCAGGGTTGTAACTTAAGTATTGACTGATTTTTGAAAGTCTGTTTAACGTTAAATAATTTGCACGAAATGCAAAAATTTTGTCGTCCATTTCCTTCATTGGACAACACTTCTCTCATATTTGTATGCCGTCATTAAGCATTTCTGGGCTTTGAAACCACCTGCAAGTTTTGCAGACTTCGGAACAAATGCAAATCTGACTGTGCTAAATATGGAGTATAAGGCGGATGCATCATTTTTTCCCAACCGTACACCTGCAACTATGTATATGCAGGTTGTCCAAACCGCATGAGGGCGAGCATTATTATGATGGAATAGAACACCTCTTCGATCAACCAAACCTAACCGTTTCTGGTTTAGTTTCGATTTTAATCTGCACAGCTGTTGACAGTCAGTTTAAAGTACACAGGTTACCTACACCTCAAAATCGATTATTCCCGCCGCATCCCACCATACCCTAACTAACATCTTGAAAGGATGAAGCCCATCTCTGGATATTGTGCTGGTCGATCTTATGGACTAAGTCATTGGTGGCGACGTTTGATGTTATTGTAAAGAACAAATTTCTCATCTCTGGTAACGATCCAGTTCAAAAACGATTCATATTTGTGACGCGATAGAAGCGCAGTGCAAGCTTCGATTCTTTGCTGAAGATTACTTTGCGATATATGATGTGAGATCTCCCTTAGCTTCTTCCCATTTTTACTGACACCTAACTGTAGATGGTCGCATGGTTTACATTGAGTTTGCTTGGCCGCTATAGGAGCAGAGATGCAACAAGGTAATTTTGCTACAAGGCAACGCTCAGCCATATGTTTCAAGCCCTCTCCGATCACCACTTGTTCCATTTAATGGCACATATGGTATTCATATGCTGCCAAAAATAGGCTAGCGATGTGCAATACCTTGACCGATATATTGTTTACGACTTACATACATACTTTAAACAAAGCAATCATTTTCAATTTTGAAATTTTAAATGTGTGAGTAATCAAATAAGTAAATTAAAATTGTTCAAATAATAAGGTGACTTTTTTGAATTTCGCGAGCCACATAAGTCGAGTTTACACCTTTCATGTCTTTCCTTGCAGAGAGCACGAATTTTATGTTTTGAAATCCTATAAGTGGAAGTGAGAGGAAAGATAAAGTAAAAGTTCAGTTCCTCGACACTCAAGGGTATATGGTCATTAAATGTTTTCTGACGTTTTATTTTTTGAATGTTCCTATATGTGTGTTGAGCTTCATTTTCGTGAATGTCGTGAATTCTTATTTTTGGAAAGTGTAGTATCAAACCAGATTCATGAACCATTGTTCAAAGTGTATAAGAACTCTTCACCTTCTATTTGAACAGTCGAATGATGGGTTACTGTATTTAAAAGTGGTCATACAAGTCTCGAAAATGATCCACGTGAAGGACCTTCAAAACCTGCATCATCACCAGAAAAGATAGCAAAGATACAATATATGATTAAGAAAGTTCGTAAGTTAATCGAGAGTGATTTAGTAGAAGTCCTACCCATCTCATTAGGTAGTGTGACCGATATTTTGGCTGAAGTTCTGGGTTACTGAGAGATGTGTGCAAAATAGGTGCGGCATTCGTTAACAATAGAACAAAAAATAACTCGCGGGTTTCTCAACATCATTAACGAGTAGGTAAACGATCATAAACCTAAATCAACATAAGAGGTGGGGTAAGGAATGGTGTGAGCCCGGGTACGGTCCAGAAAGCCAATCCCAATCTTTTGGGATGAAAAAGAAATTTTGTCTGTGGATTATCTCCAAACTTTGCAAACAATTTTTTTTGCAAATGGTTTGTGTCGAAACTGTTCGTTCACTACTCTCGGGGTGGTTGTCCTAGATAGGATTCGGGAGATTCGACTGATTTTGTCACGTTGGTTGTAGTTCACATTCACATATTTTGAATTACAGACTTTCCGCTCAACAGTCGGTGATGAACGACGATGAAGCACGACGACGACGCAGATTGTTATTGTAATTTTTTGGGCCAGCTGGATGTAAAAAGCATCAGATTATATTGAATAATAAAACCATACAATCATGTTTTTCTTACCGACAAACAACCTGATAAATATTTTTCGAGGAAAGTAAAAAAATCACCTTATTTCTTGAATCCCATAAAGCTCTGTATGTTATGAAGATTTTCTTTATGAATCTCGCTAATTTCCTGCAGCACCAAACCAAATATTGTATTTCTCAAATTGTTTCGAAATAATGTTTTCAGTCTTACAAGAGCATGGTGGATAAGTCTGTCCATATGGCTTGCCTTACTCCTCGACTAGATATATAAATATTGTTTTGTAAACAACCTCTTTGTTTTTGTCTGAAAACCAAACACATTTTTTCCTCAAAACATTCACACAGATTTCCTCAACTAATTACAAAACTTTTCTTTTCCGTTTCAGATTCCTCAGATACAAAGAGAACACAGAATCGCGTGTGACATGACTTAATCTTCTATGCGGTATAAACGCAGTTTTTTTGAATAAGAAAAATCTATTTTTTATATAATAAATAAGCAAAGAACAATCATCAGACGCACAAAAGGATTTTCACTTTAAATACTTCTTTATTACCTAATTCTGTAGATATTTTGTATAAAAAAAAACTCGACAAGAGGTTAATTAATTTTTAAAAATAAAAAGTGCCATTAGGTTAAATTTATTTAGAAAAGAATACACTTCTTCCAAAGACGACGAACCCCTAATCCAAATTGGAAGCTCTATACTTAATTATCTATACAGTGTCTTCCGAGAAATAAACAACGCACTATCTAATCGCATTGATGGGGTTCAAAACATATTTTTTCTCTGAGTAAACGACTCTGCACTCATAACAAATCATTTTGGATGATTATTACCACTTGAAAACGGCTTTGAAGAAGGAGAAAAAAAAATCAAAAGAACGAAAGTGAGGTACAGAGGAAACGACATAATCAATCATTCACTCATGCATGCGTTTTTCTAAACGCATCAAACGCACTTAATGCTTTTTCCAGCCGTCGATCCGGTTGTTCTTCATCATTTCACACACTCACTACGGAATGTCGTGGAGAAATCCTATAGCTCCAGATGATAATATACAACCTCCACCCTGGCCGTGTGGAATTTTTGAAAATTTTGAATAAACGATAAATGGTAAGAAGGTTGACGGAAAGACATGAACTTGAGCGAATAGGCGGATAACACTTGGGTGCGTTTCGGAATAAATTGCGTTTTTATTTGTTTGGGATTTATGTGGGGTAGACACGCGTTTGACTGATAATCTCGTGCATTTAGTGTTTATGTAAAGGGTATTCAAGGAAGAAACGAAACTATTTTGGAATAGATTTTAATTTATCCGGTTGATATGTCGAGACGGACAGATTGACGGGATTAGGAGGAGGATTCGAGAATGTGTAAATGGGTCGTTGGGTGAGCGATGTTTTTCGGTGTTGGACGGAATGGTATGCCTAAAAATTAATTCAATTTGTCAGAAATAGTATAAAAGTTAGCATTTTCATTAGAAATGTGAGTTGTGGATTAAGTGGTTTTTTATGGACATAGCAGGGAAATATATTGCTGGAGAATGTAGGTCTTGGAAAGATCTTGGGAAACATGAACAGAGACCAATACGAATCAAAGCAATTCCCTTCATTATTATTTTATTTTACAGGTAATTTTGGGCGTTAGTTCAGCGTCGGTGTAGGAGGATTTTCATTAAAGCCAGACGTTATTTCGACTCAATGAGCAGATTTTTTATAACTTTATCACCAATTTCTACTTAGATGTTTTAATATTGGGAGTACAAATTAAATTCGGTCCGTTTTTTTGTGTTCAAAATTTTTTTTTTTATTGAAAAAACGTAAAAAATACATCACTCAAAGTATTGTCCGCCGGAAGCGACTACTTTTTCCCATCTCTCTGGTAATTTTCGAATACCATCTCTAAAAAATAAATCCTCTCTGGCATCGATCCAATCATTGAGCTATTCTTAGATTTCTTCAAAAGACCCGAACCGGTGACCCCCCAAATCGTCGAAAAAGCCAGTAGTCGGAAGGAGCAAGGTCTGGAGAATACGGCGGGTGGGGTAAGACCTCCCATTTCAGCGTTTCCAGGTAGTTTTTGACCGCTACAGCCGCGTGTGGCCGAGCGTTATCATGTTGCAAAATCACCTTGTCATGCCTTTCGGTCGTTTCTGGCCGTTTTTCACGCAATGCACGGCTCAAACGCATTAGTTGTAGTCGATAACGTTTCCCATCAATGGTTTCGCTTGGTTTTAGCAGCTCATAGTACACCACATCCGTCTGGTCCCACCATATGCAGAGCATGACCTTTGAACCGTTAATGTTCTTCTTTGGCGATGTAGACGATGATGGAACGGGTTCACCAGGCTTTGCATACATAGTATTTTTTCTTCTTGGGGTTATCGTGGTATATCCACTTTTCATCTCCAGTCACGATCCGGTGCAAAAATCCCTTCCTTTGATGTCTTTCAAGAAGCAGTTCCGAGGTGAAAAATCGCCTTTCGACATCTCACGGTTTAAACTCGTACGGCACCCAATTTCCTTGCTTTTGAATAAATGCAAATTTCTTTAACCGAACGGAAATTGTTTGCTGAGTCACTCCCAACGATTCTGCGAGCTCACTTTGCGTTTGGCACGGATCTAGATCCAGTAAAGTCTCCAATTCCTCATCTTCAAACTTTTTGGGCTGGCCAAGACGCTCTTTGTCTTCGACGCTAAAATCACCACTTTTGAAGCGTCGAAACCACTCTCTGCATGATTTATCGGTCGGAGCACATTCACCATAAACTTCTACAAGCATTCGATGGGATTCAGCTGCACTTTTCTTCCAAATAAAAAAGAAAATCAAAACTTCCCGCAAATGCTGTTTATTTAAGACAAATCCGGACATTTTCGAAGAGACAAAAAACAATGTTGTTGTCAGAAACAGAAGCTGATGCACACTAATTATTGCTGACAGATGTCACACCTTTCCAATGAAGTAGGTAATCGCTTCCAAGATCAGCCACAACTTGCAGGTGGCGCCATCTTTTGAAAACGGACTGAATTAATTTGTACCCCCTATACCATTCAAGTTCGTCAAGAGCATGGTGGTTTTTAATCAGCTAATTCGATTCACCATCTATTACCCATCTAGTTATTACTCAATTTATATCCAAAATCGTTTTCGTGGAAGCCTCTTGCTATAGAAATATTTGGCTCATATACCTACTTGTAACATGTAACTGATCAGGAGTAGATTTCAACCTTAGGGAATCCATACACTTTGCTTTTTAAAAACTCGTGAAAGTGACATCTGGTACCATTATTGTCACAACAGAAGCTCAAAACGGAGCAAAGTTAACAGAATTGATCAACCACCTAACCAACAACCTGATGGACAAAATAATAAGACCACCGAAAAAAGGGTTAAAAAAGGGGCCATACGAGTATAATGGGGATAAGATCAGTTTGTAAAAATTCTAACAAATTACAATAAACACTAAACTTTTCTTGGTAAAGACTCGATCACTGTACGAAAAGTACTCCTTCCTTACCAAACTTCCTTTTTCCATAGTTCTTCCTTATTTTTAGATTTTACAGCTCCAATGGACTTTTTTAAGTTTCAACATACATTTTCCAAGGGAATGAGATTGTGTGGAGCAGTCAGTTTTTTTTTTTTTTTTTGTACTTTACCAGCCGATTAGTTCGTGTAATACCTTCGTGCATAACCTGCGGAATCAGCCATTCGGCATAACCTCTTCAAATAATTTGTCATACAGCTGCTAGTCCATGGTCCCCTTAACCCAAAATATTGGACCTATACTATACTACGAAAAAAAATGCCCGTACCAGTATGCCTTCGCCTCCATGCTTTAAACTCTTGAGACGGGTATGCTGCATTTTCAGAAGGCCTCACCCACGTTGCGCCATCCGATCCCACCATATTTAACTTCGTTTCACCGGACAAAAGAATGGTTTCTGTTTATCTTATTTTCATTTTCTGTTCTTATACAATTAAGATGTTTTTTTTTTACGAATTTTAGACGGTTTTTTTTCCGTGCTTTTAAGTAAGAAGATGAACTACTTTAGGGCTTTTCAGTAAAGATGTTGGAGTGTTCTTCGTACCGTCCGATGGCAGATTGAAAAGTCCAATTCAATTCTGTTGTCGGCAGCTGACCTAAAAGGGTTTTGATTCGAAAGGCGTTACCTATATATTTGAGCGTCATTTTTCAGAGATGTTTTTCGTGGTCCTGTGGACCTGTTGGCATGCGAGTTGGTGGCTGTAAGGCATCAGAAACACATAATCCATCGTTCTAAGAGTCTGGTCACATCCAGTTGCGACTTCTTTTCGGTTGTAGTTTAGCGGCTATTTTGCTTGTTTTCATAAATAATTCTTTGTTACTTTTCGTACTTACAATCGTCATAATCAACAAAAAAAAAAATTTGTTGAGATGCGCGTTTAAATAAGAAGGATCACTCAGATTTCAAGATATTATATTTTATTGCAGATCAAAATAATCGTTCTGTATGACAGGAAGAGTAAATAGGAAGTGAAAGAAAGAATGCAGGCAACATGACAGCTTACGTGGCATGCCATCTGTCCTCCAACACTGGGTTGTGGAAGTGGTAGCGTTCAACAAGAAAAGAGTGTTTTCACACTGCACACCCAATAAATTTTTTCCCGGCATTATGGCTTTTTCCGTCACTGTAATTAGAAACGTAGATATTTTTAACAGGAAATAGTAATTTTCAGTCGAACTCAACTAGTATTTAGTGGCGTAAACAGCATTTTTAATTGTTACCTACAGTCTTTGGGGTATAGACTCTACCAAGTTTCAGCAATAGCACTGCGCAACGCCCTCCCAAGACAATTTTAGCACCTTCAAAGTGATTTTGTAAATTTCCAAGTTTTGGAGCTATGCTTACTTTTAAGGAGATGCCACCCATACTCAATTGGATTGAGATCAGGGCTTCACGATAGCCTGTTCAAAATGTAACCATTTGCTCTTTAAGCCATTTTGTTTGGATAAGTCTTGTTGCAAGATTAGATAGATTTTCATCAGTACGTATTGAATTTTCTATTATCTCACATTTTTAATATCTATTAATTGGACCTTCAGTCTTACGTATTGGACCGACGAGCGCCAAGATATTGCATCACATATGATAATACCTCCATGGTTGACCGTCGGTTGATGTCATTCAGGCTTCCACATAATCTATCTGTTGTTTGATCAGTAAAGAATACGTTTTTCCATTGAGGAGCAATGAAATGATTACACTTGCGAGAAAACTCCAAGTGATTTCTCGCTTCTTCCGAGAAATGCGACCAAAAATTCCAGCCTCGCAACCTTCGCATACCGGTGTTTATAGATGATCCACTAGCATTATCGTCAAACCTATCGCCTCGCTGTATCATATGAGTACTGCTTACTATGCCCCACAATAAGCTGATCCTAACGAGTTGATGTTATTCTCGCCTCAAGATCTCAGTTAACTTTGGAAATAATGAACGGCATTGAGCAGTTAACACTTTTGCAATATTGTCATATGAAGATCCTTGCAATAAGTGCCCTGAAACGCTTACTTAACTTGATCGGCTTCTCCAAACCAAAAATACACAAAGATGGTAGACTCAGTTAATTTTTTTTTTTCATTTATGAGTGCAAACAATTTCCAAAAACTATCGACGATAGTGCACGATCAGTTTGATGTACTTTACCCCGCTTTGAGATTATGTTCAGAAAGTAACGATATCAAACGTCTATTCATGGGTTCTTAGAGAGTATATGTACAGTAAAAACATTATTTTTTTCTCGTCTGAAAAATGAATTGGTCCAAATTTTTTCAACGAAAGCTATATTACTTCAAGTTTTTTGCACTTGGTCTGTTCTATGTTGGCAGCGCCTTGCGACTTATACGTTGCTAGTCGCTTTATTCCTCTCATGGTGCTCAGAGATAGAGTTGATTTCCTTGCCATACTCCTTTTTCCCATAAATATTCCACAGTCTTAAGGCCCAACCATAATAAGTGAGCTTACACTAGCAAATAGTATGGCACGACTATAATTCAATTGTGATGGGTTTCGTTTAATATTAGTTAATCCTGGGGGGCCTAAGGAAGGTCCCAATAAAAAGAAACATGCGATTAGTGGTGAAGTTCGTTAAATTCATTTTGGGTGATTTTCCGTTGAATCTTAAATGGGATTTTCGTTGGGCCTTGAATGAAATTAACCTAACTTAAGTCAATTATGGCATTGAGCATTTTGACTGTTGTTTACAACTTATTGCTTCTATAAATTACAGAAGCTATCCCTCGGGTCCTCATCACAGATTGACTCTATCAACTGGCAATTCTTTGACCCATTTCCAAGAAAAGTTGTTACAAGTTTTCGCTATAATAATTCTTAGATAAAATTGAAATCATTTAGGTTTTTTTTTTACGGGAATCTCTTAAAAGAGTTCGTATCAATATGTCGAAATCCAGCATTAGGCCACGTTGGCGCAGACTAATTTAATTTTTTTGAGAATAAAAAAAAAGCCATTAATGTGGGAGAAGCTACAATAACTCTAAAACTTTTTGGATACAGTATACATATACTAAAAGGTGCCTTTCAGAGCACACAGGACTTTAACAAAACTTCTTGAAACTCTATACAGCTGCTTATTCTGTCGGAAAACATGTTCAAAAAGTATTTAAGATCGTCTGTAGAAATGTCTTTTTTCCCATTGAACCGCCCCACGCCCGTATACATAGCTAGAAATTACACGATGCTAAACCAGACGAATATGGCGAGTGTTTTTAGCAAGAATATTTAGATTTTTGGTCAAAAAACTGTCGCAAGTATTGATTGATGGGGTGACACGTTATTATGCAACAAGCGCCAACAACGATATTATGGCCGAAAACAAAGAACAAGCCCCACTAATCGCTTCAAATCACCAAGATAAAATAAGCCATTAGCCGTTTGGCGTACCACTTCGCCAACTCCTTAGTCAGGTATTACACGTCGCATCTTTTTGACGTGCAACTCTTGGTGATTTCCTTATGAACCGACATTCCGAATTGCAGTGGTTATTACATGGTGCATCTGTTTATTTCGCAGTGTTGCGCATCGATTTGACATTTGTCTTTTACTTGATGTGCGCGATTCAATGTCGACGGTTGTTAGCGAAATATGTTTGGATATACATAGTATAATAAAGATGGAATCGTATACTATGCTAGATGCATCTCATAATTGTTAAAATCATTCATTTCCCTCATTCTTAAAATAACACTACGTAACTCGACCCTTATTTGTAAAGTAAAACAAAGAACAAAGAGATAAGGAAATGTCAAAATGATGCACGGAGAAGCCTACCCGCGTATCACTGTGCCAGTATATTCCTATTTCACTGACCCTGTCTTTCGCACTCGATTGAGTCCTGGCTACTGTTGCAGCGTGTAATACCGGACTTATGAATCATTCCCTTCTAATGGAAATACTAAATGAACATCGTCTTGACCTTTGACTTCTCCAAACTGGTTTTTTTGTTTAGTAAAGCTGGGATGGAAGAATCCTTTTGATTCCCGCGTAAAAAATATAATTTTTGATCAGTGGTTACATATTTTTAGGAGACCCACATTTTCGGTCAAAATTAAATACATTTTTGTGTTGGAGATATTCAATTTCAATGAAGATTTCGGCCGATTCGAAATGAGTGAAGGGTGTACCTCCCAACTCAGGCAGCCACCAATATGTTGCTATTTTGAAAAAAAAAAATCCTGTTTACGTTGGTACCCATCTTGTAGAAAACTATAATCAAATTTATTTTAAATCGGGGATTTTGTCGCTTTCAGACCAGTTTCCTGCGCCAACTTTGCACAAATGCGAATGTAGATTATAGAATACACGGTCAATTGGCCAGCTACGCCTTTGCTTTTAACCTGTTATCAGTACCACGGTTTTATGAATTTTCATGATAACTTCCGAAGATGCCATACCAGCAGAAAGTCCTGAATGTGACTGGTCATCAGTTCATCATTGTTCATTTTTAAATGCAGAAACCCACTGCCTGAATATTGCAACTTACTATAATAAAGAAGAGTCCTGCATGGACGCTCTTTCAATTCTTCAATTAACTTCTTCTTTTAAATTAGTCAGTCAGTTTTAAAAGTCAAATTGTTCATTGTATCTCCGTTTGTAGTTTTCGAAATTTAGGTTTTCTGTAGCATTCGGAAGGGGTATCCCTATCGTATGTCGTATCCTATCATATTTAATAGTATGTATAATTTCATTAAATAATTTAATTTTCTTTTTACTTTGAAATCGGTAGCCAAGACCCGTACAAATGCTTAACCTAAAGGCAACATCGGCTCTGATATTTGTTCTGTGTTTGACTTACTTTCCCTTTTTCACTTGATCTCATCCATGGAGCTTGTGCCTTTTTCGTGTCGGGGATATTTTTAGATGGCTCGTTCATGGATCATTTTTTTATTGTCGATAGTGACAACGACCATTGGATTAAGGGCAGACAACCCCCTTAGACCTCATTCCGGTCTCGCATTGAGTGCTCTCAGAACTGCTTACTAACATGCACCTTAGTCTCAATGGAGGAACTTTTCAACCAGTTGAGCTTATTATTATATTAATGATTCGTTTGGCACCTCACATTGGTACTCAAATTACCTTCTAAAGATATGCTATTTGCCTACTACGACCCCCCAATTTCGAGTTTTGAACCCATCTATCCAACTCAATCAACACTAACCATAAACAATTAAAGAAGAAAAAAACACTGTCAATTAACATGGCACAACAAGTCTGGTTGTACGCTTCCGTTCCAGAGCTTAAGCAACGAAATCAATTTAATTACGAACTATTCATAAAAAAAAACTTACAACTTAAACATATTAACGAATTAGTATTGAATTTTAAGAGATTAACGAAGCAAACAAGTATACACACGGAAAGAAGTGCCCTGTAACATATAACTTATCTACTGTATCATAAAACATATTAGTAAGCACAATAAACACACAAGTTTCCATTTTATATACAAACTTAAAAATGAAAAAACAAAAAAAAAACATTTTTTATACCTAAATCACAACGGTATATGCATTCATATACTTTTTTGGTATTTTTACACAAGTAAAACAAAGATAAAAACGAAAAACAATTTTGTAAGTATTAAAAACAATTCAATTTAGTCATATTTGTAATATCAAAAAATCAGATTCGAAAGCAAAAACAAGTTTTAGCATAAAAATAAAAGCAAAATAATCGTATAATATTCAACTGAAAATATTCAACCACAACTGAACGTAAATCTATCAAAAAATTATTTTTATTTGTTGAACCATTTTATTATAATTTTAATGTTTTTAATTTTAAGTGTTTTTTAGCAATTATCGTGTTTTGTAATTTAGAATTTTCCCTATCCAAAAAGAAGAAAGAAAGCAATTATTTGTATATTTCGATTGTATTATTATATTTTATTCTAATTATTTTTTTTTGTTGTATGGTAAACAGAAAAAGGAAGAGGAAAAACGCTAATTAAAAAAAAAAAAACAGAAAGATTGATTTGAACCACCCGCCACTGTGCATTTGAGAATGTTTACTGTTTCTTTTTAATTATTATTATAAATATAATTATTTTTATTATTATTTTTTAGTTTAAGGAAGAAAGTAATAAAATATACATTTTTTGTAAGAGAAAAACAAAAAATCGTTTTTTTATCATTTTTCAAGAAACAATGTTTTACATTCAAGGTAAGGATTGCTATATCGACATTTCACGGTAAGTAAAAGAAGAGAAGGAAATTAAAATGCCGTAAGTTACCCAGTTTCTGGATTCCGACAACGTTAGGTTAGGTTAGGTGGCTTCCCTCCGTAAAAAGCAGTGGGGATCACTTAGACCAAGATCGCTCCATTGTGTTACCACTTAAGTCGGCTTGATCAACGCTACTCTTTGAACCATTTTGAGTGCTGAATAAGATCCATTAGTTCATTATGTTAAAGAAATATTCTCCCAGATATCGTCTTCCTGAGGAGGCTAGGGCAAGGCAATCATATAAATTCTTCCTCTTCATCATCATGACACCTACTGCAGTATAGTTATATGGCAGTCCTAATCTTGCGGATATTTTCCTAAAGCGCAATGCCCTGTTAGGACTGCGATTAGGTTGCTTATAATCTACCTGCGTATTTTTAGCAGACTTGTTGACTATACCTAGGCCAGGTTTGTCTCGCATAGTTGCATGTTTCAAGGTCACGCTATCTCATTTGCCTGTTGCAGTGCATTTTTCCGAGATTTTATGTTTTTGCGTTAGTGGGTGGATTTCCCCTTTAGCAGTCGAGAGCTCCAGTGTGGTGCATATTTTGGCTAGTTCGTCTGCTACACAATTACCTGGTATATCATGATGCGCAGGAACCCAGCACAACGTTACAGCGCATCTGCTCGATATCTCAGTTAAAGACGTGAGGCAGTGCCTGACCAATTTTGATCTTATTATTGGTGATTCGAGTGCCTTTATTGCCGCTCTGTGTAGGTGACGATGGCTTTGAAGTTCGTCGATCTCACAGACAGCCGGTCCCACTGTCGTCGGTTGGAAATTGTTGTTTTATAATGAATTTTGAATGCTAGGGTCGTGAATCAGTAGTCCGTGACTTCACTTAGATTTGCTTTGGCTTAGAACACCAGCATGCCCTATTTCGGCGAACTTCCAGTGAGCGGTTTCCTTAACATCATGATGAAGCATCATTTCGAGGACTGTAGTGGGGGTTGTTCGCAGTGCCCTGTTATAGCGATGCACGCCAACCTTTGAACTCTGCTGAGAAGTTTGCAATAGTTCGATCTGCACAGTGCCGGCCATCAGAGTAAGTAGCCCTACTAATGTATGGGTCTAACAACAGCGGTATACAGCCAGTGCGTAATATGTGTAATATGGGTTTTGATACCCCATCTGGTGCCCAAACCTTTTTGCTGGTATATAGTGCAGTTGCTGCTGTTTTGATGCGTTCTTCCGCATACAATTTCTAGTTGAGCTTCCTCTCGAGCATCACGCTGAGATCTGCGAATGCAAGGTAAGTCGCATTGAGTTTCGGTGAAATAATTTGAGGAATTTTCTTGTGAATAAAACAAGCTCCGTTTTGGAGCGATTTATTCCAAGCCCGCAGTTCTCTGCCCAAATATCCAGTTTGCTATTTCGTTTACAACCAGCACCCACAATTGCGGCGATAGTACTCCTCCTTGTGGTGTGCCATGTTTTTTTTTTTGTTGGAGACGTCTTTCTACTCTCTGTTGGAGCACTTAAACAGAAAAACTGGTCCATTGTACTACCAGACAGACACCTTGTCACCTTGTCTTTATTGTATTTTCCCCGTTGTCCGGAGAAAAGTGAGGAGGAGCTTCAGTGATGTAGAGCTAACAGATTCGGCACCCACCACGTCAGCCCCAAGGGTGCGCCACTGTGCGCGAGCGAAGACGGGCCGTCGAAGAGAAAGTGTTCTGTCGTGTTGCTGTGTCATCCTCCTCGCAACATGCAGCACAGGTAGGCGTCTCATTGATGTCAAGTACGTAGAGATGCTTGGCAGAAGTGTAATGGCTCGTTATGACGTCCGCAAGCCTTCTGCAATCATATCTCCCCTTCCAGCGAGTTCATCGGAGATCTCATTTCCTGGGATCCCGGAGTATCCTGTGAATTTAGTCTTCCGACTTTATCCAAAAAGGTCTTGACTTCATGCACTAATTTGGAGTTGGACACAGCTTTAAGTGCAGCTTGGCTGTCACTGCAAATTTTTTCCCTTTCACCTGTGCTTCATAACATAGTGCTATGGTCATTAGGATTGCGTATATCTCTGATTGAAGTACGCATATTTTCCTAACGAGAAGTGCAGTCGAATGTTTTCGCGCTCAAAGAAAACACCAGCGCCGGATCCCTGCCCAGTCCTGGAGCCATCTGTGAAAATGCGAAGACATTCCATTCCAGGTTTAGTGTCAAAGCCAAAGCCAGTCCTGACGCCATGGAAATTTGACTGTGAAATTATAGCGCAGTAGGATGGCAGGTGTTATTGCGTCGGAAGCCATATCCTTGAGACAGGAGTCGTAGGATATTTCTCGCGCAAGTTCACTGTTACTCCAATGCGAATTGTACCAAAGACCAGTTCTCTTGAGGCTTTCAGTGCGCACCCTCTAATATATGTATATGTCAAGGAGTGGAAGATTCATCATAGCATCTAGAGCAGATCCCGGTGTGCTGGGGAAAGCCCTCGTACAACTGAGACAAACCGCTTTTTGGAGTTTGGTAAAAGAGGCCACGACGCGTTTGCGTGTTAGCCTGTTCCACCAGACAACGATGCATATGAGATTATCGGTCTTATCATTGCCGTGTAGATCCAGAGGACCATTTTCAGCGGTAAGCCCCAAAAAGCTGACAGCGCTTTGGTGGATTTTGACTCAACATGCCCTGACCAAAAGAGCTATCTAAGATGACTCCCAGGTACTTAGCTTCCTTGGATATCGGGATGGGAATGCCTTTTAGCACCAGCTGAGTAATGCCAGTATTTTTCCTCCTTCTCGTGAAGATAACGACATCAGTCTTAAGAGGATTAACCGACAGCCCATTATTCGTGCACCAGTCCTCGATCACATTTAGTGCCGCCTGCGCCTTGAGACAGACAGTCGCTAAACCTGAGCCGGCAGAGAGGACAGTAACATTATCCGCATAGGCGTGAGTATAGATTCCAGAGGCATTGAGAGCATCCAGCAGAGAGTCCACCGCCATGCACCACAACAGCGGAGACAGAACGCCACCTTGCGGGCAGCCTCTGTTTATGCCAGATTTGACACATTACTTTGATCCACCAAACCAGTTCTTTATCTACGCCGTGCCGTCTAGCAGCGTTACTCTTGCTTTCGAAAATAGCGTTATCAAAAGCTCCCTCAATGTCGACGAAATTGCCCATTACTTACTCATTGGGAATTAAGACACGTTTACGACTGGCATTCCGAGCAGCGGTTATAATTTTTAATTTTCGTCTGAAACAAACACCCATATTTATTGAACTTAATTCTAGCTAAACTTAATCTAAGGTGAGCAGGCGCGATCCTTAGAAACTAAGACTGAAAGGAGGGAAGGTTATTGAGACGACTGAATTTTAAGAATAGAGTGCTGAGGTTGAAATCGAAGTTAATATTCGAATTAACACTTGGCATCATACGGGAAATGTGTTCATTGGGGCCGTATGAGGTGCGGGGGGTGGATAGATAGAAGAGACGAGGATTGCGTGTATTACGGGGGTTAGTGCTAAGCGATATGGAGTTATAAAGGGTGGCGCAGTCAATGGTATATGTAAGAAGTCTATGAATGAAGATGGTGTCAGATACTCTTCTTCTTTCCTCCAAAGTACTCAAGTTGATTAGTTTAAGACGGTCTTGATAAGGCTGTAAGAACAAAGGAATGTTCCAGTTCAGACCTCGAAGAGCGAAAAGTAGGAACCAACGTTGCTTTCGATTCTAGATATGTGGGTTTGGTGACCACACTTGAGATGCGTATTCGAGAAGGGGGTGAACAAAGGTAATATAGAGAGATGGAGTCACGTATTGATTGGAGAATTCTTTAGACCAACGTTTCACAAAACCGAAAATTGAGCTCTTGGTCACATAGTGTGCCAAGATCGCGGATAACCTGAACGGTAGAGATGGGCTGATTATTGAGGAATTAGAGACGAGGGGGAGGTTTGATTCGTTTACGTGAGAAGGTAATTGACTGGCATTTGGAAATGTTAAGTTCCAAGCAATTTTTGAAACACCAAACGGAAAAGCTGTTCAGATCCGATTGAATAGTGAGAGGTGGGAATGTTTGATGACAAACTCAATGTCGTTTATGGTAAGAATAAAAAGAAGTGGACCTAGGTGGCTGCCTTGGGGAACGCCGGAAGAAGCTAAGAAGGGGTTGGAAAACGCAGATCTGAAACGAACACTGTAGAAACGGTTTTTTTTAAATAAAGAAGATATCCTCTTCAACGCAGTGGGTTCCAAGCCAACTGAAAACATTTTGAATAGCATTAGCTTGTGGGAGATTTTGTCGAAGGCTTTACTAAAATGAATTGAAATGACGTCTACCTCATTTCCATTCTCTAATGTTGAGAGTGTGAAGGACACAAATTCGACGAGGTTTGTGGTTGTAGACCTGCATTTGAGTCAGGAAGAGGAGATTAGAGATATGCAGTGGACATTTAGAGTGTCGTACAAGATACTTTCGAAAAGTTTGGGTATGTATTGACAGTGACAGGGGCGGTAGTTGTTAACATAATTTTTCGGACCTTTTTGGTGAACAGGAGTTATAAAAGCGGTTCACCACATCTGGGAAAATTCTTCAAGGGACAGGGATAAGTTGAATATTTTTGAGAGCGGGACAGAAATAATAGAGGAAAATTTTTTTAGTAATATGGCAGGGAGACCGTCGGGCTCAGGAGTTGATTCAATTTATTTTCAATGATATGGGGGTCAATAGTACGTGGGAGAAATGGTCCAAGAGAGAAATTTGGTAAGTAGTCGAAGTAGGTAATATCCGGTACAAAGGAGTCATCGGCGAAAGATTGCTTGAAAAAGTTGGCAAATAAGTTTGAATCAGCTAGGCGATCTAAGAAGAGACATTCTTTGGCAGCAGAGGTATTAGTGGAAATGTAAAATGATTGATCGTCTGATGGAGCCCATTTAAGAGAAGGAAGATTGAAATTACCAAAGAGAAGGATTTCATCATGAGGATCACTTAAATCATTTATGCTATCAATCGTATTAATGGCGAGTTCATTCAATAGGTAGCGATGGCAAGATATAAAAGCAGATGACATAGAGCGCTTTACGGGGCAGTACAATCTTGATTGAAACGAAGTCGAGATACGGGGAAAAGGATATTGCAATAAGGGATGAGTCAATTGAGTTAAGGGCGGCTATTAAAACGACAGGGACAGCTATCGGTAGATCGGTTGAGATCGTCGTCGCGATGACGTTAAGATTTGATGGGAACAATTCTTGGTTATTTATGCTAGGGATCAAGTTGTTTCAGTCAGAGCGAAGATTTGGAATGGTAAACCATGAGACTGTTGAAAGACTGCTTGGGTTTTTGAGCGAAGACCTCTTACATTCTAATAATGGAAGGTGAAAGGAAGGTTAGCATGAAGGGCAGGAAGAGACTGGAAATTAGGAGCGAAAATATCTGTCGTGGTCGGCTCTGCTACGCTGGAGGTGGGATATCTGCCTTAAGTGGATTTATTGACGAAAGGTATCTAGATCGTTTGATACTTTTTGGTGGAGGATATTGAAGAACTCGTGATACTTAACAAAGAGACTATTGAGGCTGGCAAAGTCAGTAGGGAGAACTTCCTGTTGAATGGAGACCATTACACTAGTATTAGTTTTACCTTCATAGCAGACCGAGTCTGGTTTATCATGGAGATAGGCCAAAAAGAGACGTATGCTTTCATACGTTTTTTTATCCCTTAACGAGAGAGAGAATAGCGGCATTCACTAGGGTCATTTACTTGCTGGGTAATTTTGACTGAGAAGGGCAGAAGGGGGATACGAGGATTGTCCTAAAAATAAAATGACTTTTTGAATTTCTCGAAACGGACGAAAGTTGTTCATAAACTCTTTTCCGGAGGCAAAATAAAGAGTACGGGAAACACAAAGAATTTGTCAAGGTTATATAGCCAGAGCGAAACCCTGCTGGAAGAAAGTGGATTCACAGTCAAAATTGAGAGTATGGGTATAGCATCTTAAAAGAAGTTGAAATTGTCATTTCGGAGCTGTAGTTACTAAGGCTACTGGCCCAGAAGCAGCTGACGATGGGTTGGTTCGCAGCATGCATCAACTTATCCGTGTATGGCCGGAGGAAAGTCTGATCCATATGAAAGGGGATTCTTATAACTGCACCACCAGAATGTCTCCTTAACATCGCATACAAGATTCTCTCCTCTGTTTTGTGTGAATGCCTAAAACCATTCCTGAACAATCAGCCACGCCTTGTAATGAGACTTCTTGGAAACCTATAGTTCGCAGCACTTTTTACCTGTTTCGCGCCTCTCTACACGAATCAATTAAGCCTACGAAACTGGATGTTGATCACAAGCAAAGACCCTAGTAAGCATCATTCGGAGAGAGTACCGCAGGAGCACAGCTACGCTGTCGAAATAGTATTTCGCGGTGCTTCTTGTGGGGTGTCTGTCCGGCAGTACAATGGACCAGTACCAGTCTACTGGTATGTTCCCTTTAAAAAAAAAAAAAAATGAATGAAAGGACTGTTCTATCTATATAAACCAATGAGATTTATTGTGCTAATACCACTTTAGTCTACAACTGCAAATTTACGCACATGAGTTACACCCATACGTCCTCCCTATATTTGCCACTAATTCGACTATCCTTGATAATCTCTTCAGCCTCAGACTCTGGACATTCAAAAACGTCCCTGACGCACTCCTTTATACAATTCTCTATGCTCTTCGAAATGGAGCCACCATCCGCGCAGACGTACAGAATAGTGCCTTTCTTCAACAGTTGCTCGACAAACTCCCCAGCGTTAGCCTTTAGTTGGTCCTGAACATGTTTGAATTCGATACATTCTGGATCTCTTGAGAAACTTTCATAAAGCTTCTGAAGAATGCCGTTCTCTTTATGTTCCAACAGCTGATCTCTATGCACTGCACTGTTCTGACAAGTAGATCCAACAAATAGCCATGTCGATCCCAGATTTACTTTGTTTTCCTTCATCAAATAGGACTTTTGCTCGAGAAATCCAAGGAATGGGGAAACACCACATCCAATGCTTATTAGAATGGTATCTGCCTCGGCATCTTCGAGACTATAGCTGAACTTGTTCGATTGTCGGAAGTAAAAGCTGATTTTGTTGATTTCCTCTGGAGATCCCTGGAACGCTCTGGCTTGGTCGATGAGGAACGAAGTAGCCACACCGGGATTCTCTGGGAAAACAGAGAAAATTATCTTTACATGACCTATTCCTTGGTAGGAACTGTTTGCAATCGAGTATGGTCGCGGTTTAAGTCGTGGCAAGTGTTCAAGTAGAACGGAGAACGTAGGACTGCAGCTAGGACAGAGATCCAGGATATCGAGGAAAGTACGAGATTTCTCTACGACTAACTCGCTGTATATCTTAGAGCCTTCCTTCGAAGATAATGCAAGCAGGAATCTCTTCTCGTCCTCGTTTAACGTATATTCGGCTAATGAGCGTAGGAATAACTTCTTCGGAATGCTCCTCAAGTCCAAGCAGTCACGGATGATCGATCGGACGGACGCAGATCGGGGGATATGAGTAGGAATTTTAGCGTTTTTCTTCGTTGTCTGTGAGTTAAGTGAGATTTCGCACATCGAGTCTGGCGAGTCGATGCCTTGCACGGCCGTCAGAACTGTGTCAACATCTTCCTTCGTATTCGAAACCAAAACACCGATGGTATCACCTGGCGCAAATATGTGTTCAGTCAAGCCAGTGATATTCAATGCGATTTCGACGATGGTTTTCGAAGATCCTCTTCCGTCATAGAGAATAGTGGCGTCCTGAATCGGCGCTGTTATCACTGGAGACACATGGAATGGGTACAAAAGGTCTTTGCATTTCAATTGAGTATGCGCTGAATCATCCTGTTTAAGAGAAATTATGAAATAGACACGTGAAGTGGTGAGTGAAGAATTACCTGAAATTGATTTTCATCGAAACTAACTTCAATATATTCGGTTGGAAGCGTGACTGGAGTACACTTTTCTAGGATATTTGCGATATCGTGGATCTCCTTGAGAGATTTTTCTATTCGAGGTACCATGCTGAGGAAGTTTCGTTTCAAGGTGACAGCTGCATATGTCAACCATAATTGGTAGAGAGTTGGAAAGTGTAAGATGTCAAAGTGAATGAGACAGTTGGGCTCTGCTTACACCTACACGTCGAGTGTTTGAATAATTGCCTAAAAACAAATCGACAAAACTGATTTACTTACTTAGATGTTGTTGGGGATACGCCTGGTCTTCAATCAATGAGTCTCTCCAGCCTGTAATATCTTTAGCCCGCTGCTGCCAATACGGCAAATCCTGTTGGTTAAGGTTCCTTTCAATCCATGACTTTTCAAAATTTTTCTACAGACTCGAAAATACCAGGTTTCGAAAATGCTCTAACCTAATCAGGAAGATCAGGTTAATTGAGAGGGGATTCTTCTTCTCAATTGCACTTGAGCTGAAGAAAACATTATTCGGCAAGAATTCTTCTGCTTTGAATGTCAGGTCTGGGGCTCTGTCCTTGTCACCAAAAAGTCAATTGTAGACGAAATCCTACTATTTTACTATTTTAGAGCTATAATACTCGAAGACGGCGCTCTGAGCAGTAGCAGTGTTCGCCTTCACGTAAGCAATTGTACAAAACTCCGTTCTAATAGAAAAGATTTTGTGATTTTTTTCTAATTGTATATGACAAAATGAGTTCGATTTTCATCGGGGTATATCACAGAAAAGGTTATTTATCAGGGAAATCCTTTGACTTTGTTTCTTTGCAAAGTCCTGCAAGAATCGTGGCAGTCTTTAGTGAATTTTGGGATCACTCCATATGAGCACATAACTTGGTTTGGAAGACAGTGAGCTACAGTTCCAGCTCCAGAATTTTCGATCGAATATAAGAGAGGTGATCCAAAAGTAATGATAATGATAATAAAACTCGAAGATTAAAGTTAAAAAAATGATTTACTTTTCTATATAGTTTCTTAACAAATCAATACATTTAACCCATCTTTTTCTAAACCCAGGATTTCCTGAGAAAAAAAAAAAATGCTTTGCCCTGACCCTCCCAAAACGCTTCAACAACGGCCATAACTTCGCTATCGTCTTCAAATTTTTTGTCTCGGATGTTTTCCTTAAACCGAGGAAGGAGGTAGAAATCACTGGGAGCTAGATCCGGTGAATAGGGCGAGTGCTTGAGCAGTTCGAATTCCGTTCCTTGAACTAATCTGAAGATTCAGTTGAAATGGCAACTGTGGCTTTGTGACCCGGTGCGTTGTCTTGGTGAAATAGCACCCCGACTAGCAGCTTGCAACGTCTTTTTTCTTAAATAACCTCCCGCAATCATTAAACAGTGGCACCCTTTCCAAATACTCCATCATAAGTATTCCCTTCGCATTCAAAAAACGGATGCCATAACCTTTCCGGCCTGATTTCGTCCATGGTCTCAAAACGTAACAAAAACATTTCTTTATCTGCTTGAAAATTCTTCAGATTAATCCTCGAAATGTTGATTCATTTTTTCTTTTGCTCATTGGTTAGCATTCTCGGTACCCAACGCATAAAGATCTTTTTCATATGCAACACTCTTTTTAACGTTGCCATATGAAGTCTCAGTTACCTTATCAGTAGCAAATACCAGGGTGGAGTTTTTCCTTCAGTTCACTAATCGACTTACTCTACATACTAACCGATTTCGCTTACGAAGTCTTGCAATGGCTAATGAGAAGTAAAAGCCTTCGAACAATCTACACTACGCTCCTTTTTATCCGTGACTGGTGCATTAGACCAACTAAAACTGTCCAGGCTCCTATATCGTTGCCTCGGACATAGATTGAGCAGAACACTATAATCACCAAACTAAAAAGTCTCCAACTATTCATCTGTCTCGGGAGATCCGTGGCGCAGTGGATAGTGTGCCGACATTTGTAACGCCATCTAAGTTGTCTGTATGGCAGTACAATGGACCAGTATTTGTGTGTGAGGCAGAAACCTCAAAATAAAAAAATGAGATCCATATCATCACAGCCATATAAATGTGGCGCAAAATAAATCGTCCAATTTTGTTTTTGAATTACTTTTTTACTAAATAAAAAAATGTATTTTGAGTAATGGAAATCTTTACTTAGACACTTACAATTTTTTCTGTTAAATGGAAAAGATGATATCCGTCAAGTGGCTGCCGCCAGTGTTGATACACATTTGTACTCGTTTTATCGCATTTGCCATGACTTTCCGCAAGATTTCTGTATGATAACTGTCCTCATTCCTGTCGAATATTCTCCTTAAGGACTGCCATTGTCTGAGGCTTGTTGACATATTAGGCGATCTTTCTGGCCATGCCAAATCGCCACAACGCGAGATTACGCGACCAGGAAATGCTTCCTTCACAGTATCCATTGTGGCTCGGGCTGTGTGTGCGGTTGCACCGTAAACCACATGTTCGCCAAGCCCCGCTCATCCGATTCCGGCAGTAAGAAGTTATTTATCATGACCCCGCAGTCCCTCCGCGTGAACACCAATGCCCCAGAAAGGAAGATTTGGCTTATTGACGTAACCGCTTTAGTGGAAATGCGCCTCGTCGCTCATGATGATTTTCGACAGAAAATCATCCTCTTCGTTGTTGAGCTTAAGGATGGCTTGAGAGTAATTTATACGCGACGGACGGTCAGAAGGCATTAACTGATGCACTGTTGTTGCACTTTGTACGGGAAAAAAGTTGTAAGTCGACTAAAATTCTCGTGATGCCTAATTGCGTGGCCCGTCGTCTGGTTCATGTTTCTTCGTTCTCAGCGACATCGGCGTCACATATTCTCAGCCTAACGACCAGTCCGGTGACGGCCACGTCGTGCATGGTCTCCTGTGGTTCCAGTCTGTTCGAGTCCAGTAGCTAAGCGCCGGAATGTTCGCCCAGTTGGCGCGACACGACGTCGAAACTTACGCTATGCTAACACCTCCGACCGATTATTGGTCAAAAATATCGACAAATTTACGGTATTGCGGATTATAGCGCTCCATTGCTTGTCTGTTTATATATTGCAGCTGTCTAGTTCAAAACCATTTCGAAAAATTGAAGAATCTTCCGATAGGGTGATTAATTTTGCACTACCTTGTTCCTGTTGATCATTTTTCAATCTTCTGCTTCTTCTTAGCTGCCGTTACAGCTCATGAAGAGCCTGAGCCCAGCTTCTCTCTTTCACTGATATTGTGTACGAATTGTTTTCTACACAAGTGGACGGAACTTACAACAATTACTCAACAGCGAGAGCCGAGAAGCCTTTTCAAGGCAAGTATACTTAAGCCGCGAAATAATAATTCGATGGCCTTGATACATGAGCTAAAGCTTCAGTTCCCAGCTTAGGAAAATAGTTCCTTGGTCGCTTTTGTTAATACGTTATTTTGATTGGACTTCCAGCTGAGTCAAGGTTATTGACAGTTTTAGGTCTGATGCATCAGCCATGGATAAACAAGATGGGATCCGGAGCCAAGCTACAATTCCAGGTCTCCTACCTTGAATTCTTCAAACTTTTACCAGGATCTAGAGTAGCAGTAGCTAGAGTTCTAAAACCAGTCGCTCAGAATCATGTAGTCTATAGCGCCCTGAATGATTTATTATACAAGTAACATTGATCGTTTGTATGCTCGTCAATGTTCTTGTTAAGTAAACTTGAAACATTGATGAAAAAAAAGATTTGGTCTTCGTCAATTTTCATTGTCATCGACGAGGCATGATGTGAATTTATGAAAATATGTCGAGAAAGTTGTAAGTCGAGTTTGTGGAAAGTAAAATTATCGAGTATATGAATGAAGACTTAAAGCTTAAGTCGTATAAGAAATTGCGTGAAAAACTATTAGAAGTTGATAAAAATGCGACAGTCGGATCTATTGTTGTCCATTCTCGTAGACACATATGAAACGACTAAACAGAATTTATCCAAAAATATTGTCAATGTTCATTGAACATTGAACATGTGTAGGGCGCTTATAATACAGCCCAGTTTCAAACTCATAGTTACTCGGCGAGTTTGGTTTGATATATGAGTACAGGCAACCAGGAAAGCCTTAGCATAAGTCCTCCTTACCTCAGCTTTGCAAGGTAGAAGACTAAAAAGAGCGTAGTGCAGATGCGTTTCTACTTTACATTAACCTGTAACTATGAAGCTTTCTGCAAAGCTTCGTAAGCAAAATCGGTTAGCATATAGACTAAGCCGACTACTGATTTGGAGAAAAAAATCCGCCCTGCTATTTGCTACTGATAAGGTCACTGGCACCTCTCTGAATATACCTAGTTGCGACAATTTAGCTTTCGAGTATTGCCCTAACCATACAGTTAGTGTGACGATCGAGGCTCTGATCGAATCGTAACCATAATTATTTTTTTAATGCGATTGCAATTTAATTTGTTTCATATACATACGTCGCTGTCGTAGTGATTCGAGTCCCAATTTAATAAGTTGGACCAAGAATTCTTTACCGCCCTTTGTAGCAACACATCCCAAGCTTATTTCAGTAATATAATTGCATTGCGGATTGAATGGCGTTTCAAAAGATTATTCAGCTCACCACCTTCAGCAATTAATTGAGCAAGAAGTTTACTTTTGTAGATCACTTTGTTAACTTTATGGAACTTTGATCCATTGGTTGCACAGCTGTTGTCACATTTGGTGGAAACAAATATGCAACTATGTATGTTTCCATCGTCACTTTGAAGTTTATCAAGTGCATGAACAGAGCAGTTGTCAATAAGCAACAGGGCATTTGGAGGCAAATTATTTTCTTCTGAAAAGCGCATGTCCTTTTTGTATTTTGTATCCAGAGGCCTTTTTTCATAAGCAGCGACATATATACGTAGTGCGGTCCATGAGTTCTTGGCCTCATATAGTAAATATAGTGCGTTCGCAAAAGTCTTTACGCAAGCGTCTGTGACAAGTTTCAACAAGCTTTATACAAAGTTTTAACTTGCTGCTTCAATCCATTTCATTGTAGTAGAGCTCGAACTACCACTCAGTCAAGTTGTTTTAAAAAAATGTTTCAAATTGAGTTACGCGCTGTTATAAAGTTTTTGACTAAAGAAGGATTAACGCCAACACAAATCAAAAACAGAATGGAGGCTGTTTACGGTGACTTGTGTCCATCATTTTCAACAATTAAAAATTGGTCTAAGATGTTTCGCTGGGGACGAGAATCATTAGAAGATGAGCCACGTGCGGGAGGTCCTGTGACGGTGACTACTCCAGAAAACATTAAATTAGTAGAAGAAATTGTTCTAAGTGACCGGCACCTAAAAACAAAAGAAATTGCAGCACAGACCGGCATTTCCAAAACAAGTGTTCTAAGGATCCTACATGAGCATTTAAATATGACAAAAATGAATGCAAGGTGGGTGCAGTGCAAAAGCAGAGTCGAGTAAATGTTGTGGGCAAGTTTTAGAGCTTTGCCGCGAGGACCAAGAAGGTGTAATCTGACCAATTGTAACTGGTGATGAAACGATGCTCTTTTACTATGATCCGACATCCAAAAGAGATTCCATGGAGTGACATCGGAAAGGAGAGTCCGTGCCAAAAAAAGCAAAGGTCACTCAAAGTACCAAAAAAGTGATTGCTACAATATATTGGGACTGCGAGGGTACCCTTCTGATTGACTTTAATGAGTCAAATACAACCGTGAACGCGGCATATTACTCTGACTTACTAAGGCAGCTGCGTCAAGAAATTATCGAAAAAAGGCCCGGCAAAATCAGCCGAGGTGTGTGCTTGCTTCATGACAATGCTCCAGTCACACTGTTTCGCTTTCCAAATTTACTATTCACAAATGTGGCTTCACAGAGATTGAACACCTACCTTATAGCCCTGATCTGGCCACGTCCAACTATTTTTTGTTCTCAAAGCTGAAGGCCGAGTTAAGGGGTGAAAGATTTAACAGCGACGATGAAATTAAACAGGCGGTATATGACCATTTTGACTCTTCTTATAGTGGCATAGAAGCTTTACTCAGACGTTCTGAAAAGTGTGTGGAAATAAAGGGAGAATTTATTGAAAAATAATCACAGTTTTTTTTATTGATGACCTTTCTTTCTATGTTAGGCTAAGAACTCATGGACCGCACTACGTATTTCTATCTGGTAGGCAACGGAAAAATAATTCGCTTTCGTCGGCATTATATGTATATTTGAGTCTCCATTAGCACCATCTCAGCGATCTTTGTACGAAATCTGTGAGATGTGACAGCGCCAACATCATTAGAAAGTATCTAGTAGTGAATATTGTGCCGATTCAATATAGATATACGAGGGTGGTCCGATAAGTACTTAGCCTCATCGCCAGATGACGCCAGTATGGCAAGAGCAACTTACTATCATGTAGTACATTCTAGTAGACGGCTACTTTCAGTCGGATCGGAATAGTAGTTTTGTTTTGACCGCGTGTGGAAGCGGGATGATTTTAGAAAAATGGAAAAAGAGCAATATCGATCGGTGATTCGATTCTTGTTTTTGGAAGGGAAATCGCGCAGCGAAATCAAAGAGCGTTTGGATGCTGTGTACGGTGACTCTTCTCCTTCGATGGCGACCATCAAAAATTGGTTTAACAAGTTTCAACGTGCTCGCACGCCGGTTTTTGATGAGCCGCGTCCAGGTGCCCCGAAAACGGCTACCACGGAGGATAACGTGACAAAAATCCACGATCTCGTATTGGCAGACCGCCGATTGAAGGTGCGCGAGATAGCTGAGACAGTAGGCATTTCAAAAGATCGCGTGGGTCATATCCTGCATGAAATTTTGGGCATGAGAAAGCTGTCGGCGCGATGGGTGCCGCGTTTGCTCACTCCGGACAACAAGCGCAACCGTGAGACCACTTCCGAGCAGTGTTTGACTCTGTTTAAGCGCAATCCGAAGGAGTTTCTGCGTCGTTTCGTGACAATCGATGAAACATTGGAAGTTGGAGCATCGCTGGGTCAAGTGTATCCAGCTAAAATAAATCGCCATTTCTCCAAAATTTTTGTTTTTCTTTTCTAGGCTAAGTACTTATCGGACCACCCTCGTAATTCACCAAATATTGACTTAGCTTTCGCCTTTAATACTGGTCCAGTCATTGTACACCACTCCTCATGTTGATTTAAGAACCATTCAAAAAGAAGACTTACCGTTTCCCGACAGTCAGCGCTGTATAAAGATTAAGTTTTTGCTTCTTGATAAGTGTTGGAAACGGCATCTAATATCGCTTCTTTCTTCAATTTTATATAGCTGATGGCAGATTTTGTCACACTGAAATCTAGAGCCTTCATCAAGCTTTTTTAAATTATAAACTTTGGTTTCCAACGGCAAAGTGTTTTTTAACGTTTATTTGACGTTTCTAATAAATTGCATTCACTTTTTGTTCGAGACTGAGCCAAATATGTACCTACCCATACGAATCAAATATTCACAAGCGTATAACCAAATATGTACCTGAATACGACAAAAAAGAAAAAAGCGAGGGGAATCCCCACATATATGTATGTATATGTTAAGTACTTTGGTGATTCTCCTTTTTATTTTTGCCTTGTTGAAGCAAAATAAATACAAAAATGGGGATTCCCCTGTGTACACGAAGCTAAAAAATCGCTCAGAAATTAGAAGCTCAAGTTCTAATTTTAGAGCACTCAATACATTAAAAACTTAAGTTCGAATTATTGGAAGATTCGAACTTTCGAAAGTTCGAATTATTGGAAGATTCGAACTTCCGAAAGTTCGAATTTATATTGGATCCATTACTTCGTTGAAGAATATTAAATTGATTAAAATACCATGAAGAAAAACTATAACGTTATCCCCTTGCGCAATGTGAGTTGCGTATTAAAATCTTATTTAAAATCGAACGATTTTTATTGTTTTATTTTATTATGACCTTAAAAGAAAATGTAGCCCGGCCCCAGGGCGATGATTACATCCCATTCAAAATGTCACGTTCCACAATCAGGTGTTTTTGACATTTTGCTAATTCCTCTTATCAGCAGCCATCTTTTACCTTCCACAACAAATTTGACGTTTTCCCTTCGCCCATTCATAGGAATAGAAAAGCCAGAGAACCAAATGCCCACGGAGTAAAATGAAGTGAGAGTCGAGAAAAAATCGTGCAGGTGTCTGCTGTGGCCGCTTCTCTGCGCTTCCTCAGTACGTCCGCCTAAGCAAGCTACAGTCAGAACGAGTGTCTATCGTGGTTATCTACACGCTAAACGGTTGAACAAAAAGCAGGGAGACCCATCAAAAGTGAACGAATAGTGTTATCCCCAAATGATCCATCGAAAATGATCGGTCAAAAGTGAATGGGACGGGAAAGTGATTCATTTTTATTGTTAGTGCTTTTCGTGGCTCTTGGATACGTGAAATTCGCGACATCCATCAAGTCCGCCTCCAGAAATCAATGAAAATTACATTTGCCTCCTTCTACCCACCACTCACTGTCTGCTCGTACGTGCTCTACAACTTTTGCTCTGTGCTCAACTCATTGTCATCGGTGTGCTGCAGAAATCAAGTTTAAGTTGAATAGTGGCGAGCAAAAGAAAACAAAGGCAATCGAAGAAGCAGAATTGGGTACATTTTTAAGGAGTTTTAAGCTGATCCAGGTCTTCCTATGGAAACAGTCAATTCGCAATTCAGGTAAGTTTCGTATTCATCCCGCCGCTTGCTCAGTCATAGACTTCGGGCTGGGCAGTGGCTTTTCTTCTCTTTTTTCTTCTGCTGATTGATTATTATCCCGTGGGACGAGGCGAAGAGGAAGTCGTCACTCAAGCTTTACGTTGAATATTTAATTAGTTAATTTCTTGTGGTTTTCGTGTCACGACCAATCGCGCGGTATGCGGTTCCCGCCTTGTTCGAATTGTGTTCGCACTGGAATTGATCCTTTAACAGTGAGTAAGCACTAAGTGAATGAAAGGAGGAAAGACGGTCTGGTTGTCTAGAGTGGCGGAATTCGAGTTCTCATTGTTTACCACGCGCAGGGTGGCTGTGCGCTATTTTTCTGATGAATGGAAATGATGTGTTGGTGTCTACTACAGGAGGAGGTGTACTTATTAATTTTGCTATACACCCGGGTATGAATGGAGGATAATTATCTACCCGCGATGGGGTTGGGCGGCATAAGGTTACGTGCAACAGGAGTAGAACGGGCGTTGTCAGTGCTGCGCGAGATAAGGCAATGTGCTCAGGTGGGGCGTGTGTGTTTTTAAAGTTTTATGGCGGAATCCGGATTATCTTATCTAAATGTTAGTTTTATTTCATCAAATTGATTTAATTGGAAATAGGTTGATTCATGAGTAAATGCACGTGTTGGGCTAACGCGCGTAGATTGGGATTCGGAATTGATATTTTTAGCAAACATCTCGAAAAGCTTTCCCCGATTTTGTTGGATTTCATTGTGTTTAGTTTATTAAGGCGATTCTATTTTTAGTCTTGATTTCTAATTTGTTACGGCATAAGTACGTACGTAGTTATGTAGATATGTATGACTGGGTGCATATTTAGGTTAAACACACCAATAACACACCAAGGAATATATCAGGTGTACGAATGGGAATCCGCCGTTTGCCGATAGATGGCGCTAGTTCTACATGCTACTCAGAAATGTCAGATCGGAAACATCACCCGATAAGCTTGGACATCTCTCAATATTTGTGAATTTTCATCAAAGTGACGTATGTAGGTATTTTTTTGTGCGTGAATATGTTGATTTTCGAAAAAAACATTAGTGAAACTCCAAATATAGGTCGAAAAATCATCCCACCGACAGATTGTTCCTGGTATATTCGATAAATTCGAGTCAACATATTCGATATTGAATATTCTTGTGCCAATGAGACAACTTAACCGTCGAAGTACCGACTACACTGCGGCCATAAATCCTTCAGTTCGAGATGAACCAAATCCACGCTGTTCACAGGAATTGGGAATATCTCAGTCCTCATTGTGGTACCTTTGGCGTAAGCTCTTAGCCTTTATCCACTTTTATAGCCTTTTAAAGCCTCGTTCACAACCTGTTCTGGTGCATCTATTCTAAGTCATCCTTGTATTGTGCTTCTATCTGAGGCAGGACCTTCCAAGCGGTGTTGATTTTCCAATCACTACTTTTGTTCGTCCACTGTCCATTTGTTCTACGTGTCTCCTGCCTCAATTTAGACCCTAAGTGGGAATTGAAAATAGGACTTGACCCGCTCCTTTTCCCAAAAAATCCCAAATCTTCAACTACCTTTAATCCTCCTCCACCACCATCGCTAAAATACCTATTTAAATCTAACACAGCGTAGCCGCATATCCGTTACCCCTGCGCCCGTAACCCTAATCCCACAAACCCACCCATTATGCCTTAATACTCAGCATACTCAAAACAATTGTTATACCCTACCTTATTACACTCTCAACCCAATCCCTTCCACCTCTTCTGCTCCGCTCAAATTCCCGTCAGTACCTCACACATCTTTTTTAGATTCACTTATCCCAATCCACTTACCAAACACCTTGCTGAAATTTGAGATTAAGCACAATAAGTTATGTCACGTTTGAGAGGCAGAAGATTCTACGAAAACATGCGTTTCTATCCTACCTTCACGACATGATAACGTCATGTTATCGATCCACCAAGAAGGCCTGCTAACAGACTCTTACGGGATGAAGAGAACACGTACTAATATCGAAAACTATTTTCAGTCCAAACCTAAGGACCGTAACATCCCTCCTCCAATCACACGGTTTATCTAAATACGTCTCCTTCTGTTACCAGAATGTCAGCGGACTGCGCACCAAAACTTCCGAGTATTCCTTTAAACACTGCCTTACGACATTTTGGTCCTAACAAAAGCTAATCTGTTTCTCAGTATCGGAAGACAGTGAGTTGTTCACATCAGATTTTAATCTTTTTCGCGCTGGTGGTCACCACAATGCCTATATTATTGATGGTTTGACGGCACAAAAGTTTACAAAGGAATTAAAAATTCCAATAGTAAGTTGCCAAAGACTTCAACGTTCCAGATCGTTCAAACTGAAGCTGTCCACATCATCAAAATAGGAGTGGTTATTCCTTAACCCTGACGGCCGCCATTTCAATCTTGGTAAAGCTGCCCTTACCAAGTGGAACGAAAAAAAAGATATTCAACCCAAGCCGCTCAATAAATCTAAAACAGAAATCTATATACCTATGTAGCTCTAAGAAACCTAAAAATTTGTGATAAGCATCCTAAACCTCAAAATAACCCCCACCATAACTGAAGCTTCAAAATAAAACTTTTCCCATCTTTCACCCACCCCTCCATCTCCCATATGCAGACCTCTTCCTTTGCTCCACCGAAACCGCCACGTCAACGAGTTTCCTTCAATCTGATTCCAACTGCTTGTTGTACCACCACTAGCCCCTCGCCACTAACACAAGCACCCCTTCTTAATTCTTTTCCAAATTTCATTCTGAAATCTGGAGCCAAGTATCCTAATTTCCGCAGCTCCCATGTCCTTAACGCCTCAGCCCCCATCAGCCAACTCCACTTCTCTACCCACAGTTTCAACTCCTTCTTCAACAACGTCTCCTCCTAACTCCACCCAATCTTTTATTGATCCCCTTCTACCCCTCTCAGTCAAAATTACCCATCTCCATGATAAACCAGGCTCGGTTTGCTATGCAGGTAAAACTAATATTAGTCTCCATTCAACAGGAAGGTCTTCCTACAGACTTTGCCAGCCTAAAGAGCCTCCTGTTCACAAAAAAGATCCGAAGAATGATATTAACAACTACCGCCCCATCGCCAAAATGTCATACCCAAACTTTTCGAAAGTACATATATTGTATGACACTATAAGTTTCCACTGCAAATCTTTTATCTCCTCTAAACAACATGGCTTCTTCAAATGCAGGTCTACAAACACAAACCTTGTCGAATTTGTGCCCTTCACATTTTCGGTATTAGAGAATGAAAATGAGGTTGATGTCATTCCTTTCAACTGATTTCAGTAAAGCCTTCGACAAAATCTCGCACAAACTAATACTCTTCAAACTGTCTTCCTTTCGCTTTGAACCCACTGCGTTGAAGTGGATATCTTCTTATTTGAAAAACCGTTACTATAGTGTTTGTTTCAGATCTGCCTTTTCCAACCCCTTATTAGCTTCTTCCGGCGTTCCCCAAGGCAGGCACCTAGGTCCACTTCTTTTTATTCTTACCATTAACGACATTGAGTTTGTAATTAAACACTTCCTCTCACTGTACGCCGACGACACCAAATTCCTCAAGACCATTTCCTCGCAACAATATTCCTCCCTTATTTAATCGGATCTTGTCTGGTGCTCCAAAAATTGCTTGAAGCTTAACATTTCTAAATGCCAATTAATCACCTTTTCACGTAAACAACTCAAACAACCTCCTCGTCTCTACTTCCTCAATAATCTGCTCTTCTCCATTGTTCGGGTTTTCGGGTTATTCGCGATCTTGGCATATTATGTGACCAAGAGCTCAATTTTCGCGTACATACGAGTAGTTATAAATATAATTCTTAAAGCCAACTTTGCACTCGGTTTCGTGAAGCGTTGGTCTCGATCCCCTATATTACATTTGTTCACCCCCTTCTCGAATACGCATTTCAAGTGTGGTCCCCTCATTAACAAACCCATCTATCTAGCATTGAAAGCATCCAAAGTCGGTTCCTTCGTTCCGCTTTTCGAGGTTTGCCCTGGACCAATCCTTTGTTCTTACCGCCCTATTAAGGCCGTCTTAACCTAATCAACTTCAGTACTTTGGAGAAAAAAGAAGAGTATCTGACATCATCTTCATTCATAGATTTCTTACAGGTTTCATTGACTGCGCCACCCTTTATAACTCCATATCTCTTAACACTAACCCTCGTAATACACGCAGACCTGTATCTTCTATCTAACCATGTCCCGTACCGCATATGGCTCCAATGAACCCATTTCTCGTATGCTGAGAAGTGTTAATTCAAATCCTCTCTTCGTTTCTTCTTAGTTACGAGTATTAAATTAGATTAAGTTTAGCTTGAATTAAGCTCACTAAACGGGGATGTTTGCCCCCACGAAAATAAAAATACAATACTGCCGATCCGGACGATCGTGGAGCCCTCATAGCAATTCACAGCCGTTACGATCTGTTATCCTCCAAATCGTCGAACTCTGCTAAATTCATCTTTATAAAAGTTTTAATAGGCTTGCCGGAATGGAATCTTTACTATATTCGTCCCTCACAACCTACTTATTGTTATCAACTTGCTATCGACATCTTAGATTCTATATTCGACATCGCTGACTCCAATGACACTCATCCTCGGTGGCGATTTTAACTTTCCGTATTTTTCTGACTCTGATCTTCTTCAACTCAGTAACATCACCAAAAAACTTCTTTTGATCATCTCATCTGAAGTCAATGATTGCCTTATTACTGCAAATAACCATGCCTCTCTATCGTCGATTTGCTCCATCCATTCTTATCGGGATCACTTTCACTCCACAGGTACTTAATCATACTCCACTCCGAAAATGCGTCTTGCTTCAATTAAAAATAAAACCGACTTCTTAAAACTAAATGTCATGCTCAGCAATATAAACTTCAATTTTCTCGTAAACCCTAACACGTACATGTCCTTGGATGATACGGATACCTTTGCCCTATTCTACTCGAAAGTCTCAGTTACTTTATCTAATCCGTACCATATTCACTAATTAAGAACTGCACGCCATCTCCACCTTGACTCCCCACGGAACTACGCGCCCTGCGCAACGAAAGAATCAAACGGTGGCACGCATAACTTAAATCCCGCTTTGCCTCCGAACTGCAGTCTTATACGGAATTTCAAATCCTTTTACCTCCGATATCTGAACCGAACTTTTTTGCCATTTTCTTCAACCAGTCGTTCACCGAACAGTTCCTTTAACCCGATTACGACTACTTTCATTAAGACTGCTCACCGACGTCTCTAGAGTGAATATAGTTCCTCCGCAGAAAGGTTCGGCACCTATATATGTACCTTTCGCTGGAACCTTTCCTAGCGAGTTGGTCGGCGGTTTCGTTGCCTTTATGCATCCTGGCATTCCTTGGCGGATTTTGAGTTCGTACTATACGAGTCCAATGCTTTAAGCGCTGCCTGACTGTCTGAGAGTACTCGTATATTGATGGTTATACCTATAATGCTAGTCTCTAAGTTTAGGTTGACCCACGTTAAGATGGCGTATACTTGTAGTTCGGCTTGGAAGACACTAAGACTAGTTGCCAGGGCCTGCGATATCTTCCGATTTAATCCAAAAAACATTTAGCAAGTGATCGCCGTTTTCCCAAGCTGTGCGATTTGGGATTAGTGTCTTTTGTCAAAGGTGAACGTGTGTGGTAATGCGGCTGAAACTGTGATAATCACAAGGCTCAGGAAGGTGTTGTAGAATGGACTTGCTAATGGTCTATGTACATGGCTGGTCCGTTTCCGAGCGGAGGAGCCTGATTGCACTACGTATAACAATCTTTTTAATAAAAAGGTGCAGTGGAGTAATTCCGATCAGTGCCTCTTGGGCTGCTGTCGGGCAAGTTGGCATGGCGCCTGTAATGCCGAGGCTGGCTAGCCTCTGAAGGCGTTGAAGTTTAACTATTGAAGTTTTCCGTTCAATTTTTGTCCACCATACAGCAGACGCTTAAGCGATGATAAGTCTATCGCGATAAATAACCAGTGGATTAGGTTTCAATCTCCAGGTTATATCGTAGGTGCGTCGGCAGGTTCATCGTGCCTTAGTTGCCTTTGCAAGTTTGCTTTTAATGTTGTAGTTCTAGTTAAATTTGCGATCAGGGTCAATACCTAGACACCTTACTTCTTCTGAAAAACCAATGTTTGTACCGTTTAGTGAGACGGGGCAAGGTTGTCTTATTTGGATTTATCAATAAACCCTCTCTGCTACACCAGTAAGAGATAATGTGTTTACAGGCAGAAATTTCGCTTTTACCTATAATAATAACTACAAGGTGATCGGCGTATGCGAGAACTTCATAACCGAGGCTAGTTAAATTGCAGAGTCGTCGATGACTATCGGCCAGAGACGTGGTGAAAGGTCTCCACCTTGTGGACACCCTTTAGCTGGCGATACTGTCACAGAGACTTCTCCGGATGTTGCTGATATAATACTGCTTTCAAGCATCGCTCTAACCCAACGGTTAGTGGGGTGGTCTACACTTTTCCGGAACAGTACAGTGGTGATTGAATTGTAGCCGTTATTATCGTTATTATCAAATGCCCCCTCAATTCTTTCACAGCAAGCCCATTGTCTCCCAAAACCAACATGGGTTCCTTAAAAATCGGTCGACATTTATGGACATTCGAGGATGATAAAGAAGTCGACGTTGTTGCCATAGACTTCAGGAAAGTCTTCGATAAAATCTCGAAACAAGTTATACTTCCTAAATTCACTGCTCTTTTTTCTCCCAGTTTTACCCACTGGATCAAATTCTACCTCGAAGATTTCCGTACAATTATGTTTTCATATCATCTTTATCTTATCCTCCAAGGTGGCCATCTAGGCCCACTGATATTTACTGATATCGAATTTTCATCAAGGACTTTCATCTTTCGTATATAAATCTCCGAACATATATCTTTCCCTGCTGATATTCGGTGTCAAAAAACAAATCCGTGATTATGTTAGCGAAGGTGGTCAAAATATCAGTTTCGTAAGCGTTCCTCTCCACCTCTCAGAACCTATGTTATTTGTCAGGAGATTGGCCAGGAACTTGACTTTCGCCTTTACGTCTTCGCCTTCGAAATGCATACTCTGTGTGAACATTTACAATATAACACCTTAATGACATGGAAACAAAAAAGCTAGTGTGAACTATTGTACAATCAACGCAACAAACAAATCTCTCGAATCCTATCTAAGACAGCCACCCTCGGAGAGTAGTGAACGAATATTTTCGACACAAACCACATACACCTCGTCCCGGTGTGGCAAACACCATAAGAGCCTAACTCTTGAACCTGTGCGAACCCTATAAAGAAAAATCAACAACATTATCAAACATGCTAATTACGCCCTAATCTTTGTGAAGTACTGGTCCAAGAGAATACATACGTTACGAAATCCTTATATACTACATTCATTTGGCTTCTGCTTGAATATGCTAGTCAAGTCTGGTCCCCTTCTTATGAGATCCACATTGCGCGTTCAACTTAGGTTTATTCGTATTGCCCTTTGTGGTCTTCCCTGGCCTGATACCTATAATTGATCGCCTTATAAGAACCGTTTAAAACTAATAAACTTGCAATCACCTTTTATCCATGACCTATGCTGATATTGAATGTCCCACACTGCTTCAAATGATTCCCCACCAATCACCGAAACCTTCGGTCCACGCCCCTCTTCCGCATCAGCTCCCTCTGAACGAACTGTGAATACTGTTAACTAATGATCAGAATGCTGCGCGAAGCGAACTTCTCTCCTTTCGATCTACACCTTATTAAACCCGGTCTTAGAAATGTTGTCGAATGGAGTGAGAGGTTTGGATCAATCTAAGTCGACCAGTGACCATATATTTGCCTTTCTTTGCCTTTGCCTTCACTTCTACTTCTTTTCTTGACATTATTAAACTTTCTGTGTTTCCCTTAGCTGTTTCCTCACTATTTCTCAGAAGGTACATATCATCAGCGTAATTCCATTAAGGGTTATTTCCTTATCATTTTCCTAGAGGCATCTTATTACGTCGTTCAGCACCAATTAAAGAGAAGTGGTGACAAGAAGTGGTCAAAAGTCAATAATAATCGAGTGACGACAGTTCAGCAACGTCTAAAATAAAATAACACCATTTGTTGGATAGCACTTTTCTTAAGCTTACCATTATTTTCCGCCTAAGTTCTCCGTATACTTTGCTGACGTCCACATTTGTATTTCTCCAAATACGTAAGATAGGTCGTGCTCTTCTGACCAAATGTGGGTTTCGTGGATTTCGTTACAATTCATTTGAGGTGACTCAGTCGTCTTAGTTGGCTCATTGCCATATTTGGACCGTTCGCATACTCTTGAATGAACATGAATTGTTTGCTATACTAGGTATACACTAGGCATGACCCTATAAAAATCCATTAGAACCTTCAAAAGTACGCCTTAGTATACCCCAACACTATACCGCTAGAAGTTACAATGGAAATAATTTTCCCAAGCTACTTTCCACATCCAGTAATCCTCTTCTCAGACTTCAGTTTCGTCGCATAAAAGGTTGCAGGCCTGCGCGGCACCATATTTAGGAATTATATTTCCTGACCTCCGAACTAGGTATTCCACTCTACCTCGCACCTCTTTTCGTATCTAGCAGTACCACTTATGTCCAATTAAAATGAAAATGTAAACCCTCGTTAGGTATAACAAAAAAAAAAAAAACTCGTCGAGTCACTTGCTTCTGGTCCCACTCGACACTACATCACATAATTAACTCTCGAGCAGGTCCGCGCGCAATTTCCCAAAACTAGTTCACAGTTTATTAAACGATATAACCTTCTGAATCGCTCGATTATGGAGCTCTCCAATCTCGGTTCGTCGACCTGATTGCTTCGAGCCTATGCGCCACGAGCTCTGCATGTAGCAATTAGACACATTTCCCTTTGTGTGTCCGCACTTGGCGCGTTTTCTTTTCCATTTTGTGCTCCTCTCAAAAGCATTTCGCGAGAAAACGTGACAACACCAAGTGGCTTGTAAGTGTTTTGTAATTTCGGCTTCGACGCACCCATCTGACCCGGCTGGCATATGCCCGAATCCGTGTCGCGCTGCATTGCATTAACAGTTCTCTGCCTAAATTGGCAGCAGCAGTTGTCGGAGCAGTTTTAATGTCAAGCACCTACTCGTATTGTCTTCAGTGTTTCAGTTCGTGCCGGGAATTGTGGTAAAGGTTCGGCGGGAGTAGGTTATGCAGTGAAAGCTACTCTATATGGTGGTGGGCAAGACGGAGGGCCATCGCCAACTATTACCCGTATATGCTTAGGATAAGAAGACATTAACGTTACGGTGGGTGCGATTACGAGCAAGCGGCGTTCTTCTTAAATTTATTTACGGAATGTTAGCGACGTACTGGTAAAGTGGGTGCGCTGAATAGGAAGGCGGTTTCAGGTTGAATTGCTGGCTTCCACGGTGTTCCTGTTTCTTGGTGGAAATCTTGTTTATTTGTGTAATTAATTGCAGAATACCAGTATTAGTTGTGGGATTCAATGCGCGAACTTTCCTCGCGTTCATTGTAATTTTATTGTTTATGCAAACGAAGAAATTGCTGGCTTCGTTGTTTATCTCGGTTAAAATCAGTGGCATTCCGCATGAGATTATTAAATTAATTATGGAATAAATCTAGTTATGAAGCGGAAGACACAGCGCAGGAATATTAAAAACCAGTTCCATGACCAGGGATAAAATGGGCGGAAATGCGCGTAGAAAGTTCATTGATCAAAAGTTAAAATTGAAGGAGGAATTCAGCCATTAGGTGTACAAATACGAATGCGTTCACTTCTTGCAAGATTCAGAGCTTTTTTGCGGAAAACTGGTTACATTCGTATTCTGGAAGAAATTGTCCATCGCTAGCTAGAACTTATGCCCATCCTTCTAGCGACATATGAATTCCGCGTTAAAAACTGCATCTTTTAAGACGATTAACAAATCGACCTAATTTTTCGTTCCTTCGGAAGATAGAAAGTGCCGCTCAGCTAGTCATCGATCAGAATAGGTGGTAGTCGGAACTGGCAATGACTGGAGAATATGTCGGTAGGGGTCGGATGGTGTTTCAGGGAATACTTTAACATCATCGTGCTGTGCTCGAATTGTGCTCGTTTTTCCTTCACTGCTTGACTCAAGTGCATTAGTTAAAACCCCTTACAACAAGTCATAATACATACACGGTTTGTATAAAAAGTATCGGGAAACGGATTGTGGAAGGTCCTTAAAGGTACGCGTGCAAGCTTTTGACGGCACTTAGAGCCCCATGGTGGTATCCTTTAAAGGAGGACTTCACTTTTGGGAATAAAAAATAATTCGAGACTTTTCGGTCAACCTATGGCATATATGTATGTATAACTGGGTGCAATGTTGTGATGTAATTTCCAATTTCCTACGAATTTCAGTGGTAATGATGTACACTGTCCTCTTATCAATGCAAATTCGATCTGCGATAATGAGCGCACTTTAGAGACGGTCTGAATTCAGCACTTCACGCAAGTGTTCGTCGGTATTTTACAACGCGGCCCCCTTACTTTCTCGGCCGTCTTTTAGGGGCTTGTGCTACTTAGAAACCGCAGTTTGGAACACGTTTTTATCCTGGATACTTGGCGAATTATGCCCCAGGCCGTGGTATCCAGTTCAACACAAAATTTGATGGCATACCGCTGTTTAATCGTTTGCTTTGTTTTGAACTCGTAGCGCATCACTGGACAGGAGATCGTTAAAAACTCGATGCAGTCTGAATGTTCACAGGCGACTTATGCGACTTATACCAGTGCGCTTATCAGGTTCCTGACACCTTTTATACAAACCCTGCATACCAAGTCTAGTTTTTGCAACCAGCATTAGCTTCGATGCATGAGTGTTTGCCTTGTCTATGGACGTGGCGCTTTGGATTTTCGTAGAGGATCAACTTTTTATCGAAAGTCACAATACAATGCAAAAGATCCCTCTTCGCTGGAGGAGTAGTTCACTTGTGAGAAAACACCGCTCGACGTTTTTTAAACGATGGAAATGGTTTATTAAGTCACGGTCAAGTTCATGTTATGTTTGTTATGGATCTCGATCCAATAATGCCTCCAATTCTGCTTCTTCAAACTTTTTCAATGGTCCAGCGCGCTACTGGTTTTTTCGTCAAATTACACCATCTACAAGGTGGCGAAAATTAATCATCCAATTTTATTTTTGAATTATTTTTTTACTAAATAAATGATTTTGAATGATGGAAATCTTTATTTGGCAATGTGATATCCGCCGCCAGTGCTGATACACTTTGGTACCCGTTTTCTCACATTTTCCATGACTTTCCGCAAGATTTCCGGTGATAATTGTTCGCATTCCTGTCGAATATGCTCCTTAAGGGGTGCGATTGTCTGAGACTTGTTGACATAAGCCCTCGACTTCAAGTAGCCCCAAAGAAAGGAAACTTCACAATATCCGTTGTGGCTCGTTCTGTGTGTGTGATTGCACCGTCTTGTTGAAACCACATGTTCACCAAGCTCCGCTCCAATTCCGGCATTAATAAGTCGTTTTATCATGGCTCTGTAGCGTTCGCCAATATCAGTGAAAAAATGTGAACAGTCAGACAAATACGGCACAATCACTCCTCCCCCGTGAATGTCGCACCACATAGTGGCTTTGGGTAGATTTAATGGCTCTTTGTGCATCACACGTGGATTTTCAGTGCCTCAGAAATGAAGATGTTGCTTATTGGCGTAACCACTTAGGTCGAAATGCGCCTCGTCGTTCATGATGGTTTTCGACACAAAATCGTTCTCTTCATCGTTGAGATTAAGGATGGATGGTAGTAATTCACACGCGACTAGCGATCTGACAATCAGCAGGCATTAAATTTGTACGTGAACATGTGTAAGTTTTTCACTAAAATTCGCTGCAGAGTTCGTCCGGTGATGCCCAATTGCATGGCCCGTCATCAGGTTGATGTTTCTTCGTTCTCAGCGACATCGGCAACCAAAGCCGCGATATTCTCGGCCGAACGACTTGTCCGGTGACGGCCACGCCCTGCATGGTCTCCTGCGGTTCCAGTCTATTCGAGTTGATTAGCTAAGCGCCGGAATATTTGCCCCACACAAAATTGATAAGAAATTGACATCGAAATTCACCCTGCACTAATACCACCGATCATTGGTCAAAAAAATCGACACAATTATTCCACGCTCTTGCGAAGTATAGCCCTCCATTGCTTGTCTGTTTGTATACTACAGCTATCTGACTTCAAATATGATTGACGCATAACGCCATTTGTAAAAATTATAACATCTTCCGGCAGGATGATTAATTTTGCGCCACTGACAGGTACGACAGCAAACTCCACTGATCTTACATGGCGATCATTTTCAATGAAAAAAAGTAGGATCCAATCACATCTCCCGCTCCGGCATGAAGACTTTGTTTTATAGTTCAGTGATCATTTCAAGTTTTGTGCCTGAAAGAGAACGTATTGCTTTTCTTATTCAATCAAAAGAAAAAAAGTTGTTGAAGTCATCGTTTGAGGGCTTGCCAGTCCAGTCGCAAACTTTTTCGGTTTGAAATAACCCATGGTTTAGGCAAAACCGGATTAGGGTCATTAATACCACCAAGAGTGATAATTGGTCGTAAATTCTTAAACCTTCATAATTACGACATAATTAATTAATCTTAGGAACGAAAATTGGGGGATAGGCATCCGAGTATAGGCAAGGTTCTTGGCATTGATACACGTTTGAGAAAGGTGACATGTAAAGTGAATGGTGATGAATGGCCACATACAAAGGCTGGAGGAGTAAGGATGAATGGCGGAGACAAGTATCACTTCGTTTTTTTTTTTCACAGGATTTGTAATAACTTTCAACTTTCTAATAATTAGAAAGAATTTTAGATTCCATTTTTTCGAATTGATATTCTTTCTTTTATTCTCTCTTCAGCTGTGTTCAAAAAGTAACGACAATTTATAATTTCACGGGTCTTAAGAGTCTGATTCACTCTTGTTTTGTTTTCTTTGTCATAAACATACATATCTGGAACATGTTGAAGGAAACTGGTAGTTTAATCTGTTGTCAATTGATAACAAATTCCACGTTTTATTTGACGCGTAATTACGTAATGAGGAGCTGATTGAGTTTTCCGAATATTAGGAAGAAAAAAGTGCAAATTGAAGCTAAAACGCTATTCCCTAATCTTCTAGGGTACCAAACGGAAAATAGGTATTTAGCGTAGGCCAGCCGCATTCAATATTTTTATTTGTTTTTGTTTTTGCCTGAAGTTAGTGCTACAGATGTAGATCGCATTTATTTTCAGCAGGACGGCGCCACATGCCGCTTGTAAAACGAAGGCTCCATCGGGCGACAAATTTCCCGACGTGATAAAAAACTTTATCATAAGGCAAAGTCGGCGCGGATATTCGGCAAATGCTATATTTCTTTACTGACCTCAGGACTTGTACTTAAAATTAAATTATTAACACTTTTCGTAAAAGAAAATTGTCTTCTATATTGACTTAAAATTACACCTTTTGTTATTTGACCCTGCCTGGGATGAGCCGTTTATCTGCGACACATTTTAATTCGACACAAGGTGAAAAGTCGCCGCTATTTTTAGCTTAAGTGGTATAGAGTCTTTATTTCATTCTACGAAGATCTATTTCATCTATATTGAAAGGATAATATTTCATAAATTTCGGATGGAAAAGGTCCTTTTTTATAGTCGTTTAATCTGGCTAGCGCGACTACAAAGCTAAATCGTTCATCCTTTATGATATTGGGTTAAAGCATAATTATTGCGGCTTTTTTTCAAAAAAAAATATTCGGCAAAAACGATAAAAATATTTAACAAAAATATGTTTAAATGATTATTCCGAAGCGTAGTCACCATCCACTTCAAGAACTGCTTCCTATTTGCTTGGCAGTCTGTCGCTTCCACGGGCGAAGAAGTCACGATTCTTGGTGGCGATCCATGCTTTAACATCGGCCATCAATTCATCCAAATCGTCGTAAATTTTTTTTCGTTTGCAAGTTCTTCAACGACCGATTAACATGGTAGTCTGTAGTAAGTTCGATCGGTGAACATGGCGGATGTGGTCGCAGATCCCATCCCTTATTGGCGATCCAAATCGTCGTAAATTTTTTTTCGTTTGCAAGTTCTTCAACGACCGATTAACATGGTAGTCTGTAGTAAGTTCGATCGGTGAACATGGCGGATGTGGTCGCAGATCCCATCCCTTATTGGCGATCGATTCGACTACACGACGTTCAACATGGGGACGGGCGCTATTATGGTTAGAGACGATATGGTTCTTATTTCGTGGTCGTTTCGATTCGATTGCAGCGTGAAGGCGATCAAGTTGAGCCAGATAGACGTCGGAATCCGCCACTGTTGGCCTCCATCATTGTCGTTTCACCAATAGCAAATGCCGTTTATGATGATTTCCCAGTAGATGAGTCCGCTTCTGTCTCACCATACGCACCACATAGCCTTCTTAGAGTGGACACCTTTTGCTATTCCTTTAAGAGAAACACCCTGCGACACGCAAACGGGGAAGAATAGCCATGATTCATCACCCGTGACGGGATTCTTCAGAAACGGAGCTTGCTCATTTCGTTGCAGCAAATCAGTAAAAATGCATACACGTTCTGCTTTGTTGTTATCGAAGAGTTCGTGGTGGACCCATCCTGTCAATTTCCACATCTTTCCAAACTTTTTGAGAAGACGGACGACGGTCGACTGGTAAACATCGAAGTCATCGGCTAGCATTCGTGTTGTCAGGCTTTCGTCTTGTACCACGGCCGCTAGAACGGCCTGGTCCTTGAACTCCCATGTTCCTCCTCTACCTTCTTCATCTACAAGGTTTGTGTGAACCTTGGCTTTTGCTCATTGTTCCCTCGCCGAAAAGTTCGTTGAGGTCGCAAAACGACTCTGTCGCCTTCCAACATTTCTCTAAGTGGTAGAGTAGAATGTGGGGAATATGAAAATGATGTTCACTAGGCATTTCTGTAATGAAATAGAGAAGATTATTTTTATGAAAAAATAATAACCAAAACGCCAATTTTTTCAAGAAAAAAAAAAGCCACAATAATTATGCATCTACCTATTACACACACCATCGAAAAGGTAATAGAGACATTCTGAAGTCGATAGCCTTCCTTGAATACAATAAGTAAAATCGTACGCTAAGCTCTTCGATAACCAAAAGTAGGTATCAAGTTAAATAGGTCATGTAAGGATAAGTAGAAAGAAGAAGGTCGTTAAAAATTATTTGCCCAAAACGCGCAACCTGGTGCCTTTTAGGGTTGGATAGCTGCATAAAAGGTGGATAAGGGTTCTCCTCTCATTTCTATCTACAGCTGCAGCAGAACATAGTATGGGGGATCCGTTTAGCTGCTTGGTAGCCGATCATCTGTTTAATATGCTTATCTTTTTGAGTTTGTTTCTTTCTTTCTGCTACCCTTTACTATTCGAGGTTATCTAGCTTTAGAATGTTGAATATTGCTCTTAACAACTCCTGATAGAATACGGACGGGTGTCGCCAGGGAGTTGTTAGGAGTTGATCTCCTCCTGGCCAGCCCGGTCGGTCTCTCGTTACCTTATAGTTACTATGTTCGCGGATCTAAATAATGGAAAAGTTGGATTTGAACTGAACTAGTTTAAGGGCTGACTGGGATTGTTTCACCAAAAAGAATGATGCGATACTGACCTGATGACCTTGATGTGATGCCAAGTAGGTAACAAGGATTTTATTACACTAGAAGCTCTGCTAAAAAACACTATGGTGGAGGTGGTCGTCGGTCATCACCGACTGTTAAGCCGAAAATCTGTAGTTCAAGTCCATCCATAGTCAAGAACAATTCCTATACGGAAAAACTATGCAACATCTCCTGTTGTGAATGAGAGAAGATTAAAAAGTGCTGACGAAGGCATAACACCCGCTTCAAAATTCAAACTAAAATAACACCTTAATGAAACAAAAAAGAGTTACTGTCAACTAAAACGCGACAAATTCAGTCGAATCTCTCAAATCCTATCTAGGACAACCACCCCCGGAGAGTAGTGAACGAACATCTTCGACAACAAACCATGGTTGTTTGACAAAAAAACCCCATAACAGCGTACACTCTTGAACCTGCACGAATTATGTATAAAAAAAAAAAAAAAAAATGTTTTGATAAGCTAGTACTCGTAGATTGTAAATTGTCTGAGAAGATATCTGCTCCAATTCCACAGTCCATCTTAGAGTCATGTATGTAGATTGTAGGGGGTTCCCCTTAATCACCCTGTGGCTTCTCCACTCTTTTCTGTTGGAAATTTAACCTGAGCGTGGTGCTCACTCCCTACTATACTTGACTAGGAAAAGCTTCTCGAAACTCGTCATATCGCAATAAAAAATACGTCCCTTTCAACTATGATGGAATGAGGAATGGGATATAATGCTATTATTATACGTACATGCGAATGAAAAAAATGTGGATCAGACCTATGCTAATCTCTATTCACTGAGACGGGCCTTACCTAATGTGTCATGTCTGGCCTAAACGGAGGCTGCCGACAAGGTCACCTGCTGCTATGTATGGTGGCCAATTCTTTGCATGAGGCTTATCACCCAGTAAGACCTTCTGAATTTATTGGCCATTCTGGGATAACAGGAAATGAGATCTGGCTTTTAACTCTGGTCAGATTTTCAATCAACGATGGGACCTTTTGGCCATACGATTACACACGGAGGACCTATCCTGAGTGTAGGCTGACAAAGCGTGGACTAGCCGTTGTCCGCAGGAAACTTCGCCTTGCCTCTTTTTATAAAAGAGATTTGTGTGTTGAATTCATACAAATATTATTACGAGCCACTACACTGGCATGGTCTCGCACCTTTGTGGTGTTAGTGCTAGACCTACAATGAAATCATTGCTCAAAAATTTAATTTTTACCTTACATCTGTACTTTATTGTATACAAATATTAAAAAAACAAATTTCGACAGCGGAATTTCTCGTTTCAAAAATATTTATTCCAATTATTAGAGAGCCTAATTGAAAAACCCAATAACCGAGTTCAGAAAGCAAATACATTATTAGATTTCCACAAAACCTTTAACTGAAATCATATCAAACCGAAACCCCCATCACGTATCACTCAATCACTCTTAAAAATCCACAATCGGTCGACTTCAATGCCATTCAACCCGGTGATATAATCGCCGTTTTGAATAATTTTCAAAAAAACTAATTAGACCGAGTCCGCCTTCTTCTTCCCTTATCATCGAGTTCAGAAACGTGTGAAGTCACTCGACCGAGGAACCACCCACTATTAAATCCGTACACCCATTAAAGCCTCTTGCCGCCCCGCACCATCCTCCCTCGCCCGCTACACTCTACTGATAACTCGAACGAGAACTGAATTATTGCACACACACACAGTTTTATCAAAAGTCAACATAAAAAAGTAAAAAAAAACTAGTTTTAAATTGCATTACGTAAGCCTGGATAGTGGCCGTCACTGTTGTGTGAAATATGGCATTGTGCACACGGAACACCACCTAGTGGAGACGCCCGAGCACGAGAGTGCATTCATTCAGAAAATCGGGATAAGTGTCTGCTCGTCACATTGTCCTCCTGCCAGTCCACTCCAGAATCGCACTCTTGTCCCGAGTGTGCTACTATGAATTGCTTGGAGTAGGTTCTAGGTCAAGATATATGGTTTATGTCTATGTGCGCAGATGGCGGCTGAAGTGACGAGTGAATGCCCTTCATACCCTTGAAGTGGGCACTCAGTCTATTCTGTCACATGGTTTACTTGGGCCGCCCTGTTAGGGCTCGTAGCATGTAGTTTGCGTGAGTCTGTCGCAAGCGATTCTGACGGATATAGGTTGGCACATATTTTTAAATCACATCCACACGAATCCGAATATTTTCGATTCGTGACTAAATTCACTTTTCATCGCGTGTTTTCTACGGTTTCCGTGACTCGCACTTTTTTTTTAGTTTTTGTTTGCGCTTTGTTTCGTGTGATCTGCATGGAAGTCAGTCAGTTGTTTGCGCTTTGGATAGATAGATAAACATAGAATGCGAAGACAGTGACTATCTATGGTGCAGTGTAGTGAAAAACCGTTTGCGATCCGAAGACTAAACTCTTAATTTTGCTTGTACGGATAGAACTTGTTTGACTATGATTATAAAGTTTGTTTGTTAGTTCAAGAAAAATATTATGATAACGGATTTTGAAATGATACCTGTTGCCAAGCAGTGGCGGATGGTAGGGAAACCAAGAAGGGGAGTGTCCTGTTTCATTCTTTCACAAGAGCGAGTCTTTATCGAGACCGTTTATGATTTCATGACTTTTCTATAACTACACCTAAACAGTTGCGAATTAGATAAAATAAAATGAGTTTTCGGGTGCTACTGTTCTAGTCAAACTTTCAACTTCCTAGATAGAGTTCTTGGACCTCAGACGCGAACAGTAGATTTCTCAAAACGTAATGCCAATACCTAATCGTCGATTAGATCGAGCCGTATGTAACCTTGATAGCTGCCAGCCAACTTAATAACGCGCTTGAGTTGCAATGTTTACTAACATAATAAGGAGTGAATCAGATCAACACAACCAGTGTCATTTTAGAATTCCCTTTAATTTTTGAACATACATGTTGGCCGAGAAAATCCCAGAGAGTGGTCCAAAGGGCAGTGGTTTACTTATGCTCATCCGGCTGAGCTTGTAATAAAGACCTTCTAACCATACGGTGTCGAAGGCTTTTTCCAAGTCAATCAGACAGGCACAAGTGCATTGGTTCTTGCATTTATTCCATTGAACATCCGACACAAGCTTCGACGCGGCATGAATAGTGTCATGCCCCGCTCTGAAACCGAATTGGTTATCCGGGATGATTTTATTGTCCTCAACCCATTTAGACAGGGCCCTATGGATCACCTTCTCGAAGACCTTGCTGATACTCGGAAGGAGACTTATTGACCGGAGATTTTCCGGGTTAGATGTGTCTTTACCCCTCTTGGGGATTGGTTGCACCACCGCTGTCTTCCCGTGCACTGGATAATATGCATTATTCAGTGCATTGTTGAACAGGATGGTGTACCGTACCTCTCTACAGCCACTGGCGGAAGGTGCCTAAGCACAACATTGGATATACCGTCGACTCCCGCGGATTTTTTCTTCCTCAATGACTCGAAGATCATCCGAAGATCCTCTGTCGATATGAACAAGGTATGAATATGAACGATATGAATTCATTGGCGATGACATTGTTTGCCATGAAATCTTCATTGAACCTTGTAAAACCAAGGTTCTCTGATCGCCAATGATCGATATCATTTCAAAGATAGAAGTGATGAAGCAGAGCTCTCTTCTCCAGGTCTTGGTTCGGGCGAATGTTGTCATTCACCTTGTACACTTCCTGGAAGACAGCTCGTACTGTCGCCACCTTCTCCTGAGGATCCTCGATCACGAAGAAGTCGTCGTCCAGGATGGCGCTCTCCGGATCGATGCTAACTGTTCCTAGCAAACGTTCATTGTCTGACGTTCTCGGAAACTTTAGATCCTGAATGTCATTCGGATTGTTTCTCCGAAATATTTTATTTATTTGCGGGAACATACTCGCGCTGCTGGAATTTACAGCACGAATTCTGTTGTTCCAATGCAAACTTACAGATATTCTGTAATTTTCCTTGATTAACTGTTGGATATTTTTAATCAGTGACTTCAGTGTCCTGATCTCCGAGTTTTGTCTATCGGTAAACCGCCTGTACAAGAGTTTGGGCTTTGTCAGGAGTATACTTTTTTGTCTGTGCAGAGCGTCGATTGTCGCGTGTCGGTATACGTTTGTGGTATCGTGCTGTCGTTGGCGTGGCATCGTACTGTTCATTGTCTGTTTAATGACATCGTCCATTTGCTTGAGATACCTGTCAATCTCGTAGTTTGACAGGTTCCTATTAGGCGGTGGAAAGGAGGCGCTCGAAGTGAGCGCTCTCGTCAGGGAATTGGCAAAGCGCGGCCAGCACACCCTACTGTAATCGTAGGGGTGCGTTTGGACACACTCTGCCATCTCCGCGAACTCGTCAGGTACTGTGATCACGGCACATACATAGTCCGCAATGGGCACTGTCGTATACAATGGTCCGTTCGTTCGTGTCTGCCAGTCTCGGTCGAGAGTCTAGCCTAGGAGCCGCTCCTAGGATACGACTGACTCCAAATATCCTTAAAAAGTTATGTCTGTACCAGATTTAATACAATTTATTATTTATTGCTTTCCATAGAAAAAAATTGGGTCGAAATCTCGAATATATTGCGCGAAAAAAATTAACTACAAAGAATTGGTAACATTAATTTAAGTTACAATGTATAAGTGGCTTAGTTAAAATTTTAAATTCTTTTGAGGAAACGTCAAAAGTGTTAGAAGGTGAAAACGATCCGACTCTTCATCTAACAGTCATTCATATTCATCGTTTAAAAAAAGTATGTGCTGTTAATTCTGCAGATTTAGAAGTAATTAAAAATTTCAAAACAAAATTAAGCACCTTTTTGGATACCACTGTTCTACAAAATTTGACAATATCTCATAAAATAGCTCTATTCTTAATCCCTCCCACAAATAAGTTATTTTAATTTGATGAAGCCGAAAAAAAAATTATTAAGGATGAATGCAAAAATTGTATGCAAGATTATGCAAATGAAATACCTGTAACGGATGCTCAAATCTTTGAACGACCATTAAATGAAGAGTTGGATTGCCTAGTATCAGATGGTAAAGATTTATTTGCAGACTTTATTCAACCAGTAGAAACTAGCAATTCTAATGATAAAGCTCACAGTGAACTACTTGCATATGAAAATGTAAGCGTAATTTTTCCCGAAGATTTTAATGTTTTGCAGTGGTGGAACTTGCACAAAGTTGAATTTCCACTATTGTTTAAAGTCAGCTGCTAAATATTGGCTACGCCTGCAAGTAGTGCTGCCTCTGAATGCAGCTTTTCTTCAGCTAGAATGTTAGTTTCGGAAAAACCTTGTCGAATTTTATCCGACCCAATTTGGATTAATCAAAGTATGTTTTTACATTTTAATATAAATGAAGTACAAGTTTGTAACGATCTCGAAGAACTTTTATTAGAAATTGATTAAAAAAAATTAATTTAATTTGTTTGTTTTATTATATAAATTATCTTAATCTGTTGCTTTTCTTGACAGCAATTTCTTACTAATCTGTCATTTAATAAAGCTTGACTTTGACTTGAAACAAAAGTAAGTAAACGAATATTTGGTGCACTCAGGGTACTCAATATAGTGTACACTGTTTTCTATGAGTACACTGCACTAAGTGTTTGGTTTCAAATAGGTACCAAACTCACATATGTAGTAATCAATATCACGTGATCCACACATTTTACTTTTCAAGCTGTGGGTACTTGAAATAAAACGAATGTCTTGGAACTGGCAGATGTCTAGTCCCGATCGATCTTGCGGTCCTTGGACGTACGAATGTTGTTTATTGATTACCGAATCGGTCACCTCAAATTTGACCAAACGTTGAAGACTCTTCTTGAAGGGCCACTCATTTTGATAATATAGTTTTATCATTTGCTGTTACGTGCTGTTCAATCGTTTTACTTGCTATGGTGATTTGGTGATTTGGCATCAGTAACTGAATAATAAACAATAGATTTGACAAATGTCACAAAAACAACATGGCTACCACAGAATGCCAAACTCTATCCGCGTGAATTGAAAAACCCTTTATTTTGATAAGGGACAGCATGCGACACAAATTCGAAAAAAGCCATTGCATTTGCCAGAAGTAGTTTGCTTAATCTCATTCGAAGAAATAATAATAGTTAACAGGCATGTCTACCAAATTTATCGATTCTGATAAATCACAGTTCTGGAGAACGTAACGGGGTTCAACAAATGCAAGTCAATCCTTACTGATCATTTAAGCAAATTTCAAATGGTAAAAAAGCTCGATGTCGAAATCATGCCGAAATATCCGACATCACAGCCGAAGAAGTTCGGTACGCGGTTAAAAACTCCAAGAAAAGAAAAGCTGTTGGGCCGGACGGGATACCCTCTGAGTTCTGGAAAAAGACGGGACACATCGGGTCTAGATGGCTCATGGTTCTTATCTCCAAACTTATGAGAGGCGACACTATGCCTAATCAATGGAGGGAAAGCTATCTTCTTCCTTTGCACAAAGGAAAGGGTGATACGCGAAATTGTGATAACTACCGTTCTGTCAAGCTGATGTCACACACCATGAAGATCGTTGAACTGCGGAAAATAATACGACTATCTGATGACCAGTGCGGGTTTGTCTCGGGTAAATCAACAACAGATGCAATCCAAAGTATAAGGGTCATGTTGGAAAAGCATCGTGATTCTTCAAAGGACTTGCATATTATGTTGGTTGATTTCGAGAAGGCCTTTGACCGGCAACCAAGAGATCTTTTATGGGTAGCGCTAAGACAAAAAGGAGTTTCAGAAACCTACGTGCGAATGATCATGGACATGTACAAGAGAGCAACGATAAGAGTAAGATGCACCGCAGGAGTCACCGAAGAGTTCGCTACTTTCTGAGGTCAAACCGGCGGACCCCACAAGCGGACCAGTAGGAATGCAGTTAAGTGGGAAGGTTATGGTCCTACACTTCTGACCATAACCACGCCGGAAAAAAAGGAAAAGAAGAAGCAACGTCGAGCGATAAAGGTCATGGAGCAAGCGGGGTGAACTGGCATTTTCCACTAGACCGACCTTCAGGTCAACATCTGAGAGAGTTATGCTCTGCATTTGGTGATACTGGGATGGATGAGGTACTATCAGGAAACCCGATCCTTTTTCATTATGATGACACCAGTCCTCACGCAAGTTTACCAACTTCTTAATTTTATTATTAATTTTTCGGCGTTTGATTAGGACGTTTTGCCTCATTCACCACATTTCCCCGACCTCTGATTATCATTTATTTAGGTCGCTTCAAAAATCCATTAATTGTATGAATATTGTTTCTTGGGAGGGCTTCCCAAGTTCCTTAGACAGTTTCTTTGTCGAAAAAGTATAGATCGTCTACGATAGATGAATTATGAAAAGTTCAAAAACTAAAGTGCAACGTAACGGTGACACTACAGATTAAAGTTACTTTAAACAAATTTTTTTTCATTTGAATCCAATACATAAACCGTGTGTTATTTCAAGCCGAAAAGTAGGTTCATGGCCACGACTGTTCTACCGAAACTAATAACTTCTCATTTTTTATTCTTGAGGTATGCGGAACGGATAGCATTTTAAATGCAACAACCTTATAGTGTTTTTTTTTTACTACAAAAAACAAACTGCCAATTAAAACTTTTTAGGTCAGCCATGATAACACGCGATTCGACCTCCCCAACAGGCAAGTAGTTGAATTCTTATTTTGCGGTGGTAAAGTAAAAAAAAAGGCGTTCGCTATGCAATTATGCCTCGAATGAAATCAGTCTGGAGTCAGTCAGTCGGTCGATATTATTGTTTGTTCTCGAGATACATATATGAGGCGAAAAAAAAGTTAATGAACAAAAGAACTTCAATACACAGGCACACACGAAAGATTCGATTAATTTCAATACTTTTTAACTTCACTCAAAAACTATATGATAAACGGGAAATCTTCCTAGAGGCTCACTATTGCAGCCAGGCAAACGAGTTTAAGCAGTGATTTCAGAACCAGAGGTTCTTATCATCAGTCATAGCCCTTATAATTTAAAAGCAATAGACTAAATGTCATCCCATACCATAAAAGGCTTAAAAGATAGTAACCTGGGAGTCGCCCCCTATAAATTCTAAGACAACATAATCTTACAAAAACAACAAACTTATACTCAACGAAAGGCTATTATCTAAATGCTCTAAAATGATAATAACAATAGGTATGGTGTAAACATTCTTAACAAAACGTACACTGCCATTCGGAAGAACATATAAGCTTTCAAAAATCATATGGGGTTGAAGCCATAAAACGGGTCGGGCGACTTAGAGTTACACGCGAAAGTCTCGATAAAATAAGCCGCTCATGTTAATATAAAATAATGGTCCTTCCCCTCGCCCTTTTTCTAGTCGAAAGTCATGGGACTCTGTCGACACAAACAATGCGTCGAAGGCTGCATTAAACTGACAGACCTTCATACACATGCTTTCTGGGATAAAGTCCTGTGTGTCAATCAATGATCAGAATGAAGTTAGCTCACGGAAGGGTTTACGTATGGAAAAAAAAGAAGAGATCCTATTTTACAGTTGTATAAATCCGACCTTTAAAGCAGTGGAGTAAGGTAAGATCTTAGCATCGAAATGCAAAGTAAACGCTGATGTATACCTAAATACTCTTAAAGGTGTGACAGTTCCAAAACGTAGAATGCTTATATGTAGATAGCTACTTTATTTTCCAACAAGACAATATGTCTATGTATGTATGTATACAGAAAAGATTAGATAACTTCCAGGCAGGAATTTAAAAATTTTAAAAAACTATTCGGGCAAGACTTTACAGCCGAATTTATTTAATAACGGTTGGTCCAATTAAAGTGTTGGCATCAGACAACCCTTTGTAACTTTGACACCGGTTGTCAGAACGGATTGGGACGTTTTTGATTGTGATTGTGACGAATTCTTACTATGGAGCAGTACGCGCCACAAAAACGCGCTGTTATTGTGCAGGTTAACATTCAAAATAATTTCTCAATATGAAAACACAACGTGCGTACCGTTCAAAATTTGAAGTGAGAGACGCGCCTTCTCACATGGCCATAAGGCGTTTACACCAACAATTTTGGGACACCGGTAATCTTGGTCATCAAGGGAGAGAGCGTACGAAACGGTCTGATGAAAATATTGACGCTCAGTTGAGACCTCACCACGAACATCGAGTCGCCGCCGTTCCGCTCAGTTGGGCATCAGTCACATCAGTCCTCAATCAATCCACGAACAACCTCTCAGCGATCAACGCGTGACTGTTTGGGCCGGAATTTGTGCGGATAGAGTCATCGGACCGTTCTGTTTTGAAGACGATGATGGGATGCCCACCACCGTTAATGGCGAACGTTGGAATCATTTCTGGTTCCAACAAGATAGCGCTACAGCCCACAAAGCGCGGACCACTATCACTTTATTGCGCAGTAAGTTCGTCGATCGTCTAATTTCCAAAAACGGTTATTTTGACTGGTCACCAAGATCGCCCGATTTGGCACCATCGCACTTTACCTGTGGGGTTTTTTAAAGTTCTAAGTTTATGTCAACAAGCCACGGATTGTGGAAGAGCTCGAGGCCAGTTTTCGACGCGAATTAGCTGCTATAGAGCCCGCAACACTTCACAAGGTGATGCAAAATGCTCAAAAACGAGCTCATTGCGCCATCCGCTATAAAGGCGACCATTTACATGATGTCATCTTCAAGAAGTGATCAAAACAAATTGTTCAAAGTCCAAAGTAAAAGACTAATAACTTAACAGCAAATAAAAGTGTTGGCGCAAAATTAATCACCCTATCAGAAGATGTTATAATTTTTGCAAATGTGAACTAGAAAACTGCAGTATACAAACAGATAAGCAAGGGAGCGCTAAACTCCGCAAGAGCGTGGAATAATTCCTAATCGTATCGCGCCAACTGGGCAAACATTCCGGCGCTTAGCTAGTCGACTCGAACAGACTAAAACCACAAGAGACCATGCAGGGCGTGGCCGCCATTGGACTGGTCGTTCGGCCGAGAATATCGCTGTAGCTGCCCATATCGCTGAGAACGAACTAACATCAAGCAGATGACGGGTCACGCAATTGGGCATCACCAGACGGAATACACACCTAATTTTAGTGAAAGACACGCGTTCCCATACAAAGTGCAAAAAGTGCATCAGTTAATGCCTGCTGACCATCAGTGGCGTGTGAATTACTGCCGAGTCATCCTCAATCTCAACAACGAAGTGGACGATTTTGTGTCGAAATCATCATGAGCGACAAAGCGCATTTCCGTTCATTGCTTGAACACCAGGAGCCACAACGGATATTGTGAAGGTAGCGTTTCCTGGTCGCGTAATCTCCCACAGTTTGGCGATTTGGCATTGCTAGGAAGATCGCCCGATTTCACCATACCAGACTTCTTTCTTTGAGGCCACTTGAAGTTGGTGGCTTATGCCAACAAACCTCAGACAATCCTAGTCCCTAGGGAGAAATATTCGATAGGAATGCAAACAGTTATCATTGGAATCTTGCGGAAAGTCATGGAAAATGCGATAAAACGGATACAAATGTGTATCAACATTGGCGGCAGCCACTTGATGGATATCATCTTTTCCACTTAACAGAAAAAATTGTAAAGGTCCACATAAAGATTTCCATCAATCAATTTTTTTTTTAATTTAGTATAGGTAAAAAAGTAGTTCAAAAACAAAATTGGATGATTAATTTTGCGCCACCTTGTATAACTTAAAATGTAAAGGCCTTTTCGTATTGTACATTTCATTTGTATATTCATGATTCAAACTGACATACTTATGACTTCTCCGAGCACACTTCAAACGTTATGCTATAATATTGCCTCAAACTGTTGAAAGGCTGGGAAAAAGAACAAAACAGGGCAAAAAAATTGGGAACTTGTTCCTAGGAGTCAAAACGTATTTTTAAGTTAGTTTGCAAAACCTATTAAGACGCTGATGAACGTGTTGGAAAATCTGATACCTTTAGTTAGGGATCTTGTCCGTAAGTTCAGAAATGAGGCCTGTTTAGAAAATAAGAAAGGTAGGGGTCGAAAAAAAATATTATCGGAGGTAAATGAGAGGGTAATTGTTATCCAAATTTAGTAAAACTCAAGGACGGTAGTTAAATTATTGACCCCAAAGATGTCCAAAAATGCACACAAGTCAGGGATTGGCTCGTGGAATGCATACAGCTTGAACAGACTGAGGGCTTTCCAAACAGCACTCAATGAAATTAATAAGTAAAATTGGATATTTTACAAGAAGTTCGACTTTCAAACGAAAGAACCGTTAACTACGGATATGCTATTGTATGTGGCGGTACGGATACCCACAATCTTGGAACAGGATTCTCCATCAGCAACAAAACTGTGTAGAACGTAATGTACGAATGTAATGTATTTCATTAATGTAATGTACCGAATTTCGATTGCCAAAATCTGGTGACCCCGCTATAATTATGTACTTCTGAATATACACTGTCCTGCGGAAGATAAGGATGAAGAGGTAAAGGACGCGTTTTATGAGACAATACGAGTAGAGGAAATATATATAGAAGGCACCATACGAACGTACGCAACCATATGGAAAACCAGATCGTGATTCAGACCATGTCATAATCGCCAAAATCAAAAGTCGAACACAAATTCACATAAACGGAACATAGAAAATGATATAAAAAAAAAATAAACGTTGAAAAGTTAAAGGACCTTCGTATGCAGCATAAATACTCTGACGAAACAAGGTGGTATAGAATCTAGTGACGAAACAAGCCAGGTAGAAGCGGAATGCTCAACCATAAAAAGTTATAAAGGAAGTAGCGGAAAAAACTAAGGTATTGCAAAGCCCGCCAAGTAAAGCCTTGCTTCGACGAAGAATGCCGGGAAAAAGTAAAACCCGTTCTAAGACTTCAAGCCCTAGAAAATAGCACAGAGATCATGCGTACAAGATATCAAACCCTACGAAAGGAAGTCAGCCATTTCCTTCCGCATAACCACCATCAGTGGCAAAAAAAGTTTCCTAAAATTCATTAAAATTGCAATGGAGGCAGAGATAAACGCTGTACAAAAGGCCAGATCAGATTTTATTCGGACAACAAAAAAGTTGTATCTCAATTGGGGAGATATTTCGATAAACTTCCTAATATACATCGCGAGCTAGCAGCAATGGAAAACGATCCATTGCCAACCATTGAGGAAGTAAAAGAAGCAATCCATCGGCTTAAGAATGACAAGGTCGCAGGAATCGAAATTAATGAAAGATGGTATCGATCAATCAACAGAGGAGTTACATGGGCTCATCACAACTATATGGAACAATGAGACCATCCCTGAGGAATGGAAAGGCTTGGTCATCATTCGCTGCTATCAAGTTTTTACACGTTGCTGTCAAATACTCTCTTACAGAGACTGACATCATATGCGAAGGAAATAATTAGAAACTATCAGTTTGGCTTCAGAAGGAGCCACTCGAGCGAGTGACTAGATTGTTGAGTGCAAGTGGTCCTCATAAAGGTGGATGAAGCATAGAGAGGAAATTAATGCAGGATAAGGACAAGTTATTGATGATGTTGCTGAGTTCAATAGGAATAGAGATGCCACTGTCGAGAGGATTTACTTATTAGAGGACGGCTTAGTCGCTACATCACAAATGTAATCCATTTCAAATACGGAAGGTTGAAATCGCCACAAGTAATATTAATGTCATTAAAGCAAGCGGTATCAAATGTGGAGTCGATAAACTCGATGGGAATTTGATAACGATAAGTGGGTTGTAAATGACGAATGTAATAGCAGACAAGGTAGAGCTTCCGTCATGGGCAAATTATTACGGCGCTTGTAAAGTTGAAATCGTTGGATCATAGCTGTAGAGAATTGGTTAAAGACCGTTCGGTAGAATTTTTATGGCATATAAAAGAGAATAAAATATATGATAATAAGATAAAGTGAGTTAGTCTCCGATATTGGAGCCATTTCAGTAAGAGCAAAAATATCATAAGGCAGTTTTTGAGAATTAAGGAAATCTGCAAAAGTTTTGTATTTGGGTAAACTGTGTAGGTGGTGGAGAGATGCAACGGTAGAAATAGTTTTTGAAGTTAGTACGCGTTCTTTGCAGGTTTTAAAGGCTCTTGGAGCTGACGTGGGCAGCAAATGAAGAGAGATCGTTATTTACGTCATTGGGTTAAACATTTAGGCTCTCGTGAAAAGGCTTAAAGGTTGTTCTTCATTTAGTTAGAGTCTGTTGGGAAGAGTAGATCTAGGAAAGATAGGGGAGGAGGCTGACCTGAGTTTTGAGCGAAGGGTTGAGAATACATAAAGTTAGGGTGTAGACTAATCTTTTGAGGATACTGAGGATTAATGTAGCAATGGATTCGCTTGGTTGTAGCAACTCATAGAACATAAGGATGAACTTCGAACTCAATTTTTGCTTTGGTGTTGATATTGAGGTCAAAATGGGCTTCATTGTCATTAAAAGTGAATCGAGCAGAGGAAACTCTTCCCCCATTCGAAGAATTCTCTGGCGAAATTCCAAGCGTGTAGGCAAGTCTGTGAGGCTTAATTTGTTTGTAATTTGAGCCTCATAAGGAACCAAATTTAAATCTTCGTCTGCTGCTACCCATTTGAGCATATGAATTCCTTGAAGAAACTCCGAAAGTAGTAGCAGTGGTTATAGCAGCAATTGTTTCTTGAGTGTGCATTATGGGATTTCAATAGTAAGTCTTTTTAATTTGGTAGTTAGTAACCCTTAAGAGACTGGTTGATCTGTATATTCGCGAAAACCTACAAAAAAGCATGCTTTCGAAATCTTGTAAGGGGAAATAGGTAGACACAGCTCTACACACGATAGTTCGAACCCTTGAAAAATCACTTTCCAACAAAGAAGTCACCATGATTGCCTTCCTCGATATTGAAGGAGCTTTCAACAACATAAAACCACTAGCCAACCAATGGATTAAGCAAACTAGAGGTTTATGGTAATATAATATTTTGAATCAAACAAATGCTTTCAAGCAGGTTGATTCATTCGAAATTCGGATGCTACCAAACAAAAAGGGCAGTAAAACGTGATTGTGGGTGCTGGTTATAAAGGAAATATTCCTATCCCTAGAGGACAGCGGGTGCAAAGTCAGTGCCTATGTAGACGATATTGCACCAGCAATCAACGGGAAGCATCTCGCAACAATTAGAAATTTGACGGAAATAGGAACTGCGGACTTGGAATAAATCCCTCCAAAACGGAGCTAGTTTTATTCACAAGAAAACGGCAGACAGGAAGCTGAACTGGAAATTGAATGCGGAAAAACGCATCAAAAAAGCGCTATACACCTGCAAAAAAGCCTTGGGCACCAGATGGGGTATAAAACCCTATATACTGGCTGTATACCGCGGTTGTCAGAGCTATACTAATATCTAACTATTGCAAACTTCTAAGCAGAGTTCAAAGGATCGCGTGCATCGCCATAACAGTGCACTGTGAACAACCCCCACTGCAGTCCTCGAAACGATGCTTCACCTACTCACTTTGTATCTTTTTGGCAAGGAAAAGGCAAGGAGATCGGCGATGCGACTTAAGGAATCGGCCCTTTGGAAGTTCTTCGAAACAGTGAAGTCACGGACTACTTGGACTACTCCCGGTCTTTGATTCCAAGATTCTTTATAAGACAACAATTCCCAACCGACGACAATGGGAGGGGAATGAATTTCCGAGAAAATGCACTGCATTGGAAATATTGGTGTGCAACTAACTTCTCGCTGTTTATCAAGAGATGGCTCCAGTAGAAAGTGCTGATCGATTGTGACGCATCCTAAACGTCATGAACCAAGCTTAAACATATGGTAAACAAACCCCTTTGACACATTAGTGATTTTGTTTTTGCGTCATATACTTTTGGTTGTGTGAATATGATTTTGTGCCAAATAATCGTCATTTGCGGGAAGTGTTGCTTTTCTTCTTTCAATCGAAGAAAACGGCGGCTGAAGCGCATAGAGGACTCCAAAAAGTTTACGGAGATGCTGCTCTAAGTGAAACAACGTGCCGTGATTGGTTCCGTCGCTTCAAAGACGGTGGTTTCCATATTGACGACCGTTCGCGTGAAGGAAGCCAAAAAACTTTCGAAGACGCTGAATTGGAGGCATTGCTCGATGAGGACCCATGCCAAACGCAAAAAGAACTTGCTTCAGTATTAGGAGTTACCCGCCAAGTTATTTCCAAGCGATGGCATGCGTTGGGAATGATTCAAAAGCAAGGAACTTGGGTTCCTTATGATTTGAAGCCAAGAGACGTTGCGCGTCGTTTTTTCGCCTGTGAACAACTGCTCCAGCGGTGAAAAAGGAAGGGTTTTCTTCATCGTTACAGCCACCCAAAGAGAAAAAAAATCATGGGGTCAGCCCGGCATACTTCTATGTACGTCGTCGGCTCGGCCGAATATTTACGTTGCGAAGGTAATGCTGTGTATTTGGTGGGATCAGTGCGGTGTTATTTATTATGAACTGTTAAACCAAACGAAACCATCACTGGGGAACGGTATCGAACTCAATTGATGCGATCGAGTCGAGCACTGCGCGAAAAGTGGCCACAATACGAGTAGAGGCACGAAAAAGTGATTCTACAGCATTACAACGCTCGGCATCACGTTGCCAAACCCGTTAAAACTTACTTAGAAACGCTCAAATGGGAAGTTTTACCTCACCCGTCACATTCCCCCGATATTGCGCTGTCCGATTATCACTTGTTCCGTTCGATTGCAAATGGCCTGGCTGATCAGCAGTTCCGTTCATATGAAGACATTTCGAAATGGCTTGATTCGTGGATAGCCTCAAAAGACGAACACTTCTACCGTGACGGTATGCGAGCTCTGCCAGAAAGATGGGAAAAAAGTCATCGCTAGGGATGGGCAAGGCTTTGAATTCATTTGTAACGGTTTTTTCACAATAAAGTCGCATTTTCATAAAAAAAAAAACACCGAAAACTCAGTTGCGCTCCTAATAAACACAGACGGATCTAGGACAGGCAGTGGTGTAGGTGCCGGTGTCTATGCACCAACCCTAAAAATATTCCAAGTTGAACTAACGGCAATTCGTGAGGCCGCCGACTGGCTGTCTGATCGATGAATCACCAATAATAAGAGCAAAATTGGTCAGTCCCTGCCGCACGTCTCTAACTGAGATATCGACCAGATGCACTGTAACGTTGTGCTGGGTACCTGGGCATAGTGATATATCAGGTAATTGTGAAGCAGCGAACTAGCCAAAATAGGCACCACACTCGAGCTCTCGATTGTTAAATAGGAAATCCACCCACCAATGGAAATGCAATAATATTAAATCTCGAAAAATGCACTGCAACAGGCGAATGAGAGATGGCATCACCTTGCAACTATGCGAAACAATCCTGGCCCAGGTAAAACCACAAGCCTGCTGAAAATACACAGGCAGATTATAAGCAGCCTAATCGGAGTCCTAACAGAACATTGCGCTTTAGGAAAACATGACGCAAGATTAGGACTGTCATATAATGACTACTGCAGTTGGTGTGAGGAACAGGAAGAATCTCATTCCCATCTCCTATGTACTTGTAAATGCCCTGCCCTAGCCTCCTCAAGAATAGGATTTCTAGGAGAATATTTCTTTAATGAACTAACGGACCTGTCCGAAATGGAGATCTACAAAATATTGAATTTTATTCAGCACTCAAAATGGTTCCAATAGTAGCGGTGATCAAGCCGACTCAAGTGGCACAGTGAACCGATTTTGGTCTAAGTGATCCTCACCGCCTTTTTTTACGAAGGAAAGCCACCTAACCTAACCTACCCTAAGCCTTTTTAGTAACTATTCCACTCTGGGCAAAATAGTCCACAGAAGAGCGGAAGAGTGCACCGAAACTCCCTTTGGAGATTATCGTCTCCAATCAAATAAGTTCTCGCTGTTTCCCAATTGATGGCGTTACGCATTTACAAGGAAGTATTGTTGGTTTGAGCTTCAGTGTACGTATTATTGAAGGTAAAGAACGCTCTGGCGCACACGTTTGAAGACGACGTAGGAATTATAATCGAGAGACTCCGAGCATCGTTTTTTCACGTGTGAACCGCTGCTTCAACCGCAGAAGAGGAAAGATTTTTTGCATCGCATCGGGGGGAGGGGATACTATGCGAAAAGCCTAAGATCGGGAGAAAAGCCCGGCCATGCATAAACACTGCCATTAAAGACAAATATTAATGGTTCGAAGGTTCTGCTTAGTTTTGGTGTCCAGATCGAGCGGAACCATCACAGGAGATTGCTATCGTATGAGCCGACTATTGAAGGAAAAACAGTCGCTATGCGAGCCTCGCCCTCGTCGTATTCATCAGAAAATGGGTCGATTTTTGGAGAGCCTCAAAAGACGTATTGTCTTTGATGGGAACAAATAAATTTTACAACTTTATTCCAGGTCATAATAATAGAAATTATTAAAACTCACAAATGGCTGGCGCCGGATGAAGAGTCGTTGGCAGCAGTGTCTGACGCCAGTCTGATTGCCAGTTGAAATGCTATAGCTTAATCAAGGTCGATCGAGAAGTCAAGTTGGCCGAGTTGTCATATAAAAAGCCTTTATAGAGAACAAGGCGGAATCAAAGGGAATCGCTCGTCTTCTGCTGGGATTTGAAGCCTGTATTCATCCATTACACTGTTCAACACATATTTTGTGACATGAAAATTTTTGGGTGTCTCAGATTGATTTCGGCATTCCTAAAAACTAATATAAAAACAGAAATTGCTTATCACCCATATTTATTTAGTAAAAAATATTTTTATATTTATGTACATATAGGTATGTATGTATGCAACGCATGCTAAATAGAGTTGATTATGTAAAGGAATAAATATTGCAACATTATGCGTGATTTGACAAACATATCGTGTTCAGACAAGTTCATTCCTGTCTGTTTGTTGTAATAAATACGCGCCTAACTCAATAGCGTGTGATATTCTATAGCGTACGTAGTTATTCTCTGCCTCGTATCGCGAAAAGTCGCAACTATCTTCATGTTTGTTTATTACCGTGTATTAACAAGGAAATACAATGCCTTGGAAGTGTGTGAATAATGTCAATAATTTTTGTTATGTGTGTGGGGAGTTAACTCTTAAATCCCAAAAACGTAATTTCACCCAACATGTCCGAAAAGCTTACGAACTTTATTTTGGAATTAAAGTAGGAGATCAAGATCAGTCATGGGCTCCTCACATACATATGTTGTAAAACTTGTGTAACATTGTTAACAAGTTGGTTGAAAGGTGCAAAACGTCATATGCGCTTTGCTGTACCAATGGTGTGGAGAGAACCGAAAGATCATGCCACAGATTGTTATTTTTGTCTCACAAACGTACATGGCATCGGCCCAAAGTCCAAGCATACTGTGCAGTATCCCAATTTACCATCAGCTTTACGGCCTGTTGAACATAGCCCAAAAAATCCTATTCCAAAACCACCAGAATCGTGAGGTTTGGACGAAGGACTTGAAGTGCCAGTGATGCAACTAACGATAATATGCAAATTGAACAGGAAATCGACAATGATCCAGACTTTCAAACACCAGAATGTTCAACAAAGCCATATTTAATTTCAAACGCTGAACTGAATGATCTGGTTAGGGATTTAAAACTAGCGAAATCACAGTCAGAACTGTTAGCAACTAGATTAAAAGGATGGAATCTCCTAGAGGGTGATGTACATATACTCGTAAGTGGCTTTCGAAAACGTGAAAAAGGACTTGCAACTTCTTTCGCTATAGAAGGGACATTAGTATACTGCATGAATGTTAACAACTTATTTGATGCGTTAGGACAGAAACATGAACCAAGCAATTGGCGCTTATTTATTGATTCCAGTAAACTTAGCTTAAAAGCAGTTTTACTTCACAACGGCAATAAATACCCATCTGGACCTATAGCTCACGCTGTTCATATGAAGGAATCACACGAGAATATGCGATATCTCCTACAACGCATTCAGTATAAAGACTATAAGTGGTCAATCTGTGGAGACTTATAAGTTATAGCGCTTCTTGTTGGACTGCAGCTGGGGTATACAAAACACTGCTGTTTTCTGTGCGAATGGGACAGCCGTGCCGTCGTCATTATATACAGAAAGAATGACCAATATCTTTTCATCTTTGATCTTTTTCTTCCGTAGGGGAAGATCGACTCAAAGATGATTTCTACGACCTCCTAGACCGAACGTACTCACAATGCCCCAGTTACGACACCAAAATCGTACTAGGAGATTTTAACGCGAAACTGGGCAAAGAGAACATCTTTGAGTCAATCATAGGAAAGCATAGCCTATATAATACCACGTCCGATAATGGACTCAGGCTAATTGATTTTCTAGCAGAGCATAATCCCATTGTAACAAGTACACGATCCCCACATCTCAACATTCACAAGGGAACCTGGCGGTCGACTACCAACCAGATTGATCATATTGCGATCGACGCCAGACACTCCTCCATCATTCTCGACGTGCGAACTTTCCGAGGAGCCAACATCGACTCAGATCACTACCTTGTTGTAGCCAGGGTACGAATGAGGATATCGGAGTCGAGTAGGACAAGGCAAGTTTGACGTCGGAAAGCTACAATCGCAAGAGACCGCTAGAATCTTTGCCGATCGCGTTTCCCTCAAGCTCTCAAACCCCAACAACGACGACACTATCCACAGACCAGCAGTGGGCGTTGCCAGAACGCAATCAGCGACGCTGTCTCTGATGTGCTGGGTTTCAAATCGAGACCGCCTAGGAACCCCTGGTTTGACCTGCAATGCGAACGAGCCCATGCAGCAAAGCAAGACGCATACAAAGCCATGCTGCATAGACGGACGAGAGCTGCTTGCGAGCTCTACAAACAGAAAAGAAGGGAAGAACATGCGCTTTTCAGAAAGAAAAAAAAAGGAGCACGAAAAGCGTGAGATCGAGGAAATGTAAAGATGTCATAACAGGAATGAAGCTCGAAAGTTTTACCAAAAAGTAAAACGAACATGTCAGGGCAACAAAGCCAGAGCAGAAGCCTGCCGGGATGAAAACGCCGATCTAGTAGTAGAATCACAGTCGATGCTGAGAATATGGCAGGACCACTTCTGCATACTGTATAACGGCGATGATAGACAAGATACCGCTGTCAGGCAGAATGATCCATTCGCCACGGACGATGACGTAAGAGTATCCCGTCCACCCGACATAGACGAAGTTAAAATAGCGATATCGAGACTTAAGTCTAATAAAGACGCTGACGCGGACGGCCTGTCTGCTGAGCTTTTCAAGGCGGCTGTAGATGTGTTGGTAAGGCGCATGCACCAACTTATCTGTAAAATATGGTCGGAGGAAAACATGCCCGACGAATGGAATCTCAGCATCGTTTGCCCGATCCACAAGAAAGGAGACCTCTATAATTGCGCCAATTATAGGGGAATAAGTCTCCTCAACGTCGCATACAAGATCTTCTCTGCCGTATTGTGTGAACGCCTGCCTGAAGCCTTTTGTGGATAAGGCCAGGCAAATCCACAATAGACCAAATATTCACACTGCGGCAAATCTTGGAGAAGACCCAAGAATTTCAAATCGATACGCACCACCTTTTCATCGATTTTAAAGCCGCGTATGACAGTGTGCATAGAGACGAGCTATACGGTGCCATGTCTAGTTTTAACATCCCTGCCAAACTCGTCCGATTGTGCAGGACGACAATGGAGAATTCTCGCTGCTCCGTTAAGATCGGTAATGAACTAACCCAGACTTTTGGTGTTAAAAAAGGATTTAGACAAGGCGACGCACTGTCATGCAATTTCTTTAAAATCATACTTGAGAAGATCGTACCAAAGTCACTGGCCAACACAAGAGGTACGATTTATTTCAAGTCCTACCAACTGCTTGTGTACGCAGATGACATTGACGTGATCGGGAGATCGCAGCGAAACGTCAATGAGGCATTCATAAGTATTGAGATGGAAGCGGCCAAAGTGGGTCTTAGCGTTAACGAGGGTAAGGCCAAATATATGCTGTCATCGAAAAAAGACACACAACACCGACGTCTGGGCCAGAACGTCATGTAGTCAAGGCCTTCGTCTACCTTGGCTCACTTATGACCAGCGACAACAACACCAGCGCTGAGATAAAACGCAGAATAACTCTTGCCAACCGCTGCTTTTTTGGGCTCAAGAGGCAATTGAGAAGTATAGCCCTCTCTCGAAAGACGTTGTACAAAACCTTAATCATCCCAGTCCTCCTTTATGGCGCGGAGGCTTGGATTTTAACTAAAGCGGAGGAGGATGCTCTTGGTCGTTTCGAGAGGAAAATTCTGCGTTTAATCTATGGACCCGTTTATACTAGCGGTGTATGGAGGAGAAGATACAACGAAGAACTGTACGGGCTGTACAGCGACATGGACCTGGTACGACGTTTCCGGATCCAACGTCTAAGATAGCAGGTAGAGCGGATGGACAACACGTCTCCGGCCCAAAGAGTCTTCGAATCTAACCCGGAGGGACGACGCAGCAGGGGACGGCCGAATCTTCGGTGGCGCACGCAGGTGGAAGGGGTCCTCAAGCGTCTGGGCGTGCGGCGCTGGAAACAGTTGGCGAAAGATCGTGCCAGCTGGAAACGCTTGTTGGTTGAGGCCCAGGTCCACCGCGGACTGTAGCGCCATATAATGTAATGTAATGACCAATATGTCGAGCACTATCTCCGGGTGTAAAAAATATTACTAATGAACCCCTGGTTGATCCTAAAAACGTATTTCTACCACCGCTCCATATCAAATTGGACTTAATGAAAAATTTCGTTAAAGCTCTAGATCGGACCGTTAGAGGGTTCTTATATCTGAAAGAGAATTATATCATATGGAAAGGGACCATTTGTAGTTTCAACAGGATGGCGCAACTTGCCGCATAGTGCACGCCACGATGAACGTTGTTCGATTTGATGGCAAGGTTAAATAGCTTGGCGGCGAAACAAGTTTACGAGTTAATGTCTTTGGATTTATTCCGTTGGGGCTATCTTAAATCGCAAGCCTATGCCAATAAACGGCTGATGCTCTCACAGTCTATAGGACGAACGCCATCCAGCTGATTCAGTCAATCATCGAAAATTTAACATTTCGAATACTTGTAATCAAGCATACCCTGACAGACATTCGAAGGGCGTTATATACCATGTTTAATGCCACAAAATATTATTACAAATAAGGGAATATCTCAAATGTGTTTCATTTGCCTCAAAAAATGTAGCATCCTTATAGCTAAATTAAATATTCAAATTCGCATTAATGCTTGTTGCATGCACGAAGCTTATTTCCTTTTCGTGCATTGACAGCAGATGGAAATGTAGGTCACATTATGCTATTAAGTTTGTACTTATCGGTGGGTTTGCTTTGCGGTTCTATTGTTTTGCGCTATGTATCGAGCGCTCCAAGCTCAGACGTTAGTCATCTATGGGATTAGTTGTTCATATAGTACTCGAAAACCTTACTGCTTGGCATGTGAATGGGCTTTGTGCTTCATTCTTCATATGGATCTGATGGAGTAGGGCTGCTAATCATTTAATCTTAATTCATATCAGCAATCATTCCGGGAATCTCTTTAGTTTAGGGGACATAGCTGGCCCCCCTTTCAGAAAATCCAAAGCAAGAAATTGATGCTGACCAAGGAGTGAAACCATATTCTCATTCTCCCTTCCTCTTTTGATTTCAGTGATGTTGATGAGTATGGCTTCAAACGCGGTGATAACTTTGACTACAAAATGTACGAGAAATTCATGTCAGGTTACCTGAAAACACTAACCAAACGTCGGATGCGATGGGAGACACTGCTACAACGAAACAAAGACCTCACAGACATCGACTCAACACTAAAGCGCTTCATTCGAAAGGGAATTCCAGGTAACATCAAATCCATTTCCCATCATTTCCACTCAAAATTCAACTTTCCCTTTTACTCGTAAGGTCCCTACCGTCCTGACGTCTGGATGAAAATATCCGGCGCATACAAATTGCGCGAACGATCGCCCGACCTCTATCGTAACCTGCTGAAAGTGCGCTACGATAAAGAAATCAGTGATTCCATTAAAATCGATTTACCTCGTACATTTCCAGACAATATCTTCTTCGATACGAAGAAGGAGAAGCTCTACAACACACTGATAGCATACGCGCATCACAATCGAGAAATTGGCTACTGTCAAGGCCTGAATTACATTGCAGGTGAGTTGTTGGTATTAAGTCTTCAAATGGATCAGTCTTTGAATCGATCTGTTTTAGGTCTGCTGGTGATAGTCACGGACGATGAGGAAAAATCGTTTTGGCTGCTCAAGGTTATCGTGGAATCCATCGTACCTCAATATCATACGAAGAATATGATCAATCTGTTGCGTGATTTGGCCGTATTCAAGGAGCTCGTGATACAACGGATACCAGAAGTGAATAGACATATTGAGAGTTTGGGTGTGTGGAATTGATTTTAAATTGCATTTTTGATTTGGTTTGTGATTGATGTTTGTTCTGCAGGTCTGCCGTATGCTGTGATAGCCAGTAAGTGGTTCATTTGTATTTTTGCCGAAGTCCTGCCTGTGGAAACGGTTCTGCGGATATGGGACTGTGTGTTCGCCGAGGGCTATAAAGTAAGTTTTTGTTAAGTGCATTATAATTGGATATCACGGTTTGAAGAAGGTCTATGTATGTTGAAAAGGCATTATTTGTTTTAAAGGGATATCAGGAGCGTTTTCAAATGGCAGTGCCAATGTGCCAGCTTCCAATCAAAGAATTAATCTTGACTGGCCACAGATCTAAATTTAGTTTAAAAAGTTCTAAAAAATAATCAGGCAAAGACATTTATGGTTGTATACCGTGATTGCATAGTGCAGAAGGAAACGATTACGACGGCGATTAGGACTGTATTTGTACAGGTTCCAGCACTAGGGGTAAATAGCAACGACATCAGCGCCAGACGTAGAATAATTCTTGCTCAAGAACCTATTGAGAGGTAGAAACCTCTCCCGAAAAGCCAGGGTTATTCTCTATAAAATCGCAATCAACCCGATCTTCCTCGCATAGAGGCAGAGGTTTGGACATTATCGAAAGTAAATAATGCGTGCAATCTTGGTGCCGGTTTTTATTATAGAAAATTAAGGAAAAGATATAATCAAGGGCTTTACCCTCTGTAGAGCGACTTGGAACTAGTCAAGTGTCTACAACCGCCTCTAAGGTGACGTAGACAGGAGGAAAGAGACCTAAACCAACCTGCGTGTATCAATGGAAACGGCTGGCTAAAGATCGCGCCAGCTAGAGAGGCTTGCTGGTTGAGGTCCGAGTTCGCCCCGAATTGTACCTTCATCTAAATGAGTAAAGATGGAGTGACTTTTCCTCCCGACAGAAATGCTTTTGGCAATTCAAAAATTGGATTACCACTGCACTGGCAAGTAGATAAAAATACATAGGCTTGAGTAGGGGCTGGTTTAGTCAAAGTATTTTTATTCTTCTTAGATGACGTTACAATCCGGTGTTAACCTGGGTTTCAACCAACAAGTGTTGGTTGTACAACAAGCTGGCACGATCTTTTGCCAGTTGTTTCCTTAAACCTAATTGGTTAAGGTCCCCTTCCATCTGTGTGCGCCACCTTAGATTCGGACGGCCTCTGCTGCGTCGTCCCTCTGGGTTGAATTCGAAGACCCTTCGGGCCGGAGTTGTGCTGTCCATTCGCTCTACATCCCCTAGTCACCTTAGACGTTGGATTCGGGGATATCGTACTAGGCCAATGCCTCTACGTAATGCAGGCCGTACAGTCGTTGTATCTTATCTTCCACTCTTCGTTTATATAAACGGAGGTAGATTGAACACAGAATTTTCCTCATTAAAGCGACCAATGGCATTTTCATCCGTTTTCGTTGAGGCCCAGGCCTCTGCGCTGTAAAGGAGGACCGGGATGATCAGTGATTTATATAGTGCTACCTTGGTTTTTCGATCTCAGCGCTGGTATTGTTGTTGCTGGTCACTAGTGAGCCAAGGTAGACGATGTCCCTAACCACTTCAATTCTGTAGCCGTCAATTGTGACGTTCTGCCCAAGACGTCGGTGTTGTGCGTCTTTTTTGGATGATAGCATATATTTGGTTTTATCCGAAATACCCATTTTAGCCGCTTCTGCTTCAATGCTTTTGAACACTTCGTTGATGTCTCGCTGTGCGCACCCAATTACGTCAATGCTATTCGCGTACGCAAGCGATTGCGCAGACTTAAAATAGAAAATAGCCCTTGTATTGGCCAGTGAGTCTCGTATGATCTTGTCAAGCACGATGTTGAAGAAGTTACATGACAGTACGTCACCTTGCCTAAATACTTTTTTAATGTCGAAGCTCTCGATTAATTCGCTACCGACCTTAATGGAGCAGCGAGAATTCTCCATCGTCATCCTGCTCAATCGGCCGAGTTTGGCAGGGATGTTAAAACTAGACATGGCACCGTATAGCTCGTCTCTATGCACACTGTCATACGTGGCTTTAAAATCGATGAAAAGGTGGTGCGTATCGATTTGAAATACTTGGGTCTCTTGGCATATTATGTGACTAGGAGCTAAATTCTCGCGCACATATCGACGAATTAATCTTTAAAGCTAATTCTGCACTCGGTTTCGTGAAGTGATGGTCTAAAGAATCCTCCAACCCTTACGTTACCCGATCTATCTGCATAACCTTTGTCCGGCCCCTTCTTGAAAACGCCTGTCAAATGTGGTTTCCTTATCAACAAACCCACATTTCTAGAATCGAGAGCATCCAACACGGGTTCCTACATTTTCCTCTTCGAGGTCTCCCCTGGAACAATCCTATGCTTTTACCACCATATCAAGACCGTCTTAAACTAACCAACATGAACACGTTGGAGGAAAGAAGAACTGTATCTGACATTCTTTTCATTCATCGAATCCATTCAGGTATCCTTGACTGCGCGATCCTCTACAACTCTGTCTTGGCTTTAACATTACACGGCTAACTTGTCGATCCTTTTCAGCACGGAAGCAGTCTCACACAGTAATCTCGTAATGATCGGGTCAAACGATTGATGACTGGAAGTTGATAATCAACGGCTCGTCCACTGGCGAACCAAAGTGTAGTCAGATACCTTTAGAATTCAGCTAGACCAGTATTTTGGCAATTATGTAGATGCTGTTTCGTCCAGGGCCCGGGGCGCTTTTACTCTGACAAGATGGCAGTATTTCATCTCCTAAGTCAGTTCTATGATTGCGTCTATGGATGTCCCGTGGGTTTCAATTTGAGTGCCAGTTTATAGGAAAGGATTCGGGTGTTTGAGAGACAATGTCATAGGACTTGTCGCGAATTGCCTAGAACACCCGAATCTGCACACAAGAAATTTTACCCTAATGAGTTCCCATTCAATAGGGCCAGAATTTTACGGGTGGACAATTTCCTGATAAAGCTGGTTTGAAGCCACGTAGCAAGAACAATGGCTTCAATCAATAATCTGATATCCCCATAAATCGTATCATGAGAGGGTGTGCTTTAACGGCTTTGTCTGCCCAACAGGAAAGCCTTTGCATAAACCTTCCCTACTCCAGCTTTGCAAGGTAGAAGACTTAAAATTACACGTATTTTTGTTTGATGTTTATAATCCGTCCCGTCAGTTTTCTCATGCACAGTCACATGCAATAAATTTCCGGTTCTCAACAAGCATAGCTCGCGACACGTCTCAATCAATCGTTTATTATTATTAAATTAGTGAACAAAAGAAGTAACTCCTAAAAATAGACAACAATAATATTGGCGGTTGGTGAATTGGGTTTAGTCGTTATTACGGTTCATGTATTTGATGGGATATATAATATAATAATACTAAATTGCGGATAAACATGTTTATAATTCACAATCACTTCGCGCAAGTTCGTGGACCGACAGGAAAGCCTTTCCATAAGTCTTCTCTACACCAGCTTTGCAAGGTCGATTGAGATAACGTCCCGCCTTTACTTCAAATTACTTCGTATTTTAGGCTATGCTGCTTTAATTGTTGAATCGTTCCTTGATACATATCAGCCAATAGAACTTCTGTTTCTCAAGTACGAGTGTTTAATTGCTTTTTCATCAATTTTAATATTTTGATTTTGATGCTTCCATTGTTTAACGTTCTTTTCAATTGCAGATAATATTTCGTGCAGCGCTAGCGCTCCTCCTCACTCACAAGACGGCAATACTCGAATGCGACGATATAGCGGCCCTAGCCGGTCTGTTCCGTGACGGCATGATCCGTGACGAGATAGTAACCAACTGCCACAGTTTCATCGAAGCAATGTTCAAACTCCGCTTGCAACGACGCGAGCTCGAAGCGTTACGAAAGAAATGTGTCGGACGGAATAACACATAAACCAACGAACCCGTATCACAAGCAACGATAAATATCACAAATTTCAAGAATATCTGGCCCAAAAATGTAAAAGATCAACCTAACTTCAAACGTAGCTTAAGTACAACGGGGCGAACAAACAACCTTTAGAGTAAGATGTTCAGATCGTAAAGGCGAACAAGATCGAGGCTTATTCTAAGTTTGTATTGTACTTTAGTGTAAGTAGTTAAATCTCAGACTTGAAAGCCATTCTCTTCCAGTTGCTTCTGTTAATTTTTTTTTTTTATGTAAATGATACGCTGTACATTGTTAGCGGTAAAAGTGTAGCTATTTTGTTAGATGCTTAACAGACTTATTGTACATTTTATTTATACGAGGAAGGAAAACATTATTATGCAATAAAAAAGTAATGGGCTATCCCTGTTGGTGGAGCCAGCGCGCTGGGATAACCTTTTAGAGTACAATGTGTTCGTGAATTCAATGTTTGGTAATTTTCACATTTGGTCAACTTATTACAGTTGTACTATGTCTACATCGAGAAGGCTCTTTCCTCTATTTAGATTATCGGTAATAATAGCGATATTGTCTGTGTAAACTCTGCTTTTCCCTTTTGATCATCAGAAGTCTAAGATCAACGTAAACCAGGCTGTCAACAACCCAACCTGCTGTTCTTTTACCATCTTCGTCATGACTTTGATCTCTGGCATTTTTTAAGTCTCATAATGTAAAGCCCTGAAATATAGATAGACGCAAACCTCTGTCTATTAGTCCCTACTCCAAGCTCTACATGGTAGCTTGCAACTGTTGATCAAGCAGATCCCTTTAAAAAGTTGAATCAACGGCGACTGTCTGCAATTTGATCAAGCAAATGGCCTTTTCAAATTACCACACAAGATTTTTCAAATAGGTTTGGGGTAAGCATGAACCTGGTCCACAGTGGCGACTTCTTTATCGGAGAATGAAACTGTTAATGATCACACTTTTAGCCTTACACATGGAATGTATGGTAATTACTCCGTGTGGTCCAACTATGGGATGCCCTAGACTACCTAGAAGCGTGGTACAGTGGATCAGGTAAAAGGTGGATTAACAACAGAGACTGCTATAGACAAGGGTGCAGTGGCAAGTAAGACGTGAGTTTACAGTGGGAGGCAGAGTAATGCAAAAAGGTATTAGTACAAAAGTTTCAGACATACATATATGGTATATAATACTCATGTGCTAACAGCAAGCTATGACTTATAGTCGGCAGACTGGTAAGCGAAATTAATCACACACGACAGAAGTAAACCAACGTGTTTCGGCTTAGTGTTGAATAGAAGACATTCAAATAATAAAAATGCACGTTTGGAGCTACTATGGAAGTATTGGAATCCCAAATTGGTACGTCGGTTGAGAGCCGGTCGCCATCCGCGGTTTCGGTTCCTTAGTTGTAGTGAAGACATTATTCTTTCTAGTTTGAGTTTCAGTGTGAATAATGTCTGAGGATGTCGAGGGAAGGCCCGAACGTCACATGGCATCATTGGATGACTCAGCAGCAAGCAGCAACTTATTCAAGTTCTCTACGCCATCGATTGCTCCGCCGAATGGCGACGGTATCACGCGAAGGAGGCAGTTATTAAATCCGAAATAGAAATTAAGCCTCCCATCAATTGAGAAGCTACGAGTTTCTCTACCTACCCTACCTATCGGTGGGGAAGGCCACTATATAGGGAACAATTCTTTCGCCGCCTTGTCAAATTTAGAAATGGACGACGAAGAGAAAGAAATTGGTACCGTATCTACCCACGCCCGGGAGAGGGAAACAGATAACAAATACGCCATCAGGAAACATTTTTTTATAAAGCGACTAGGCGAAGATAGCCATGCTAGAGGGGTTGCAGACTATGTTCCTCTCTTAAACATTAAACTCCACTCTTTCGTCTGACCTTATCATCAGCAATGTTGGCTCTCAACCAACCTTTGTGACGGCGAGACGACAGGAAGTGATTGACCTAACCCATCACTAACTGGTCTTACCAGATGCTACGATGTCAGACCATAGATATATCGAATTGGAATTGAAGTGTGGGATCTCCCCCTCGCAGCCCAAGAGGAATCCGAGAAAGACGGACTTGGTACGATTCAGAGAGGAGCTTGAGAAATCCACCCAAGCCCCGCCTAAACTCAGAACAAAGCAATGGGTGGAGGATGCCATCAGCAGCGCCATCAACATATATTTCGAACTCGCATGTCCTGTCAAAAAACCTCCCAGCACGAAATTGGTTCCCTGGTGGAACGCTGAGCTCCAGTGTCTTGGCAGGGAAGCCAGAGGTCTCATGATATTATTCGTAAATCGAAAAATGATTCCTATAAGTCAGAATGTCATTGTCTCGTTGCACACTCCTTCATTGGTAACTGCGACTGAAACGATGAAAACAACTCGTCGTAGCTGATATATTGCGTCACGCGTGGTAACTACTGAGGCCATTGAATTTGCTGTGGCATCTTTCGATGGCCTTAAGTCGCCGGGCACTGATGGGATATACCCTGTTATTCTGCAAAAAGGTATAAGACAGCTGCTTCCTACTCTGAAAATAATTTTCACTGCTTGCCTGGCACTTGCTTCCTTGGGGCGCGGTGAAAGTGGTCTTTATTCCCAAAATAGGGAAAGAAGATTACTCACTGGCCAAGAGTTTTAGACCAATCAATATCCTAACATCCTTCTTGCTGAAAAGCACAGAGAGACTAGTAGCACGTGCGCAAAGTTGCCCGTCGAATGCATCTCTCTCGGAGACGCAACATGCTTATCACCGCGGCAAATCCTGTGAGACTGCGCTTCAGAACCTAGTTGGAAGAATTGAATGCGCTCACGAAAGGAAAGAGTACATACTGGGCATTTTCGTCGACATCGAGGGAGCTTTTGATAACATTACTTTTGACAACAGTGTAATGCTGCTAGACGGCATGGCGTAGATGAAGCACTGGTTTTGCTGATCAAAGCAATGCTTGTGCACAGGACATTGATCGTTGATGCAGGCCTCGAACAATGTGTCAGGTCTGGCGTAATCAAAGGTCGTGTCCAGTCTCCGCTGTTATGGTGCATGGTGGTCGATTCTCTGCTCGATGTTCTCAATGTCTCTGGAATCTATGCTGTTATCTCAGTCGGCTCATGTTTAGCGACGGTCTATCTCAAAGCGCAGGCGGCGCTAGATGTGATCGAGGACTGGTGCACGAGTAATGGGCTTTCGGTGTAACCTCTTAAGACTGATGTCGTTCTCTTCATGAAAAGGAAGAAAAATACGGGAATTACTCAGTTGGTGCTAAAAGGCATTCTCATCCCGATATCTAAGGAAGCTAAGTACCTGGGAATCATCTTAAATAGAAAGCTTCTTTGGTAAAGGCATGTTGAGTTAAAAACCATCAAAGCGCTGTCAGCTTTTTGGCAATGCAAAGGTGCAAAACATGGGGCTTATCGCTGAAAAAGGTCCTCTGGATCTACACGGCAATGATAAGACCGATAATCTCATATGCATCGGTTGTATGGTGGAACAGGCTAACAAGCAAACACGTCGTGGCCCCTTTCACCAAACTCCAACTCCAGACAATCCCAGGATCCCAGGAAATGAGATCTCCGATAAACTCGCTAGAAGGGGCTCAGAGGAGAGTTTCTCAGGACCTGAACCCGCCATGATCTACCTGCTTCCACGTTCAAATCCGACATCAACGATTGGGTCTTTAATGCACGCAGTCGAAGATGGAGGGAATATCCAGGATGCAGGATGACTAAGCTCGTACGCCCTGATGTCTAGAAATCCGCAACACTCTTCTTCTTCTTCTAGAAGACTTGACGTCATAATGGGCCATTACACTTTTGCTAAGCATCTCTACGTGCTTGACATTAGTGAGACGTCTGCCTGTGCTGCATGTTGCGAGGCGGACGATCAGCAGAACACTTTCTATGCGACTGTCCCGAGAATTGGTGAAATTAAGTTGGCACGGGCACAATTTACAATGTATTTGCTGTTCGGGCATGCCCCGTCGAACTGCGAGACGCCACCTCGATGTGATAAGTGTCCTAAAACCGAGGAATCGACCTGATTGATCCAAGAAAAGGTTGAAGACAGAGGGCAGCACGGTGCTTGCTCTATAGGAAGCGAGGACACCCTGCCTGTAAGGAAACGTCCTTTGGGACGTTTACAAACACCAGCCATCACATCCCAGATGACCTTTTAAAGTAATTGGCTGAGATCGATCCAACGCTAAACAAGGCGGAGGGTTGCGATCTTTAAAAAGAAAAGTAAAGTGCAAAAGTTCCAAGTACGAGAGGTCTGCATTGTGTGCATCCCTCTTCAAAATGGAAAAACCTGAATCACTTCAACCCCGAGCTTTTATTATGGAACATGATTTCGATTTTTGCGATTATACTCGGAGGAGGAACAGTGCGATGAGAAAATAAAACATCCAAACCTAGGGAAGGCTATTAAGCCATTGGTGGGCTCAATGCCACGTGGAGTACAGAATTGAGCTACTGGCAACGGATAGTCCGCATCCAAGCAGCGGATCCTATCTTTATTTTATGCTGGTTGACTCTAGACCGAGGCTGGAAGATACGAAGAATGCTATACAAACTGTATGCGGTTCTTCACAAATGAAACTGACCTTTGTCAGTCCTACAGTCCAACAGGCACTTCTGAAATCTTAAGTAAATGGACCAACCAAAGTAGACTCCTATCAACACTCAAATTCTTGTACAAGCAGACATTGGAGTTGCTGATTAAAAATCTCCAACATCTTTTTAAAAAAATTACAGCATATTAGTGAGGTTGCCTTGGAACAGCCGACTTCGTAATGTACATTCCAACAAATAAATAAAATATTTCGGAGATACAATCGAACGACATTAAGGTTCTTAGCCTTCCGAGAACGTCATAGAATGAAAATCTATAATGAATCTATCTTAAGCTGTTGCTGCTCATAATATATGAAATTACCACGCCAAGCCGGTTCTTCAAAATACACAACATAAGCTTCGACAATGGATGTGTGCCTTGGCCGTCGATGTTGATACATGTCTACGATGCCACTTCTTTTGCTTTGGTTTATTTAAATGGACTCACTTTTATCGCCAATCAACTGCGTCGTCTATATCAGCACTCATTGGCAGAAAGTATACCAACACTCATCCACCTACACAAAGCTAACCTAATTGCGGCCCACTTCGCACCTAGTTCACAGCTTCCAGCTTGTACTTTGTCTCCCCCTGTACTAGAGTGCGCCAATTCCAGGACAAATCCACTTCCGCACTTGTACAGTCGCAAGGGTTCTCAAAGACCTCGACATACACAAATCCGATGGTCCAGAAGGTCTTGCCCCAATAGTTCTGAAGAGGTGTTCTTCTACGCTGGTAAAGCCATTGCGTAAGCTTTTTCACCTTTCCCACTCTTCTGGGCTCTACTAACAACTGGCCTTATACCAACAAAAGGCGAATCCTCTTCTCCCTCAACTACCGACTCATTGCACTATCGTCCTTTCTTTCTTGAATCTTTCTTTATCTTGAATCACGAAAACTCCTCAATGGCCGACAGTATAGTTTCCGTAGCAACAGATCCACTGGTGATTTGATGCCATATCTCACCGAAAAGTGGAATCGCTCGCTTCACCAAACAGATGAAAGCAAAATAGTTGCACTGAATATTTCGAAAGCATTTGACAGGGTTAGGCATGAAGTCCTTTTGTCGAAAATGTGTGCTTTCAGAATCTATGACTCTTTTCTTCAATGGATTAGAAACTACCTTTCGAATCGTTCAATTCAAGTTGTTTTAGACGGATTTAAGTCTGAAATCCATTTCTTTAATGCTGGTGTTTCGCAGGGCTCCGTCTTTTCTCCGACACTCTTTCTCATTTTTATAAATTATCTCTTGTCTGTCACTTCTAATCCAATCAACTCCTTCGCTGACGACAGTGCCCTTAGCTTCTCATATTCGGTTGTAAGCCGTGAGCGGCACTTGTATCTCAGAAACCGAAAAGCTTTCCATGCTGGGTATGTTAGTCCTAACAATCCTAATTGGAACGACCACAGATTCAGTGTCGTTAAGAATGTTGTGAAATGCCTAAGCTTATACAGATGCTAAAAATATTTCTTACCCTTAGATCTGGCTACAATCTATAAGGCGCTCATTTGCCCTAAATTAGAGTTTAACTCTTACGTTTGGTCCGGTGCATCCAAGACTTCATTAAACCTGCTAGGGAGAATACAAAATCGCGCGATAAAACTGATAGGTAAGTCCAGCATTACCAAAATATTAGATTCGCTTGAACATCACAGGAATGTCTCCTGCCTCTCTTTGTTTTATCGTTACTTCCCCTAAAAAATGCTCTTATGAAATACACTCTAGAAATGTTCACCAATATGCTCTGAAGCCCACTTTCAGACGTATTGTCGAGTATAAAGAATCCTTCTTTAACCGAACCACACGAATCTGAAATTCCCTGCCGGATTCGGTCTTCCCTACTCAGTACCAGTAAAACGTGCAAGCATTTTAGACCAATGTCCATCGGCAACTTCTCTACCCCTCTTACCTTTTACCTTCTGCCCGCACTGTGTCGCCGACATGAGAAGGTTATGAAGCCTTGAGTGCGCGTATAATATAAAAAAGAAAGTCATAATATGATGCAGATCCATCCTTCTTGCTGCTGGAGTAGCAGTTCTCTCGTGAGAAAACACCGTTCGTAACTCTTCTAAGCCATGAGAAATGGCTTGTTGAGTTACGTCAGTACTTCTATAATTACTCAAACTGAAGGCGAAAACAAAAATGTCCGCAAATTATTTGATTCGGAAGTCGACATTTCCCCACGCAGGGTCCCAAGATAGGACTACTAGGCAGATCAGTATGCGCGGGCTTAACTCCGCTACTGAAAATTTTTGATCGAGCGAGCAAATTTGTTGTTTTATCAACCTTGCTCTCGCTCCGCATGGCACTTTTCTAAACTTTACTTCGTTATTTCTCACTATTTTTCAATCAAACAATTTCATTTGATAATTTATGGCTCATCTACAGACCTAGATCTATCGAATGACATGCTGCACACATGTGTGGTTATAGCCGATATCTACATTTAGTGCGTACAAGATTAGTCCGAAATCGTTTTCGGACCACTATATTCTCCGTGGAGTGGGTGATTGCTCTCGCTCCGCTACGCTCCGCTCGATCAACAATTTCCACCTCCACTTTCAGTCAGTTTCCTTTTAATAGAGCAGTATAAGCGAAAATTCATGCGCATGCAATGGGCGAGGGAATTCGTGCGAGATTGCGCTTCAAAATTTGCTAGGAAAATTCGATGCGCACTTGCAGGATGCGCTGGGCATTTTCGTCGACGATAATGGTGAGCTTTAGGTAAGCCGCTAAATAGTTGATCAGACTAATGATATAGTGGTCGCTGACGCGGACTTTGTATTGTTACGGAATTCCAAAGCTGCATTAATCCTGCTGATGGACATCTTAGGGCCGCTTTAATGACATTTTCTAGTTTGTCAAATGTTGACACTTCTCAATTTTGTTGGTTTTGGCGAGGTGCTGTTCGGATAGCGTGCAAAAAATAAAAATCTATTTCTTGAAATTCAATCGGTGCTTTTTTTTTTAATCTAAGCTCATATCGCCTGCCGAACACGTAACAATTGAAGTCAGGTGTGGGGTCTCGGACAACTCCAAAACCGAGTTTTTAATTAAATTCCACGTGACCATGGACGCAGAGCAGATAAGATTGGTGCTAGAAAAATTGGACGTCCGGTTATGACTGCAGAAGCATAAAAAATTTAAAGTAAGCCTAGAAGAACTCGCTAACCTCTCTTCTCCTCCAGGCCCTGATGTCGGTGTATATCCTCTAATTCCGAATGCTTCCTTAGAAGTTGATCCAACAACGCTGCCTGTCTTGTATTCTGCACAAGTCAACGCAAATCCGAAGTCTATTATCACCGCTCAAGCACCCAGTACAAAGCCTCAGGAGCCAGCTATCGTGAGTACACCTGGAAGTCTCACGTGTCGGCGAAGCCACGAGAAATCCATGGCAAGACACCAGGCGTATTTTTTTATCTAAGACGACGATTCGGTGATGAGTCCGAAAATGCTATTTCATACTTGCAACTTCGAGGAAGAGTCCAAAAACCAAGGGAAACTTTCGGCGAATTAGCGACAGATCTCCAGCGTTTAGTAGATCTGTCGTTCCTAGACTGCCCGGAGCACGCTAAGAATCGAATTGCATTGGGCCAATTCATCGACGGGATTTTTGATGTCGATATTCAACAACATGTGCATGATGCGGAATGGCGTTGTCCTTGGCAGTATGTGCGGAAGCTAATTTAGCCGCAACACAGCAGATTAGTTGACAAGTACGCGTCGCAGAAGTGGATGTTTACCAGATAAGGGATGTGGATGTTTACCAGATAAGGGATGTGGATGAAGCTGCTGCATCGGGAATCGGGGCTCCGTCAGCTTAAAGGAGCATAAGCTGCCACAAAAAAGCCCATACAACGCTCCCACTGAAGTAAAACAAGCCAAGGAGAGGGATATCCTTGGAAAGATCAAGTTCATTCATCGTACTGAATACGGTTTCGTGAAGCACCATGATAGTGGCGACGTGGCCTATGTACCACGCAGTGTATTATAGCGAAACCCTAACCTACGACAGGAAGATTTGTCCGTTATCTTTGATGGGTCCTCGTGCTATTAACTTAAGACCTCAACTTACGGAGTCATCGAAAGCCAACAACCCCTAACTTTAGAGAGGCGAAGTTATGGGCAGATGTTATACATCCGCTCGATCAACAATCCCAGCAATTTGTTTTTACCAGCCGGTATCAACAATGTCTCTTGTCTAGGCATCCTCGTCTTATCCGACAGATGGTCACTAGCCCGGCGATATTTTCTTCGCATGCCATTATCCAGACGGCCACCGGCGAGACGACACCAGTGACAGAAGTCCTATACTCGTATGCTACACTTCGATGTAGGTGGTTCTTGTGCACAAAAAGGACGGGTCACTTCGCTTTTGCATCGTTTATAGAAGATTAATGAGGTAACCCCGAGTCGATCTGACCCTCGAGGCACTTGGAGGATCATCCTGGTTTGCTATGCGGGACTTGCGCTCCGGATACTGGCAAGTTGAGATGGACGCGCAAGACAGCGTTCTCTATCGGTACCGGCCTGTACGAATTCAATGTCATGCCCTTTGGGTTGACCAACGCTCCCGCCACCTTTCAGCGGCTGATGGATGCGCTTCTAGAAGGACTTTGGCATACGGCGTGCCTAGTATATCTCGATGACGTGATCGCTAACGGCAGAACATTGGCCGAACTACTACACCACTTGGAAACCGTGTTTCAACGTCTACAAGAAGCTGGTCTTCGCCTGCATCCTGAAAAGTGTTGCCTAAGGAAACGAGAAGTTAGTTTCCGGTGCTGGTATTGTTGTTGATCCTGAGAAAGTATCTGCCGTGCAGCAGTGGCCGACACCACGCAATAAAACGGAGCTTCAATCCTTTTAGGGCTCTGTGCTTATTATCGCCGCTTTATTCAAAATTTGTCCGGCATGTTTAACCGCGTTAACCGAGAAAAGGAGCCACTTCGAAGTGCAGACTGTGAACAATCAATTGACCAATTAAAACAAGCTAGTCCACACGCCAATCTTGGTACAACCTATGGAAAACGACAAATTTATTTTGGGCACTGATGCGAGTTACTCTGCTTGTAGGGCTATCTTGTCGCAGCTTTAGTCATCGAAAACTAGAGCAAAATATTCACCAAGCCCGAAAGGAACTATTGTGTAACTACAATAGAAAAGAGTTTCTAGCTGTGGTCAAAGGGACCAATCACTTCCAGCCATATCTGCTGGTGAGACATTTTTTACTAAGGAAAGGCCATTAGTTCGCTGCGGTGGCTCCAACATTTTCGGAAACCTGAGAGTCAGATGGCTCGTTGGCTGGAGCTTTTGCAGCAATTTGATTTCTTGGTCGAACACCGAGCGGGAAGTAATCACCAAACGCAGATGCCCTTTCCCAGGGTCCTTGCGAAAAGTTGCTGTGTCACCATTATTCCAGAGTAGAGGAGAAGGAACGAGTACTAATTAGCATTACATTTATCTTGGGCAATATGGCTGCACAACAGTTGGCAGTTCAGGAGCTTTCCACAGTCAGGGTGTGAGTGCAACAACGTCAACGATCAAAACTCGAAGAAGTCCGCGGCCTCAGCCCCAATCTAAAAGCATACTGGGGCATGTTCGCATGTTTGAGTGCCGTGAGGGATCATTACGCCGCCGTATAAGCACCACCCGTGGAGGGACTTAGTAAATAATAATCTCCGTTTCGTTTTCAATCGGTGCTTTTTTTAAAATCTAAGCCCATTTCTCCTGCTGAACACGTAACAGTATTCTGTCAAGTCGAGTGTAATCATGAGTTGTCTTTACTGTGGCAGCTTGGTCGATAACTACTATAAACAGGCTTTCAGTTAATCCTAAAACTAACCTTATTCCTTTTGCGAGAAGTATGAAAATAATGGGCATCATAATCCATTGTAATTATAAAACTGTGAATCATAGTTTGACCGCAGACAAAGCATTACCGGGTCTTAGCCAATGCAGGAGGGGAGCCAGCTTTTGGTAAGACATGTAGCTTACCACCCAGGAAGGTCTTGTCGATATAAACGGCAATTATACAATTGTAAGGTCCATAATCTCATACGTTTTGATTTAACAGACTTTCATGCAACTAGCTTATAGCATCATTCGTCAAAAACGGTTTGCTGCAACTCTTTTTTGGAAACCATGACATTTTCTCGCTCTTGGTATTTTTATCATCGAGTGCACTCTAAAATCCTTATCCTTACTGGATAAACCCCTCCCTTATGGATAAACCTTCTGACAGGTACCGCGTGCATGGCTCTCTCAGAGTGTCGTTTGGACTTTAGTTTATTTTGAGATTTCCGATAACCTAGTTAGAGGTGAGGTGAGGTAAAAAACGTTACTAGAAGTAAGCTACTGAAGCGTATACACCCCGATTTTTTTAAAAAGTCTCCGGCTTCCTTCTTATCTTTAGAAAGATAGTAGTTTTGACAGAGTCCTGTCGTGGATCGATAATTATCTAGCATTATTGGAACTTAGGCGAAACTAGTACTACTCATTAATAATGTACGAGTAATTGAAAGCTTGAAATATATTTTATGAATCGCTTAACCTTTAAAAATATTTTACAATTTTTTTTAAATATTTTTTTTTTACTTAAATATGAAATATATTTTTATTTTTATTGCGATTATCCTTTTATCACCTCTGTGTCTACATCCATGCCATGGATATTGATTACTCGGTAACATTTAGCAAAAATAAAACAAAATTAATAAAAAAATTAATATAGCGCGAACAAAATAAATAAAAATATAAAACAAATTTGACGAACTAAATCATAAAAAAAAATGAATTTAGTTTAAAAGGAAGACATTTCATAACAACAAATTGTTCTTTGGCGTTTTTTCTGTTTTTTTGGATCAAATATTTTTGGTTTAATTTGGGCCACAGTGTGGTCCACATATGGGCTCGGAAGACAAAGCTAATGAGGTGAGGAGTGTCCGTCGTCCCGGGTGAACTCCAAGATTTTCCCAATTGATCCAGGATAGGCGGGCCGTAAGATCTGTAGAGGAAATTAAATTTATATTTAAAGTTTGGTGTTTGTAACCATTTTTAAACAATCATTTGGTTTATATTCAAAAGACATGGCTTGATGCAGCCCTTTACTTTTCTGTTTGGGTTTATTAAATGTCCACTTAAAAAAAGGGAAAAACAATGGAATGGAAGCAAACATCTATCTCCGAAAGCCCTTAATTAACAATTTCCCTCCTGAATAAGCTTTGGAAATATGAATAGAAAGAGCATCAAATCAACAGTGGGTTAGACAAAAAGTTTTTCATCTATGAACGACGAAATCGAGGGTGCCTCTAAAAATGCAGAGCGATTTTGATAACACAGGTTCTCTTACAAATCTCGACCCACTAAATGTATATCAAAATCCTAACTACTTTCATGGCCATTCCTAAACAACTGATTGCGAGAATAGTAATTACTGATCGCGAAGATCCTATAGCACAGCAGCAAGGCTAAGAAAGCTTTCCACCATTTTCTAATCCGTTACAACAAGGACCACTGACTACTTGAAAAAGAACCGTCCGGGGATAAAGGATAGAGTGATGCCATTAACATCGTTACAACTAAAAATTTTAGGAAGCCCGTACCAGGAACAATATTAGGAAGCTAACCTTATATTGTCCTTGTCTGTACAGGATATGACAATATGACTAAGGCGTCATAAAAATAAGATTGTACTTTAAATGATATATTTGATGTCTAAATATGTAAATCCGGAAAGAGAAACTTGGGTTCCATGAGAGAAAGTACATTTTATCCATTTTCTCTATACCTATTGAATTCTAAAAAAAAACTACAGTGCCATCGAGTTGAATTCCGCCAAAACCTCCTGTGGGACGCATTTTCAATAAGACCACCAAAGAAACTCCTCTTAAAGACAGCGGTGAGGGAAACCAACATTTTCTGCCTTCCATACCCATCATTAAAAATGTCCGGTGGAAGGGATGGTTCTCTAAGAAAACGGCCAAGCGGGGCTGATGTCTTATACGAGTATACCTCTAACAAGACACCAAGAAAGAAAGCGGATAAGTACAAGTGCATTCCTGAATATTAAAAGACCTTTTGACAACATCTCCCATGAGGCGGTTAAATGGGCTTTGTAGTACTTTTTTCTAGTACTCTTTCAAGATGATTTCGGTCAAGTGGGCACCGCCATTTGGATTTTTTTTACCTCATTTGATTTCTGTGTACGTGTTTGCACCGTCACCAGAAACCATATATCCTGAAAACTCAATCCACCAGCTTGCGGCAGTGGAAACTCGTTTATCACGTTTTGTATCGCTCACCAGTCACAGTCACCGTGTTACACATGGCATCCTCGAAAAAAATTTGACTAAAAGACACTAACAGCGTAAATCGCAAACTATGCAGTAACTTTGAGGATATTTGATGGCACTTAGTGTATGATACGTGCCCAAAAGCGCAAATTGTTAGATGTGTCAGACCATAACACGTGCCTTTTCTAACAAGTGTTGTTCCAGTTCGGAGCGGCTGTAGGCCTAAGTGTTTGATCAGCTGGCCCAGGACGTTCGGGATATCGAAATCCGCATTGCATCAGAATCACTGACGAATTATTCCGTCAAAAATGGTCACAAATATTCAGCGACCTAGAGGAGTATACTATTCCATAGCCTGCCGACATTCTGCATATAAGTTTACTTCACAGCTATAAAAATAAAACTGTCAGATGCCGCCATTAGAAAAAGTTATGCCATCTTCGAATAGAGAGAATAGAGTGAATGCATCATCTTGTGCAATAGCATCATTGATAGAACAGCACGACGAGTTCAAACTAACCCAAGAGACAGTTTATTGTCTCCACTGTTTATAAAATTACGGGCTCTGGAGTGGTCATTGCTTTAACAGCGAGGAGTAAATATAAAGGAATCCTCAGTTCGGCTCATACAGTGGCAAGACAGGGCTGAATGTGGCAGATCGCACCACTTCTCCAATGATTTATAAAAAGGCTTAGCATGATACAGGGAACGTTAGATATTTGGGAATATATCTGAACTGTGGAGAGATCAACGTAGTGAGTCCTCATAGCCTGCAAGCGTCTTGGAGATGGAGCCAAAAAACCAAACATTGTGTTCCACAGAAGAGGTCCAAGGAGGGGGTCCGAGAGAGGTCCTGGGGGACTGCCGCGGAAAAAATTGTAACATTTAAGGTCCTCGCCCGTCTGGTACTTCAGCTTCCTGTTAGTGAAGTAGTTAAGAATTATCTTCACAAGGTAATGTGGTGCATCCATTCTAGTCAGACCCTTTTTAATGCAGGACTAGTTTGCGGAATTGAAGGTATTTTTAACTTTCAGCTTTACTATTGCGCTGTATTTCTTTGTGCCCCCTTTTCTTTTCCCTCGTATCGCTTCAGCTACTGCATCTACGAGCACTACGAATACCTCTTTTATGACATCGATGGTACAAATCGATTTACTTAAACAATATTGGTGGTCAGACATAGCTCCTCTAGCCTGCATATATGATACGTTCTAGGATATTTGAAAATGAACCTCTTTTTAGTCGGATTAGAACGGCTAAATATACGAGGTTTGTCCAAAAAAGAGGTTAGAAAAAAAACTGTTTTCCCCTTTCAAATAATTCCTCTCAGATGTAATACACATGCGCCAGCGCTTTTTTCAATTTCCAAAGTACTCGTACATCTGGTGTGCCTCCTCAATCATAGCAAATCTCAATCCTTTAAAGGATATTTTCAGTTTTGGTAAGAGAAAAATTGGCAGGGGGCCCAAAGAAGTCCGCTGAATACGTGGCTGAAGCATAATTAAGTTGCTTTTGGTCAAAAAATTGGGTGATCGAGCAGATGCATTATCGTGATGCAATAGCCTTGATTTTTTTCCCACAAAGTCGAATATTCTATTCGTACTGTTTCATGCAAACGGCGCATAACTTCAACGTAATATTTTTAGAACCTTACGTTCTTCCGGAAAGAACTCATGATGAACCACGGTATCATAATCGAGTGTTAAGCAAAACTTTTACATTTTACCGGACTCGGCTTTATTTTTCCTGTTTTAGTTCTTCTGGTCGTTTCCATTGGGATGATTGAGCTTTGGTTTCGATGTCATAAGCATACATATACCCACGATTCGGAACTCTTGATGGCTCTTATCAACAAATCTGGTTCGACGTTCACGTCATTCAACAGCTCCTGGGCGATGCTTATACGATGGTTCTTTAAAACTTAGCAATTTCGGATCAAACTTCGCCGGTACAAGTTTCATGGCCATAGTTTCTCAAAAAAAATTTCATGGCATAAACCAACCAACGGGTATCGTCATACCTTATACCCTTTTGTTTTGCTTAAAATTGACCGGCAAAATGCTACAGTCAAGGTTGTGATATATGTATATCAGTGGGCCGAGCGCACACAAGAATCGATTGGCCCCTTAGAAAAGTGTTCTGTTGGGGGAAAAGATGAATTTGGGTATGCGAGAGAGTTTAGTAATGGAGCGATAGTTGGGCACCGGTTTCTTTCGTCCGCTTTTTGTGGATTACGATAGTTTAAGCATTTCTTCAAAACTAAGAAAATGGAACAAAATGACACAGAAGAAGCATTCGGGACTGAACATGTAGTTGTCCTGAAAGTTACAAATTTTCTCGAAAATTAAGTTCGGAATTATATTCACTGACGTTTAGATGTCTGGAAAAAAATAGGCTGGTGAAATATTCCGATCATTTGTTTTTTGTTTTTGCTTTTATGAAGAAGAAGACACCCTCGGGATCGGAGATAAAAGAGAAATAATTTGAACCGAAAAAACCTATGAGGATATACGAGTATGTGGCCATGGTGAGGCCGAGGTCACTTACGGCGGAATTGCTTTGGCCGAAAATATAAATCCGAGCTCGACTAAGACACTTCCCAAAGTCAAAAAAAAGTATGTGAGCATAGCATGGAAGAGGTAATGAAAACGTATCCCACTGGTGACTTGATTTCCAATTTCTACATAAGCAATCATTAAAAATACATAATTATAAAAATAAGCGGCGGGAAGACAAACGAAGGCTGTGATGAAGAGATTATAACATCTATTGTACAAGGAAGAGCTAATTAACTGAGATTGCTTTAAATGATTTTAGCTAGCACCTTTAATTCTATATTCTTAGATGGCGTTACAGTTCATGACGAGTCAGAGCCAAGCCATTTATTTTTCCACACAAGTGAAAGAGACCTACAGTTTAATGCCGATTCCGAACGGCGAGAGCCGAGAAGCTTTTTCAAGGCAAGAGCGGGGGTATTGCCAGTACTGCGCCGAGAAGAGCAGCCGCGAAATTAACATTCGATGGCGTTGGTGTTATCTGTTCATCTCGTGTCAGCGGCCGACACACTGCCTACTGCGCTACGGCGCTCTCCTTTAATTCTATCACCAGTAATTAATTTCTTATGTGAGAGATGAGCATTGACGGTATACAGAAACAACTTCGGCCATGGAATACTACAGATCTAATTTCAACTGGTAAGGAAAAGTTAAAACAAGATGGGATCAACTCGCCGGGAGCCAAGTTACAATTCGAGGTCTTCAACCTTGAATTTTGCAAACTTTTACCTGGGTCTCAGGAACCATAGTAGCTAGGGTTCTAATACCGGTCGCTTAGAGTTCAGCCAAGTTCAGACTCTTAGCTATTCGGCAAGTTTGGTTTGATGTATGCTTATGGACAGACGGACGGATAGACAGGAAAGCTTTTGCATAAGCCTTCCATACTCCAGCTTTGCAAGGTAGAAAGACTAAAACGACTTATAATAATAAAAAGGGGCAACTGGTTCTTGTATAAGTTAACATAGAAAACATTGGACGCAAGCAGGCCGTACGTGACACAATCCGCTGACGTTACGTCTGCAAGATAAGCATGCCATACAGTCGTCCATACACCAACTCCAGCGAGGAATGCGACGGTCACCCGAGTACCCACGCCAGCGAGGAATGCGACGGTCACCCGAGTACCCACGCCCACACATCCATCCACCAGATCATCCCATCCACTGCACTTGCAGCTGCACTCAACGACTAGTATTTAAGGTAGAATAAGAAACAATGTTAAGTTAGTTCTAAACGTAGTGCTAAGGGGTTATGCTGCCCATTTTAGAATCGAACAAATAAATTTTTTTTTTAAATAAACTCAACTAAGAACTTTATAATTTATATAAGCGATCAACACAGGCAAACAAAGAAGGCACTATGGTACCATTGATAAGATCTTGTGTTGATCATGAATGTCAGCTTGTAATATTGGAAAACAGCAAATGGGTCGCGAAAGTTTTGGAAAATTTAACAAAGTTTCTTATATTCTTGAATCAATCGCGTAAATATCGTGCTTATGCGTCTATGTTCAGAAGACTTATTCGCGAGCAAACTACTTACACAAGTATCAAAAGATCATAAGAACCTAAAATCTTGGCTTTGTTTTTTATTATTGGAATAATTTCATATCAGGTATACAAATGAGAGTGCGACTTTTTCCAATAGATGGCACCATCGGTACATGCTGGTCAGTAATGTTAAATCAGGCACACCATATACATAATTAGCTTAAGCATGACTCAATTCGTCATTATTACACGACTTTCGAAGAAAATAACCGTCATTTGAGGAAAGTTTTGATTTTCGACTTCAATTTATCGAAATTTACGGTGGGGCATCCATAAGTGAAAGAATGTGTAGCGTCATATGCTTTCAATGCTAAAGAAAAAAGTTTCGGGACGGGGGAAAGAGTTTTAGGCCGCAGGATTGTCATTCCTGGATAAGGATCTAAATCGATTTAGATTGTAAATTCATTGGCCGTAAATAAACAAGCCACTCCCTATACATTGAAAGCCTCGAAAATGGTTCAAAAGCAGAAAAATTTACTGCCACATGAGTTTAACCCAAAAGGGTTTGAATGGCATTTTTTTCAATAGCGAATTGCTGCTTCAACGGGCGTTGCGGGCATGCCTCAACATCGACAGCCAAGCCATACATTCAGGGATCGAAGCTCATGCTGTGTATTTGATAGGTCATCTCTTCGTGGTACATTATCATTTGTCGCAACCGGGTGGAAACTCACATACTCTACCCGTCTTATTTGCCAGACAAATAAGCCCCTACCTCTGCGACATATGGCGAGGTCTTTCGAAAAGGCCGGAATTGCCCCAATTGCCTGGTTCGATTCTTGATTTGTCTGAAGGAAACTGCAATTTTTCGAATGCAGCCTGAAAGATGGGTAAAGGCTGTAACTAGTGATGGACAATACTTCTAGAAATTTAACCGTTTTTCAAAAGAGAACGTGTTGATTATAATATCATTCTAGACTTGTAGGCAAAGCTGTCAACCAAATGTATATGTTAAAGTCAAAATTGATACAAGTTTGGGTCTTGGAAGACGCTGCAACTACTATAAAGTGGTGCCAATAATTGCCTTCAATTGAGTTCACAAATTGGTGAGATTGCACCACGAACTGTACGAGTTACATAGCTCCATCGGTCTAGTACATTGCCTTCTAATCCAAATGAAAAAAGACCTTTCTTATGCATTGCGTCTGAGTAACCCGTCTGATTCTGTTGGTTGGTAGAAGTTGGTAAGAAATTTAGATTAGAAAGCTATTGGGCAAGTTGAGGTTAGCACATATAGGTCTTAAAGGAGCTAAAGTGTGGCACCCGCGTTTTGTGACAGCTAGGGCAAAAGATTTTAAATTTTAAGCCAAGTCTGACAGTGGCCTTTAGTTATTGCCACAATATTGGCTATAACGAAACAGGGTCTTTTGTCTGTTTAGGGACTCCTGTGTATTGTCAGGCCTTCGTTGTAGGTGAACCATATCCTGTATTAGTTAATTATGGGTAATATCTATTGCTACTACCACTGTTAAAAAAGTGGTTAAGGATATTGAATTGAAATAGTTCAGCGGAAGACCCACGAACCCACGATGTCAGTGCAGGTATTAGCAGTGGACCTGGGAGTAAATAGTCTGTTGGCCTTCTCATTCCCTTCTAAGTGACTGTTGTCTAGAACCCAGAGGAGAGTGATTTTGAAACTGTTATAGGCTGCTTATTTCCTTTTTGCCATTCTTCTTCTTCTTCTTCTTTTCCTTTTTCCGGCGTTGTTATGGTCAGAAGTGTAGGACCATAACCTTCCCACTTAACTGCATTCCTACTGGTCCGCTTGTGGGGTCCGCCGGTTTGACCTCAGAAAGTAGCGGCAGGCTTCCCCGTTTGGGATTACTTCATCGCTGAGGCCAATCAAATGCTGGTGTTTTTGCATTTTTTTGCACCAATTATTTTTCGGCCTGCCTTTTTTTTGTGACACTGGCATGCTCCTGATTTTTTTTGTTTGATCTTACTTTTACAACACCGGTGATCTCCAGTCGTGTCAACCCACTGATTTGCATGTACACTTGTGGGGCAGTTTAATGGTTATTTCCTTTTTGCCATTAGTCTGGAGTAGGTGGTTGTTACAGATTGATCCTCGATGGTTGTAGTTGCAGATAACAGGTTGTAGAATTTAGGCTTTCCTGGCCAGATGGAAAGCGACAAACACAGCTGTGCTGTGGTTTTAAGGTCTAGAGGAGTCTAATTCAAATACAAGTCACACGTTTTTGATATATTAATGGACTGTTCAGTGCTTCGGTGGGGTCGGCGGAATCTCAGTAGTACAATATCAATTCCTGCCGATGTTTGGACTGCCAAGTTTGTTCGGATTATAAACTTTGGTTAGGGCAGTTTATTAAACTATCGAGATGAAGTGAGAGAAGCTTGGCTCTGGCTTGTCATGAGTTCTAACGTCATATAAGAAGAGAAGGCTATAGGGGAGGATGAGGCGGACAGCAGCTATGTGCATTTGCTGCATAATGGAAGAAACCTTGATACTCCGATAACCATGGCATTTTATTCCCCTGCTTTTCAACTTGATTTGAAAGTATTTAATGGCTATGATTCGTAACAAAAGGTTAGTTAGGTTTAGGGAGGGGTGCAATTCTGACTCAAAACTGACCAAAGAAGGCTAAGTTTAGGTTGTCGCGGTAGTATATAGATTCTATACAATGTTAGGGTACCCAAAAACTGATGAGAAAAACAATATGTTACGACCGTACGTTAATCAAAAGTAGGTTTACTTTCAAATAACTAAAAGTAAAGGCTAAAACTCCAGCTGTTTTGGTAACTATGCTGGATCACTTGCCTGATTCTAAGGACCTACTAAGTGTCTCAGACTATCGATATAGAATTTTTACCGGAAGGGAGATGAATTGTTGAATGCCAACAATGTATAATCAGAACCAATGCAGTAAAGGAATGCCTCATTATACCTCGCATACATATGTAATTGTAATTATGACAAAGCCTCACCACTTGTGTTCCAGTTGGCCCTGTCGGCTTTGATTTCTCCCCTCAAACATTTCTCGACATAGGTCAATGGATCATATTCCGTCTGCAGGACTTCCCTCAGTAAAGCAATATACGCAATGGCCAAGCGCAATGTGTCGATCTTACTGAGACGTTTTTCATACGGGAATGTTGGCACGTGGATTCGCAGTTCATCGAAGGCTGAATTGATACTACTGCAAATATCAAAGGAAAATAATTGCATGTCAATCAATCTGGTTCACTTTTAAGTTATAATAAATAATAAAAAAGAGGAAAATGAAAATGTCGAAATACCCAGTTGGAGCAGACCTCTGGATCCGCTTTCTTTCCCGAACGTTCGCCTGTTGTCGCTGGATCTTGTACGGTGCGCTATTGTAGTTGGACATGTTGGCTGGTAGATTCATGTTGGATGGCGTTGGTGAGTCTAGACATTCTAAAAGAAATACTTTGTGGATGAAATAACGTTTTGGTGAGATAGAGATTGTCTGTTTCACCTGGATGGTGCAAATATTGCTGTGGTATTTGTCGAATGTTCGGATTAAGACGAATGTTGTTTGCATTGTTGGTGTGGTGCTGGTTGGCATATACGCATGAGGGCAATTCGTTGATCATGTCATCGTCAAAGTTGTGAAACGATATATGACTAGAATAGACAAAATAAATATTTCAAATAAATTGTTCATTCGGCCTATCGTACATATTTTTTAAAGTAAAATTTCAAACATTGTCTTAGATTCTTATTGTTGGACGTATACGAATTTACGTGTTTGTTATAATTGGAGTTACAGCCTATAACTTTGTAAGATCTGAGCTGAAGTTTCTCTCAATCACCTTTGGCTTGTGCGATTCATTTTTTCCCATAAGTGAAAGGATCCTAATATTTATTGCCGATTCAGAATGACGAATTCCAAAAAACTGCAACATTCGATGTCGATGGCTTGGGGGATTCAACCCAAGTGTCATCGCTGGCAAGCCTCTAAGCCACCTTTCCTTTCAAGTATATGAGTACGAGTACCATATATAAATATATGAAAAAGTCTTAAGCACAGACACTTAAGACTTCGTTTCCCCTATTCAGTCCTAGTACCTGAACTGTAGGTGGGACATATCCCTTGTAAGCTTGTTGGGGGTAATAAACAAGAGAGCGGAGAAGGCTACAGCTGCCATTACAACTCGGCTCATTCTTCAGGATGGCGGTGAAAGGTCAGGGATCAATGATGGCGTGCACGGTTCGAGTAAGAAAAACTAGTTGATGAACAACTTATTCGGGCTACTACAGCAAAGGGCAAATAAGAAGCTGACCCTACAGCTTGGGAGATACTTTAGGGTGCTAACGATCCCCACTTAGCTCAATGCAACGCTTGACAAAAAAAAAATAACTTGAACAATTTAAACTTTACGCTTAATTCGACGGAAAACAATTAAGGAGAGGCTGCCTGCCGGCGGTAGATGACATTTCTAAAACTGAGAACTGGGTTTAGTGAGGTGTAGGTCGAAAAAAGTGGAATACGCTTGGCGTCGATCGAATATTTTAAGGATCGGTGTTAAATTGAAGCAGTGTGGGGCAGTCAATATTACCTCTAAAAAGGTCATAAGTGAGAAGTATGTTTGTGGATCGCGTCATTTTTTTAGAGGTTGCAGGTTGATTAGCTTTAAAACATTCTTATACAGTGGTTAGCTATATAGCTATAATACGCGTTCAAGTGGAGGACCACACCAGCATATTCAGAGGCATAGGAAGTAGTGTATTAGGATGTCTTAACATAAGGATGCGAGAGCTACTTGGACCAACATATCGCTCGTTATAAAGGAGCAGATCTCCAGCCAGTAGTCCCCTGAGCTTATGATGTATTGTAGCTCCACATAAGTTGCACAAGTTCCGGGCTCGGTAGGTCTATTCTTGCGTCTGAAAAGCGTCTACAGTGAAATATTGCTTGCTCTGCGTCTTTCTCTTCCTCTGGACATTCTGGGCAGAAGGGCGAGCTATCATCTTCAAATCTGAGAACATATTTTCCATAGGCACCGTGACCTGACAGCCATAGCGCAAGGTGGTAATTGCAATTCCCGTGTACTTTTTTCCCCAAACCTCGACCGTGGGACTCAGCTTGTGGGTCCATCTGCCTTTTGCCGTGTTATTCCACCTGGCTTGCTACAGTGCTAAAGATGTTTCTCTTTCTTCTGCATTTATCCTTCGGATAACGCTGGTCTCTTGTCGGTCCGTGATTCTCGCTATCAAGGATGTCGCTATAACACAGGCTGCTTCATCCGAGATTATCCGATAACCGCATATTATTCTTATTGCGCAAAGGCTGTATGCAGACGAGAGCTTTCTTTTTATATCTTTCATTGTAGGAGATCCCGCCTAGACCAGCGTAGCGTACAGAAGTATTGAGCTCAACACTCTGGTAAACAGAATTCTCTGGAAAGCAAAATCGAAATTGCTGCCTGCATTTGTGATGATAGACTGCAATATTCGGCATGGATCTTAAAGTTAAGTCGATTATCGAGCATTACACTCAAGTTTTTTTAATGCCTCTTGAGACCTGAGTGATTGGCCTCCAAATCGGAAGTTTGCCTACTCATAGTTTGTCGGCTGGTTATTAAGACAGCCTCCGTCTTGTGGTCAGCTAGTTCAAGGACGGCAGATTTTAGCCCATTTTTGATCCTGGCAATCGCTTCATCCGTGGCGGACTCTATCTCGTGGATGTGTTTCGCTATAATAATTACGGCGATGTCTTCAGAAAAACCGGTAGTCTTGACTTCTTGTGGCAGCGTTAATCACAAAATTCCATCATACATTACGTTCCACTTCCGCGGAAACATTGAAGTATTTAAGGCCATCGTCCGTCTGGTACCTCAGCTTCTTGTTAGTGAAGTTGTTAAGAATTATCTTCACAAAGTGTATCAATTCTGGGCGGAGACCTCTAGAGATTCAGAGAGTTTTAACGTCCAGCGTTCCTACTGCGCAGTATTTCTTTGTGCCCCCTCGCCATCTTTTCGCCCGTATTACTTCAGCTGATGTATCTTTTACCTCTTTTATGACATCGACGGTACAAAGTGATTTACTAGAACCATATTGGTGGTCAGACAAAGCTCCTTTATCCTCCGCCACGGCGATTGGTTTGCCATATATGTATGCTCTTTTAAGTTGGATCAGCAGGGCAAAATAGACTGAATTTGTCCAAAAAAGAGGTTAAAAACAACTTTTTGCCCCTTTCAAGTAATTACTCTCAGATATAATACATATGCACCAGCGCTTTTTTCAAACTCCAAAGTACATCTGATATACGCTTTTTATTGATACGATCTTTGTCTCCTCAATCATAGCAAATCTCAATCCTTTAAAGGATATTTTCAGTTTTGGTAAGAGAAAAAATTGGCAGGAGGCGCAGTCGTGGCTGAAGCATTATTATAAATTTCATTATCAATTTTCATTATCAATTTTCATTATTAATTTCATTGGGATAATTTGGGTTCGATATCAAAACCATATACTCATGATTCATCACCTTTGATGGCTCTTATCAGCAAATCTAGATCGACATTCACGCCATTCAACAGCTCCTGGACGATGCTTATGCGATGGTTCTTTTGGTTAAAATATCGCAATTTCGGATCAAACTTCGATGGCACAAGGTTCATGCCCAAAGAATCTGGAAAAATTTCAAGCCATGAGCCAACCAATGGATATCGTCATTAACATCTTCTCGGCTTTCTGTAAAGTGCTTGCACCCCTTATACACGTTTTTGTTTTTTGGCCTAAAGTTGACCGGCTACATGCCCAAGCCAAAGTTGTAATAGATATCAGTAGGCCGAGTGCATACAAGAATTCATCGGGCCTTTAGTAACCCGTTTTGTTTAGAGAAAAGATGAGCTTGTAGTGAGCTTGGGTATGCGAGAGAGTTTAGTGATGGAGCGTTAGTCCTTGGGACACAGAACTTTGAAATAAGGCCGTGAGTGATAGGATCAGATGGTTGGCGTACTATGACGAAGAAACATTCGAGGCTAGACTAGTAGTTGTCCTTAAAGTTACGAATTTTCTCGAGAATTTTATTCATTGACGCTAAAGACGTCTGAAGGCAGTCTTTTACATAAGGAAAATAGTCACGATACGGCAAAAAAGTTGGCAAAAGTTGGAGAAAATTTCCTTCGGTTCAGCTATCGGAGTCAGAGAGTTTCATATATGATAGTTCGTCAAATTCAGTTTTAGACTTCAGGTAAATGAAAAGGTCGGATGCAGAGTGAGATGTAGGCCCTTCTTTCCTTTGTTGCATAAAGAGCTTGGCTATCATGTTTTTTAGGTTAAATTTGACATTTATGAAGAAGTTTTAGAATTTTAGGAAACATTTTAACTATCTGGTAATGAACGCTAGACAGTTGTTCAAATTTATTACGAAATGTTCAAACTTTTAGAAAACATATCGTAAAATTAGTGGTTTTTGAGATAAATATTCAAAGATTATAAAAAAAAACATTCAGTCAAACAAACAGTCTGTTGAGGCTCGAAAAAAACAGACAGACCAAAAAGTTGTCGCTCTAGCGAGTACATTGCTAGTGTAGCACAGAGTGTGATCTAGTGATCCAGAAAAATAAAACCTCCAATAATATTAGGAAAATTATTTCATTCACAAAAATGTATTTTTCGGTGTGGTTTTTGGGCTGATACAATTATTAGCCCTTTTTATTTTTAGCGCATTAGATTTTTTTTTGCCTCGACTTAAAGAAATATACCTTACTCAGGTGATTGTTATTTTCAGGAGAAAAGAGTTACGAGCCCCACAAGCTATTGCGGTCTAAGTTTCTAGACCAAATAATTCCTAGTAGTGACAAACTGGGCACCTAGATAGTTCGATTAAACACCATTAGGCAACTTCCCTTGCGATTTTTCATCGGTTAAGTCTATGGCCAAAGGTCAACAACAATTCGGGCCAAAATCCGAGTCCTTGAAGATATTGATGTTCTTATAAAAACCAGTTAAAAGAGGCTATAAAACGATCCTTGAAAATAGATTAAGAAGGTCAGTGGAAGGAAAGCTCTCGGATGTACAAAGCAGATTTCACCTAGCCCATAGTATCCAGGACCATACATTTGCGGTGCAGCAAGTTCTTAACAAGAAACTAGCAACGGATAAAGAAGCCTAAGTTTTATAGATATGAAGAAGGCATTCGATAAAATAAGCAGGAGGAAAATATGGATGAGCCCACGGAATAAACAAGTGGAAGAAGAGCTTGTAAACGCAATAAAAAGTATAATTAGGGAGACTTACAATGTAGTAAGAACCAGCAATATAATATCGGATAAATTCAAAACGTCGGAAGGAGTTAGACAAGGAAGTATTCTGAGCCCACTTTTATTTATCTGCGCTATCAGACAGTGTCAAGAAAGGATAGAAATTTTCAAAATTGGATATAGACACTTGCAACCCATCTCGATATGCGCTTTTGCCGATGACATTTTACTCTTTGCAAAAACTAAAAAAAAAAACTAGAGAAAAACCTTGGAGTATGGAAGGACGTCTTGGCCGAGCACTCCTTACAGCTCAATATTGATAAAACTAAAGTGATGGTGGTGAAAAATGGAATAGGGATCGCAACAGTGAGGATAGATGGAGTATTAGTACAACAAGTAGAAAATTACAAGTGTGTATGAGGTGTCATCAACAGCAAGGGTAATGCGGAAGACGAACTAAAGGCAAGGTTCGAAGCCACAAATACAATATTGCGAAAGAGATTCCTAGACCATGAGGAGATTACAAGAAAGACCAAGATATCTATATTCAAGACTATGTATCTACCAGTACTTCTACATTGAGGAGAAAATTGGATATTAAATGAAAGGCTAAAAAAACAAGTCCAAGTTCCATGAAATACCTTCGAAGAGTGGTAGGAGTAAGAAGAATAGACAATAAAAGAAATGAAGACATCCGAAGGGAACTAAATGTGGAACCGGCAAAAACGATATTAGAAGATAAAAACTGCGATGGTTTGGACACTTAGTACGAATGGAAGACAGCACAAGTTAAAAAAATGTGGGAAACCAGAATAGAAAGGAAGAACAGGCGAGGAAGACCTAGGACAACGTGGAACAATGCGCTGGAGAAAATTCTAAAGGATGACGGAGAGACATGGAACTCGACAAGGAAATTAGCAAAAGACAGGAGCAAGTCGAGAAAATTCGTTAAGAAGAGAAAGGTAAACAACAGAGGTAGGACCTCGACACCTTAGGGTAAAAGAGGACCGTGCTCCTAATAGACATTTTAATAATGTTTAAATGATATTCTTTATAAATAACTAAGTGAAAAATGTAGTTGTGAACCATTGGATATTTCTTTATCTATCGAAATTAGGCTTTAGAATGTGCTAAACGTCAATACGTGATTGTGAAAACTTAAATTCAATTTCACGGGATTCACCTAGAGCCTGCTTCATTATAGGAAAAATTGCCAGTTGTGTGCCAGGGCTTGATTGCCGCAAAAGTTAGTTACAAGGCATAGGAAGTAATATCTCTATATGACTGCATACTGCCTCCATTATTTAAACAGTTTTTGAATTCGTAAGATATTATTGAACCAATGGGAAATCAAAACATAGTTTAAGACCTCTTAGACCTAGAAGGTTGATGACTTGACTCTAACAATCATATTAGGAACAATGATACCACCACTAACTGGCGAGTCTCATCCGAAGCTACCCGGTCAGACCATAGACGGTTAGAATTTCAAATAAATTTAATTTTTAAGGTTTAAGCTCAAGACGACTTATAGGTTGAAAATCGGGTTCAAATACTGAAAAGTGATGTCACTATCACTGTTTTGAAGTGGCTCTGTCCCTATACCCCCCTGTAGGAAAGCGAATCCCTAAGCAAGGAACCCAGAAGATTTCTCGCCATGTAACTGAATTCAATTTCAATAGATGTCAGGAAAAGGGTTGATTAACTGGTATAATATAATTCATAGCTCGAAAAGTGATTCCGATATGGTAAACCATTGAGCGGAACTTTCAAGTCAGTGAAAGTCCTCAAATGAGGTAGACTGACAAGATAGGATGCGTTAAGAAACTGATATTAATACCCGGTCTTAAGCTCTTAGTCTTTTAGCCTTTTATTTCAAATTCATTCAAAGATTTTAATGATTCCATAATAGGTTTAAATCCGCACATAATAGAAATCAGAAAAGGCATGTATCGATACTAAATTTAGTTATTCTAAATTTGAACTATTGCTTTTACGCTGACGTTTGAGCATGCTCAGAATTTACCGCCAGTGTCTGGGTGGAAAGCTGGGATAAAACAGGAGGTATGGCTATTGATTCTGACAGGGTGATGCAATAGCATGTTTTATCATCGCATGAAACAATAGGAGGCATATTCGGAATCATATACCACAGACTTAAAAAAAAACTTAAATATGTCACAAAATATCGATCGCAAAAAATATAAAAAAACGACGTCCGAGCCAAAGGCAGACATTCACAAGATCTGACCAGAACAGTAAGCCAAAGAATAATATAAATATTTTATGCCACTTCAACGCGAAAAGGAGAAGTTGTTAATAAAAATATAAATGGGTCGCTACTCCTTATTCCATTTAACTAATTTTCTGTTTTTTCTGATTTTTTCTATTTAAAATATTTTTGTTTAGTTAATGTTACACTTTATAGCAATTGAGGCACTTTGTAGACCCAAAACTTGTTCAAATCACTTTTCACTTAGTATTCATTATATATTCTTTCAACTAACCTAATGGGTGGCGATGAGGATGAATCGGGCAACTGATTACGCGACATTGTAATTCGTCTTTAATCGCTTGAAACCACTTTAATCAGTTCAACACTCACAATTTTTAAATACTCATTCGAATTGCCAAATTTTATTTTAAATCACACCAACCACACTATCCGAGTTATTAATCCAATTTGATTTTACATTCAGGATGCTGGTCTACTTTATACCTAATCGGAAAAGCTCCGCCTTCGAATCGGTTTCATGAGATGAATACCCGCAAAATCATCCCTTAGAGATGCTGGAAGGATTCGGTTGCCAGGGGTGGAGTTTCTCGTGATGTTGATGCTCCCTGGCAACCGACGTCGCCATTTTTGATTTTGTGGTTTTTTTTGTTTTGTTTTGTTTTTGCTATATCTTATTTTGACCGTTAAAAACAGAAAAGTACACTTCTTGCCGGTTATGGACTCTTAAATAGATTGTCAGTAAGCAAGCCGGCGCACTCAGCGTATATATGGGATGTGGGATATAACAATCATTTTTCTTAAATTATGTAATTCATTATGATGTAAAACGAAGGAGAATAGAAAACAAGCTGTGCAAGACGTTGGTCTGGTTGCGATGTTATTGTAAATTATTTAACATATTTAAATTTAACCGCAATTTAGTTAAAGTTAGTAAGTTGTAAAAAATGATAAATTTTAACACTTAAGTCGCTATTGAGTAAAAATATTTGGCAAAAGGTCGAGGAGAATTTGTGTCTCATCGAACAAGGATCGAACTTAATGGCCAAACTCTCCCAAGAAATCCTAGCAAGAGAGATAGAAGCCAAACACTTACAAGTAACCCATATCCCACCATCGGATATCACTATCTTTGTAGAGAGCCAGGCTGGCACTGAAGTCAATAGGAACCTGTACAACGAGATCAAATGCTCTCATGATATGTCGCGACTCACTGAAATCCCTCAGCACCACAAAGTCAAACTCTGCTGGATCCCGGGCCGCAACTCAATCGCAGGGAACTAAAGAGCAGACGAATTGCCCAGGCAAGGGTCTGAAATGGACATCAGCGAACCGGACACATATTAATAATTAAACTCAAATCAAAATTGAGAACTATTGGCATTCCTTGGGTATAATCTGAGGTAAACGAGTTCCCCGATCGGATCTTTGGGTGCTACCCGAGGAGGAGTAGTGTGCCGGCCTCTGGCGCACGATGACTGAGTTCGGGTTCCGATAACACCAACAACATCGAATGTTCATTTCGCGGCTTCACTCCTTGGTGGGGTACTGGCAAAACCCTCCGTAGCACACCTGCCTTGAAAAAGCTTCTCGGCTCTCGCTGTTCGGAATAGAGGCACCATGCCAACAAGAAGAGAAGAATGTCTCTATGTCCCATCAAACGATAATGATCTTAGGACAATAAGATTGGCCAGGTAAAATAATATGATCGTGAAAGCCTCAACATTCAAACACAAGAGCATACACAAGGCTACTTGGACATCACCGGATGGATTTAATAAAAGGCGAGGTCATCAAGGCAATGCTGCAGTATGAATTCGGACATATTAAGAGATATTGGAGCTAATAAAGTTAAAAATCATATGCTACGTTTAATGTAGCGCTAACTGACGTATGTATATGAAAAACATTCTTGTATTCGAAAGGACCTGTGCAGGGACGGGTTAAGAATATCCCTGCAGCGATACCTCTCGCTTGTCGTAAAAGGCGACTAGAACAAAGGTAAACAAAAATCACATCTAGGCAATATAGAAAACACCAAGGTGAGCCTAGGGACACATATACAACCCATAAGTGTGCATGCAAATCAGTGGGTTGACACGACTGGAGATCACCGGTGTTGTAAGAGTAAGATCAAACAAAAAAAAAAAAAAATCTGGAGCATGCCCGTGTCAAAAAAGGAGAGAGAAGTAAGAAAACGGTCAAACCGTAGCATTATGGAAAAGAACGCTAAAAGGAAAAGCACTACCCCGCCAGGCACTACTAATGGTCGTGATCCTGGGACGAGCAGCAATGCTCGGGTCAGAGCTATAGGATTTCCGGAGGATAGCAAAGTAATGCAACGGCGTAAGCCACACTTAAGAGTCGCGAGTTGGAACGTTGGAAGCATGAGTGGTCGCAGCTATGAGCTTGAAGAAATTATGGTTAGAAGGCGAGTAGACATCCTGTGCGTACAAGAGACGAAATGGCGAAACACCGGTAATCGGGCACGTTTCTTGGACGTTAAAACAAAAGCCTATAAGATGTTTTACTATGGATTGGAACAAGGAAAAAACGGAATCGCCATCATCCTTGCGGCAGAGCTACTGGGCAACGTCTTAACCATTTAAAAGTCCAGTGACCGTTTGATGGCTCTCAAATTGGTGATGCATGGTGAGGTGTGGAACATCGTAAGCGCATATGCCCCTCAAGTAGGATGCGAACAAAAAGAAAAAGATGCATTCTGGCTAGATTTCCACAACCTTGTCAAAATCATCCGAAAGGAAGAGCTTTTGTTTGTTGGGGAAGATTTAAACGGACATGTCGGGAAGGCAAGCGAAGACTATGAAGACTACCACGGAGGGCTGGGATACGGCACCAGGAACTCTTCAGGTGAAGATATCCTAAACATGTGCAAGTCGTACGGTCTTATAGTGCTAAATACCATGTTCGTCAAACATAGCCGGCACCTGATCACTTATAGCAGCGGCGGAAATGAAACTCAAATAGATGATAGTCTATTGGTATCCTGTTTCATGAAGCCACGAGTTAAAGATTGCAAAGTGATCCTGGGGTATAAGCTGGATAAAAGAAAAGCCGAAGCTTTTATTACCAACATGAAAAACTACCTCTCTTCCATTATCGATGAGGTCGGTAATGAGGAGTGCAGAGCACAAGACATGTGGGATTCCCTACTGTTGTAATCTGGCCTGGAGAAAGCCAAATCACTGCTCGGAACATCTAAAGGCCCCTGCCAACACGCAAAAAAAACCTGGTGGTGGACAGACGAAGCCAAAGCAGTGATACACGAAAAGAAAATGGCTTTCCAAGCTTGGTCAAAGTGCTCTTCTATTAATAGAGAGGAAAAAGCTCACCGTGAAAAGGTATATAGATATTGCAAAGGTATCGCGAAGAAAAAGTGCGCCGAATTCAAAGCGAAAAGCATGGAAGGCCTCTATCAGGAGTTGGAAGAAATATCGTCTTCCGCGTCTGACAGGAACCAGGCTACCCAGGAGCTTCGACAAAGCAATTTGAACAAAGGAGCAAATATCTTTAAGATAGCCGCCCAGAGAAGAAGAAATGCTCAGGAGATTCGTTTCCCAAAGTTTATTAACAATGCTGAAGGCCAACTCCTTGTGGAAGACGAAAAAATTCTCCACAGATGGCGACAGTATTGCGAGGAACTTCTGAATGAACAGTTTCCCCGAGTGTACTTTCCAAGAGCCACCCCGAATCATGCCGAAATATCCGACATTACAGTCGAAGAAGTTCGGTACGCGGTTAAAAACTCCAAGAAAAGAAAAGCTGTTGGGCCGGACGGGATACCCTCTGAGTTCTGGAAAAAGATGAGAGACATCGGGTCTAGATGGCTCATGGTTCTTATCTCCAAACTTATGAGAGGCGACACTATGCCTAGTCAATGGAGGGAAAGCTATCTTCTTCCTTTGCACAAAGGAAAGGGTGATACGCGAAATTGTGATAACTACCGTTCTGTCAAGCTGATGTCGCACACCATGAAGATCGTTGAACGGGTATTAGATAGCCGACTGCGGAAAATAATACGACTATCTGATGACCAGTGCGGGTTTGTCTAGGGTAAATCAACAACAGATGCAATCCAAAGTATAAGGGTCATGATGGAAAAGCATCGTGATTCGTCAAAGGACTTGCATATGGTGTTGGTTGATTTCGAGAAGACCTTTGACCGGCAACCAAGAGATCTTTTATGGGTAGCGCTAAGACAAAAAGGAGTTCCAGAAACCTACGTGCGAGTGATCATGGACATGTACAAGAGAGCAACGACAAGAGTAAGATGCACCGCAGGAGTCACCGAAGAGTTCGCAATCAAAGTCGGTGTACACCAAGGGAGCATCCTCAGTCCACTGCTCTTTATAGCAGTCCGTGATTGCTTGCTTGAAGGAAAAGTGACGGACCTCAATGTGAACAACCTATTCTTTGCTGACGATGGAGCCATTATAAGTGATGATCAGGCGTCCCTACAACGAGCACTTGATGTGTGTGTGGACATTTTTGAGGGACACGGGTATCGTATTAGTCCAAAGAAGACAGAGTATCTGTGCTGCCCGTTCTCTGACCCTCATCAGCCTATTCCAGACATTTACTTGAATGGAAGACTGCTTCCCAAGTGTGAAAAGTTTAAATATCTCGGATCTATGATTAATAAAGAAGCAACTTGTGATGACGACATCAACCATCGCGTAAGCGTAGGGTGGATGAAGTGGCGGGAAAACTCCGCCATTTTCTGTGATCGAAAAATGTCCCCTAAGCTAATAGGAAGGCTCTACACTTCAGTTGTACGTCCGGCGCTCACATACGGTTCACAATGCTGGACAATGCACAAAAAGTATGAGAGCAAATTAACGGCAGCTGAGATGAAGATGCTTCGCATGACAGCGGGAGTAACAAAGCGTGACAGAATTAGAAGTTCAAAGATCCGAGGAAGCCTCCACGTAAAAGAAACCATCACAAGAAATATAAAGCGCGACCGACTCAGTTGGTATTGCCATGTTCAAAGGAGAGATCCTTTGAACACCGTCCAAAAGGCGATATCAATCAACGTCCCAATTTCAACACGCAAAAAAGGCAGACCGAATAACAATTGGTGCAAACAAATGCAAAAATACCAGCATTTGATTGGCCTCAGCGATGAAGTAATCCCAAACCGGGAAGCCTGCCGCTACTTTCTGAGGTCAAACCGGCGGACCCCACAAGCGGACCAGTAGGTATGCAGTTAAGTGGGAAGGTTATGGTCCTACACTTCTGACCATAACAACGCCGGAAAAAAAGGAAAAGAAGAAGAAGATATGATTTTAATGCGATTTTTGTGACTGCATACTCTTTACTAACTAACTTCTCTTTACTAACTTCTGAATCCTTGGTTCAGTGTTACTTAAAGTCAAACGCATGTCGGCACTGACATGCAATCGATTTCGGTGCTTATTTTTAATTATCATAAGCCCCGAGAACCCCTGCTCGCATAGATATGTCGATGAAGGCAAAGTTAGGTGACATATAGCAATTTGTCAAAATTGCCTTTTGGCTCCAAAAATCTTCAATATTAATTCCTGTCTGGAATGTATCTTTCAAGTTACTTTCGCGTGGCATTTCAATCACGCTTTGAATTTCATCAGGCACCTCAGAAACGTTTACAATGAAAGGATTGCGGATCAGTTTACGAATACCGTTGTCCTCGCAGTCAGGAAAATAGAGATTGAATTCACTTTTTAACCCCCGACGCAAAAAGAGGGTGTTATTAGTTTGACGTGACTATGCGTCTATGTGTGCCTGTGTGTGGTATCGTAGCTCCTGAACAAATGGACCGATTTTAATGATTTGTTTGAAAGGTAACATGATCGAAATGGTTCGTAGCTACAATTTATGAAAACCTGTTCAGGCGTTTCAAGGCCATGGCACAAAATATATCACCCTATCAAAAGATGTTATCATTTTTGCAATAGGCATCGTACCTCAATCAATGGAATTTCGTGAATTTCGACGTCGATTTCCTATTCGTGTCGCGCCAACTGGGTAAACATTCCGCTTAGCGTCCCGACTTGATCAGACTGGAACCATAGGAGACCAAGCAGGATGTGGCCGCCACCGGACTGGTCGCTCGGCCGAGAACCAAGCATATCAACAGACAACGAGCCACTCAATTGGGCATAACCAGACGGACCCTACAGCGAATTTTAGGGAAAAACTTACACATGTTCCCGTACAAAGTATAAACAGTGCATTAGTTAGTGCCTGCTGACCGTCAGTCGCGTATGAATTACTGTCAAGCCATCCTTAATCAACAACGAAGAGGACGATTCTGTGTCAAAAATCATCTTGAGCGACGAGGCGCATTTACACTTAAGCGGTCAATAAGCAAAATCTTCATTTCTGGGGTATTGAAGATCCACGTGTGATACACGAAGAGCCATTACATCCACTCAAAGCCAATGTGTGGTGCACATTGCACAAGAAAAATTTTAGTTTTTTACTTTTTAAAGTTTTTTCTTGTGTCGGGGTTGCTTAAAATGTTTAATTTTATTTTTTCATTATTCTTTTTCTGTTTTGTTCATATTGCTTTATTTTAGGTTTGGGCAGAATGAATTCTGGAAAATTGATTTTTTCGCATTTTACGCATTTTAAGAGAATTACTGAGCGCTGGCAAAGCAGGGCAGCTCAATTTTTCGGATGGCTCCGCGGACCACTTCGGGTGCTTCCAGGGACCACTAGTGGTCCGCGGACCACCGGTTAAGAACCACTGCTCTAAACCAATGGGCTGTATTAATTGTTACTGCATCTGCAGTAAATGGTAGTTTGATCTGCTTCTCATAAGGGTAAGGATTTTCTTGATACCTTGTACCAGGCTCATTTGACTAACCTTTATTAAAGCGGATAAAAGGTGTTGATCTGCTCCATTTTAGTTGGTTCAGTTTTCTCATTCGTATCGTTACCTGGAAACCAAAAGAGAGTGTTCCTGATTCTGGTGTTTCTTGGTTCAAATTTTTCCTTGCACTGCTTCATCAGCCCAGGAGCATCCATATCTGGCTTTGATACTGAATTACTTAGTACTGGTTTCTGTAGGCTGGATGGGGATGGTGGGTTCAGCTTGAAAATGATCAAGTATACAGGGTTCTACGAATTGGAAGTATGTAATTACAAAGGAAAAGAAATCCAGAAGTCTATGTAGTAGTGTATGCATGGTTCTCGTGGTAACAATTATTGTCGATTTTTAGACCCTGTTGGGTCTGTCTTATTTGAAAGGTTTGCTTAATGCAGGGCACTAATTTCGTGAACCATAGATAAGGATGGGTCATAAACAGCCAAGTACTGTCCACTGTGTTAATTGCTTATTTTTATAACTTTTACCGATCGCTTACTGCAGGCCTAAAAAATTACTTAGCATCCCTATGAAATTTATATTGAAGAACAGAGATAGGGTCAGGTTATTGAAGCCGTGGAAGTATGAATGGAAATCTGGCAATTTGTGATTAAGGGAATTATTTATTTTCTATTGATTTACACTTAGTCAATGGTCCAAGCTAATACTATATCCAAGGTCCACTCCGTGATTCCAGTATCACAGAGGTGAACAATTGTTCCGCAAAATGCTTCTTACTTGAAAGTATCTTAAATCACGAGCTATTACTTTAGCCATCTCTTTGGCAGCTTACAATATCCATATTGGAAAAATTGTCGTTTAAGGCGAGCTACGGTCAGCTCAATTGTTGGCTTCTTAGGAAACATTGAAAGTGCTACTCACACAGGTCATTTCATGCGATGGGTGGGGTACGACGTCCCATTTAAGTGTTCCTAGTAAGGTTTTAATGACGTGAGCAATTGTAGTCAAGCGTTGTCACGCTGGAATATCTCTTAGTTATATTGTGACCGATTTTTCTTCAATGCTCGGCTCCGATGCATTTGTTGTGCTCGGTCGCCAGCTCCTTCGCTGAATCGCAACAACTCATAATATGTACACATCGAGCTGGTCTTAGCAAATACATAGCTGGAGATCCATTTATCTCGCTTTCGATCATCGTAATGGATCCATTTTTCATTTTCAGTTACAATATGATATGAAAAGTTCTTCTCTTCTTGCTGCTGGTGCAACAGTTGTCCCAAGAAACAGACTTTCACACTTACTTTGCTTTTGGATGAAGTCTTTCAAACGATATGGAAATGGCTTGTCAAGTCACGATCAATAAATATGCTAGTTATTGTTGCACTTGTCAAGGATATACATACATATGTAGATCCAGTCATGTTAAAACTTTTTCATCGGTTCGAGAGGTTCCTTCACATCGAAATCATAAAATTTGTTAACGTTAAGCCCATTCGCAACAAAAATATAAAGATGGAGAGTGCCCACAAGCATTTTACGTTTCTGATTTAATATTTCTGCCCGCTATTGGAAAAAAACTCAAATTTTACGCCTTTCTGATTAGGTGACTTATTTCTCAATTCGTAATAGCCCTGTACCTGTATTTTGAGGTCTCGTTCGGGCAAATTTTCTTCCTACTATGTCCGTGTAAGTCAGAAGTTAAGTAAGTTAATCGTGTACTTGCTGCCTTCATTCCGAGTTACAGTGGAGTTTTGGTTACCAACGTCGTTATACAGCCTGAAAAGTGGTCTAAAGATAATATCAGAAACGCCTGGGATTCTACTTCCATATGCCTGTGTTTGTCTCCGCAGTGCTCACCCGCACCTGATCTGAGTCGATGTGTACTTCTGAAAAACAAACAGTCAATCAGCGGTCAATTTCCTTTGTGAATGTTGAAGCCTACTAAGAGCGTACGTCCCGTAACAAACTAGCAAGGGTTAAAATTGTTCACGAGCCTAGTGAAAGAAGCCGTCTTTATTCCTTATCCCAGCTCCACGTTGGAATCTATCAATGAGTCTTCGTATGGCTGAGCACTTTAAACGCTTTAATTTTATGTCCTAAAACTGTTTTAGTTTTGATATATAAAATGCACCCTAAACAGGTGTAAGCAATTGTGACCATTTGGTCCGCAGCCAACCAGCATTGAGATCTTAAATTTCAGAGCAAGAAGTCTTCCACAAGGACAAACCGATAACTTCTATCCACACATCTGCATCATAACCAAATGTCACCACCCTCTCTCATCAGAAAGTAGTCTGGCGCCTGTCACTCGCACGCGAATCCATGATTCGTTCAACCCCTAATGGAAATTTCTATTCACGACTCCCTGCCGTCAGTAATATTGAATTTCCATCTTTTTTGTCAAAAACAGGTGAAATGGTTTCTCGTTAGCTATTTATACTGCAGGTATTAGCATATGCGGCGGGCTTATTCAATAGGATTGTGTTTAAAAAAAAAAAAAAAAAAAACGTTACGGGGAAGCATTCGTAAGAGCAAGTGAAATATGAATTCAAAGCATAACTAGGAGTATTCTCTGCGCATAATATCCTGTCCACAGTAAGGTTGGCGTTGTTAATGGGAGCTATCAAGCCTCGGATAGAGGCTTATTCTTACGGTGGTGAAATTCCATTTTAAAGTGACGAAGCGTTTTTTGATGATTTCTCTCTGTGATAAGCAAAACTGAAGTGTACACTAAAGTGATGGGAAAAACACAATCAAAAGCTAAATCATTCCCTCAAATAAGACTCCGACTTATAGGGAGAGAGTTGTGAGAACATAATTTCAATTCTTCGTCAGTTTGGCTAACTTAGAACCGAGTGACGAGGATAATAAAGTCATCGATTAAAGTCATCGATTAAAGTCATCGATTAAAGTCATCGATTAAAGTCATTGTTGCGTGCCATCAAGACCAAACTATTCATAAGAGGGGAATCTTGACTAGTATATTCGAGACGTGGCCTAACGAAAGTAATGTAAAATGAATTCGTAAAAATTCTTTAGACCAACGTTTTACGAAACCAAGTTGGCACGTTTGATAATGTTGTCTATATGGGGCGAAAGTTAATTTCACGCTTACCAATGACCCCTAGATCAACCCAGAATTTGACAGGGGGTACGGTTTCATTACGAATAATGTAGATCCTGGGTGGTGACAAGGAGCGCTTGCTGGAATAAATGATTGCTTGGCATTTACTGATATTGAGCTGGAAATGTTTTTTTTTTAATACCAAGTAGTGTGCCTGTTAGGGTCAGATTGGAGAGAGCACGAGTCAATAAGGGAAGATATGTGTTTAAATAATTTCATATCATCGGTATATATGGAGAGCTGAGAGCTCAGAATAACGCTGTCAACATCATTAATGGTTAGAATAAATATCAATGGGCCGTGATGACTACCTTGTGGGACACCGGAAGTAGCATTAATTGGATCAGAGATAGAAGATCTGAAAATAATGTTATATTGATGATCTTCTAGATAAGATTTGATCCATAAGATAAAACTTGGAGGGAAACCGAGGGCAGTGAGCTTGAGGAGAGTAATTTGGTGAGACCTTTTGTCAAAAGCCTTGCTGAAGTCAGTGACAGCAATGTCAACTTCTTTGCCGGCTTCGACTGCACACAAAGATTGTGGAACAAACATCGACTAGACTCGTGTTTATCGATCGACTTTGTAGGCACCCATGATGGTTAGGAGAAAATATGGGTTTGCAGTGAAAGAATAGTGCATCATAAGCGATTATCTCGAAAAGTTGAGTGTTGGGAATAAGACGATATTTGGACACATAATTTTTCAGTCCTTTTTTGCGGACTGGAATGAGCATATTTCTAAAGCTGAGAAAAAAGTCCTTGAGTGATAGAGCTTGGAATTAAAGAGGTGCGGGGTAAAATAAAATTGTTGGCGCACTTTTTTAAAATTATGGCATGCAGAAAGTCGGAACCGGGAGAGCAGTCGTCCTTTAAGTTGTGTTTAAGTGAGTTGTGTTCAGTGAAACAAGAGAAGTCTTGGGGGTCTTTCAAATATTGAAAATAGTCGTGGATGGGTTGAAGATCTTGGTCGGTGAATGGTTGGCTGAAGAAATGAGCAAACAAGTTGACGATTATTTCGTTGTTCGTTGGAAGTAGTTATCTGTTTTTCTTATTGTATTAATGAATTGGAAGAAACCCTTGGGGTCGGAGAAAAGGGAGAATTGCATTCGGTTAGGTATCAGAGGCAGAGTGATTCACATAGTTGTGCAAAATTGGGCATAGTTGGACTGCATGTAATTAGAAAGTGCAGATGCAGAGGAGGATCTAAGATATGTGTGTCAATTGTTGTTTCTTTTATTGCTGATGTTACGGAGTTGCAGGAGGTCGGAGTCAGAGAGATGATCTGTGAAAAGGATTTCTTTGCCAGAGGAGGGTGTTAGCGGCGATATAATGGGTCTCATTATCGGATTAAACCCATTTCAGGGAAATTGAAACCGCTACAGATGATGATAATGTCATTGGGTTAGGGGATATCAAATATGGAGTCGACGAAATTAACGGCGAGTTGGTAGCAATGTGTGGGCTGTGAGTGTTTCAAGTAGCAGCCACAAGATAATATTTCCGATTAGGGAGACTTATTGAGGCACTAGTGAGTTGAAGTCAGTAGAATTCGACGATTTGAAGGGCAAGGGTTCATAGTGGCTATGGATTGCAAAGGAAACTCCGCGACTATCGGGATCGGCAAAGTTGTCGTGTCCATCGGCCTGAAACTGAATGAAATCTGAAGTAAATAACTCGCTGTCTCCAATACTAGAGCATAGATGCGTTTCAGTTAGGGCAAATATTTCGTAGGGTAGGTTTTGGGAATTAAAGAGTACTGCTAAAGTTTTGGTGCGTAATCGCCTGACGTTCTGGTAGTACAAGGATATGTGTTTGTAAGAAATATTCGACGGGTTGGGAGATGTAGTGGTGCTTAGGTTAGGATTTAAAATAGTTTTTAAAATTAGCGGATACTTTGCTCCATGAAGGTGGAGGTTTGTCAGTTTCCTTTCCCTTCTATCTGGCTTCTTTTTTGACATTTGAATAATAAGAACGGTTGGACGAGGGAACCGTTTTAGCTAGGCGCATCTCCGGAATCGTTTCCTTCGGTTGAATACTGGTCTAACAAGGTTATAGGCGAGGTCCTCAGTGAACGTCATGTGTGGTCTTTAGAATTAAAGTTTGAGAATGCCTGCCTCAATTTTGTTTCAGTCAAACGGCCATCCAAGTTAGATCAGCCCTTTTATCATTAATTTGATCGTCTCTTTACCATGATTCTATTGGTTTTTACTCCTAAAATAATTGGAAGGGAACATCTTCAAGCCTCTATCTTTCAAGCTATCTATCAGGGAACCCTATGCTTCTCATCGAACCCTGGCGTTGCATGCTGGTTATGATCACTTCGTAACCTCATCATTATATACCGATTTTCCAACCATATAAGACTTATATGTGAGAAGATTTGGTTTTCGCCTTCAATTGGGAAAATTTTGCGGCTGAGGTACGTCGAAGATTATAGAAATGTAAGGTAAGGTGTCGTGAATTGGTTTAAAGCTACAAAAGTGCTGATTTCGACGTGAAAAAAGGAAGGAGAGAAAGGACTTCTAAAAATGCTGTTGATATACAATTACACAACATGCAACAAAAACAACAACAACTGAAAAAAAAACAACAACAAAAACCAAATGTTGAACTAGCGCCTCAGCAGCAATAACGTTATGTCTCTGCTACTTCTCTGGAGTCAACCACAACGATTGATAATCAGTCTACTAGTGTCCGTAAAAGTCCATCCCCATTAATCCAATTGGAACTTCCTCTACAAAAGTGAGTTTTACGTTCCAACTCGAAGCCTTCCATTATTGTTTTATCTGGAGACGATTCCCATGTTGATACTTCTCCATCTCTATTGTCTGCATCTATTAGCAATGATGATCGTCCGTCTACAAGCAGCAATAATTCGAATGGCACTTCCAGCACCAATATTTCCACCTTGAGGGTTGTACCACCCTCCTTCAACATTTTCTTGTCTCGTTTGGAATACGGCACTAAGCCATCTGACATTATAAAATATATTAATGAACGGAACATACATAGATATAAATTAAAAATATGTTAATAAATATTTATTAAAAAAAATAAATCTTTATTCAGAGGAGAACCTCCACTCTTTACAAACAGCAAATTACAACTAACTTTTCTTAATCTAATTTCCTAGCTTCTACCTTAATCTAATTGTGTCTTGTACGTGACGGAATGTGGTTTTTCGGTTGGGTGGTGTCATGTTGGTTGCTTTCGGCGGATGCAAAATCTCTGGTGTCGGGTTGTCTGCACTGGATGACTGCATGTGGATGGTGTGATAATGCCTGGTTGCCTTTAGCGTAATCGGAGACTGATGTGCTGTGTTAACTCGTCCCCTTCTAAATTGAATGTCCACATTCAAAAAAATGGACTGGCATAGATGTTGGGTAAGGTCAGTGTTCGTGGAAGATTTGCCGTAATGTTGAACATTTGACTCTTGGGTTGATTGACCTCGATCTGAGCAGCTTCTTCTGGCAATTTTTCTATGATGATTGTTTCCTTTTTTCTGCAGATAACAATACATATAGGTAATGTGATGGTAACAGCTATTACTGCATACAGGAGCCATTGGTTAATTTTGGTGTCGGTATTTAAAAGGCCGATTTCTTTTGTGTTGTTAATATGTAGTTCGCTAAGGGTTTCCAGTGATAGGATGTTGAGGTGACTTTTTTCTATTGGTGTTGGTTGCAAGGTAGCTGGGCTGATACGCATACTCGGTATTTGAAGGTTTTGGTAAAGTTGATCATTGATTTGGATTGTTGTATTGATAAATTTTATAATGAAAGTTCCATTTAGTTCACGTCTTGTTTGCTTTATTGTAATATTTCCGTTAAACTGGTTCAGCAGGATAATGCCTGGCTCCACCTCTTCTATGGTCGGGATGTGATGGGAGTTTGTAGTTGGACAGCTAGCCTTATCGCCTTTTAATAGCTTAGTTATACAAGTTTCATTTCTTAAGTCTATTACATGGTTTTGTTTACAAATAGTTAGTTTATTAAATTCTTTACAATTTTCTCTTATTCCAAAAATTTCATCATTAGATCTTAGAATAGTGTTGTATGTTAGGTTTATCGCTAGGTTCCCTTTTTTAACTGGTTTAAGTAGAAGTTTTTCGTAAGTTTTACTTAGAGTTAATGGTATTCTTATGATATATAGTAATGAAGTTGTGTTAGTTAGAATATTAATGTTTGCTAACTCAAGTGCTTCTTCGACTGTATTAAAGGGAACATTTTCTTTCTTGAATGTTTCGATTATTATTTTTGTTTCTGGTTTTGACAAAAGCATAGAATTTATGATGGCACTTTTTGCCCATTGTATGGCAAGTTTTATATTTATTAATTCTTCCTTAACTAATCTTAATCTGTATTGTATACTTAAAACTACTAATATGTTTATATGATCGTCTTTTTTTTATATAGTTTGAAAGTTCGTTTGTGACCAAAGTCAAGTTGTTAATTCTTTCATTGTATAGTCTATTTATTATTATCTGTCTATTACTATTTTCTATGACGTTATTTATGTGTGAACTGATTATTTGGAAATCTTCATGATCTGGATTGCCTGCAATATACTTCCAGGCCGTTCCTATAAAATCTAAAGCTCTTTTTTGTTTTTTGAAACTTGTCGGTTTTATTGTGTTTAAAATTTCGAATGCCTGAGCTAGTTCATGTGTTAGCAGGGGGTATAAGGAGTGGGTTTGAGGAATGAGAGTGTTCACGCTTTTAGTAATTTCTGTCAAAAAATGTTCGTATTGCTGTATGTCTATGAAGTGTATTAATTTTAGGTCACCGTCTTGAATCTTTGCCTGTCCTTCGTCTAAAGCGATCATGTGCATTGAGGAATAGTCTAGTATGTCGATGTCTCCTAGAATTTCTGAGATTATCAAGAGGAGTCTGTAAATAAAAATGGAAAGTTCAATGTCAGTATTGCGTCCGTAGATGCTGTCTGAGAGATTAATTTCGTATGTGTTCTTTATGTATTATTTTTCCAGACTGGGTCTTAACTGTGGTTTCATAATTCTCTTTAACTATTTCCTTGGAATAACGTTCCGTTAATTTTGAACCTTTTCGTTTGTTTTTCTTTACGTAAATTTCGTCTCCAGGAGCATAATTTTTAATTTCATGTCTTTTCTTATTATGATAATTTAGGTCTTTCTGTTGCTTTTCCTTTAATTTTTCAATGTTGCTTAGTCTTGTTCGTTCATAATCCTCGGGTCCGAAGTTTGCTGTTCTACCAAAAAACAAATCTACGGGTCTCTTTTGGGTGGTTGAGTGGAAGGAGTGATTGTATTCATTGGTGGCGTTTTCGAGTAACTCCTCAAAACTCTTATTTATTGCTCTTGGTTTCAAGCACCTCATTATTTCAGCTAAGGTCGAGTGAAACCTTTCCACTTGGCCATTGACTAAACTTTTATAAGGAGGAGTAGTAAAAACATTGATATTTAATTCCTCTTTTAACATAAAGAGGATGCTTTCCGAGTTGAACGATTTTTCATTGTCTATTACTATATATTCGGGCACTCCAAATTGGAAAATTATGTCCCGAAGAGGTCGTCGAATATCTTCTACTGCTTTAGATTGAATTTTCTTCGTAATTGCAAATTTTGTGAATTTGTCGATCGCAGTTAGTACTAAATTTTTTTCGGTCGAAAAGATGTCTATATGTATTGTGTGTCCAGGGTAATTAGGTAGGGGTGTTTCACCTAGTTTAGGATTATTGGGGTGACGTTCATATTTTGACTTTTTACATGTTGAACAGAGTCTTGTGATTTGTTTTATTTTTTTACTCATTTGAGGAAAATAGAACTTCTCTAAAATCTGTATTTTATTTTCAAGCGGACCGCGGTGAGCTCTGTTATGGATTTCTAGAATAATTTCATTTTGTTGGGTTTCTGTGCCTATGTCTGTAACTAGAAGTTGCGTGTGTCTAATCTTGTAATTTGAAAAATGTTGTGAATATACTTCCTGAATCAATCCCATTATGTTCTCGGAGGCGAATAGACCATTGACTATATTTGGGTTAAGAAATCGCTTAAATATTCCTACTAAATTCTCTTTGTTGTAACTTCTTTCGGTGATTATGTGTCTACGATAGTTATTAAAGGGGCATATCATTTCATGTTTGCTTTCTTCTCCTAACTTTAGTACTATCTGGTTTTTAAAAACGTTTATAGGCGTCTCAACGGAGGGTATAAGTTCATGTGCAGATGTTTCAGCACTATGTATTGTTGGCGTCATTGAATTTATATTTGAAGTTATCGGATCTGTTTCGGGAGGTCGAGACAGGGCGTCGGCCACCACGTTTGTCCTCCCGGGGGTATATTTCAATTCATAATTATGTTCCTCAAGGAATGCTTGCCATCTTTTCATTTTATTGTTATAATTTTTATTACTAAGGGCGTGTGTTAGTGGCTGGTGGTCCGTGTATATGTTAATCTTTTTTGATCCGTAAAGGAAGTTTCGTAGGCTTCCCAGAGCCCAAACTATTGAAAGCATTTCTTTCTCGTTCGTTGCGTATGCCTCTTCTGTTTTTGTTAAACTTCGTGATAAAAACATTATGGGTTTGCCACCTTGACTTAGGACTGCTCCGAGTGCATAACTAGATGCATCGGTAGTGAGTTCGAAGTCCTTTTCGTAGTCTGGATAAGAGAGCATCACATCGTTAGAAATGAGTGAGTTTTTAATCTTATTAAAGGCGTCTAGGGCATCTTGATCGAGATGAATTTGTTTTAATTTCGATTGATTTTTCGAGATTCTACCTTCTTCTCCTCTCAGAAGAACGGTAAGTGGTTTCGCAATTTTGGCGAAATCGCGGATGAAACGTCTATAGTAGCCTGCCATTCCCAGGAAAGATCGAAGATCTTTCAGACTTTTTGGAGTTGGGTAGTTGGCTATGGCCTTGACCTTGTCAGGATTTGTTTTGATACCTGTACTGGACACGATGAAGCCCAAGAACTCTATTTCGGTTTTGAGGAACTCGCACTTATCTACTTGAACCTTTGCGTTGGCTTCCTGAAGTGTTTTAAGAATTATGTGAATGTCTTTGAAGTGTTGGTCTAGGGAGTCGCTAAAGATGATTATGTCATCTATATAAACGTAGCACCTAACTCCTATGTGCTCACGCAATATGTCATCGATGACACGTTGAAATATCGAGGGGGCGTTTCGCAACCCAAATGGTAACCGGGTGAATTCGAACTTACCATTATTGACCGAGAAGGCGGTCTTCTCGATGTCTGACTCTCGCAGTGGGATTTGGTAAAATCCGCTTTTTAAGTCCAATATTGAGAAAAATTTAGATTTTCCCAAGTTATATAACACTTCATTGATCTCCGGGATGGGGTAGCGATCTGGGATCGTTACTAGGTTCAATTTCCGATAGTCTACTACGAGTCGATACTTTTTCACTCCTGACGCATCGAGCTTTTTCTCGACGACTATAATTGGTGCGTTGTACGGCGATCTCGATGGTCGAATTATTCCACTATCTAGGAGTTCATTAATTTGTTTGTCAACCTCATGCTTCAGCGCTTTCGGATATGGGTATGGCCTGGTATATACAGGATCGTCCGAGGTTGTCCTGATTTCACCCTTTACTGCTGTAATGTAAGTACATTTTGCATCGGGTTCTATGAACAAGTTTGGGAATTCCTCAAGAGTTCGTATTAATCGGTTTTCCTGACAGGAGTCGAGATGAGCTGTTCTAACTTCCAGATTATTTATGTCTCGACTCTTTTGTTGCTTAAATGGGAAATCATATTTTCCTTTCAGTGTTATAAAGTTCTTATCGGTGTGTATTACCGCGCCTAGTTCCTTGAGTGTATCGTTCCCTATAATACCATCAAAGGAACTTAATTCGTTTAAAATGAAAAACTTTATGGGTCCTATTTCAGGGCCTAAAATCTCTAGGTTTGAATGGTGAGTAATTTTAACTCTTCCGCTGACAGAGTTAACAACAAATGATTCTTTATTCGGAATGGGTTTCCTGATATACATAGGTTGGATGTAATTTTTATTAGACCCCGTGTCTAACAAAAATTTTAAAACTTTCCCGCTCTTCGCCTTAAACTCATAGTAGGGCAGCGAAGAGCACCCTAGTCTAAAAAATTCAGGTTTTCTAATTTGTCGCAGGCATCAAGGATGTCTACTTCTGGATTGTCTACTTGTATGTCGGGTTCGGGGTTGTTTAGTTCATCTTGGTAGTTTATATTAAAATTTTGTTGGGGTATGGTCGGGCCTCGTTGATGTTGTTGCGAAAACGGGACTCTGGATTGGAAGGTTTGCCCTTGTTCCCTAGGTTCATACTTTATCTGGGGCACCGATTGTAGCTGTGGCCTAGGACTGAAAAGAGGTCTACTTTGTTGGTATTGTTGCGATCTTTGGTGTTGGGCATTATAATTGTAATTTTGGGGACGTTGGGTGTATTGTGGTGCAAAAACTGGCTGCGTTTTGGGTACGCCTTGGTGCATGGGTTTATAATTATAGTTTGTGAAATTTTTCTGCTGGATGTTTTGATTTGGTCTCTGGTAATTTTGATTATGCCTATTGAAGTTATTTCTAGGAGGAAAATTTTGCGGTTTATGGGACTGGTATTTCTGTGAGTTGTGGGCATAGTTGGCCCTGTAATTTTGGTTATCTAATTTTAGGCACGAATGAAGCGCCTGCGGTAAATCAATGGGTTCCCTTATACCAAGTAGTCTTGGCAGGTCTCCCTTTAATCCGCGAATAAACGTATCGAGTGCCTTATCCCGGTACGTTTGCGTCAGCATTTGCATTGCTTCCGTCCCTATATTCATACAGCTGATTTTGTTGAGAATCAACGACAGATGACTATAGACTGTCTGGTAAAATGTCTGGACTGAATTATTGCCCTGGACAAGTGATATCAATTGGTACTCTAAAGTTGCCACGTCTCTCTTATCGGCATAGTGCATAACTAGGCAGCGAGAGATTGCTGGCCAACTAAGTGGAGTGTTATACGACTCCAAGGCGATGTCCGCGTCTCCTACTATCTTGTTTCGGATCACATTTAGGATACCGAAATAGCGAGTAGTACCTTTAATGGGTTCGTAGATTTTCAAAACCCGATCGACGCTTTTTTTCCAGGAGCTAAACTCAACTGGATCGCCAGAGAACTCGCGTAGACAGCGGACTATGTCCGGAATCTTGTCTAAATCGTTGGGATTTTCGGTATGTCCCTCCGAAGTCGTTTCGTCCTCTAATGCATTTATATCTGCATTGGGATTTAGAATATTTTGTATAATAAAAGGAATTTTGTTCTCAATTGCCTTTTGCACAATCTGCGTTATATAACAGTCCAGTTCAGGAGTGGCCCTGGTTTCCGTGAAGGATGACGTGGACTGAGACGATACGTTTAAGTTTGGCCTGTCCTCTCGATTTTTTGTATTATTTTGAGTTTGAGGATTTGGATTTTGCATCGTGGATGTGGATCGGGTATTGCCCGTGTTATTGGTAATTAGTAATTGAGGACTTGGGGATGGACCGGCACCAGTTCTGGTGTTTGGCATTGTGAACTGTTTTTCGAACTTTAGGTTTTAAAACGTTATTTCCAAATAATTATTCACCTTTGCATATAATATCGTTAACAAGTTTATAATATATTAATTTTATTGTTTGAGTTTTCTCTCAAACTCACTTTTGTTATAATGGCTTAATGCAATATAAGAGTAAGTAATATCGTTAACAAGTTTATAATATATTGATTTTATTGATAGAGTTTTCTCTCAAATTCACTTTTGTTATAATGGCTTAATGCAATATAAGAGTAAATAATATCGTTAACAATTCTTATAATAATAATTTTTAGAGGATCACTTTTAATAGGTTATTCACTTCTGGGTATATTTAATTCTTGGTATTAGTAATGAATTCTTAAGATAATCTTACATCATCATTTTCCTATACATGTTGGAGCGGCTGACACTTCTCAGATGTCTCCCGTTTGATTTCCTACTTGGGGGCCTCTTTTCTCCAAAAATGGGTTGAGTTGATCTGCGTTTGTTCGGGTTCTTCTGGGACCAATGAGCTTGGAAGTTTTTCAGGACACTGACATTTAACACTTGGCACTGGTGCTGCTTTTTTTCAGGACACTGGCACTTTGCTTTTGGCACTGGTATATTTTTTTTTTTATTTTTTACACTGGCACTATGTACTGGTACTGATTTTTTTCTTCCTTTTTACTCACTGTCCCTGCTCGGGCGCCAATTAAAAATATGTTAATAAATATTTATTAAAAAAAATAAATCTTTATTCAGAGGAGAACCTCCACTCTTTACAAACAGCAAATTACAACTAACTTTTCTTAATCTAATTTCCTAGCTTCTACCTTAATCTAATTGTGTCTTGTACGTGACGGAATGTGGTTTTTCGGTTGGGTGGTGTCATGTTGGTTGCTTTCGGCGGATGCAAAATCTCTGGTGTCGGGTTGTCTGCACTGGATGACTGCATGTGGATGGTGTGATAATGCCTGGTTGCCTTTAGCGTAATCGGAGACTGATGTGCTGTGTTAACTTATATCAAATATCAGATGCGCGTACTTAACGCCAGACAACCTACAAGGACGCCTAAAAGCATAATTTAAAATGTTTGTCCCTCCTTCTACTGGCAAAATACTTGTTCAGCCCGAGTTTTGGCCAAGTAACATGTTGGTAAAGGAATTTATTAACAGAAAGTCTCAACCAGAAAAGGGTTCCAAAAACTCAAAAATGTAACCTCATCGTCTTTCAATCCTTACTACTAAAACACTGATGGCCTTCGAACTAAACTGCGTGATGTTTTACTTTTTTCTTCTTCTGGCCAATAGAATATCTTTGTATTCACCGAAACTTGGCTTACCAAAGATCACTACAATGAGGAAATGTTTAATAAGGACCAGTACTCAGTTTTTCGTAAAAACCGTTGCCCGAAAGTAACCGATTGCGAGAGAGGTGGCGGAATAGTAGCTGCGTACGTACCTCATGGGGAAGTAACGCAATACCTTTACCCTCATCACCTGCGGATGTTGACCTTGACCAATTAGCTGTTAGCAATAAATTTAAATCTGGTACCGAACTTATACTTATTGTAAGTTATATTCCACCAACGAGTTCATTTGCATTATATAAAACACATATTTCGAGAAGTAACAATGATCCTGAGCTTTTTGTGCAATATCGTGTGCTTCAAAAACAATTTGACGTTTTAAATAAGTTCCTTTATAGACAGTTTATTTTCTCAGTTGAGTCTAATCTTAAGACTGACAGTAAATATTTTTGGAGTTTCATCAATAGCAAAAAACAATCAAATGGTATTCCTAAATGCATGCGTCTCAATAATGTATCTTCCTCGGATCCTTCAACTTTATGCAACTTGTTCGCCAATCATTTCCAATCTGTCTATACCAATAGTTCTTCTTCATCCTTAGTCACAAACAATACACCTTCGTCGTCTATTTTGTTTAATATAGGTAACTTAGTTTGCTCATCTCACGAGGTTCAACTCGCTCTATCTTCCTTGAAATTAGACAAAAGTCCCGGTTTTGATGGAATTCCGCCAACCTTACTTAAAAAATGTTCTCATGCTTTTGCAACTCCTCTCTGTTTGGTGTTTAACTCATCTCTCAATTGTGGTATTTTTTTGGGCGTATGGAAAAATCCCTTTCTAACACCTGTTTACAAATCAGGTTTTAAACATGATGTTACCAATTTTCGTCCTATTTGTTAAAACCATAATCAAACTTTTCGAAAGACTTGTGTATGGTAAGCTTTTACATATGAAGAGATTTATATTTCCATTTCAACATAGATTTGTACCTGGTAGATCGACCTCTACCAATCTCTGCATTTTTTCTCATCAGGTTCTAACTAACCTTGAGAAAAGTATACAAACTGATGTCATTTAGACTGACTTCTCAAAAGCATTCGATCGTGTTAACCATGGCATACTAGTCAGCACGCTAGGTAAATTTGGTCTTGACACTAACGTCCTAAAGTAGATAAGATCTTATCTTACTGATCGTATTCATTATGCCCGAATTAATGACATACTCTCGTCACCAATCTATGCTACCTCGGGCGTACCCCAAGGTAGTCATCTGGGTCCTTTGCTATTTCTGTTATTCGTTAATGATATCCCCGATATTTTCCATCATTCCTATTGTCTTATGTATGTATGCGGATCATTTGAAAGTTTTCCGAATTATCAAATCAGAGCAGGACTGTATTTATTTACAGAATGATCTTGAAAGACTATCTGTTTGGTGTCATGAGAATGACCTTTACCTTAATGTTTCTAAATGTCAAAGCCTTACCTTCTGCCGAAACATTTCCCCAATTCCGTTCACCTATTTAATTGTTAATGTACCATTGCCCACTATTTCCTCCAAAAAAGATTTCGGAATTATTTTTGACCATAAACTAAGCTTTGGTAAGCATATAGAGTTTCTGGTTGGAAAGAGTCACTCAATTATGGGCTTTATATTACGAAATTCTAAAGATTTCCATGGTCCTCATACCCTTAAATGTCTGTTTTTTTGCTTTTGTAAAATCTCATTTGGAATATTGTACTGTAGTCAGGAATCCTATTTATACAACCCATCCAGCTAGAACTGAGAAAGTAGCTGTGCGCAGACTGCGCTGGAATATTGAAATGCCTCCTTATGAAACGAGGTGCTTTGCAATGTTGTTGTAGGCCCCCACTTTTTTTTATATTTTTAAAAAAACCGCCGGTAACCAAGCTACAATTCCAGGTCTTCTACCTTGAATTTTGCTAACTTTAACCTGGATCTCAGGAACAACAGTAGCTAGGATTATAAAACCTGTCGCCATGAGCTCAGAATCGCAGACTAAAAAGCAGAGCACCCTCATCTTTCCTTTTGTTCATTTATGTTTTTGACCTATTTAGCCTATACCTATACATATGTGAGTCTTCTGTAAAACATTAGATGTAAGATAACTTATTAGCATTACATTTTCAGACATTGTCGTAACCAGATGGAAAAGTAGAAAAATATAGAAAATTGAATAAAAAAAAATTAAAGAGTAAGTAGGAAGACTATATTCCAACCATGGCAGCGACTGCAATAAGATTTTGCGGGACAAGATAATTTAAAGTTTATTCTAATGAATGAAATTAGCTTCTACACATTTCGAGTATCGAGAGGACTCTCGGAACACCAGTAAAATGTCGAAGGATTAGTCTTTAACATTACAGTCTAATACTCGTAACATAACAGTTTACTTAAGCCTAATAATAGTTTTTTAAACTCATTTCACCAGAACATCCATTAACAATGACTCCGTAATTACAACATCGTAAAAAAGAGAGTTAAACTACAGACAAGTGACCGGTGAAGAGAATGCTGGAATGGAACATGCGGACCAGGATGGACGGATTGCGATTCACCAGTCCAGTTCAACTTAAAGAAATCGAAGATTGCAAACAGAATTTGAAAGTTGAAGACTTGGTTCAAGCCCTTTAATACAAGAATAAGGAATTTAGAAGGAAGCTTGCGGGAGTTACGCAGAAATGCGGTCATTTACATCCTGAGAAATCTGCTTTTGGACGCATTCTAGCAAGTTTATTGGGGTTCTCATTCCATAGGATCCTAGCGTGGTCTAGTACCTTAGGTAAAAAATGTTCAAGCACTATCGATCGGAAATTTGCCAGGTTGGAGGAGTCTTTATGACCCTTTAAGTTTGGTTGCCGTTTTCCAACACATTGCTAAGCAGGATGGTTCAAAAGTATATCTCTGCAGCCACTGGTGGGAGGTGTCTGAGCGCAACATTGGATCTTAGGTCGATTTCAGCTAATCATCTGGAGTTCTCCGTCGATATGAAGAGTGCATTTTAACTTTTAAAAATTAAGGTTCTCTGACTACTAGTGTGCGATATCATGTCGAAGGTTGACGGGGTCAAGCTTGACTCTTTTTCCAGATCACTGTTCTAACAATACAGATATTCTGTAATTTTCCGTCTTTAAGCTGCCTCTACACAAAGCACCCTAATAGGACGTTCTCTCCCATCTCCGCAAATACTGTGATCATGGCATTAAGTCCGCAATGGTCACTGTCGCATGCGAATATTCGTAATCAATTCGTAGACCATTTGTTCATATCTATCAATTTCTGCAGTCAAGCAGCATAAGATTCAGATAGAAGCCGCTTCTGGGGCACGATGGACCATCCGTTGTGACTAAATTTATTCCATACTCTATATTAGGCTTCTCCTAGTGTTGAGTATGTTGTTTTCCCAAGCACAATCTTTACCGTGTAAGCCGCCGACCAGAGTATAACTTTGTTTTGCTCACCTGAAGCACATCGGCGCATTCGTCCTGCCAGTGGTTAAAAAGCACAACTGTCCATTCTTAATCATCGATTTTTAAGAGTTTCTCAGCCAGAATGCTTATTACGATTCAAGCAGAAACGAGTACATTTGACCCACACCGGTTGCCTTCTCACAGATCTTCTGTTGAGTTTGGCTTATCTATTAATGGATGTCGGACAGAATCTGTAAGTCTGTAAGTTCATTTCAGTTATCAGAGCTCCTCTTTAATTTTTCCCGTCTTACAATTTATGATCTTGAGGGTTTTTGGGCCATCAGAAACATTGGGAATTTTAGCTTCTTCAATTTATCCCCGGAATGGTACATGGATTGTGAGAGCAATGCCCCGAGATCGATAGACGAATAGATGGGGTTGATACGCCTTTAAGAAGGAGTGTCTGCTTCCTCTGGACCTTTGGGGGTAAGAATATAACTTTATGGACACTTTTACAAATCTATGATCAGCTTATGCTGTTTCGGAGCTTTACAGTGGATAGGAACCATAACAGGTTTTTTTAGGTCGTCATGGACGCCCCTTGCCATATGTGACATAAGCCACTTATTCTAAGAAAAAAACCGAATGTTGCTGTGCTCCACGAAGATCTCAACATCAGACTTTTGTCTGGACTTGAAGTTGTTCGGCCAAAGACAGCCTTTGTGTTATCGAAGATTGACCAATGGTTGAGCTAAAGTATTCAAACGTGATCTCTGGTCAGGCAAAGCGGATCCCAATAACCAAACTGTTTTAAAAGTGTCCCATGTCTGACTTATCATATAGGCATGGCATACTGGTCCATTGTACTGCCCGGCAGATGGCGTTACAGCTCACGAAGAGCCAGAGTCAAGCTTCTCTCATTCACTTATGGCGTGTGCGACTTCTTTTTCACACAAGTGAACGGGACCTTACTGTTTAAAGCCGATTCCGAACGCCTGGAGACGAGAAGCTTTTTCAAGGCAAGTGTACTACATGGGGTTTCGCCAGTACCCCGCCGAGGAGAGGAGGCGCGCAATGAACATTCGATGACGTTGGTGTTATCGGAATCCGAACTGGCTCATTGTGCGTCAAAGGCCTCTGACGGAGCTCTCCTTTTACGACTAAGCATTGTTAAATGGGAGCCAAGAGGTGTATAAGGTAGGTAGGTAGGTAAGGTAAGGGATGCCGTGTTTGTGAATCAATCGAAACCGAGTTGAAGGTTGCAGGAACAGGTGTGGGAATATATTGAGGATGTACGTCCGCTATAGTCACAATAAGTTGCCAAATCGAGTCAAACAACGTAAATCCTTTTATCGAAAAGTCCTTCTTAATTCCCACAGGAACCATTCCTCAAAACCGACACAAATAAACCCTTAATCAATTAACTACAAATAAGACTATCTTTCCACTTCATTACTCGCTCGACACAACGTCACATCCTCGACGGCGGAATATCGAAAACCGCTTTAACAAAGTCCTATTACCGCAAATTTGGATCATCACAAACAGATCGGCTTTTGTTGTCCACCATCCATTCATCGCCATAGATCGCCGTCCGCTCCTTAGGCAATCTTCGTCAAACAGCTCTCCCTTACTGAATCACAAGGGTGTCAACGACAAACTATTGTATAAACGAATTATTTTCCTTCAATGCAGAAAAAAACATCAAAATTAGCTTCGTGAATAGTTGGTGTCCTTGCACGCGACGCACCGTCGTTCACATGGTCATTCGCAATTCACCATTCAGTCAGTCCATCGCTTGAGGCGAGAAAATCCTCATTTTCAATATGTTTCTCTCCCCTTCCTCTATATCCTGTTTCACTATTCTTTAAACTATACATTTGCATTGCGAACGTTCGCTCATGTCCCGGTGATGACAGTAATCATCCCTGACGAGATACGAGCTGCATTTCACATACCAGTCGAGGAGGGTGGCGACGAGGCGGCGTTTTTGATTTGACATCCTTAAGTGCAATCTTGTTACAAAGCAATGTAAACAGGATTCTTAATTCGCGTGAGCGCTTCCAGGTTCACAATCAAATTATTGTTGTTAATTCGGTCAAGAGGGGTGGAAAGGGATGCGAGTGCACAAGGAATCGCCTTCCGGGTTAAGGCAAGTTTGTTTAAGGTGAATTGAATGTGAGAAAAAATAATATTTTCAATTGACTTGATCCCGGGATTAAGGACCGACGAGATTGTGGATGCGTTAGGCTCTGAGTATGAATATTTAATTAGATGCATATCAGGGGCACAGGAAAGCGATTTTATGATCCCAATACAGGCTTCACTGAGAAAATTAATTGTTTCTCCTTCAAACACCCCCGCGTGCCTGACCGGACGCCCGTAAGTCCCCGTGTAATCCAATGAATCGCATGAAATTCAATAGAAAAGTCACATCCTTTCTACCCCTTCATCAGGTCCATCGCACTCGGCGATTTATATCGGAAAATTGCAGCTAACATCTTCCGGCCAATTTATTAACATGTAATTTTCCACGCTAGTAATTTTCCAGTGATAATTGCCTGAGAGCGAGAGCTGGTCGTGCATGCAGGACATACCGTCCTCCTGCTTAGCGTAGGCTGTTTCTGTGTCGTTAACCATTTTCGGTTGTTTTGTCCGCTTTGTGCAAATGACATTGGCCACAACCCGCAATTGAGAATGTCATGCAACACGTGACCGAGCGTATGCTTGGTAGTTTTCACCCCCGGGCGGTACAACAGAAATCAACCCTGAAGGTGAAGGCGCAATCTGTGCGAAGCACCCGGAATATCTATTGTAGAACCGGAACTGATTGATTTGTAAATATTTAAGGATGCGCTCGCGGTTGATCCGTGGTAAGTTTCGAGGATTTCCATCGGACAGGAAGCGTGTGGTCTAGTTTACGAGTGGAGTAGATGTAGTGCGGTGAGAGATGTTGTATTTGTTTGTTTTGATGACGGTTTAATCCGCGGCAAATTGATTTGTTTGTTTTGAATTGCTCTCGATTGTGGGAAAGTTCCGCAATCGCATGGGATTTGATTTAACGTGTAAAAAGGAAAATTACTATTCTTGCCGTACCCCAACGGAAAGATTTGAATTTAAATAGCAAAATGCAACTAATGGCCGATGACAGTTGTTAGTGGTGAAAGCCTTCAGAGCTTTGTAGATGCTTCCATATATGTCCGAAATGGGGAGCGCTGGCGCTGCCATCGTAAGAAGGCATAAATGCCAATCGTTAAATTTGAATAATTTATTCGTAGTAATTCGTAGTAATTCGAGCTCTGATCAAGTGGGTTGAGGAAAAGAAACTAATGTTTGGTTTTAAGGCGAGACAGTACTAATCAAAATTAAAAATTAACTTTCAAAAGTCGGAAACGATATGGTTGTATAGGGCGTTAAGGGATACCAGGAAAAACTGGAGAAAATTCGCAATCATTGGGTAACTGGGACAGCCATTAGTGGCGAGAAACGCGGTTAGATATTTTGGTGTTTAGATTGACCATGATCTATACTTTAATAGACATATGGACGCTTGTCTTGCTGAAGCTAGGTTAGGTTAGGTTAAGTAAGGGGAGTGTGATGGTTGAACATCACTTCCACTTGGAGGGCAAGGACCCATTGTGAATCCCTTCATTCGTGGAGTACACATTCTTTTAAGCTGTCTTATCACGTGACGGCTGAAACCACCCCGTGCTCTTTATGAATTTTAGAAGATCCGATATATCTGCATTTGCTGTAAAGAATCTATGGCCCAGTAAAGCTAAGCGCCGATTCGGGAGAGTTGAGCAGTGGCAAAGCAGATGCTGGATCGTCTCGGTTTTTTCTTCGTCGCCGCAGCTCCGGCAGAGATCACTCGCTGGATCCTGAGTTCCATTTCCGTAGCATTGCTCCGATGGGACAGTGTCCTGTGATCTCTCCGACGAGCATATGAATCGTGTTTTGGGTCCAGCGCCAAGACCTTCTTTGTTTTGCCGATATTAAGCTCTGGCCACGATGGTTTTGTCGTGTGACAGTCGTTTCTTGCAAGCCGAGACTAGCTGACTTCAGTGCAGCCTGGCTCCGATGGTGGGATATCGGTTACTTGTAGATGTTTGGCGGCTTTCTCTCTTGCCAGAATTTCTGTTTGGAAGACGCTGCACAAATCAGGGAGTCTATATGATTCCTGTTTGTGCAGGGTGTCAGAGTAGAATCCGGCCCCAGTGCCTGTGTCCATTTTCGATCCGTCGGTGAAGAGGGTAATCTCGAGGTCGTTGATAACGGCGTTCGATAGCCACTCGTCTCTGTCAGGGAATAGGATCGGTATTCTGAGAGAGAAGTCATTATAAGGGAATATATAGTCGGTCATAACTACGAGGCAACTAGAACCATATTTGTTTCCCAGGACATCTATTATTTTGATTATGGCTGCATGTCCATAGCTGGCTTGTTTCCATGAAGAGGACTCCCTTAGTCTGAGAGCGCTTCTTGTAGCGCAGCCGTTTATGAATAAATGGAGAGGAAGGAGATGAAGTATAATGTCCAACCCTGCTTGTGGCGTGCTTCTTATAGCTCCCGATGTAGAACCAGCGGCTGACATTTGTCCTTTGTTGAGCATCCTCATGTAGCTTTTCGTGCTGCTACCAGTCCAGCCGACTAGGGCTCCATAAGTTATAATGGATCTGATGATTGCTGTGTACACCCACAAAATTATGTGCGGTTGCAAACTTCATCTTTTGCCGAAAGTCTTTTTGCATGCTTTTTTCATCCTTTTGTCCAAGTTCCTTTTCCAGGAAAGTTTGGAGTCAAGAATGTTGCCTAGCTACTTGGTTCCGCTTTGAGTTTAAGTAGAGTATCCTCTAACTTTGGGGGAGGAAATATCGGGATTTCACTTTTCCTAGGGAACAAAATCAGCTCGGTTTTCTGGGGGTTTATTCTTAGACCGTTCTGTCTTGCCCACCAGGAGAGATCCTTCAAAGCAGTTTCCACTAGTCCGCTGATGCTTGGTAGAAATTTAGCTTTTATCAAGATCTCCGCATATCTGCATATGCTGTGGTTTTTGTGCCTTTCTCCATGAAGATTTTAAGGATTTTGTCAACTGTAAGAAGCCACAGTAGGGGGGAGAGAACTCCACCTTGCTGGAGCTAAGAAAGCCATTGATATCATCTGCTACATGGTTTGTGACGACAGCTTTTTTTTTCTTTCTTTTTAACTTGATTATTCATTATTTTCAATCACATCTATAGCTAGACAAAACTGCTTGAAAACTAAGCTAATTATCTCATGTATTCTAAGTATCTTACTGGTCCTAAGTGGGCACTTGACAGCTCACAACTTCAAATGTTTTTAGATGTCTGTTGACAATATGTGATATTTACATAATTTATTTATAATTTACTACACTTTTTGTTATAGTATTGAGCTTTTCCAATGGTGAGGCCTTTATCTCCGCAAATCTGCGTCATTTCCTGGATTTTTTCAGTTTTGGGAAGAGAATAAAATAACGGTCCAGTACGATGGCTAAGGCATGATTACGGTCATGTTTTCGGCTATCAAATATTACACTGCTCGTGATACTACAGCCATGATTTCTTTCCCATAAATCCGAATGTATTCTAAGTATTGCTTCACGAATACCGTGCTTAATTTCAAGGTAACATTCTTTATTGACCATACGACTTTCCAGTAAGAACTCATGATGAACTACGCCATTGTAATCTATCTTTTTCGGTGCCACAGTTTATGACGAATCTGGGCTTCCTTTAAAAAGTCTCTCCAACTGGCACGATATTTTTCCAGCCGTCTCCAGTGCCACATACCTAGTTGGTCGAAGTCCCTTTCCACTTGCGTTGGCCATCTTAAATTTCCTTCGCGTCGCCCCTCAGGGTTGGATTCAAAAGCTTTTCGGGATGCAGCTGTGGTGTCCAGGCGCTTTGTATGACCTAGCCATCTCAGCCATTGAATCTATAGACGTGGCATCGCTCTGAGTTCGTCCAATTATGGCAATGCCATCGGCATATGCGAGCAGTTGTACGGACTTGAAGAAGATCAAGTCCCTCGTATTGACCAGTGAATTTTGTATGATTCTTTCAAGGATGATGTTGAAAAAGTCACACGATAGCGTGTCGCACCCGTAGTAAGCCAGCTCTGTATCTGATGACCCTTGTCCAGTGATCGTCTGATATTGAAATTTTCGTTAAGCCAGACACCATTGAATTTTTTTCTTAAATTAAGTGGCTCATGCAACAAATGGTAAGGGGAGTCCATTGCGACCTAAAGTATCTATTATGCAGCAAAAGCCGTTCAAATTATTGTTTTAAGAGTCAACCGCGGAGTTTTTCTCAAATACACCAAAGCCCAATAGGTTTCTTAGAGGCGTAGATTCGTCTATTGACCCCAATAGCTTTTTCTCAGAGCTAAAAGTAAGTGACAACCTCGCGTCCAAAGCAGTCATAACAATACACCCATGTTTCGACGTCAGTGATAGTACTATTTAGTGAATCTGGATGGTAATTTAAAAGCCTCTGAGTGATACACATGCGACGGTTCTTTTGGTCAAAATTTAGTTTCGAAAGAAAGTTCACTGACACACGTTTTCTGTCCAAGACTCTCTGTTCACTGCTGCAATGTTTTCATTTTCTTGTAAACGTGCTGTTAACCGATACGATGGCGGAGGTTCATTGGTCGCAATGTGACCCAGAATCAACTTCAGCAGAAAAGGGTTCACTCCATTTAAATTAGCTATAAGTTTTTAAAACCTCATTCGGGTGTTCGATACAAACCGAAACATTCCCAGTCCCAGCTCATCAAGTAGTACCGTAATAAGGTCCTGTACGACGTACCAGGCCTAAGCAGAATCGCCAATTTTTTTGTTGGAATGAATAGAAAAAATATGAATAATGAAAATGAAAATAAGAAAAAAAAAAACGACAAAGGCTATATCTAACAACATTAACCCTTTCTCCGAGCTTAATACCCTAATTATAGATACTATGAGAGCACAATCCGAGCGGGCTTTATTACCCCAGAAGCATTTTTGAATAATGACTCTGAAAGGTTAGTGCAAAATAGAGATGGTATCCCGGTAATTTATCACCGCCACTGGGGTGGCATGGACGAACGGCTCATCTGCGACAGGTATATTGACAGTGCTCATGGGCTCATACGTTTTACCACATTGCATTAATCCGGTAAGATCATCCTCACCACTTAGTTCGTAAGGGTTTTTAGGGATATTTTGGAGGCTAGGCGCATCATTAACCCTTAAATGCATGATTTTTTATTTTCTAAAAAAAAATTTTTTTTTTTTGGGTTTGGATATGTAAATTAATGACGGAAAAAAATATTTTAAAAATCCTGAGTGAGAAAAAACGGCTGTATGCGAAAAAAACTAGTCGTATCATTTTTGATACAACATGCATTTAGAGCTTCATTGAGTCATAGATCTCATGAAATAAAAAATAGTGTAATTTAATTTATTTCATTTATTAAGAAAAAATAAGAATGGAATTTGTTAAAAAAATCTGAATTTTTTTTCGAACATAAGTAAACTTTGCATTTTTCACACATAACACTTGCATTCTGACATCATACACCGCATACGGTTGCTCTGTCGTATTTGCTTATGATCTATACCATCACGTATTACATCTCTTGATGGCATAAACTGTAGAGCATTTGGACCTGGTTCCTCCGAAAAACTACTACTACTACTACTACTACTATGTGTTTTATATTTACAAAGCGTGCCAGCAAGTTCGCTTCTAAAATCAACTAGATTCATTAGGTCTTTCGAACTTTTTCCTCTTTTTGCCAAAACTTGTTTATGCAACACCCATGAGTTTATCACCGTCAAATCCAGGAGGAGGTGGAAGAGTTTCATGTACCATCTTCTACTTTTCATTTGGATCCTGTTGAGGCCTAAATAAGAGTCCATCAAATCCACCCCACCCATATGGGCGTTGTATTCCTTGACGATTTTTGAACATGTTATACTGTTTCTTTTCTTCTCGGTTTTATCGTACCTTTCAATTGTTGACACAGGCTCTGCGCCTACGTAAGGTGACAAAAAAGTAACCTGTTTATTGTCCTTCCAGCTCACGGTAGACATCTCGATACCATCGTAGTTTGTGACATATTCTTCGTACGATCCTGTTTCAACCGACTTTGCCATCACCTGTTGATTTGTCGGAAGCTTGCAATTTTTCCCGATACGGTTTCTTTGAACTGTTCCCAAGCACAAAATTCCTTCCTTGGTCATGAGTGGCAGTGAGTTGTAGAAGTTGTCAAAATAAACAATGTGGTTCACTCCCCTTTCGATTACCCGAGAAAGCTTTATCACCACATTACCAACCGCTCCAACATTCGTCTCATTGTCCATCATAGGATCGTTATCCTTTCCTGAGTAGATAATGAACTTGTAAGCATATCCCTTCAGTGAGCACAGCATAAACAATTTGAAACCCCACTTATGTAGTTTCAAGGGCAAATACAGTTTCATAAAATGCCCAAATTTTGCTGGGCACATTTGTTCATCTATGGAGAGTCGCTGATCCATCGGGACGCTAGCGAATATCTTATTCAGGTGATCTATTACCGGATGGAGTTTATGGAACCTGTCATGATTGGGATTCTACCGGCCTGTGCATGTCATTGTCATTGAAATGAAGAATCCGCTTTATCTTTTCAAAGCGGTTGACTGGCATGGATTCTTTTATGGCTTGAAAGCCATGTTTAGTATTCCAATATGACCAATAATTTATACTTGGGTAATGATATACTGACATAAATATCAATATTCGAATGTACTTGAATGCAATTCACAATTAGTCACACAATCCGGATGATCAAGTTATTTTTGCATAGAGTATCTATTTTTTTCTTCAGTTATTTCATTGATGAACTCAGGCGTATAAAAATATGAGAAGAACTGAAACGGAGTATCAAGTCGCATTATTTCGAAAGGAAATTCTTTTCAAACTTGAAACTGTATTTTTTCACCATCATATTCCAGAGATGTTTTTTTTCCATCTTAGCCGTGCATGTCTAAGGACTTATGAGATTGATGAGAGCTACTTGGGCCTGGATCATCGTTTATTTCTGGCAGAGCGTCCTCATCTTTTTCCAGAACAGACTCTATGTTCTCGATATCAGTGCCAATCTCCTAACTTTCATGTTCATCATCCAGAAGTTCCTCCAGCTGCTCACGAGTCAGCAATTCCCCAAGATCATCTTCATCTACCTCGTCACCATCCTCTGATAAATTCAAGCTCCTCTAGATAGCTTGCAATATGCCTGTCAGAAATATGTCTTCGAGCCATTCTATATCAAAAAAAAGCAAAAGGTTCAAACCCGCAACCAAGCTAAATAGAGTGGAAATATTTTTCAAATGTAAAAAAATTAAAATAAATGCCCACCCACCCGCTTGGGATTTACTTTCGATTATGATCTATTTTGACCTTCTACTCGTTCTTTTATATAATAACATTTTCCGAACCGATCCTATCCTTTCCATTTATACCTGCATATATTAGGGATCAGCACACCCTAAATGTTCAATTTACCTGTTATTATTTGTTTATACGGGTGTTTATGATGTTTTTTATGGACTTTTATATATATTTATTTCGGGTAGACGGCCTTAAGCCAAACCATAAGGGATTTTGTAAACCAAAATATTTATTATATGAAGTAAATAAAAAGTAACTTAACTAACTAACTATATATTTATTTTCCGTTTCCTGTTTCCCTTTTATGTGCACTGATAACACATCTACGCATATGAGTCTTGTTCATGTATGAGCAACAACTTGACAGGAGTATAAATGCATGGAGTATCATTTTTGATACAGACAAAAAATCACTTGTTTATCATGATCAAAAATCACAAATTAAAAAAAATCCGGTGTATTTGGATGGAGAAAATACTAACCTTTGTTGATTTTATTTTTTGAACACAATTTCCCCAAAAATGTATTTTATAACAAAAAAAGAAAACTTTCGATTTCACTCTATTTCAAAATTGTCGGCTATAAATCAACGAAATCAAAGACACTACTGATAACGGATCCATCATGATTTTTTTTTACTTTGATTTAGTTAAGAAACTATTGTTCTATCGTATAATAAATACCGATTGTTGCTAATCAAAACAAAAACACTTTTAGAAAGAATAAAAAATGTTGTAGCATTTTTGATACAAGATGCATTTAAGGGTTAAAGTGTGCTTTCCCCAGCACACCGGGAGCTGCTTTGGATGCTATGATGAACCTTCCACCCCTTGACATATATATCAGAGGGTGTGCACTGAAAACTATTTCTCGCCTAAAGAGGAATGGTCTTTGGTACAACTCGCAGTGGAGTGAAAGTGTACTTGAGATTGAAATATCCTACGATCACTGTCTCATGGATATGCCCTCTGACGCAATGACACCTGCGATCCTACTGCGCTGTAACTACACAGTCACATTTCCTTGGCGTCAGGACTGGCTTTGGCCAGACACTGAACCTGGAATAGAATGTCTTCGCATCTTCGCATCTTCACAGATGGCTCCATGACTGATCAGGGATCCGGCGCCGGAGTTTTCTTCGAGCGCGAAAACATTCGACTGCACTTCTCGTTAGGAAAATATGCGTCTGTCTTCCAGGCGGAGATTTACGCAATCCTAATGGCCATGCACTATGTTGTGAAACACAGATGGAGGGGAAAGAGCATATGTGTCTGCAGTGACAGCCAAGCTGCACTCAAAGCTGTATCCAATCCTCTGTCCAACTCCAAACTAGTGCATGAACTCAAGACCTTCTTGAACAAAGTCGGAAGACTTAATTCACTTAGGCTTGTATGGGTTCCAGGTCACTCTGGAAAACCAGGAAACGAGATCTCCGATGAACTCGCTAGAAAAGGCTCAGAGGAGAGTTTCTCAGGGCCTGAATCCGCCTTAGGTCTACCAGCTTCAACGGTTAAATCTGACATCAATGACTGGGTCTTTAACGTACACAGTCGCAGATGGAAGGAATATCCAGGATGCAGGATGACTAAGCGCGTACGCCCTGACGTCTGTAAAAAGTCCGCAACATTCTTCTTATCCTTAAGAAGAAATGACTGCAGAAGGCTAACGGGCGTCATTACGGGCCATTACACTTTTGCCAGGCATCTTTACGTGCTTGGCATTAGTGAGACGCCTACCTGTGCTGCTTGTTGCGAGGAGGACGACACAGCGGAACACTTTCTCTGCGACTGTCCCGCCTTCGCTCGTGCACGGTGGCGCACCCTTGGGGCCGACGTGGTGGGTGCCGAATCTCTTAGCTCAACATCACTGAAGCCCCTCCTCACTTTTCTCCGGACAACGGGGAAAATACAATAAAGACAAGGTGTCTGTCTGGTAGTACAATGGACCAGTACTTGTGTCTGAGTGCTCCAGCAGATAGTAGAAGCCTCCAACAAAAAAAAAAAAAAAAAGGGTTAAAGATGTCACCCGGAGGGTTGATTATACACACGAACATTTTGCTGCCGAAAACCGGGGCACGTAGTTAGAAAATGTTGGCACCGATTTCTATGACTTTCGAAGAGCTTCTTCTATCCGAAAAAAGGAGTTAGCTATGAGCTGATAATCTATCAAAAATCGATCAATATAAATTTATGCAAAAGTTAGTAAGAAATACCAACGCCTGAGAAGCGCATTATGGTCTTATTTCACAATAAAAAATCCAAACCAACCAATCTCTCTTTATGTTTGGATCATTATCATGAACTAATGTTACACCTGGCGCCCTAAATTTTCTTACATTTCAATTTTCATTTTAATTATTCATAATATCCTTTCTCTAGTTTTCCCCGCTGAAAGTCTCAATTTGTTCAGTTTATTATAGAGTTTGAGACACTTTAGTTGCATTCGTAAGAATAATTTTAAACTTTGTTTGGGAACCTTAATGATATGATTATGGCACGAGAAAATGTTACTAGAAACACCAGGGGCAACCTGCTGTTCAATTAGTGGTGTGGAAATACGATCATAAAGACTTGAGTTATACGCGACGGATACCCATTCTTTCCAAGAATCGGCTCTTTCTTGAATTGATTTGATTTTGGTTTTTGATTTTGGTGGGGGCTATACCCCCATTTTATTGTGCTTAATTCAAGCTACATACTTAATTTAACTTACGATCTAAGAAAGATGGCGATTGAGATGGAGTTTTAGACAAGGAGTGCTGACGTTAAAGTCGAAACAGTTTTTCGCATTAACATTCCGCAGCATACGAGAGATAGGTTCATTGGAGCCATAGGAGGTACGAGAGGCGGGTACATAGAAGAGACGTGGATTTCGTGTATTACGAGGGTTAGTGTTAAAAAAGATAGAGTTATAAAGGGACGCGCAGTCGATGGTACCTGAGAGGAGTCGGTGGATGAAAAGGATGTCGGATATCTCTCTTCGTTCTTCCAGCGAGTTCAAATTAATAAGTTTTAGGCGGTCTTGATAGGGAGGTAGGATCAGAGGATTGTCCCAAGGTAAGCCGCGAAGAGAAAAACGGAGAAAGCGACGTTGGACACTCTCAATTCTGGAAATGTGTGAATGATAGTAAGGAGACTACACTTGAGACGCGTATTCGAGAATAGGACGAACAAAGGTTATGTAAAGAGACCGAGTGACGTAGGGATTGGAAAATTCTTTAGACCATCGTTTCACGAAGCCGAGTGCAGAATTGGCCTTAAGAATTATATCGCTGATATGTGCAAGGAAATTGAGTTCCTGGTCGCATAATACACCAAGATCACGGATCACTTTAACGGTGGAAAGGGGTTGATTATGGAGAAAGTAGAGGCGGGGAGGAGGTTTGTTGCGTTTGCGGGAAAAAGTAATGGATTGACACTTTGAAATGTTTAGGCCGAGGCAGTTCTTGGAGCACCAGGTGGAAAAGCTGTTGAGGTCCGATTGAATAAGGGAAGAGTCAAGTGTTGAGGAAATGATCTTAAAAAGTTTAGCATCGTCGGCATATAGGGAGATGTGGGAATGTTTGATAACCATATCAATATCATTTATGGTGAGGATAAAAAGAAGCGGGCCTAAATGGCTGCCTTGGGGGAGACCGGAAGAAGCAAGGAAGGGGTTAGAGAGGGCAGATCTAAAGCGGACGCTGTAGTTGCGATTTTCCAAGTATGAGGAAATCCACTTTAATAAGATGGACTCAAAGCCGAGAGAAGACAGTTTGAAGTGAAAGTCTGTGTGAAATTTTATCGAAGGCCTTACTGAAGTCAGTTGAGATAACATCGACTTCCTTGCCATTTTCTAAGGTTGAGAGGGTGAAGGAAACGAATTCAATAAGGTTTGTGGTTGTCGACCTGCCTTTAAGGAAGCCGTGCTGTCTGGGGGAAATCAAAGACTTGCATTGAAAACTTAAATTGTCATACAAAATACTTTCGAAGATTTTGGGTATATGAGAGAGTTTGGCAATGGGACGGTAATTGTTAATGTCATTCTTCGGACCACTTTTGTGTATAGGTGTTATAAAAGAGGTTTTCCATAAATGGGGAAATTCACCTTGGGAAAGGGATAGGCTGAAGATTTTTGAAAGAGGTAGAGAAAGGGAGGAGAAACCAGGGGGCCAGGGGTGAATTCATCGTTAAGTTGCTTTAATCTTTCTTCGATTATAATCGGGTCGACACTACGAGGGAGAAATGGTCCAGAAGAGAAATTAGGTAAATAGTTGAAATAGGTATGATCGGGTGCAAAGGAATCATGAATCAAGATTGATTGAAAAATGTGGCAAAAAGGTTGGCGATGTAATGAGGATCATTGGAAGTTTCATTATTGAAGGAGAGTGAGTTTGGGTAGCCATCAGATTTTCTTTTGTGGTTAACGAATTGAAAGAAGGACTTGGGATTATTTATAAGGTTGGTTTGCGTCTCAACTAGGTACTGTTGATAGAGGGATTTATAAAGCTCTACAAAATGCAGGTAAGTACCTAAATAGTTACAGAAGTCATTTGGGGATTGAGTACGAAGGAAAGTTGACCACATCTTGTTTCGTTTGTTTCTCAAAGAACGGAGCCTGCGGTTATACCATGGTGGGGAGGTGGATGAGGTTTTTTGTCGAGAAAGGGGTACATAAAGGGAGAAGGAATTAAATATTTCTTTGTAGAATATAGATATGGCATCATTTACGGTAAGGTCGTTGAAATTAAAAGGGGCATTATTGAGATATTCATTGATTTGACGGAAGTTGGCTTTGTGAAAATCGTGAGAGATTCGAACAGTGGGGGGGTGTTCTGAAGAGGAGAGTTGTGAAAGAACGAGAGGAGAAGGGGAGGGTGGTAGTTGTCGACGGTTGATAGGGACAGCGGAGAAGCTGAAACTGAGGAGTTGAAGGGGTCACTTGTGAAAATTAGGTCGAGTTGTCTGCCCATGAAATTCAAAATGCCGCTAACTTGGTTAAGGCTGGAATCAGCTAGGCGGTCAGAGAGGAGGCATTCTTTGGCTGCAGTAGGATTAGAGGCAATGTAAAACGATTGGTCGTCTGAAGGGATCCATTTAAGGTGAGGAAGGTTGAAGTCACCGAAAACGAGGATCTCATCTTGGGGATCTCGTAATTCAATTAAATTATCGATTGTATCAATGGCACAGTTATATGTTTCAATAGGTTGTGATGGCAAAATGTAAAAGCAGATGACGTAGAGCGATATCCGGGGTAGTACAATTTTAATGGAAACAAAGTCGAGGCATGGCGAAGATGAAGTTGCTATGAGAGAGGAGTCAATTGAGTTTCGGACAGCTAGAAGAACACCGCGGCATGGACAACCATCAGAAGGTCGGTTAACATCATCGCGATAGACGTTAAAGTTGGATGGGAATAGTTCAAGGTTGTTTATGCTAGGGATTAAGTTCGTTTCGGTTAAGGCAAATATTTCAAAAGGTAACGCATGAGATTGCTGCAGGACAGCTTGAGTTTTAGAGCGCAGGCCTCTTACATTCTGATAATAAAAGGTAAGAGGAAGGTTTTCCGGGGGCGTTAGTGTGGCAGGGAGGGTGAGATTTTTAGGACCGAAAAAACCTATTATGGTCAGCTCTGCTGCGCTGAAGGTGCGACATGCGCTTTGAATGTATATATTGTCTGAAGGTATCAAGATCGTTTGTTATTTTTTTGGGTGAGATATTGAAAAACTCGTGATATTTAATGAAAAGATTCTTGAGGGTAGTGAAATCGGTGGGGAGACCTTCTTGTTGAATTGAGACCATTACGCTGGTGTTTGTTTTACCTTCATAGCAAAGCGAGCAATAATAAACGCACGATTTCATATCAGGTATAGTAAAAACAATTTCATTATTTTTGCACAAAATTTAAGGCCTTATTTAATTAGAATGATTCAATTTAGGCCATTTGTGAACACTTATTGCCATTTTGAAGATGATTCCCCTATGCCTCTCTTTTAAAGGCCCTGTTTCCCATTGGCAAAAAAACTAAGACAGTCGGTTTTCAAGAGCCACTCTTGTCACAAAATATTAAAACGTATGAAACACAATTCGGCAAGCACGTCTATCATTGTGTGATAATTGTGTGTAGAATATGAAACATTTTCGATGGATTTATAAAGTCATACGCCTTTTTCAAATCTGAGAAAAGTTAGTGAAGCTCACATTTATTTTCTAAAAGTTGTCGTATAGTAAAAATCTAGTCACTCGTCGAGCGACTCCTTCTGATGTCATACTGGTAGTCTTAGATTATTTTCCTAATCTTGACGTCAGTCTGTTTACTAACTTGATAGCAGCGATATTCCTCGGTAATTGTTGCACTGTGTTCATTCACATGTTTAAAATACGGGAAAGATGACCAAATTTCTCTATTTCTCGGGGATAGTTTCAATGTTTCACCTAATTGTGATGAGCCCGTGTAACTTCCCTGTTAATTCATCTCCTGCTGTATTTTATTAATTCCGATAGTATTATGTCGACGCGGCCTTGTTATTAAATCGATCGATTGCTTCCTTTATTTCCCGTTTGATTGTTAGTTCCACTTGAATTTCTGCTGTGAGTAAATGTATGTACATTAAGCCGTTTATTGAAACATCTATTCTATAGGAAAAAGATCAAGAGGCCGCGCTGTAGAAGGGAGGGCAGTATAAAGATGGACCTAGAAGAGATGGAACAGAACAGTGGAACGCGAAAAACATTCATGTCTTGGAGGCTTTCATAACGTGTTGTAATATCCACTGAAAATTGAATTAAAACTCAGGCAAGGTCAGTTACATCGTTTTTTGCATAAAATTTTTTACTATCTGCTTATAAGGTAAGCATATAGTCGCCGAAATTGTGTTACTTAGCAGCATTAGACATTTTCATTTGGGACTGTATCAAAGATAAAACTAACCCCAATGCTCCATCAATGATTCGAGCACTAAAATAATATCTGAGCTATTGATCGCAAACACAGCCGCAATCAAACGAAAATGTAATAAAAACGTCATCAAAGAAAAGGCTAATTGACTAACTGCAGTAAAGAACAAAAATTATTTAATACACAACTCAGAGCAGACAGTATGTCTTCATAATATCTAAAACTGACATTCGTAGCATGTGCCAAGCACGTGTCTGTTTTTACCTATTTATATAGTATCTAACTCTTCGTTCTCCGCACTTCCAACGCACGAGTAGATTATGGCCGGGCATGAAATATCTACAATATTTCAGATATTTATTTTAGGTGTTGCTAGTTCCAGTTCTCTTACGGCTTCATCTGTATTTAGTATTAGCAACTTGCTGTTTATTTATTTTACAATAACTGTAATTATCGTGCGCTTAGAGTCATACCAACAGTGTAATTTAAATGTAAACAATTTCAAATTCGGGCGTCACACTACCTGTTTTAAATGGTGACTATCGAGTTTATAGATCGATGCTAAATGTGGCTAGTCCATTGGATAGACGGATTATCATCTTGAGTTAATCTGGCACAGAAACTTATCGATATTTGAGAGAAAGCATGAAGGCAAGTTAGTCGCAGACTCTAGAGTCCCTAATGACTCTAATGAGTTGCTTGCCTGTGTTAGCACTGTTAACTCGTTTGGCTTTCTTTTAATATAATTTAATTAATATGAGATGCCAGAATTGAATTCTTTATTAAATTCGTTATTAAAATTAGTTAATGAAACTCTTCTGCACATTTTATAATAAGTTCTGCGCGGTAGTCGTAAGACGTATTCAAAAATTAACAGGAATTTTAGAATTTCGAATTCAAAATAATTTTTAACTTACGGTGGGTCAATAAGTCCGTGACTTTTTGAATAAAACTCAGGTTTTTGGACAAAAAATATTTTATTTTGCAACGTAATCACCTTTGAGCTCTATACACTTTGTCCAAATTTTCTCAAATTTTTTATCACTTCCAAAAACTAAGATTTTTGGAGCTCATCAAAATAGGTATTTGTTTGTGAGATGATTTCATCTTTGGAGTCAAATCTCTTTCCGCCAAGCTATTTCTTCAGTTTTGGGAACAAGCTCGGGGCTAAATCCGGAGGATAGGGTGGATGAGGGAGCAATACGTAGCACAATTCATGGATTTTTGCCATGAAAACTGCACATGTGTGCACCCTTGCATTGTCCTGGTGGACAAGAACTTTTTTCTTGGACAAATGCGGTCGTTTTTGGCATAAAATTCGTCATTGACTTTATTCACCATGACTTTATTGGCTGACAAACCCATCATGTTCTTCTTTGGCGCCGATTCACCCCGAGAAACCCACTCTTTTGACTGCTGTTTGGTCTCTGGCTTGTTGTGGTGCATCCACGTTTCGTCCACGGTTAAAAAACGGTTAAAAAACGGCGCAAAAACTCCGCCAAAGACTCCTGCGAAGTTGTCACACGATTGCATTTGTGGTCAATTGTGAGCAAACACGGCACCCATCTTGCGGAAAGCTTTCTCATACCCAAATTATCATTCAAAATTGCAACCACTGAGCCATGTGAGATGCCTATGGCTTTCACAATCTCTCTCACTTTCAATCTCCGATCGGCCAACACCATATCGTGAATTTTTTCAATTGTTTCGGGTGTAGAGACCTCAACTGGGCGTCCAGAACATTCGGCATCTCCGTGCTTGTACGGCCACAAGAAAATTAAGTGAACCACTGAAATTGATGGTGCAGAGTCCCCATAGTATTTATGAAGATAAACCTTTGCTTGAGTGATGGTTTTTTTCCGCATAAAATAATGTTTAATGACACGAAATTCAAAACACGCGGTAGTCAGCTATCAATGGCTGTCAAACTTAAACTAGCTTGTTCGAAATTTTGAAAGGAGTCAACTGACAGTTGCCTGTTGGAAGTGCAGTGTTGCCCTTTCAGTTAAGAGGCGGGAAATTAAAAAAAGTCAAGTACTTATTGACCCGCCCTTAATTTTAAATTATACGTCTGTCTGTCAGACTGAAGTGTGAGCAATCCGAATGCAATATGTTGTGAGTCACACATAGAAGGAAGACACCATCTGCATATGCACCATAACCCTGTCACCATCATCAAAATGGTGCTCAAACTCAAGACCATCTTTGGACAAAGTTGGAAGTCTGAATTCACTTCAAAGTTTCACTTCAGTAACAGATAAATGGGTGCAGAGGATGGCTTCTCAAGAGCTGAATCTGGCTTGGGTTTGCTGGCTAGGTCCTTCGACAATGATGGCTTTCTTCGGACATGTAATCGTAGAAGACGGAATTGCCTCGAATGTTGACTGACGAAGCGTATATGTCCCGGCGCGATCATTGTAGTCACTCCTTCATATGCTTGGTACCAATTAGACGCTCGTGTGACTTGCATGTGGTGACGAAGGTAACATGGTAGAAAATTAACTCTGGAATGCTTACATCAGTTTCTACATCCTTGGATCCAATGTGATGTGTGTCTAATATCTAAATTGAATCACCGAAGATTCTTCTCATTGTCTGCCCGACAGTACTGTGGACCATCAGTTGTGTCTGAGTGCCTCAACGGAAAAAAAAGTCCGATCTGTCACCTATCTGTGCCGAGTACCCAGACATGAAAATAGTCAGTCCAACGACAAAAATATGACCTGCGAAATGAGGAATCGCTTAACTTAATCTCGCTTAAAGAAATGTCCTCATCGGTCCGTGTTTAATTAAAAAAGAGGGCCCAACGAAACCTGGGCGCCTAATACTCGTATACCGATTACCTTCAGCAAATTAAATGTTGGAAGGCCAATATACCCCATTTATTAAGCTCAATACAGGCTAATATTAAATCTTAAACACACGCGAGAGTTAGTTTCATTGGACTCATAGGAGGTACGGGAGAATTGTAAATAGAATAGGCGACGAATTTGTATATCACCATGATTAGTGTTAAAAATGTGTCGGATATTTCCCTTCGTTTTTCCAACGTATTCAACGTATTCAAGAATGATCCGTTTAAGGCGGCCTTAATGGGGAGATAGGAAAAAAGGGCTATGTCTCTACAGACCTCGAAAAGCAAAAGGTAGGGAGCTGCGTTAGATATTCTCGATTGTAGAAATGTGGATATGTTGGTAGAGAGACACTTCAGAGGCGTATTCAAGAAGTTGGCGAACAAAGGTTATGTGGAGTGATTGTGTCACGTAGGGGTTGGAAAGCTAGTTGGATCATCATTTTATGAAACACAATATGCCCGGGTCGCGGATCACTTAAATGGTCGAGATGGTGAAGAGATTTGATGGGTTTCCCTGAAAAAAGCGATTCTTCTTCTTCTTCTTAGATGGCGTTACAGTTCACGGGGAGCTAGAGCCAAGATTCTTTCATTCACTTATGTATGTTGTGTGCGATTTGTATTTTACACAAATGAACGGACCTACAGTTTAATGCCGATTCCGAACAGCGAACGCCCATAAGTTTTTCAAGGCAAGTGTACTACGGTTTTGCCAGTACCCCGCCGAGGAGAGACGCCACATAATGAACATTCGATGACGTTGGTGTTATCGGGATCCGAACTCGCTCATCGTGCGTCTGAGGCCGACACACTACTCACTGCGCCACGTCTCTCTGAAAAAGTGATTGACACTTGGAAATACCATTGAAACTTGCTTGAAACTTGGCTCCGTCGGAGTGCTATGAGATGTAAGAATAATCGACATAATATCTTTAATAACACTGTTCAACACATATTTTGTGACATGAACATTTTTGGGTGTTTCAGATTGATTTCGGCATCCAAAAAACTAATATGAAAACAGAAATTGCTTATCACCCATAATTTTTTAGTAAAAAACATTTTTATATTTATATGTATGCAACGCATGCTAAATAGAGTTGTTTATGTAAAGGAATAAATATTGCACCGTTATGCATGATTTGACAAACATATCGTGTTCAGACAAGTTCATTCCTGTCTGTTTGTTGTAATAAATACGCATCTAACTCAATAGCGTGTGATATTCTATAGCGTACGGAGTTATTCTCTATCTCGTATCGCGGAAAGTCGCAACTATCGTGTTTGTGTTCTACATCTTCATGTTTGTTTATTACCGTGTATTAAAAACTAAATACAATGCCTAGGAAGTGTGTGAATAATGTCAACAATTTTTGTTATATGTGTGGGGAATTAACTTTTAAATCCCAAAAACGTAATTTCACCCAACTTGTCCGATTAGCTTACGAACTTTATTTTGGAATTAAAGTAGGAGATCAAGATAAGTCATGGGCTCCTCACATATGTTGTAAAAGTTGTGCAACATTGTTAACAAGTTGGTTGAAAGGTGCAAAACGTCATATGCGCTTTGCTGTACCAATGGTGTGGAGAGAACCGAAAGATCATGCCTCAGATTGTTATTTTTGTCTCACTAACGTACATGGCATCGGCCCAAAGTCCAAGCATACTGTGCAGTATCCCAATTTACCATCAGCTTTACGGCCTGTCGAACATAGCAAAATATATCCTATTCCAAAACCACCAGAATCGTGGGGTTTGGAAGAAGGACTTGAATGTGTCAGTGATGCAGCTAACGATGGTATGCAAATTGAACAGGAAATCGACAATGATCCAGACTTTCAAACACCAGAATGTTCAACAAAGTCACATTTAATTTCAAACGCTAAACTGAATGATTTGGTTCGGGATTTAAAACTATCGAAATCACAGTCAGAACTGTTAGCATCCAGATTAAATGAATGGAATCTCCTTGAAGGTGATGTACATATAAGTGGCTTCCGAAAACGTGAAAAAGGGCTTGCACCTTTTTTCGCACAAGAAGGGACATTAGTATACTGCATGAATGTTAACAACTTATTCGATGCGTTAGGACAGAAACATGAACCAAGCAATTGGCGCCTATTTATTGATTCCAGTAAACTAAGCTTAAAAGCAGTTTTACTTCACAACGGCAATAAATACCCATCTGTACCTATAGCTCACGCTGTTCATATGAAGGAATCATACGAGAATATGCGATATCTCCTACAGCGCGTACAGTATAAAGACTATAAGTGGTCAATCTGTGGAGACTTAAAAGTTATAGCGCTTCTTGTTGGACTGCAGCTGGGGTATACAAAACACTGCTGTTTTCTGTGCGAATGGGACAGCCGTGCACGAAGTCGTCATTATATACAGAAAGAATGGCCAACACGTCGAACACTAACTCCGGGTATAAAAAATATTACTAATGAACCCCTGGTTGATCCTAAAAACGTATTTCTACCACCGCTCCATATCAAATTGGGCTTAATGAAAAATTTCGTTAAAGCTCTAGATCGAACCGGTAGAGGGTTCTTATATTTGAAAGAGAAATTTCCGAGAGTAAGTGAGGCAAAAATTAAAGAGGGCATATTTGTTGGACCACAAATACGGAAACTTCTGAAAAATAGTGAATTTGACAACATGCTAACCGAAGTTGAACTAAGAGCATGGAGAGCTTTTAAGACTGTTGTGACAGGTTTTCTTGGAAATGTGAAAGCTGAAAATTACAGAGATCTTGTAACTGAATTGCTTAGTGCTTACAAGGAAATGGGATGTAACATGTCACTTAAAGTTCACTTTCTGGATTCTCATCTCGATTTCTTTCCGGAGAACTTGGGTGCAGTAAGCGATGAACATGGAGAAAGGTTTCACCAGGACATCGCAGCAATGGAAAAGCGATACCAAGGTATATGGAGTCCTACCATGCTTGCTGATTACTGCTGGACGTTACTTCGAAATGCCACAGGAATAAAATATCGTCGTAAAACATCCGCAAAAACATTTTAAAGTAAGTGTAACATGACAAACATATTAATATAGATTTAAATTTAGTATAAAACACAATTCATTATTGCAAAAAAACTATGGGTGATAGAGAAAATCTGAGGTCATTTTCTGATTTCTAATGTAATTTTGCTTAAGAAACACTATGTTTTATGCATGCCACAGAAAAAAAATTGATTTTTGTTGAACAGTGTAATTGGAAGGAAAGAATGGCTGCCTTAGGGGACGCCAGAGGAAGCTAAGAAAGGACCAGAAAAGGCGGATCTATACGAACACTGTTATAGCCGTCTTCCAGGTACCAAGATATCAATCTCAACAAATTGGACTTAAAGTCAAAGACAGATAATTTGAAGAGTATGTAAGTCGATGGGACATTTTGCCAAACATCCTACTGAAACTTGAAATAGCGTTGACTTCCTTGCCACCTTCTAATACTGATATTTTAAAGGACATAAATTCAACAAAACCTGTAGTTGCTGACCTGCATTTCAGGAAGCATTTTTGTCTAGGAGAGATCAGAGATTTGCTTTGAAAATTTGGAATGTAATATAAAATACTTTCAAAATTTGGGAAAATGTGACAGTTTGGTAACGGGATGCCGCTTTTCGTATATATTCTCCAGCAGACAAGAATAAATTGAAGATTTTCAATAGGGTGAGAGAACTCGGGGCAGGTGTCGACATTATGAGGAAAAAATGGTCCAAGGAGACATTTGCTAAGTAATCGAGGTTGGCAGAATCAAATATAGGGTTTTCCAATGGGGATTTGATAGCTTTAAATTTAATTTGTAAACGCACCCTTTCACTAATCATCAAACTGTCATTGTCAATTTATTCAGTAAACTCAACATTTTCATCATGGTAAAGTACACGAACGAGCAACGTCTGCAAATTATAAAAATTTTCTACCGAAATTCGGAGGACTTTAAGAGCGTTAACTCCAATTTTCTGTCGTAATTTTCGCCCTAGTAGACAGGCAATAACAAGATTAGTGCAAAAATTTGAGTCTACATATTCGTTGTGTGATGTTGCCGTGTCAGTGAGACAACGGGTTGGTCGAAGTGTCGAAAATATCGCTGCCGTTCAGGCGTCCGTAGCAAACGATCCAAATCAGTCAATTCCACGGCGTTCTCAAGAATTGGGTATCGCTCAGACCACATTATGGCGTATTTGGCGTAAGGATCTTGGTTTACACCCATACAAGATCAAGCTGACTCAAGAATTGAAGCCGATGGACCATTTGAAGCGACGTACGTTCTCCGATTGGGCTCTGGAGAAGATGCGCCAAGATGAGATTTTTGGCTCGATGGGTTCGTCAATAAGCAAAATATGCGTTATTGGTCGGGTGAAAATCCACTTCATCCACAAAAAATAACTGTTTGGTGCGGTTTGTATGCCGGCGGCGTTATTGGGCCATATTTTTTCGTCGACGATAACGATCGTCACGTTACTGTGAATGGCCAGCGTTATCGCGCCATGATTACCTATTATTTTTGGGCCGAATTGGAAGATATGGACTTGGACGACATGTAGTTTCAACAGGATGGTGCCACAAGCCACACAGCACACGTTATAATCGATTTATTGAAGAGTAAGTTTGATGAGCGTGTTATCTCAAGAAATGGGCCAGTCGATTGGCCGCCTCGTTCGTGCGATTTAACGCCTCTGGGCTATTTTCTTTGGGGCTACGTTAAGTCATTGGTTTATGCCAACAAGCCGACGACGTTGGAAGAGCTCAGAGCCAACATTGAACGCGAAATAGCGGTCGTTTCGGCCGAGCAAACGTGCTCGCGGTGGCCATATGAACGAAGTCGAGTTCCATTCATAAATGTTGTGATTGTACTTCAAGCCGATAATAACATTACATTTTTATATTTATTCGCACATAATTCATTACAATATTTTGCCATCGCACATTATTAACAAGAGATTCGATACAAACATATATGGTATCTTACATCTTTAATATTTTTTAAGCGTTTGATTTTGTTTCTTTATGAATTAAATATAGAAGGAAAGTACGAAAAAAAAAACCTTCCATTAGCAAAGATAGGTTAACAGATATGTACTATTGTACAAGTCAAGTTATAAAATTAAAACAATGTTTGTAATTCAGTGTATGTATAAGGAAAAATACAATTGAATAAAGATATGGATAAATAAGTAAGTAAATATATATGAAGTGATTGATTAGATGAAGGGATAAATAGAGTAGTGAATAAACAACCGGATAGTTGAATAAATAAATAAATAAATAAATAAATAAATAAATAAATAAATAAATAAATAGATAAATAAATAAGTAGATAAAAATGTAAATAAATAATTAAATAAATAAAGAAGGAAATGACGAGAAAAAAAAAACAAAAAAGAAAAGGAATATATAAATAAATGTTTAGGCAAGTAGAACAGTGTTTACAATTAAATTCATTACATATTCACATTAACAAGAAAATGTACAAAAAAGAAAAAAGAAAGAAAAAATTGTCAAGTCCTTTTTGGAAAACCCTTTATAAAGGAGTTGTAAATGAAATATTCTTTGAAAATTGTGGGAGCAGAGTTTCTGATAGATTAAACCAAATTGAACTAAATACCTTCCATGAATAGGCTTTCTTAGGAAATCACGAAGTTGTATAGGCGTCGTATCGGGCTTAGGTGCAAAGGCCTGTCTAATTCCTGCTATCTTTATCTACCTATTCATCTTATACCTATTATTTTAAGAAGTGTAAGGCACCAACCTTTGTTCTAAAAAAATTAATTTTTAGCAAAAATAGCACGAATGGAAAATGCGGTAGCAGATACAGTGTTAGAAGAAAAATGGAAGCACTTAGGCCTACAACTCGGGAAAAATGACGAGTGTGCTTTTAATGACATAGGGTACAATGAGCTCTTGTCACAGAGTCAAATGGTCAATAAGAGAAGCGTCTACAAGAATATTTACACGAAGCATACCAAAAGACACAACCGGGATCTTGGCAAAATATTTCTTGCCCCCTGCAATATGATAATGTCCTTATTCAGCAAAAACAACAATAAAAAATTAAACTAGAGAATAAGGCTCCAGAAAACCACTTTTTTATTCTAATTAGGGTCAACTTTTGGTCAGATTCAAGTCTAAGTATCTAGAAGAAGCCAATGGTTAATGTATAATGTAGACTGGTAGAATGCCTTTTTTTAAGCGTTGGACTTTGAACATGATTAATAGCTCTTGGCCTAGCCTAGTTAGGCGCGCTAGTCCCAGCGTAATCTGGAAGGTGAAATTTAAAATATTAATAACTGATCTTTTGACAGGGTATGTGTCTAACTTGGAGGGCATGGGCTCGGATATAAAGGGTAAAGTTTTTGATTGCTCTCAGCCTGGCGAGATACCAGCAACGGTCCCTGTTTTAATATCCTGGTCAAGTTGACATACAACGGCGCTCGGGGCGCCCTCTGGATAGCCTTTTCAACAACCGTTGGGAGACCAGACTGGCGGTTGTGCGCCCACGTAAAAAAGTCCAAGTTATGAATGAGCTAAATGCCTAAATGAAACGGTATGATTGAGAAAAAAGACTGCGAAATTTATTATAGCTGTCACAAAATATTGCACATATTGGGATGCGGATTAGTCGTTGGAATGCGGTTAAGGTCGAAAGTCATCGACTTTAAACCTATAACTGATCGCCTGGCTGTGATCCGCATCAAAGGCAGATTTTATAACATCAATCTCATATGTGCACACGCCCCTACTGAAGAGGCTGAGGACCCCATTAAGGAGGACTTCTATAACTTCCTGGACAAGGGCTACGGAGCTTGTCCAGAATACGATTTTAAATCCTTCTCGGGGACTTCAACGCCAAAATCGGTAAGGAGAATACCCTTGGCGGAGTGATCGGAAAACACAGCTTACACGATACAACAACAGATAACGGTTTCCGAGTCACGGACTATGCGATAGCTCGTAATGCGGTAATAAGTAGCACAAGATTCCCTCGTAAGCGAATCCACACAGAAACCTGGTAATCTCCGAATGGTCGCCAACCAAATCGACCATATGCTCATTGACGTAAAACACTCGTCAAGAATCCTGGATGTGCCAACTTTCAGAGGGGCAAATGTCGACTCTGACCATTACCTCGTAGCAGCAAGATTCAGAACTCGACTGTCCAATGTCAGAAAGCTGCACCAGCTACACCATGAGGAGGTTCGATATTGGACGCTTGAGCACACCGGAGGTTGCCAGAGTTTACAGGGAGCAACTGATCGAAAGACTCTACGGTATGCCTACGTCGAACACAAATGCCAACAGTATGTGGCTGCGTTCAGCCATTCATCCGACAAGAAACCGGTGGTACGATGGAGAGTGTGAGCAAAAAAAAGGCATCCACCGACGAAGTGTTAGGCGCTACAGCGAAAAACCAGGGCAGCGCAAGAGGAGTACCGAGTCAGAAGAAGGGAGGAGAAAAAACTGCTGCGACAAAAGAAAAGAATCTTTGCGGCCTCCCTACTCAAGGATATCAAGGAGTCTAGGGTTAAGCACAAAATTCGAGCATTTTATAAGAAAGCCAAAGTTCTTGCAGGAGACTTCAAGAAATGCACCCAGGCTCTTCAAAACTGCGAGGGTAATCTTGTCACCGACCCGTAGGGAATAGTGGATATATTTAAGCAGCATTTCTAGCAGCTGCTTAACGATCATGACCAAGAGAGAGTGGTAGCATCGAAGAAGTTCGCACAGCTATTCACACGTTGAAGAACAACAAGGCCGCAGGCTTAGATGGCTTGCCATCAGAGCTCTTCAAGTCTGCCGGCGTGTATTTGGTAGCATGCACCAGATCATCTGCAGAATTTGGGAAGATGAGCATGCCCGACTACTGGAATACCAGCTCTATTTGCCCTATGCAAGAACTATAGAGGTATATCCCTGTTTAGTGTCGCATACAAGCGTATTGTGTGAATGTCTAAAGCTCTTTTGCACCGCACTAATCGGCAGCGGGATCCCGGAAAAACTGAACCGGTTGTGTAGCGCCACGCTAAAAAATGCGCGATGCACCGTGCAGCTCGGTTCTAGGACCTCTGAACCGTTTGAAATATGCACCGGATTTCGGCAAGGAGATGCCGTTTATCGTTTAACTTCAACCTGGTGCTGGAGCAAATAGTGCGAAGGGAAAGCACTATCTTCTACAAGTCTGTCCAGTTGCTGGGATACGCGGATGATATTGGCATCATCGCGTGGTCACGCTGTGACGTTGTGGAAGCATTCACGGTGATTGAAGAACAGGCAAAACGAGTTGGTCTCAAGGTCAATGAGGATAAAACAAAGTACATGCTGTCAAGTAAACACCAATCTGTCGCTCACCACTTGGGACAAAACGTAACAATTGACTGCTACATTTTTGGTGGTTAAGGAGTTTGTCAACCTCGGGGCAAACGTACATTTCACAAACGACACCACAGTGACAAAACCCCTCACTCGAAGAACCAAAGTCATGCTTTACAAAACTCTTATACTGCCAGTCTTGCTGTACAGAGCCGAAAGCTGTACGATAAGCAGGACAGCGGAGCTAATTTTGGGTTCTTTCGAAAGAAAAATGTTGGTCCTGTCTGTGAGGAAAGTGAATGGAGGAGAAGACATAACCGCGAACTCTACGAGCTGTACAAAGATGTGGATGTACTCTGGAAGGCAAATATCCGTCCACTAACATACACTGGCTCGGCCTCATCGAGCGCATGAATACCAACGCCCCAGCTAAGAGGGTCTTCGACTCCGAACCTCCTGGTTAGAGAAGAAGGGGAAGACCCAACCTCCGGTATAAAGACCAAGTAATCGCGGATGTTAGACAACTTGGCCTTGACAACTGGAAGCAGCGTGCCTGGGTCAAGGATGGAAGGCAGCCATAGCCCGGGCTCAGATGGCCTCCATGGATCGCTGGCCTGTTAAGTAAGTAAGTATGTGCCTAACTTAGAGTGTTCTAGATGCTGCTGATGTTGCCATAAACAGGGATACCACGGGAGGTGTAGCTTTTTGGGATCATTTCTATCATCAGTGCAATAAACTGATGGTCTGTGATTGGAAGAAAGTCAAGGGGCTTGATGCCATAGACAAGGGACTTCATACCAGATAAGACAGTTGAACTCATAGACAGGTTACTTAGATCAATAGATAGTGGGATTGATACCAAAGACAGATGGTTTGATGTCATTAGGCGCTATAGACAAAAGATGCAAAAAAGAAAGGGTGGCTCGATGGGTAACTTCTATTATCAGTGTAAGTGTCAATGAATTGAACTGAAGGTCTGTGAAGGCTAATCTGAAGCCAAGAGACTTGATACCATAGATAGGCGGCTTGATACCGTACACCGCAGGCTTCATGTCATTGAGAGGGGTCTTGATGCCTCGAATTTAATGGGTCACTTCTACAATTTATTGTGAATTTCGATGAAATTAATTGGGATCGATGAAAATTGGCCGTGATTTAGATAAGGATTAAATGTGCCCTTATTTTTACCACATGTCACTAGCCTGTGTAGAAATGGTTCTTTTCTGTGCCGGGAAGATAGAGAATTGCAAAAGTTCAGCCGAACCACCTTGTTTGGTTCAACCAACTCCTTTGACTTTTCCAAACGCTGGTAAGTGGTGAGAAATAGCCGAATAGTGCACACCCAATTTCTCTGTTCGCAGCTCTGATCGCTTTTGATAGCCGGTACTGGGTGACCGCGTGGCCCGGTTTCAAGAGGTCATGCCGCCGAAAACAATGCTAGGTTAAAAAGTTCGATTGATGTAACTATTTATGTAAACAAATTTATTATAAAGTTGGTAAGTAGGTTGCTGTATATCTCGTTTAAGCCGTACCACCAAATACCAAATTATTCTACGGCGATTACTAATCAATCCTTGCTTGAGGCATTAGTTCAATTTACCTTCATTCACCGGTCAGCTACCTCACGATATCTGAATATATTCTCAGCCTCACGCACTGCATATGTTCGCTTAGATTGGCGATGATATTCTTATTCAGCTGACCAACAAGTTCTTGTGCAATCGATTGCCTATAAACTGGCTTCAGGCACTAACTCTAAAATAGTCACAAAAATCATGTAAATTTTCCATCCAGCGTTATCAACCTGTGGAAAACAGGTTTTCCGCAATGAGTGATTACACTGCAATCCCAAATCCGCCGTTTGGAAAAAAACCCACCGAAGCTGCAGTAGGAAAAATGACTTGCCATACATGATGCAACGATCGACGGAATATAGGTACTTCCCAGCTATGAGAGGTGATTAACCGTTAATGACTGCCTATCTACAATCTCGTATTCGAATGTGTAAGACCGCACGGAGGTGGATAAACATACCAGTATGTATGTAGACTCGTATTCTCGCAAAACCTACAATTTTGCACGATCGTTGCTGAACGCATGCGCACGTGTGGTCACATTCTGTCGTATCTATGAATGACCGAGATTGTAGCCAGTTTGAAAAAAAATAAAATTCGGCGCATTTTGAAAACTTGTGTTCGTTTTGAATGACGGCAACATGTGTGTCACATGACATCGGCTTTTTTCACGAGGGAGTTTGCTTGTACTCTACCCTTTTTGCTCGTAGCAGCATTGTTTGGATGTTAAATCAAGCCGTTCCAATGGATCCGGATCGGAGAGGCAATTTCTTAATCATTTACTCTCCGAGAATGCTGCAGGGTCAAGTATAAATTATGGTTGGTAAGGCACTTAGTGAAGGTCATTATGTTGGAGGATTCATATCTAGAATCTCAATTGAATTTGATCAAAAATAATTTCGTGGTGTGGGATGGTGGACGCATGCTGGATATTGGAGATTAAATTTAGAACAGACTATATCGTGGTTTGTTGTAAGTGTGTTTCCTCGACACGATGATCCTCTGGTAAATTGAGGCTGAAGAGCATTGGAAAAGTGATTGTAAAAACAAATTATGAATCTAAATTACTAGGTTTTATGACGATCCAAAGAAATATGGTCAGCTTCCCTGAGAGCACTGAACTATCCATTATAGACTTGAATGACTATCTGAGAATGGAAATGATTATACAATAGAATAATACTCGTACACACAATGTAATACTCTCGCAATGAGATAAGATGCTGGAAACATTATGCATTTTTAGGAATTTCATTTTACACTTTGATATGTGCGGGCTGTGTCTGTGGACTGTGTTGTTCGCCTCCCTTCGTATCACACTTGCGGCCGATTGAAATGAAAAAATAAAATGTGCTAAGCACATTCATATTCTTTAGTTTACTTAATAATTGAAACTCGAAAGCAGTCTGCACAACGCAAGTTTGTACCAGATGTGTTCAAGAAATAAAGGGTAATTTTGATTTTTAACAAGTAATGTATTTGTTCGTCTTTAAAATTGTCCCCGAATAGGTTCAATATCCAAAATGATTCTCTCTATCAGCGATCCTTCTTTAATTTAATAAAAGCTTGCAACCACGGTCTATAGGAGGGTGTTTCTTATTTCTGTGAACATCTTCAGTGACTTCTATGCTTGCGATCTGACGACCACATTTACCGGTAACACGTTTAATGTGACTGGAGAGCGATACAGAATTCTAATCAATGAGTTTTTATTACCGCACATTGACGAATTGGAGCTGGAGAATACATATATCTCCAACAAGACCATGCGCATATGTATACTTTGCGCGACCTCAGACATTTTGAAGGGTTGCCTAATGTGCCCCTTTGGCTATTCGCATTGGCCGCCACGATCGCTCGACTAGACTTCTTTCAAAGAATGAATCGATTGGAAATACAGTAAAAAGAGCCCAATTGATTCTCAGTAACGCCGGTTCGCACTAGAGCAATATCATATACCAAAATAAATGAAAGAAAAAGTAAAGGTCCAAATAAACATTAAATAAAAGAATGGAATTATGTTGTTTCATTTTTAAAATATAGCAAAGCAACATAGTCTGAAGGTTTTAGGGCCAACTTGTACCGCTCATAGAACTCAACTTATAGACCAAAGCCAGATTCACAAAATGCAATATTTTACATGTTCACAGTATTGCTATGCGTTTTTGTATTCTCAAAGCAAACTTACGTGCTAATTAGCTAATCTATTTTGTTAATAAGTATATAATCACCGATCGTATCAAAACACGTGTACTTTTTCCACATGCGGAAGAGTGATTTAGGCAGAGGTTGAGTCAAGAGCTTTCGTTGTTTTCACGAATTTTAAAACATGCAACTTTTGCAGTTTTTAATAGAATTAAATAACACAAACGCATTTTTGATGAGATTTGTTCAAACAGTAAGGTGACATTTTATTTTTATCGAAAAAATATTTATTTATCCATTAATATCTCTTTTGTCCCCTTCAAAATTAGCCAGCGCTTTTTTCAGTTTTCGAACCACTTCTAATTACGCTTTTCGGTATAGCCTTGAGCTGTTCCAATCCTTATCACCTTAACCGTGACAAATCTCCATACTTTTATAGGTTTTTTTCACTTTTGGAAAAAAGTAGGATGAATATGGTAGTTGAGGCATAATTGCGGTATTGTTGTTGGCCAAAAAATTACACACCAGCAACGATGAGTGAACCAAGAATTTCTTTCCCACAAATCAGGGCGTTTTTTTTTTGTATTGTTACCCCTGAACGGCGCTTAACATTGAGGTCATCCTACCTTCCGACGACCTGCTGAACTTTAAAATTGGATCGAAGTTAGCCTGCTATTTCGGCCTTTCTTCTGGTGCTTTAAGGTGCATTAAACTTTGGTCCCGACGTCATAACCATACGAGGGTGGGCCGATAAGTACTTACCCAAATGGCGCCAGTATCGCAAGAGCAACTTACTATCGTGTAGTACATTCTAGTAGACGACTACTGTCGAAATTTCAGCCGGATCGGACTTGTATTTTTGTTTTGACCGCGTGTGGAAGCGGGAGTGTCTGCCGATTTTAGAAAAATGAAAAAAGAACAATATCGGTGATTCGATTCTTGTTTTTGGAAGGGAAATCGCGCAGCGAAATCAAAGAGCGTTTGGATGCTGTGTACGGTGACTCTTCTCCTTCGGTGGCGACCATCAAAAATTGGTTTAACGAGTTTCAACGTAGTCGCACGTCGGTTTTTGATGAGCCACGTCCAGGTGCCCCAAAAACGGCTACCACGGAAGATAACGTGACAAAAATCCACGATCTCGTATTGGCAGACCGCCGATTGAAGGTGCGCGAGATAGCTGAGATAGTAGGCATTTCAAAAGATCGCGTGGGTCATATCCTGCATGAAATTTTGGGCATGAGAAAGCTGTCGGCGCGATGGGTGCCGCGTTTGCACACTTCGGACAACAAGCGCAGCCGTGATACCACTTCAGAGCAGTGTTTGACGCTGTTTAAGCGCAATCCGAAGGGGTTTCTGCGTCGTTTCGTGACAGTCGACGAAACATGGATCCACTGGTACACACCAGAGACCAAGGAATAGTCGAAACAGTGGACTTCACCCGGCGAACGTGCTCCGAAGAAGGCGAAGACTGTCCCATTGGCCGGAAAGGTGATGGCCACCGTTTTCTGGGATTCACAAGGTGTGATCCACATCAACTACCTGGAGAAGCGCAAAACGGTCACAGGGCTGTACTATGCCAAATTATTGGGTCGATTCGACGCCGAATTGAAGAAAAAACGGCCCCACTTGGCGAAGAAAAAAGTGCTCTTCCACGATGATAACTCACCGGCTCACACCTCCGCCTTCGCCACGGCCAAATTGGTCGAATTGGGCTATGAACTGCTGCCCCATCCACCGTATTCTCCAGATTTGGACCCGTGCGATTTCATTTTGTTTCCAAACTTTCACTCGCCGGGCAGAAATGTCAGTCAAATGAGGAGGTCATCGCCGCCACGTATTTTTCAGACGGGTTAAAGAAGTTGGAGCATCGCTGGGTCAAGTGTATCGAGCTAAAAGGAGACTATATTGAAAAATAAATCGCAATTTCTCCAAAATTTTTGTTTTTCTTTTGTAGGCTAAGTACTTATCGGACCACCCTCGTATACCCAGGTTTCGTCACTAGTGATGAGTTTTTTGAGCAAATCTGGATCATCATTAACATCAATTAAAAACTGGTTAGCGATGCCCATACGACGGTTTTTTTGGTAAAAATTTTGAAATATCGAAACAATCTTCGGTCACACACGTTTCATAACCTAAATATGAGAAAAAAGTTCATAGCAGAAGTCAACCGATGTCACTGTGCTCGGTAACATTCATGATAGTGCTTCGACGATTCTCCATAACATAACTCCAAAACAGGGCTAACTTTTATATCTGTGAAAAACAAACTAAATATCCAAAATGACAGGCAATTTCAAAATATGTACCAACATAACAAAAAAATTAAGTAGAAAAACGAAATTCAAAAAATTAGACAGTTTTTGACAGCCGAAATCCATACCACCGAATTGCTTACCCTTTAGCGTATACAAGAGTTGGTCTTAAAATAGGTTCTAGTTCGAATGAACATTGAAAAAATGCATGCTTCTGTCATTGAGACGGATATATCAGATCACTATATACTATTCTGTGGAGTTTCAAGCAATGACGTTGATAGCGCAAAGACACAAAGAGAAAGCTGCTTTATTAATGACAACCTGGTTGAATGACGTCCTTCCTGGAAGGCAAGACAGAACTTGGATAAATCAGTTCAAATTTACTTGCGAACAAATTTGCCACAAGTTTTATAAATGAGGTCGAAACTGTTATGCACAACTGCAACGTAAAAACCTATCATACCGAAGTATCGAGTTCTCTACAATAGATCTTATATCACCAGTGTCAAAGGAAGACATTTTTAAGATGCAAATGAAATTAAAATTAAATAAGCCACCTGGAACGAGCCAAAGATATACAATCCAACGCATACACTCTTACCAATACTAGAATATATAGTTAACTTGTGTACCGGATGAACTAAAAGTGGCATGAAAGATGTCCTGAACTATAGACCCATTTCTATACTTCCTATACTTGGAAAAATACTGGAACAAGTAACGCCGCGACAACTTCAAAGTTACATCGACAAATTCAATATTATAAGTAAAAATCATTACGGATTTAAAAAAAAAGCAAAACACTAACAAACTTTTGGCCGAAATCGCAAAAACTCATCAAAGCTACCAATGTTATATTTATTGATTTTAAAAAAACTCTTCGATACATTAAGATTCAAAAATCTTTTTGAAATGCTAAACAAAATAGGGATACGAGGACACAACATAGATTGGTATAGAAGCTACATACCTAACAAATAAAAAAATAAAAGTGGGGATATCGAATGCGATATCCAGTGCTGTTAGCCTAAAATATGGAGTTCCGTAAAGCTCTGTATTGAGACCACAGCTTTACATAATATATGCAAATCAAATTCTTAACGTATTACAGAATAGCACCGGATTTGCTTACGCGGATGATACTGTGATCGTTTTCAGCCATAGAGATATATCCACAGTAACCAGCACAATGCGAAGGGAATTCGATTCTGTGCTAAGATGGTGCCAAGACTTTGGACTCAAAATCAATATTAAATAAGCAAAACTAATGCAAATCAGACCTGCGCATTTAATGAAAACATTGATAAACCTAAAGTGCCACAACACCAAATGCTTACATCAAAACGCTAACGAAAAGAAATTGAATTACGATGATAACTGCCAGGAGTTAATTGGAAATCTACAACATTTCAAGCATCTGGGTGTTGATCAATATTAAGGTATGGAATACTGGCATGGGGCAACATCACGCCGACTAACGTGCAAGAACTACGAAAAATTCGAAATCGCGTCGTAAACATTTTAGTAAACGCCGAAAAAACGGAAGACACTTGGAGTCCAATGAGGGCCAGCATATAACTTACAAACAATTTGGACTGTTAAATACAAAACAACTATTCGAGCTGAATGTTCTCAAAGCCTAACAAACAGCTCCAGAAACGACGTATAGAACATCAATTTAATACAAGAAGAAGAGCACAAAGCTTCTTACAAACATCAAGATTTAATAATTCATACGACAGACAACAACTCTCTGTTATTATTCCGCTGATCTTTAATCAAGTACCCAGAGAAATACTTAAATACTTAAATACACAAATACCTCATCTTCTGATAATCTGAAAAAGAAACTAATAATAAATTATTTGTTAAACTCCTACTAGAAAAATATAAACTCTTTGGAAAAGATTTCACTCAAATTGTAAATAAAGGGTGGGCCAAATACAATTTTCTTTCTAAAAATGCAATAAAGTTAACAAAATTAATTTTTTTACTTGTATTATGGCTTTATTACTAAGAACAAACATTCCCATTAGTTATGAAATACAATATCGTTCAAGTGGCCGCCTCGGCTGCCAAAACCTTGTTGGTTAAGTGCTTGATTCGTTTCCGGATTGTTGGCATAACATCACAAAAAAAAGACATGCTCCGAGGCGGCCAATTGACATCGCCAAGACGGCTGAATTTGGTGCATAAACCAGATGTCGTCCATATCCATGTCTTCAATTTCAGTAAAAAAAAAAAGTCGGTTAACATTCATACGAGTACATAGCTCTGTAACGCCCACCGTTTACCGAAACGTTGTTCCCAGCCTCGTTTTCGAAGAAAAATGGTCCAAATCGAATGGTATCACAATAACACATATTCACAGGCAGCACCTAATATATTAACGATCATAAATTTATTTTTTCATTAATTACAAGTCGATGAAGATAAAATCATTTGCGAAGAATATCTAAATCATTATTTACATCAATAACTAACTGAAAATAAATGTTCGATGAGTAGGACAGGGCAGTATCTTTTACTTTTAAATGGTTAAATACATAGTCAGTTGAAAAAGATAAGAACACAACTGGATCCAAAACTGATCCTTGTGGCACGCCCATATATAATATACATATAGGCTTTGCCGAGTTTAGTTTACCTAGCATTATTACCTTTTGTTTTCTGTTCTGTGATAAGAAGCCAGCCAATCATAGACATTACCTCTTAAACCGGTTTTGAAAGAATGGAAATAGGACGATAGTTATTTAAGCTGGAAGTCGCTACTTTTTATGCAATGGTATTACAATGGCTTTTTTTAACCCTTTGGAAAAATACCTTTTTGTACATCTGATATGAAAAAAGAAATTTGTTTCAAAACAGTCTAGAGGTATTCAGAAGAAGAGTTTGCATTTTTTATCGTCATTATGATTCCATGAATTTCTTGGGAGCTTATACATACATATATATTCTTGGGATATTGTTGCTGAATTAAAACCATCATCCCTAAAAGTTTTATTATAACTCAGTACGCTAGAATTAGATGGAAAGTCATATATGTATATTCTGCTGGCATATACATAGGTATTTGAGAAAAAATCCTTGAATAAATCCGCAACCTTTTCAGAGTCGAACACAAATTAATACTCACTTGAGTCTTGTTTTTATTTAAAATATCGTTTTTTTTCCTTTTATATATATTTATTTATTGTGGCAGAAATTGTACAATTAATAAAAGGCAGTATTCATTTTACAGAAAGCTGGCTTCCATTACCTTACATCTAGAATATTTTTATAATTAATTAAATAGTATGTTTATCACAGAAATACTTTCAGTTATAAGGAAAAGCCACTTAAAACTTTATTTGCAAATAAATGCCTTATTCCGCTGGAGGGCAAAGAGAAGTGGTGTTAACACTTGATTTTAAAATGCTATACTAGTGCAAGAAGAAAATAAATAAATATAAAATAAAAAAGCAATGGTTGAAGGAATCCAAGGGGAATCCAAAAAAAATCGCGAACACCAGCCCGAAGGCTGGCCCAACAGTTCGACTTGCAAATAAAACTCGCTTGAATATTTTAACAATATTTAATATCGACCGTCTCTCCAACTAGAACTAACTTATCCGCTAATCTGCTTTGTGCAGGAAACCCATTGCTCACGCCAAAAGTGCAGCGTAGGCTTTTTCGCGGGCATTCTCACGATGATGTTTCCCAGGCTGCTCGCAGCGCGTGCATCCGATTTCCTCAGACGGAACATGATCCCGCTACACTTGAATCAACTTGAATCAACATGAACAGGTACGAACGCGCGAAGTAGCAAGAACCGCAATAAATTGATGACACATCAAATACCGTTAGTACGGCGTATCGACCTTTGCCCTTGGCCTTGGTCGATGGTGTTAACTTCTCCCCTTCAAAAATCTACGTCCCGTAGATCCTGCTAATGGTTACAACTCTCGCTGGAGGCAGGTCCTTCTTGGACCATTCCTATTGCCGGGAGATCTAATCGTTTATTAATTTTGCGCCATGTATGGTGAGCAATGCAGGCTAAACCTATAAGGATTAAGGCATATATCAATGTGGAAATGTTTGTCCTCTTGATCAGATTAGTGAGGTACCTTATGTTCAGCAATCCTAGTTCATGGACCGTTTGGAGGTCTATCAGCTGGACTTGTCTGGTGATGTTGGTTACGACAGCTGGCAGGGCTTGAAGGGTCGTCACAGACGTGCTGGTGAAGGTCCTGTTCTTGATCTGAATTATCTCATTATTCAGTCGGACAATAAAGGTCCCTTGTAGCATCTCCGTTGAGTTTCCCACGGTAAGTTCCCCGTTGAAATTAGTGAGGAAAATCGTGTCAACTTCGATGGGTTCAATAACCTTTTCGGTGCACCGACGGTATTCGCAGGTGGTAGGGCCTCCCTTCAATAATCTAGGAATACAATGATCTTCAGGTAGTTTTTCGAGAGATTCTGATTTGCAGATCGTGGAGTTGCTGATTGATAGGCAACCCTTGATCAAGCCGTATGTTTCCCTTTGATTAATTAGGACTCGGTCGAATTTCTTGTTAGTTTGCTTCCCATCATGGATTGCTGATTTAATCCGAAGCAAGTTGAAATCCTCGCTGCGTACCTTTGGCATCGATAAGACGTATAATAATACCGTACCATTTGTGTAAATTACTGGCATGCCGAACTCGATAGCCTCGATTTCGTTTTTGTAAGGCAAGGTCTCCAGTTCGTTTGTTACCATGCTGATTTCATCGTGATCCAGGAGATTGGTGTTGATTATCCCGCCCTTAGCCATTTGACATGCTCTTACCAGCTCGTTCACCTCTTCCTCCAGGAGCCCTGATATTTCCTCTTCGACTACTTCACGGAGACAAGCCGGGTACGGATAACTCTTGGTATAGATTGGTTCGTCGGTGATAGTTCTTATCTCGGCGAGCACCGATGTCTCGACCGTTTCCCCGACGTCGATAGGACCAAAGAGGGAATCATATTTCATCTGTTCAGCTCGACCTTAGTAGCTTCTGAAAGAGACGGATCTGTGGTGAAATTAACTTCCCTGGAGAATTTCTCCTTCAGTGGAATTCTCATGTCATTTTTTAATAGTAAGACATTCGCTTTTCGGTCAATTATTGCTTCAAGTTCCTTTAACGTGTCATCGCCGATGATGCCGTCAAAGGATTTCAATCCCGATAGGACATAGAATTTCACCAGACTCTTGTTACCAAACGCTTCGAAAAACTTCCCCTGTACACATTCCGATATGTTTATCTCTCCCTCGGCTGAACGAACATTAAAAGGCTTACTTATGCGTACGGTGGGCTGTTTTAAACTCGGGCTGATAAAATTCTTGTTAGCACCCGTGTCAACAAGAAACTTCAATACGGCCCCGTCCCTCGTAACATATTCTATATATCGTACGCTGGATGGCCGCCCGTCATAAAATTTACCTCCTCTAGTTCTTCCTCCGCCTTTTCATTATACTCGCCCAAGTCGTCATTGCTCACCTCGACATGGTACAGTCTTTGCTGCTTTCTAGGGATATTGTCGGACATCGCCTGACGCTTAAAAGGATTAGGACGGTTCATATAGTTAACCTGTCTTGAGTTGATCGAGTGGTCAATTTCCATCTTTTCTGCAGAGGTGTATTGTTTACGCGTTGCGCGAGGGACACCCGTGTCCCTGTTCCATGCAGCGACATGAGGCTTCGGTCTTTCTGGAGCTCCGCGGAGGCAAGTACGGCCGGACGTCATTTCTGAAGGCTTGGTTGATCGGAGCCGTCACCGTATTCGGCCCCGTTGCGGAATCCAGCGACTGGGCTATAAAATTCACGTTCTGCATTTCGAGACAGAACGAGTATGCGTCAGGCAGATTTTTCGGTGCCCGTATTATCAGCATTTTTGAGAGGTCGACGTTTAGGCCACGAATGAAGACGTCCAGAGCAGTATTTCGGTAGGACTCCACTAATGCCTTGACAGTTTCCTCGCTATAGGCCTCTGTCTTAATTTTGTGGCGTAGAATTCATCGAGCTTGCTGTTTTTCTGAGCGAGTTGGCTGAGCTGATGCTCCAAAGTTCGCATGTCGCGCTTGTCCGCGTAATGCAGCGAGAGACACCGTTTTATCTCGGCCCAGTTGCTATCGAAGATGTTATAGCAAACAAGGGCCGCGTTTGCTGGGCCTCTTACCTTCCCACGGATATGCTGCAGGATAGCGCGATAGATGGGCTTGGATTTAACGATCTCAAAATCCTTCAACACCCCCTCTACAGAATGCACCCAGGAGATATATTGCGTGGGGTTTCCGTCAAACACCTGCAATTCTTTAACGCAGTCAGGCAGCCTACTTATATCCTTAAGATCCGTCTCGGTTCGTGGGTAGGAAGGACGTTCAGTTCATTCAGCCACCTCTGGAGCAACCGTTGACAAAGGAGAACTATTTTCCATGGACAAAAGACATGTCTGGTAGCTCTTTAACTGGGCTAGGATGCTGTTAACTGCCCCAGTTAGCTCGGTGACCGTCTTCTGTAATTGCTCCATTTTTTCCTATTCTCTTTTCCTTATGTAGACCAAATACCTTATATAACTATTACTATAGATATATTACTATAGATATATAAGAACTATTACAGTCTAGAGATACGCGTTTTCTGCGTTAGTTTCGTTTCTTACTTTTTCGATTCACACTAATGATATATACACACGTATATATATATGTGTGTATGAACTTCTTTTTCACTTCTTTTTTCTTGCACTAGTTTCACTAGCAAATTTCTTTTACAAATACATTATTTTTCCTCTTTTTTTTTTATAACTTTCAATATAATTTTTTTTTTTTATAAATTTCAATATTTTTTCTTTTTTTTTTACAAACTTCAATAAAAAAATAATTATTAATTAAAAACTTTAACAAAAAATAATTTTTTGACAAATCTTTTTTGAAACTTTTCTCAATCAATGCTACTTCTTACACACCACAGATTTTCATCACTGGTATGTAGATCCTGTTTGAATACTCGTAGTATCTGAAAAAAAAAGGATTCGCACTGAATTATTTTTGCAACGATCGCGAGAAATTACGATTACGGGAGCCGCTCTTTTGGAAGGTCTATGTTCTCCGTTTTAGTCGCCAACTTTCATAGTCGAAGGCAACCTACTAAGGCGCGTGTTACTTCACACGCATCCTTTTAACCTTCTGCGATTATCCCTGTGTTCTCATGGGTACAGGGAAATTTGTGTGCCGCATTGGAATAATGGCCGTGTTCTCATGGGTACAGCCATTTTCGTTCGATAGAACGTACCGTTGCGGTGGCCTTATTTAGGGACAACAGATGCAGAAGGATCGTGTTTACGGAGCGGTCCCTGCTCGGGCGCCAGTTAAAGGATCCCCGTAAGGGGAATCCAAAAAAAATCGCGAACACCAGCCCGAAGGCTGGCCCAACAGTTCGTCTTACAAATAAAACTCGCTTGAATATTTTAGCAATATTTGTTATCGACCGTACAGTCTCTCCAACTAGAACTAACTTATCCGCTAATCTGCTTTGTGCAGGAAACCCATTGCTCACGCCAAAAGTGCAGCGTAGGCTTTTCCGCGGGCATTCTCAAGATGATGTTTCCCAGGCTACTCACAGCGCGTGCATCCGATTTCCTCAGACGGAACATGATCCCGCTACACTTGAATCAACATGAACAGGTACGAACGCACGAAGTAGCAAGAACCGCAGTAAATTGATGACACATCAAATCCCGTTAGTACGGCGTATCGACCTTTGCCCTTGGCCTTGGTCGATGGTGTTAACTCAATTAATGAAATAAATAAATGAATATAACAAATAGACAAGTATTATACATAAATACACAGCATAGAGTAAAGAAATAATATTATTTTTAAATGACAAAAGTGAAACCAATTAAAAACAAAAATAAATAATTAAAAGGATAAATTAATAAATAATTATGAAAATAACCGGATAAATGTGAGACATAAACAGAAATTTGAGTTAAATAGATAGATATTGTGTAAGTAAAAACAAGAAAAAGTAAGTACTAAGTAGATAATTAATGAGAAAAATCGCTCGTAAAAAGTTTAAATTGCACATTATGTAACTAGGTTTAAAATCAAGTCGTTGTCAGATAAGATATATGTATTTACTATGAAGTTTCTGAATTCTAGTTGAAAACATTTCAGCTATGTTATGTAATACCCCTGTCGAAAAAAATCAGGGAACATCTATATATATAAAAGAAAGTCGCGTTAGTTACACTATTTATAACTCAAGAACGGCTGAACCGATTTGGCTGAAAATTGGTGGGGAGGTAGCTTAGAACCAGGAGACGGATATAGGATACCTTTTATTCCATTAGACCGCGTTCCCGTGTGACGTGACATAAAACGTCAAAGAGAATAGAAGTCACTATAAAACGTGGTATAACAAAAACGCATCTGACATGGAATAACAAAACGCAAATGACAGCTAAACGTAATTATGTCTATGGTTAAGTATGGTTGAAAATTTGATAATTATAAATTTTGTCAGAAATCATCAGTATTTGTATTCCCTTTGAATCATCATTAACAATGCCGTGACCAAGACGATCGAATCTTTCCCGCCAAAGCCGTAATGCGAGAAGGATACGAAACATTGCGAATGAAAGGACTGAAGAAGACCAAGAAATTGCCCGTGAAGAGCGCCGCGTTAGTATGGCCCGACTTCGTGCTTCTCAATCACAAGAGCAAAGCGAAGCAGCCCGTGAAACAAAGTTGCCATTCTGATTGTTGGTGAAAACTTGGAAACACGCGATATTGTGCTTACACGTCGCGATACTGGGCAACTGCAACAAATATCTGAAACACATCGTTCATATGACACGTTGCAATACCCGCTGATGTTTTGGCAAGGAGAAGATACATAGATATTATTTTAATATCAAAATGATAAATCCATTGAATGGTGAGTATCAATGTCATAGTTCAACATGACATACATTTTGCAATTTCATCTCAACGAAAGAGGAGCTCATCAACAAAGTGTTTCCGAACATCATTGCTAACCACAAAAACTACGATTGGTTGAGCAATTTTAGCGGCAAAGAACAAAAATGTGGATCACTTAAATTGCACGATTGAAAATCAAATCGTTGGTTCCCTGGATTCCTTCAAATCTATCGACTGTGTAACAAACGAAGACGAAGCAACCAACTATCCAACTAAGTTTTTGAATTCCTAGAGAAACCAAACATGAATTTTCCTTCTAATAACACTCTTAAATCAAAAATTATCAAAAAAATACTCTTATAATGCTTTTTTGATTGCTTGACCAACAAGGAATTATTGACCAACAATATATTGGTTAATTTTTTTTATATTCCAGATAGATAAGTTTGTTTAAAATTAAATTTTCACTTGATTTTTAAATTTTACTTATTTTTTTCTACTTCTTCCTACCTCATCCAATCGAACATATTTGGCTTAGACAGAATGACGTCTGTCGGGTCAGCTATTTAGGATAATTTTTAATAATTTATTTTGTGTTGTTTGAAGCCTATGATGATTACTTTTTGCGCATGTACCCCAGTGATGAGACCCGTAAAACATGCGTAGAAGGTGGATGCTTGGAAGTAAACAGGCTTTTCTTTTACGTGTAAAAAGGATAGCTTGGTCTTCGAAGCATTAATATTTATGTTCCAATTATGAGAACTGAATTTAAGGCAGATTGCAGATTAGTTTCTGTGTTGAAACCAATTGCACCGACGAATAGATACAAATATTTTCAGCAAATAAAGCGATATTATAGTTCATCAAAATGTGAAAATCAGATGTATATATTGTATATTAAATAAGTCTGGCCAAGTACTGATCCTTGTGGGACCCGCATTAATCAGTTTATTATCTGCGAGGGTTTGATTTTAGGACACGATAAAACTTCGAGAAGAAAGAAATGATTGAATACTTTTTATAAGTTATAATGGAAAATTGAAACTCAGAAGCATGTGTATCAAACCATCATGCCAAACGGTATCGAATGCTTCTCCTACTTTTTCTACTTCTGCCACCAGAAAGATTACTTTTAATGTGTTTTTTTATACGATCTAATTGATGATTATACTAAAGCCCTAAATCCAAATTGCTCATAAAGTAATATTCGGTTATCGTCGACAAAAGATATAATTCTTTTTTTGATTATCTTTCCCAGACACTTGCTGAAAGAGCTCAGCAGAGTTATTGGCCTGTAACTACAGGAATTGGAATTATCTTGGCAGATTTTCAGTTTTTCGGGAAGCATCCCCAGTTGAAGACAGCCATTGAAAATATTTAACAAATATATGAGAGAAGATTCTGGAAGATTCTTAAGAAACACATTTTTGATTCCATCAAAAACGAATGACTTTCTGTTTTTTAAGTTGTGTATAATATCATTTAGTTCATCTAAGGGTATTAGGATGACGTTACGTACCAGTGTGGGTGACCTAATGAAGTTAACTGATTGATCAACGGAGGATGGTATGTGCATGACTAAGAGTTGAATGATTATGTACGCAAATAATTGCTAAGGCGTTACCTTTGTTCAAGCAAGAATGGAACACGGAGTTCCTAACCTTAAGTGCGGGTATGTACTCGTAAGAGTGTTTTTTTTTTATTATGTTAACGATATGCCAGAATGGTTTGCTACCTTTCTATAACCCTTGGAGCTTATCGTTTCATGATTGGTTTCTGAAATGTGTGATTACATATTTTAGTAAAACATTCATTTTCTTATATTGGGCGAGATATAAGTGATTCCTTGTACGTTGAAATCTAGATCTACATGTGTTTCTTAACTTTATTATGTCAAGAATGAATTGCGGGAGGACATATTAGGTATGGGAAAAAGTTTGTGGCGTTTTTCTAGTAAAATTCAACTAGTTTTCTCATGGTGTGAAAATGAATTAAGTTAAACCAAATATGCTCCATTATTATTGACTATGTTTCGCCACTTTTCGAGTAGAACCATGATGCCATCAGTGAAGAACTTCCGTGGTTTCTGGTTGAAAAACTGAATTATATGGTTTTCACAGGCTTCTTTTTAAACGAGCTCAATTCCATTGAGAGAGTTCTGCAGGGATCGAAACAAGTGATAGTCAGAGGGTGCTCTGTCTGGACAATACGGTGGATGCATCAAAACCTCCCAACTAAGATCTCGCAATTTTTGATATGGGTCGTCAAGGAAGTGGATGGTTAGGCGTTATCGTGATGGGAAAGCGGCTCTGCTATTATTCAATTCGGGCCTTTTTTCTTTTTTAATTTCCTGGTGTAATCTCGCTAGTTGTCCACAGTCGATTTGAAAATTAATCGTCAGACCAATTAGAAGTAGTTCATGGTGGACGATTCCCATCCAATCCCACCTGACTTCGCCAACGCTTCTGACGGCTCAGCATCCCATGTCTACGATCTTTTATGCTTCCGATTGTCGTATGTGATCCAATAATATTGCACAATATAGCGCAGTTTTTCATTTTTATCTCAATTTTCAAAAACAAGCAACCGCAAGCAACCACTACACCAATTTCGACTGTCACCTTTTTTTTGTTTTTTTTATAAGTGCAGATTCAAGAGTGTACGCTCTTATGGTGTTTGTCACACAACTTGAATACAGATGGTTTGTGTCGAAGATGTTCGTTCACTACTCTCCGTGGGTGGTTGTCCTAGATAGGATTTTTTGAGAGATTCGACTGAATTTGTCGCGTTAATTGTAGTTCTCAGTAACTCTTTTGTTTCCATGTCATTGAGGTTTTATATTGGAAATGCACACACAGAGCATGAATTTTGAAGTGATCTTATGCTTTGAGTGTTATGCCTTCGTCGGCAACTGTTGTTGCACAGTTTTCCCGTATAGGAATTGTTCTTGACTGTGGACGGAATTGAATTACAGACCTTCGGCACAACAGTCGGTGATATAAGTTAACGACGAATACGCTGAAGCCAACAGTAACAGAATAATCTAAGTCATCGATATAAATATCCGACGAGATGCTGACATTGCGTCCGGATACAATAATAATCTGGTCCACTCCCACGGATAGAACCGAACAAATGCTGACTTCGCGTTTGGACCATCGGACACCAAGCACAATTTCAACACGCACACAACATAAACACCACCACTCCAGAATAAACAAACCAACGTCGGATGACAGTACGCAGATGGAATAGTATTTAAGGCAATATTAAAATCATATCAATTCAGTTGTAAGGAAGATCTTGTAAGGGAAACCTCTGCCCAAAAAGAAAAAAATAACAATAAAAAATATTTTTTTTAAGAAACTAAAAATTAAATAGTTTAATTTATATACCATTGCACCACGACCACCCCCTTTCCAACGAGCGTTTAATGGTTTCGCTGCGGTCTGTGTTTCCTGAGTTATTTGCAATTGACGCCATCTATCTGGAACAACGCCACCAACTTTTTCCCACATCCAATATGATTTATGTCTAAAACTGACTGTTCAACGCCTTCATTAATGGCAGTCGTGAAAATATTTATATTTTGATCCACTTGAGATTGACTAGTATTTTGGTCTAATGTGTTTTTAAAATGTGCCCGCGTTAGCCTTCTGAATTACTTCTAGTTAGCATTTTTGAGATCAAAAAGGCACTGGAGAAAGAATTACACTGCATTTTACTGGTACATGGTCAGAGCTAATTTTATTAAGGGCTCGGTAAAGAGATCTGATATGTTAGTCAAAAATAAATCTAAAGTTGAGGCATTCCTGTTCCTACTCGATGGGATGTCATGAGTTTGCAAGGATGCTTCCCCAAGTAATAGGCCTAAGACAACCCAGCGCCTTCTTCTTCTTTTCCTTTTTTCCGGCGCTGTTATGGTCAGAAGTGTAGGACCATAACCTTCCCACTTAACTGCATTCCTACTGGTCCACTTGTGGGGTCCGCCGGTTTGACCTCAGAAAGTAGCGGCAGGCTTCCCGGTTTGGGATTACTTCATCGCTGAGGCCAATCAAATGCTGGTGTTTTTGCATTTGTTTGCACCAATTGTTTTTCGGCCTGCCTTTTTTTTTTTGTTTTGTGACACGGGCATGCTCCAGATTTTTTTTTGTTTGATCTTACTTTTACAACACCGGTGATCTCCAGTCGTGTCAACCCACTGATTTGCATGTAAACTTGTGGGGCAGTTTAATGGTGGTATATGTGTCCCTAGGCTCACCTTGGTGTTTTCTAAATTGCCTAGATGTGATTTTTGTTTACCTTTGTTTTAGTCGCCTTTTACGACAAGCGAGAGGTATCGCTGCAGGGATATTCTTAACCCGTCCCTGCACGGAAGTAAGACAACCCAGCGCCTACGTCTGCTAAATCATTAGTATTAATAAGTAATAATTAATAAGCACAATGGGTCTTGATGTGCCATTTTTACTCGCCGTGTCCATACATTTGGCAGTTATAACACTGCGTAACTTGATTTTTCTGTCTTTTTGCAAAATCCCATTTAACTTGTGTTTTGAACACAGATCTAAAGTTTTTCTTAAGATCCAATTTCAAAGAAAACTAGATAGAACACATCAACACAGCGTTCATACTGTTTTTTAATTATTTTAACAATTTTACACTTTAAGCCGGGTGTTACAAGTTCATTTTTAAGTTTTCTTTTTTTAATTTTGCTCATCCGCAACTTGATCATTATTTTTTCTCTTACTTAGATTTAGATAAGCAAACCTTATGCATGCAGTGTTAGACACGTTATTACCATCAGTGTCGTTGTTATTGAGCTTCGCAGTCTTCACATAATATGTATGTTACAATGTAGTTTCTTTCAGTTTGCTCGTCAACACCGTCAGAAATAAGTAAGAGTGATACGTTCTTCTGTGGCTACAACGTTCACGAGGAAACACTTTCAGGCAAAGTGGAAGCTGCAAGACAGGCAACAGCAGGAGGGGCAGCAGCACAGCATCAGCAACAGAAGGTTCATTGTCAGCATCAGCAGCCTCGGCAGCAGCAGAAGTAGATGAATTCTTTTGAGGACTGGTTCCAACTTGCATTTATTTATTGGCAATTGGTCAGTGTTTCTATGCATAATTAATGGTCTAATTTGGCGCACTTTGCATGACGATACTCATAACGACGAATATTTAGATAATTTCGATCGATGATTAAATCACACAGACGTACTTCCTTATAATTAGTGCAAATTGTTATGGTTTAATTACTGCTTATCAACTTTTAATATAATATATTTTCTAGATACTTTTAAGCTTTGTAAGTAATTAAGCTATTCTCGGGCGATGCGACCCCATCAACAGACAAGAGAACTGTCAAGCAATATACGGACTGACCAACCGACACGGAGGGAGACTTCATTAATAGGCACACCCTTAATAGAAGCCTCAAATGAGAAAGTACACTGGAGACAATATAGAGCCCTAAGGACCACCAGAATTTATATGATGTATAGGTATATCAGGGTTTTATCCCTTCAAAACAACTTGTATTGAACGGTTTATGTTTCTCATCTATTGAAGAAGAAATGCTTCGATCCTTAGCTTCGATCTATTGGCATGGAAATCCCTTTGTCAGTAACTGAGAAATTTTCACGGCTTAAGATATTTCATAGGCTGACGGCTTATCAACGTTTCCAAGACCTTAGAAAACAGATACATTACTGAATTAGGTTTAGAATATGTGGAAGAAGGTGACGCAACCTCTTAAGAACGGCCTGGAAGAGTGCTGTGTTCCACCTTCTCGGGAAGATCCTAGAGATGTAGAATAGATGGAAAAGATAACGCAATGATTTTTCCAGCATTAAAGAACACCACTTAAAAAATATGAGGAAACCATAGGGTTTCTAATCCCTTGCAACTATGCGAGCTCCGAAGTGATCCAGTCCGATGTTAACGTTGACATACTGAAATACTGTTGGGGGAATACTGGTGCGATAGCTGGTGCCTCATGTTGACGACGGCGTAGGGGTAATAACGAGATTGGGTTCTTGATCGAATTCGCTCTTGATCTTTGAGCGAATGCCCAAAAACGTCTGCTACTTTTATGAATTTTAAAGGTATTTTGCCCCAGATTTTGCTCGAATTATAATTTAACCTGGCGAATATTGGTGTTGTAGCTATTCCAGGCTTGTGTATACTTCTCTTACCTCTCCTCATAAAGTCTAGTATATAGATAAATCTCGTAATAACCTCAGGCCACCAGCAACCATGTTAGCAACGGAGTTAAGTCAATCAGTCAAAGTTGCTAAAAAAGTTATTAATCTCGCTTCAGTTGGCTTTCGCGCAAAATTAACATTATTAACAGTCAATTGGAATTCGGAAAGAGACTCGTTGACAAACCTGCGCCAAGTCTCCCTATCATGAGGGAGTGATCGTGATGCAATGGTATGGTATACATCACCGACTATTGATCCGAAGATCTGTAGTTCAATTGTGTCCACAGTCAAGAACAATTCTTATACGGAAAAACTGTGCAACATCAGTTCTGAATGAGAGATGATCAACAAATGCTGACGAAGGCATAACACTCGCAGTATAAGATCACTTAAAAATTCATACTCTGTGTGTGCATTTCTAATAAAACACCTTAATGACATAGAAACAAAAAAAGTTACTGTGAACTACAATCAATGCGACAAATTCAGTGGAATCTCTCAAGTCGTAACTAGGACAACCAAACCCGGAGAGTAGTGAACGAACATCTTCGACCCAAACCATCTGCACCCCGTCCAGGTTGTGTGACAAACATCAAAAGAGCGTACACTCTTGAACCTTGAACAAGAGCCGTGGCGCAGTGGGTAGTGTGTCGGCCTCTGACGCACGATGAGCGAGTTCGGAGCCCGGTAATACCAACGCCATCGAATGTTCATTACGCGGCTTCTCTCCTCGGCGGGGAACTAGCAAAACCCCCCGTAGTACACTTGCCTTGAAAAAGCTTCTCGACTCTCGCCGTCGGAATCGGCATTAAACTGTAGGTCCCGTTCACTTGTGTGAAAAACAAATCGCACACAACATAAGTGAATGAGAGAAGCTAGGCTCTGGCTCTTCATGAGCTGTAACGCCATCTAAGAAGAAGAAGATCTTTTTATTAAAAAGGTTGCCTTACGGACCGGACAGGTAGGGTCACATGTCCATTCCACAACATCTTAATGAGCTGGATATGATTACCACAGTTTCGGACGCATAACCACACACAACCACTTTTGACAAAAGATTTGAGATATCGATCCCAGACCGCACAGCTTGGGAAAGCGGTGATCCCTTGCTAAATGTCAAAGGCCAGAGGTTGTAAAGTTTTTTTCCAATGGAGACTTGACAGCTTTGAATTTAATTTGTGAACGCACCCTTTCACTAATCATCAAACCGTCATTGTCAATTTATTTAGTAAACTCATCATTTTCATTGTGGTAAAGTACACGAACGAGCAACGTCTGCAAATTATAAAAATTTTCTACCGAAATTCGGAGTCGGTGACCGCAACTTTAAGAGCGTTAACTCCAATTTTCGGTCGTAATTCTCGCCCTAGTAGACAGGCAATAACAAACTTAGTGCAAAAATTTGAGTCTACATATTCGTTGTATGATGTTGCCGTGTCAGTGAGACAACGGGTCGGTCGAAGTGTCGAAAATATCGCTGCTATTCAGGCGTCCGTAGCAAACGATCCAAATCAGTCAATTCCACGGCGTTCTCAAGAATTGGGCATCGCTCAGACCACATTATGGCGTATTTGGCGTAAGGATCTTGGTTTACACCAATAGAAGATCAAGCTGACTCAAGAATTGAAGCCGATGGACCATTTGAAGCGACGTACGTTCTCCGATTGGGCTCTGGAGAAGATGCGCCATGATCGCAAAATCATCTTCAGTGACGAAGCTCATTTTTGGCTCGATGGGTTCGTCAATAAGCAAAATATGCGTTATTGGTCGGGTGAAAATCCACATGTGCTTCATGAATCACCACTTCATCCACAAAAAATAACTGTTTGGTGCGGTTTGCATGCCGGCGGCGTTATTGGGCCATATTTTTTCGTCGACGATAACGATCGTCACGTTACTGTGAATGGCCAGCGTTATCGCGCCATGATTACCGATTATTTTTGGCCGAATTGGAAGATATGGACTTGGACGACATGTAGTTTCAACAGGATGGTGCCACAAGCCACACACCACACGTTATAATCGATTTATTGAAGAGTAAGTTTGATGAGCGTGTTATCTCAAGAAATGGGCCAGTCGATTGGCCGCCTCGTTCGCGCGATGTAACGCCTCTAGACTATTTTCTTTGGGGCTACGTTAAGTCATTGGTTTATGCCAACAAGCCGACGACTTGGAAGAGCTCAGAGCCAACATTGAACGCGAAATAGCGGCCGTTTCGGCCGAAATGTGTGGCCGAGTCATCGAAAATTGGGTCCAACGAATCGACCACTGCAAACGTGCTTGCGGTGGCCATATGAACGAAGTCGAGTTCCATTCATAAATGTTTTGATTGTACTTCAAGCCGATAATAAAGTTTTTGAAATATCTTAAATGATTTGCGTTTTATTTAAAAAAAAAGTTGTCAAGTCCTTTTTGGAAAACCCTTTATATAGATGGCTCCAAGATGGATTCCGGCGTTTGCGTTGGCATCTTTAGACCAAATTGAAAGATATCGAAGGCCCTGAGAACTAGTCCTTGTGCCTTCCAAGCCGAACTATACGCCACCCTAACGTGCGTCAACCCAAACTTAGAGACTGGCATAAGGGGTATAATCATCAATATAATTGTCAATCATCAATATATGTGTCGACTCTGTCTAGAGGATGAGGAAACTGCAGGGTATCTGCTATGCGAGTGTGCTGCCCTCTGCCGGCTTAGAAAGCGTATCCTCCTCAGAGAAATCATGATTCTTGAGGAGATCAGTTCAGTTTCTACGAGGGACATCCTCAGCTTTATTAGGAAAGTAGAGGAACTCCTTGTCTAATTAGGTAGCAGGAACCATAGACCTACTCTGGTCGCAGTGCTCTATGCTCTCTGTTAACACTAGTCCCCTTTTTTTTTATATAATATGCGCGCACTCAAGGTGTTACACCTTATAATGTCGACGACACAGGGCGGGCAGAAGGTAGTAGGGTGGAGGAAAAGAGGAGATACCGGTTGACATTGGTCTTAAATGTTTGCGTCCTATACACAGAGGGGAAGACTGAATTGGACAAAGTATTTCACATTCGTGTGGTCCGACTAAGGAAAGAATCCATATATTTAACTCTACGCCCGAAATTGGAATTGAGGGTGAATTTGTTAGCATTCCTAGAGAGACGAGTATTGCGGGAGAAATTCTGAAGGGGCGGAATGCACCAAGCTATCTCGTTACAACATTTTCGATACTCCTTACCTACCTTCTACGTCAGTCCTTATATTGTGTTCCCACGTACGTTCTGATTGTTTCGCCGAAATATTTAATTTATATTGGCGCTTTCGGATTTTACAGCACGAATTCTGTTGCTCTTCAGAATTGGCGTAGCAGCGCTATTTGGATTTTACCCAGAGCTCTGAAATAAATGAGGAAAACGCCTACGAAAAATACTGTGTAATATGACTTCAATGGCTTACTGTGATCCGAACCTAGTGCCATCGGCGTTAGAGCTCAACATAAGCAGTCTGTTCTATTTCCAATGAGATGCTCTAAGGCAAAATTAAGAGTTTAAGAAATACTCTGTGTGTGCATTTCCAATATAACAACTTAATGACATGGAAGCAAAAAAGTTGCTGTGAACTACAACCAACGTGACAAATTCAATCGAATCTCTCGAATCCTATCTAGGACAACCACCCCCGGAAAGTAGTGACCGAACATCTTCGACACAAACCATCTGCACCCCGGCCCGGTTGTGTAACAAACACCATAAGAGCGTAACTCTTGAACCTGCGCGAGCCCTTAGAAGCATATCTGGTACTTGAAGGTCGGAATAGGATGTCGGTCGAAGCCTTCTTGATGGTGGAAATTGTACTGTAGATGTTCTCCTTCAACGATAATTTGAGCTTAGGAAACAGCCAGAAGTCGCACAGCAATAGATCAGGTTAGTATGACGGGTGGTCGGTGTAAGTGTTTTTTTGGTTAAAAACTCGTGTACAATCAGGGCTTTATCACTTGTCTGGTGCCTTCCACTTCGCGCTCTGCCTTGTGGTGAGTGGCTCATTTCGGAAGCATCACATTTCATCGCCAGTTATGATAGACAACATGAACGCTGTCTTTTTTTTTTTCAGATTTTATGCCTTTGCCATGACTCACTCTCATGTCCTTTTGATCCTTCACGAAAGAATGTGGACCAAATCGCGCTCAGATCTTTTTCTTTTCCAAACCCTTGGTCAGAATGCGATGAACAACACTCTTAGGAATCTTACAGAATTTTTTTGTCTTTCACAAAGGTTTCTTTTTTCCTGGACGTTCTTGGCTTCGATGAGTCCACGTGGTCTTCGAGGTCTTGGCGGCCAACACGAAATTTAGCAATCCAACGAAATACATGCGCATGAGATAGACACTGGACGCAATTAAGACTATGCCTCGATTGGAATGTTTCTAGTTTGGGTCAACTTCAAGTTTGATATGTGCTCTTTGCTCCATAGCGAATTATCGACAGATTTTGGTTATAATGTCATAACTATTGATAGAACAATGAGAATGCTACCAAATTTGGCGTAAAGATACACGAAGGATGTGTCTCCAAAGCCATCTTCAATACATCAATGGCGTAGCTATTAGCTGTTATTTTAAACCAGTTTCCATGGTAACGGGATAGACAGAGTATATCGCCCTGAACCATTGTGCCTCTCGATTTTTCACTTTATATATTTTCAATTTACAATTTCCTCATCTTCTAAACGCGACCGTTTATTCAATCTGCAGCAGAAAGAAAAAATAACATAAACGAAATGATTTTACGCGCAAGCTGCAACCAAACGAGTAGAAACTAGGAACAACTTTTTCAAAAACAGATTCTCCACACTCGGCCATAAAATCCTAAAAAAGAAACGTATCACTTGCAGATACTCATGCTCGTACTAGTGCTACATAGCCGTAAGGTGGTAAAAAAATAAAATAAAAACTTTACTATCCATGAAGCGCAAACATAGTACAGTATACAGCACAGCCACTTTTTATTGCCACCTTTACTGCCTCATTGCCTGGACTAATGGGGTTCCGCTGCTTTCCTTACTCGATCAGTGCTTTCCCAGCTTTCAGGTCCGCTATGTACGTCAGCTATCAATCCCATTAACGCTCAATTGATGGGTACTAGTTGATGAAACAATCTGTTCTCGCTCGCCTGTCAGCGAATTGTTTTTGTTTTAATGATTGTGCAAATTCGGTAATCGCGAAATAAATTGTTGAAAATCAGATTAATTGAAAACGATTTTCGGCCGAAAATCCACCTACTCGACAATTTTCGGTTTGAGATTCGGAGCAAAGTGAATATGGACAGAAGTTGTTTCGAGCTAAATTGCGAACCACGCGTATTCGTACTCTAATGCTCGCTCAAGCCAGTTTAAATCCATCACTCGAAGGAAAAAATAAAAGAAAAAACCAAAACCAGAGCGTATCTTAACCACAGATTGTCCATCGGTATGCGCAGTGCAATGATCCGACTAATGGACGTATCGTGCCACGGTGAGTCGTTAGTGCGCGATCGCCATCACTAGTCTCAGTGCCACACTATCATTTCGTTTTAAATTGCGGCTTCAGCTGCAAATCAGATTCAGTCGACTATTCGCGTTCATACAGTGAGTCGAGCCGGGACCGAATCGACTGATCGTGCCAAGATAGTTGATTAATCGAAAGACGAATAACTATGGAGAGTGTTGTATCTGGATTATGTCAAGTGCCCTCAAGTCTGTAACCTTGCTACGCGCCGTGTTGTAATCATCACCGTTAGTGAGGAGCTGCGCCTGGACCCCTTGTGAAGCGAGAAATTGCAAACTTAGATTGATTTAGTTTGACATCGTGAGATAAGCAAAGTGTTATTCGTACTCGATCTTGACTGGGTGGCGGGCTTCGGATTGACATAAAGTTAAAGCGGCTCAACTTGGTTTTACTTGTGAGTGTGCGTGAGTGGTGATAAGGAAGTGATCGTTTCTTGATCAATTTACCTATCGAACTTAAAGAGCAGGAAAATGCCTGAATCCGAGACAGCTGGAATCGAGATGGCCATGTCGCGAAAGGAGCGCGAGGAGAAAGGTATGTACACCGGAATTAACCTTGGTATTTAAACGAGATTGCTGTGATCCTACGATCGTCGGAAAGTTCTTACAAAAAAATACATTTTCATTATCGAGGAGCTACTGCAATGAAGTCGGACATGAAACCGATTCTCTTCCGCAGCTCTGGTATGTGAATCCAGTTTTCCACGAAAAATTGATTCCTATTCTTGTGTGTATTCGTGTTTCTGGAACTCTTTCAAGAGCTCATGGTGGCCAGTGTTAATTGGAAACAAATCACGCCCTTGGATATTCGAATGTCTGATTACCTCTCTTGATAATTTTTTACTTACTGTCGGCCTTGCAACGTTTTTCATTTGTTTCATATTTTTTGTGTATAAATATTTCATTCGACTTCGAGAATGTGCGGCACGTTTTTACATACGTTCCTTTTAGATATAGTCAGGAAGCTGTAAACAAAAATAGCGTCAAGGTGAACTATACGGAGATAACCAACCGACTGAATTATCTACTTTGTTTAAGATACTTGTGCATCGATAGTTTTTATTTTTTCCCTCAGTTAAGATGAATCTATTTCTAGAGAAATTGTAGCGCCATTCGCGTTCTCTGGGATGTGGAGAAAATGTAAGTTTATGTTTACATTACTGGAGTGTAAGGCAACAATGTTTCACGTGCCCATGCCATTATTGTGGTATAATGGACTGATAGACAGACACCTTACCATGTGAGCTTTAAGTGTTTGCAAAGGTGGGTCATTTCTAGATGAAATGTAGCAAAACGTTGATTTGTTTAGCAAGAAGTAGTGATTAAAAGGGAGCCGAAGATATCAGATCGAATACGCTTACTCGGTCTATATCTCGGACAGCTATTATATGCTTGAAGTACCCAGTCATTTGCGGAAGACTTAACCAAAAACGTAAGAGGACCAAGAAGGGGTTAAGTTCTTATTCATCGAAGATCCGAGACGTAGTGAATTTATTTTTTTTTTAAATTTTGTTTAAATATTACGCATAGCGTAGCTTGACCTGTGCCGGATACGAAGAGCTCCTTCCCTTCGTAATATATTGCATGGCTATTACTAAAATGTAGATATTAATAAAAATGTTTTATCAGAGATAGTGTAGGTAATAATATCTGATTTTTTAAGCGTTTGGTTTTTAATTGTTAAAAAAAAATATATAAAAAAATACAAAAGTGTATAAAACTTTGATTTGAGTTGATAGGTCAATATCTGCCATTTAGTTTTTAAGGATTATTTTGTAAAAATATTAACTGTGACTATGTTGTAAGTGGTTCATTCCAAGATTCTAATTTTGAGTCACTTTCAGTCACTTTCTCGGGCATATAGCTAGCCTATATTTCACTAATAAGGAGTGTAATGTCGTCTTCCAAGGCTGCAAATGATGCTGACTTATAGGTGTCGAGAGAGTAACTTAAAGTATCTCCATAAAATATAGTCAAGAGGCGTCAAGTCACACGATCTAGCCAGCCATATTACTGGTCCAAAACGAGAGATAAATTGCTTCCGAACTCATTTCTCAATTGGTCCATCGATTCACAGGCAGTATGATATATAGCACCGTTTTAAAGGAACTACATGATGAACAGGTTCAGCTCGTGCATTTTAGGCAAAAAAAAGTTAGAAATCATTGCACCATAGCTGGCGCGATTGACGGTAATGTTATTCTCATGGTCAGCTTTGAAAAAATACATTTCGTCGAACTAAGGATGCTTATCGGATCGCATACGGAGTTTTGTTTATTAACATACCCTTTCAACCAGTAATGAGCGTCGTCGGTGAAGACAATTTTTAGATAAAAAAGTCAATCTTTCTCCACCTTCTCCAAGGCCACTTGCCGAATATTCGACGTTTAGGCAGGAAGTCGGCTTTGAGTCTTGTACGAGCTGCATTTTGCAAGATTTTAGACTTAAATCATTGCGTAAAATATTCCACGAGATATTCGAAGTGCCCGAGAAACATTTTTCATTTTTAAATTTTATCACAAATCATGCGTAAGTTGCCAAAGAAAAAAATAATAAAACCAAGCAGCAAAAAAATTACCTTTTACATTTTTCATCTATTACTTACGCCAAATATTTTCCGCAAAACAGCGGTCATCAGCCTTCAGTTTCAGTACATGTCATAGTTGGACCATGAATAACAACACTTCGTGCTTTGTCGAATAAATTGAACTTTGTTCCGGATAATTTGTTTTCGCGGGAAGTTCTACTTCATTACCTCAATACGAGAAAAACGTGCTACCGAAAGTCATCGCACTTTAGTGGTAGCCTATGGGGACTATATATGTTCTAGCTGAGCCAACATGTCGGAAGTGGTTTGACGTAAGTACGTGGTGATTTCAATTTGGAACACAAGGAATGATATGGACAGAAGATAAAGATAGACGTTCGTTAAGAGTTGACTTGTCAGCAGTAGAAAAACACCTTCAAACTATGAGAATGGTGGAAAAGCATAGAAAGTGGGTCTCAGATGAATGAGAATGAAGGGACGTTGGGAATTTTTCACCCATAAACATCAAATGGCGAGGAAAAGTAGATGCGTGGCGGCAATCCCAAGCGCTGAAGATCATGGGTTAAGTCCGGCCAACCATAAAGAGCGGAGCCAGATATACATACATATATGAATCACACATCAAGCGAGGTCAGGATGACCTGTTCAAACCGAACGAAACCATCACTGCAGATTGCTACTGATTACAATTGTTGCATTTGATCCTGGCAAAAAAGCCAGAATACTCCGAGAGACATAAAACAGTGATTTTCTTGGGTCATTCGCCCCTTCAAAACCGGTCAAAACACATTTGGAAACGCTCAAATGGTAAGTCCTGCCCGACCTGCCATATTCTCGTTCCTTCTTGCTTTTTGATTCCGATCGATGACTGACGGCATTTGTCCGAGCAGAAGCTTACTTCATGAGGATTGGAAAAATGGGTGGACTGGTATATTACATCTAAAGATGATGCGTTCTTCAGACATGGTATTCGTATCATGCCCGAAAGATGGGAATATTTGCTAGTGATAGACAATACCTTAATAATATAGTTTTCCCCTGATTTTAAATATAATATTTTTTTTTCATATTTTTTTTAAAGCTACAAATTAATTTCGACTCCCAATAGGAAATTATTTACCTCCTGGTTAATTATCAGGCTAAAGTCAGTGCCGACAATGGAAAGGTCTTAGATGGTTTCGCACTTCTACTTTCTTCTCATTTGGAACTTAGTCGGAGTTTAGCATTTTTCACGAAAGTTATTATTATTATTATCTCCAGTCTTTTAAAATTTGGAAGTTCAGATCCTCGTTAACAACCCTTCGCCAAACCTCCCTGCCATGAATGTGTTCCTTTCACGTTTCGTTATTCTGCTCAACCCTTTTTAAATTCATCCTTACATTTTCTCCCCATTCACGACGCGGTTTTCCTTTCGGTCTTTTTCCCCTTAGATTTTCCACTCCTTTTCTTCCACTGTCCATTCGTTCTACGCGTCATGCGCGTCCATTCGTGATCGTATTGCTCGGACAACGCTTGGAAGTCAAAAAAATTCTTCGAATTCTTGATTATACAATTTTCTCCATCTGTTTCTTTGTCTTGTTTTCCACCATAGACTCTTCTTAAGATCTTCTTCCCGGAGACCAAAAGCCTATTGTCCTCCTCCTTAGTCAAAGATCAAGTTTCATATCCGTAAAAGGTCACTCGCATTATGTTCTTTCATTGCGCAAAAGCACGCGTTGCCAATATGCAGCTTTTTATTAATTTTGATCTTTATATCGCTTTTGGCAGCCAACACGGTTTCCGGATATTTGAACTTGTCTACTTTTTTGAAGTGCTTGTCGAATATAGTCAGGCGTGAAGTTTGGCTCGATATAAATCGCTCAGTCACCATATTTATGGTTTTCTCTTAATTTAATTCTAAAGCTTAATATTTTTTTCCCCTACCTCAGATCAGAGAATCTGTGTTGTACATTGTATGGAAAATAAAATAAATGTTTATTTGTGGTACAGTGGTACAGTAGGCCGAGAATTTGCTAATGAAGATGTCCGCCCTGGACGCACGTCTATACCGGTTAAAAATGTGAGGCAAGGAAGAAAATTGTTATGGGAAATTCTCGAACCAAAGAAGTTGTTGAGGATATTACCATATAGGTTGGCTCATGCCGTGAATTTTTTTCCAGATATTTTGCGCAAGAAAGGTGTGTCAACGAAGTTTGTTCCGAAATTACTAGATTTTGGCCAAAAGAATCGTCGCATGAGCATCCCTCAGGAGTTGTTGAATGACATGAATGACGTCCAGATTTGCTGTAAGATGTCTTCACTGGCGATGATATATGGGTATGTACTTATGGCGTCGAAGCCAAAACCCAATCATTCCAAAGGAAGCGACCAGAAGAACAAGACCGAAAAAAGCACCCCAAATTCGGTCAAATGTGAAAGATTTGGTCACAAAACTTTTATTCATCATATGTTTTTGCTGGAAGGTCATACAGTCAATAAGGAATACTACATTGTAGTTATGTGCCGTTTACGTAAAGCCATGCGGAGGAAACGTCCGGATTTGTGGGAAAAAATGCAAAATACTTGCATCACGATAATGCACCTGCTCGCTCATCGTTGCATATGCCCTAATCATGCCTCAGCCACCATATTCACCGGACATGGCACCCTATGGCTTGTTTATTTTCCTAGAAACTGAAAGGACGGAAATTAGCCACAAGAGAAAGATCGCTGGACAAGCTCGCACAAAAGTGCATAAAAAGTGTATATTAGAAGTGCTTCGAAAAATGGAAAAAAAATTGGCGCAGGTATATTATATCTAGGGGGCATTTCTCTAAAGTGAATAAAATAGATATTGATAAATAAATCAATAATTGCCGAGAAATATAAAAAGTCACCTTATTTTTTGAACAAAACTCGTATTCAAGCACCAAGTTAAAGAGCAGTGAAGGGGTCTCCTTGTTTTAAGCATTCATGTGTCTCAAAAGCCTCGTACTTTAGTCCTTAGGCATACTTGTATCAGTTTCATCATGTATGACGTGATACATGTCAAAACAGAGTCAAACGCTTTTTTAAAATTTACGAAGTGTAGTTTTCGTGAAGCTCCCATTGCTATTCTAAAATAGTTCATATAGTGAAAATCTGATCACTCGTCGACCGATTCCTTTTGAAGCTACCCTGGTAGTCTTCGATTATTTCCATTGCGTATGATGTGAGTCTCTTTAAGTAATTTTTGACAGCGCCTTGTTAAACCTTGATAGCAGTCTTGTTCTTCGATAATTGTTGCATTTTTGAATACAGAAATGAAGACAAAGTTCTTCTATTCCTTGGAAACCCCTTTATTGATACGGCCTATTTTTGATTGAATATCTTCGTGAATAAGCAAAATTACCGACATTTGGGGGAAAGTATCAAAAGCTTCCATTCCATCCGAAGAAACTCACTGTTTGGTGCGGATTGGGCAAGCAACGTCTTTTTCACATACATCTTCCGAAACGGAACGGTTTCGTGTCATGGTAACTGACTTTTTGCCACCTCAATTGGATGACAAAAACCCAGATGATATGTGATTCCAATTAAACGTGTCGTACATCGGGGGTTGGTCGTTACATTTGAGTTGTTGCAAGAAAAGTACCCGGACGCATTATTTCCAGCAGATGCTAGGTAGAATGGCCGCCAAAAAGCTAAAGCACTCTTAGTAAAAAACACATTAATATTCCATGGTCGCATAAAGATAAATAATTGCATCAGATCTTAGGGGAAGAGATAAATAAAATAACGAAGCATACATTAAGGAATCACTCAAATAATTCGATTCGATACCAGGGAATTCCATGATATTGCCATCACGAGATATTTGATTTTAAATTTATTTTGTCTCATGAGGGAGTCAAGCATTTAACTTGTTTTGTTATTATTATTAAATACCTGATTGCCTAGTGCCTTAATCCACAATTATATTGTTGAATGCTGCAATTCGTGCGATTTTTATCAATCAATTACCATCAATTGATTAGAGTGCAGTATGCTTCAATTGATTTGTAAATGAAATCATTTATTTAAGACTTGTTAAAGCAATTAACCTACACAGGTCTCAGGTCTCAAAATTATTGTCGAGTAAGGATAATAAAAATACACTTGTTAACAATAAAAAAATAATTATATTTTCCGAGTCGGAAATTCGATTGTTAAAAGGACATTAAATTGAGCGAATTATTTCTTTTTAAACACATGAAGGTAATTCAAATGTTTGCTTATCGGTCTAAAAATATACATAAACTCCTTTTCGATTTCATTCGGAGGCTAACAGTCATTGATAATAAAAAGTGTAATAAACTCTCTAAACGAAAAAATTGGCGAATAGACTTTTTTCATTGATTGGAAATAGACATGGACTGGAATGGAAATTCTTGTCGGCATCTGGCAGAAATAGCGGTAATAGTGATTTCTGGAAATTTAATTAGAGATTTTCATTTTGCAATAATTAAAGAATTCATTTAGCTACACATCCGTGGCTAAAAGTGTTAAGCACCCTCTGAAAATACTGAAAACTCGAAACAAATCAAAATATGGTGACAAGTTTTATTAAATTGAAATAATTTTTTTGTTCTTTTATAACTGCAGCAATCATTTTTGCCAATGATCCGAATGTACGTTATGTACTAATGCGGCGTGGTATTCCAGTGAACCTATTGGTTTTCCATTCTTCTTTCAAAATAAATCTAATCAATACTTGAGCGCTCTCAGATTTTTCGTTTCAATGTACTCCAAAAGTGCTCATGTAAGAAAGTTAATATAATTTGAACTAAACCACTGCACTGAGACTAGTTTTGTCGGAGAATTTTTTTATATAGTTTTTTTATTTATTTCTTTATTTCGTTCTTAAGTTACAATGGCTATTACACAATTTACAGTAATAGTTCAGAGATATAGTTTATTTAGGAAAGTTTTCTACTGAGGATCCTTTTGTAAATGTTTGACTTTTCGGATACTTGTATTTTATAAAAAAAAATCCATCGAAAAGAGATTTAAAAGGTTCCTTTGAAATTCCGGTTAATGTCCTTTCTACGCGCATCGCAGGGTCTTGCAACCCGGATCCTTTCTTGAAACTAAACGACTGAATGTTTGACTAGCCGTGTGGCATGTGACGCAGGGTCTTCGACCGGATCCTTTCTTGAAACTAAACGACTGAATGTTTGACTAGCCGTGTGGCATGTGACATCATCTTGGTGAAATTTTATATCACTGATGTTAAGTGGAACCAATTCTGGCCCAACATGGTGCATCATGGTCCAATATGATAGCAAACTCCATGATACCATGCTATCATGAATCATTTTTATCGAAGAAAGAATTTTGTGGATGATTTGGAGTCTCTTGAAACACATGTTGGTACGTTGCTCTCCAATAACGCAAATTTTGCTCATTAACAAAGCTCGTAAGCCAAAAATGAACTTTATATTGTAGCTGAAGATGATATTTCGATGAAAATTAGAATTTTTTTCAAACTTTTGCGGAGCCCAACCAAAGTAGTTTTGGCGCTTTAAATGATTTTGAGTAATTTTAATGTTGGCAGACTGTAGGTCACCACTAATCGATTTGACCAAGAGATTCGCGGCGTGGAATTGACTTATTTGGCCATTTTGAACTGAACTTTCAGTACTTTGACGTTGGTGCGTGCTATAGTGGAAAAATGTTTCTATTCAAGTGTATCGCACGCACAATCTGTCTGGTGGGGTGAAAACGGTAGTAAATGCTCTTGTAGTAGCGATCACTGATTCAGAATCTCGGTAGTATAGTTTAATAATACGATAAAAACGTAAGCGTTGGCTGGCATTTTTACATTAACAGATCACTAAAAGAGTTTGAAGGCGCCTTTGTATTAAAATACGAAATTGTCATGTTCCTATTGAAAAGCTCTGTATTTTAGGTATTATGTTAAGTATTTTAAACAGCAATATCAATCCGTGATTCGTTCTTTATTTTTGGATGAAAAAAAATGTGAAGAACGAAGTTGGATGCTATATGTATATGGAGACCTTTCACAATCATTGATAACACTTAGATATTGATTTAACGAATTCAAACGTGGTCGTACATCTGCTTTGGTGAAGAGCGCCCAGGCGGCCCGGCAGAAGTGGTTACTGAAGAAATTGTTTAAAAAGTCCACGACGTCATTCTCTCTGATCGACGAACAAAAGTGGGTGAAGTAGCAGAGGCCGTAGGTGTGTCCTATGGAACGGCAATCAATATTTTACGTGACAAATTACACGTAAGAAAGTTTTCGGCCCGATAGGGGTCGCGATTGCTGACAATGGACAACAAGCCGACAAAACTGACAATGTCAAAGCTGTATTTGGACCTCCTTAATCGAGATTCTCGGGAGTATTTTGAAAAACTTGTCTTTTCATTTTCAATACGGGTACTCATTGATCACCTCGTATATGCTATTTTGAATTCGAGGTCTCAGTATAGACGTTTATAGAAAAATTATAGTAAATTAAATGGACTTACAAATCGAAATTGCAACCATAAGTGATAACGTAATCCTTGTATGTTATCGACTGGAAGTGATAGTTACCGAAAAGCCGGCGCATACTTAAATAATTGCACCTTCAACACTTAGGTCTCATATGTAGCGCGGAAAATCCTCGCGTGCTACACGAAACCTCATTTTTAGCCCAAAAGTAACTGTGTGGCGCTTGACATATTCGTTCAGGAAAACGATTAGAAAGCAACAGTTAGAAGGCAGTGCTAAAGGCGTATGATAATCGATTATTTTCGGTACCAAAATCAGATGTTGGTGTGGTACACATTTCGTTTTGCAACCTTAAAGGTTTCAAATGAAAGGTCGCATTATGCTATAAATAGTGGGTTTTGGTTTATTTCTTAGATATTGGATTGCCCTTTAAGATTTCTCCATGAACGCCTTCTTATATCTTTTGAAATTATTATATTCAAAAGATGTGAATATTGAATAAGTTTCTCAACATGAAAAAGGTCGAGCCCTACCAGATGAACAAGTATGAAATGTTTTTTTTTTTTTTAAAACGAATTCGAAAGAAGGATAAATGCTTTATTCAAGGTATACTCCATCGCTTGATATGCATATTTCCGATCTTTCGAGAAATTTGTGATTACCGCACCCAATAAAAATATTCCCCTTCATACGAACCGAAGAGCTATTTAGAAAGGAAGTGATCCATCGATGCAAAAAAAAGGGATAATCGGAAGGAGCCAAGTCTGGTGCGTAAGCCGCATGTGGTACAACTTCCCAGCCGAATGCTTCCAACGTGGCACGAACAGATCTTGCCATATGTGATGGAGGATTGTCACAAATGATTTTGTGTTGCTTCTTTCGTTATTCCGGCCTTTTTTCAAGCAGCGAATGGTTCAGATTGATCAATTGTTATTGCTTCCGTCTATTGTTATTGAACGTTGCCCTATTTTTTAGCAATTCATTGTAGACTACGCTCCTGCGCTTTCACCAAAGACAGAGCATAGTCTTTTTGCCAAAGCGTTCGGTCCTGCGGTCGGTGTGGATGGCGCGTTCTGGGTTTACACTTGGTTTATTGCGTTGGAAACTTTGAAATTAAATTCACTTTTCATCCACTGTAACTATACGATGCTAATACGACTTCCTCTTGTATCAAGCAAGCAACATTTCACATGTATTTTTTTTTTGTATTTGCGAATCATCTTCCTCCGGCAATGTTCGCAATTCCCAATCTTCGAACTTTTTTAGTGCGGTTTTCCACATTCTTTGATTGCATCATCGAAGTCGCCACTTTTGAAATGCCAAAACCATCGTCCATACTAGTTTTTCGAAATAATGGCTATGATTCAAATTGACTTCAATTAAACGTAACATAAAATCATTCGTACAAAAATAAAAAGAAGAAAAACAATATAAAATATAGTAGGTGGGTGGCACATTACTATGCGTCATCCTTAGCGTCAATAATAGCTCTCAGTCGTTTTCGCCTATTATCGACAATTTCTTGAAAAAAATTCCATTCTCGTTGAAGAGCTTCTTTAAGAGAGGCTTTACTCTTGAAGGCTCAATTTCGAATGCTTTTGCAAGCTCGACCTACAAAATGTATAATGAGTTGATGTCGGGAGACGTTCTGAACTGCGAGCAAGTGAGTACTGTGCCTTGGGTCATTGTTGTGTTACGAGACATAATTTGAGGCTCATTTTCATAACGTTTTGCCTTTGGTTACTTCTAGAATCAATGAACTTCATTCGACTAACCCCTTTCGCAGACATGCACCCCATTATGACATTATCACCGCAACTCACTGTCGCTTAGAAGTTCAGTATTTGTTTTCGCCAAATCATTTGTTTCCTGTCATTGTCGAACTTGCTTTGGCCACAAAAAATAACGGTGATCCAACATTCTAATCTTGTTAACATATTCTTGGATGAATGCCAGTCGTTTTTCTTTGGTAAGTTTTCAAAAGAATGGTTTGTAATGAAAAATGTTTGACCTTAGGACCTTACTGCTTCTTTTAATGATTCCGGACATCTTCGCCGTCAATAATTTTACTACCATCTTGAGGATTTGTTTGATTTTCTTGAAAAAATGCCTGTCATTTACCTCCGATTTTATTTTTTTTTCAACCTCTAGCCTTAACGTATAGGAGAAAACCTCTAGATTTTCTAAACAGCTGAAATCCTCTTCCCGAGGGCAACTTCGTAGTGAGATCCCGTACACCATAGAAAAGTTATCCCGCCAACTGTATCCATAGGCAAATTTATGTTTTTGTCGATTACTCTGTCGCAATCCTCAAGCAGTAGCATCTTTTGTGGTGTAGCCACACCATAGTACAGGTGTCGATGGCAGCCACGCACTTCTCGTTGTCCGTAAATGCTTCCACGGTTTTCCGAAACCAACTTTTGCCTCGCAATGTTTTTCGATTGAGAAGCTTGAGCTCGGATGAGCTTCGTTGCGTCTTTGGTTATTACAATGCAGGTAATTTCTGTTCTTTCTTGAGGCTCTGCAGTACCTTTGGAAATGTCCAGTTTTTATACAGTTCCATCGACCACATTACCGTCTTTTTGGGCGCTCGACGTCTACTTTTGGACAGAAGTATACCTGGGTTGATGTAATATTTGATAACCCTGATCTGCTGTCTCCAATGCCAGAGCCAATTTTCATAGTCATTTGAAGCTTGTTCTCAGCAATGATGAATGTCCCTTCATTCATCTTCGTCTTCGTCAATGCAATGGCTTTTGACCTTCCTATGCTGGGGGTACCAAATCTTTCCTTTTTAAGGTGTTTCCATTGCATTTACGTGAAATGTTTCCTTCTTTACGTGCTCGAGTTCGGTGGTTAGATTTTAGATTTTTCGATAAGTACTTACATTTTTAAATACAAATATGAATTACTAGGCAGATCAGTATGCGCGGGCTTAACTCCGCTACTGAAAATTTTTGATCGAGCGAGCAAATTTGTTGTTTTATCAACCTTGCTCTCGCTCCGCATGGCACTTTTCTAAACTTTACTTCGTTATTTCTCACTATTTTTCAATCAAACAATTTCATTTGATAATTTATGGCTCATCTACAGACCTAGATCTATCGAATGACATGCTGCACACATGTGTGGTTATAGCCGATATCTACATTTAGTGCGTACAAGATTAGTCCGAAATCGTTTTCGGACCACTATATTCCCCGTACATGCACGCGCTAGGCCAAAAAGTGGCAATTAAACATATCAAGCAACTCTAAAAAAGGCTTCTCCTTCATTGAATACTCTTTTTGGACCTCTACCTGGGACTTTTTAACACGACAAAGCGCCAATTTACCATGTTCATAGGGATGGTTAGTGAGAAAAATTGAAGGGCACTGGGAAATCACTTCCAACCTAGGCTGAACTTGAAATCGTTCAACGAGCATGGGCTTCGATTTCACCTGATTATTTAGAAAGCCCATATGGCATGATACCAATAGGTTCTATCAGGTTATTTGCTGGTCAGGAATGTCAGATCAGTAAAGTCAGAAGGTAAACTTGAACATCTGTCATCAACTACTAATTATGATATTTTCGAATCTTCATCAGGATCCCATACATTTTTGTGTTTGAAAATTTCGACGCCCTTAACTGGCTCAATTGATTTGATTATATATTTACTGTGAAACTCCTTTTAGACGTCAAAGAGAAAAGACGTAAAAGAATTTCATTTGCTTGAACTTCATTGGCATTGAGCTTTGAGAAGTGGAAACTGAGAGACTCGCGACTGGTGGAAAGTAGATCAACTGCTACAAACCAAAACGAAGACACCATGAGGGCGCCACGGTCATGCCTTAATATCGATGACTAAGCTAAGAATTGAAGCTCATTATGGGTATTTTGTGGCACCAAATAGATTACTTTTGTGATATTATGAATTGTTGGAATTGGATGAAATCATCTAAGGAGCTCGCTACTTAACACATCTAATGCGGTTGAGCGTTTGACCCAGGCGGAACAAAGAGCACAGAACATAAGAAGACGCGACATTTTGCAGCACGAGAATGGTCGGCCACCTATTACTCAGATCATTAAGCCCTACCTGGAAACACCGAAATGAGAAATTTGACCCCACCCGCCGTATTCCTTAGACATCGCACTTCCTCCCCCCCAAAATACATGGTCCATTACAACCTGTTAAAAAAAGCAGTGGGTTGTTTCGTTGATAGCCTAAAAAAAAGTGCAGTTTTTTCAAATCAGCTTTCGTATTGTTGTTCAGAGATATGGCCAAAAGTTGTAACCAGCAATGGCATATGCTTTCAAGAATAAACAGCTAACTGTTGGGCCAACATGTATTGCAATATATCAAGGCATATCCATTAAATGCTGAGCTCATATCAAAAGAGCGTGAAAGGCAATCATTTTAGTAAATTCAGTGGACCACGATGGCTCACCATTTTTTTTACTAAAACCTTAACCTATTTGCTTGTCATTTACCATGTGATGCATGATTTTGCTGACAGATTTATTTAGGATTCAATAGTAATTATACGACCCGGATGAGATACCGAAAACATCAAGTGATGTATTTGAAAAAGTCTTTCTAGTTAATCCTCTAAAAACAACTATTTATAGGTAAAAACCCTGTTTTTCGTACTTCGCAAACACGATATATCGCATCCATACCTCAATCTTATCTAGATCCGTATAATTGCTTGTACGTACATAGATTTATATGAAGTGAGTACAAGCCCCGTAATCATGTCATATTTGCGCATGAAACACGAAACCCAAACACACAGCGAAAAATAAACAAATCCACCTCAAAACAGTCATAACTTTGGTGGAGTCTCCCGAGGTATCAATTACAGAATTTAGCAGGTTTTCTTTGGAATCGATTACTTAATTTTCCCGCATCATGGAATACTATTTGAATTACTGTGCTCGTACAAGTTTCCGTGAATTGGGACACCTACAACTAATCACTGAGCACCTACAACAACCTGTCATTGCCACTTGTTACTTCCTGTACCGTTAAATCATTTAAATTTGATACATAACCAAGTGCCATCGAATAAACATCGAACGAATATCCGCCACCGCGAAAGCAGGTATCGCACTATGATGTGTCAACAGTTCGTTGTTTGTTTGCTTTTGCATCGAAGACACGCATCAGCAAACATACGACATATTCGACCACAGATCGCGGATGGTCAAGGGAAAGAAAGAAGGTCAATGTCGCTTGGCATTGTGGCTGGTGTCGGAGCTGGTGCAATGGCAGGCAATCTCATTTATCAGCAAGTTTCGGATTTGTGGCATTTGGGTTACATAAAAATTCATCTCATGGATAAGCAAAGACTTTCTTTTTTTTTTGGGTTTCTGTTTGTTTTTCTTCTATCCGTAATTGGTTTGAAACATTTTATTTACCGTGGTACAAATGGAGCAGCCAACTGATGATGGGGTAATTCCCAATGTACTCATTTGTGAGATTGATTATAGGCAGCGTTACTGTTTGAAAGCAAACAGCGGGACGGGCGGAAAGGGGATAGAAATTACGATCTGCCATGCTGTGATTTGTGAAATGATTGGAGAGGAAAAATACGCGCAGTTTCACCTTGCGGAAAACGCAGTCTGACTTTCTTCCAAATTATTTTCTTGGCATTAAATGCAGAAGGAGATTATACAATTACATTCCAAAAACGGCATGCCTTGAATTAGACATAATGACAACTATTCCGCGGAAAGTGGAGTGGAGCTCTCAGTGGTATATATAGGCGGAGAAGAAGTAAAAATTCATTCTGCGTTTCGAACGATGAAGGATAAGCTGACACTTCAACCGTTTTTTTTTCGAAAATTGGAGAATATCTTGAAAGACTTCCGCTTATTCTTTCAATCAGCACAGTTTGGTAGCACGATTCTTTCGCCCTTTTGTGCATCTGTGCGAGTTCTTCTAATTGTCGGTGCTATCAGTCATCTGGTTTGTCGTCCTTGCCCACGACAATTCTGTCATTTGAAAACAGTAGATATTTCGTTGAGGTCATTTGTCCATGTTCCCGCTGTCAGCGTGTTCCCTCTCTAACTTTGTCCTTCCTGTCTTCGCAAAGGTGTAGACTCTTCTCATCAACTCCATTGCGAACCGAGCATTTTTAGCATATGGAAGAGCAGTGCTTCGTAAAATTTGCAGTTGTTGAGAACGATGTCGAATTGATGTTTTCGGGTTTTCGGCGACACTCCCGTTTACAGCAGCAATGTTTTCAAGAGACCGACCGGTACGTTGACGCAAAGGATTCTTATTATCCATAATTGACCCAGTTTCTTCAAATTTTTTGACCACTCTTCGAATGGTTGACACATTAGGTGCACTCTCTCGGCTGAAAATTTGGCGAAGTTTGCGAGCGGTTTCAGCGTAACTTTCCCCATTTTTGTAATGAGTTTTCACAATTATAACACGTTGTTCTTTCGAAAAGCGCTCCATTTTTAATAATCGGAATAAACAGAGGTGACAGCTGTCAAATTTCAGAGTTGCCACTTGCATGAAAAAAAAAATATTCCAATTTTAAAAAGTGCACTCTTACTGAGACACCCTTTATAACCGTAATGGAATTATGCTCGATTTCATTGAAGTGTCATAATTTTGACTTCTTCTTCTTTTCCTTTTTTTCCGGCGTCGTTATGGTCAGAAGTGTAGGACCATAACCTTCCCACTTAACTGCATTCCTACTGGTCCGCTGGTTTGACCTCAGAAAGTAGCGGCAGGCTTCCCGGTTTCGGATTACTTCATCTTTGAGGCCAATCAAATGCTGGTGTTTTTGCATTTGTTTGCACCAATTGTTTTTCGGCCTGCCTTTTTTGCGTGTTGAAATTGGAACGTTGATTGATATTGCCTTTTGGACGGGGTTCAAAGGATCTCTCCTTTGAACATGGCAATACCAACTGAGTCGGTCGCGCTCTATCTGTCTTTTACGTGGAGGCTTCCTCGGATCTTTGAACTTCTAATTCTGTCACGCTTCGTTACTCCCGCTGTCATGCGAAGCATCTTCCGTATATGTGAACCGTATATGAGCGCCGGACGTACAACTGAGGTGTATAGCCTTCCTTTCAGCTTAGGGGCTTTTTTCGATCACAGAAGATGGCGGTGTTTTCCCGCCACTTCATCCACCCTACGCTTACGCGATGGTTGATGTCGTCATCACAAGTTGCTTCTTTATTAATCATAGATCCCAGATATTTAAACTTTTCACACTTGGGAAACATTCTTCCATTCAAGTAAATGTCTGGAATAGGCTGATGAGGGTCAGAGAACGGGCAGCACAGATACTCTGTCTTCTTTGAACTAATACGTTACCCGTGTCCCTCAAAAATGTCCACCCACACATCAAGTGCTCGTTGTAGGGACGCCTGATCATCACTTACATATAATGGCTCCATCGTCAGCAAAGAATAGCTGGTGCACATTGGGGTCCGTCACGTTCAAGCAAGCAATCAAGGACTGCTATAAAGAGCAGTGGGCTGAGGACGCTCCCTTGGTGTACACCGACTTTGATTGCGAACTCTTCGGTGACTCCTGCGGTGCATCTTACTCTTGTCGTTGCTCTCTTGTACATGTCCATGATCACTCGCACGTAGGTTTCTGGAACTCCTTTTTGTCTTAGCGCTACCCATAAAAGATCTCTTGGTTGCCGGTCAAAGGCCTTCTCGAAATCAACCAACACCATATGCAAGTCCTTTGACGAATCACGATGCTTTTCCATCATGACCCTTATACTTTGGATTGCATCTGTTGTTGATTTACCCGAGACAAACCCGCACTGGTCATCAGATAGTCGTATTATTTTCCGTAGTCGGCTATCTAATAATCGTTCAACGATCTTCATGGTGTGCGACATCAGCTTGACAGAACGGTAGTTATCACAATTTCGCGTACCACGCTTTCCTTTGTGCAAAGGAAGAAGATAGTTTTCCCTCCATTGATTAGGCATAGTGTCGCCTCTCATAAGTTTGGAGATAAGAAATATGAGCCAGAACCATTTTCCAGAACTCAGAGGGTATCCCATCCGGCCCAACAGCTTTTCTTTTCTTGGAGTTTTTAACCGCGTACCGAACTTCTTCGACTGTGATGTCGGATATTTCGGCATGATTCGGGGCGACTCTTGGAAAGTACACTCGGGGAAACTGTTCGGTCAGAAGTTCCTCGCAATACTGTCGCCATCTGTGGAGAATTTTTTCGTCTTCCACAAGGAGTTGACCTTCAGCATTGTTAATAAACTTTGGGAAACGAATCTCCTGAGCATTTCGTCTTCTCTGGGCGGCTATCTCAAAGATATTTGCTCCTTTGTTCAAATTGCTTTGTCGAAGCTCCTGCGTAGCCTGGTTCCTGTCAGACGCGGAAGACGATATTTCTTCCAACTCCTGATAGAGGCCTTCCATGCTTTTCGCTTTGATTTCGGCGCACTTTTTCTTCGCGATACCTTTGCTATATCTACATATATACCTTTTCACGGCGAGCTTTTTCCTCTCTATTAGTAGAAGAGCACTTTGACCAAGCTTGCAAAGCCATTTTCTTTTCGTGTATCACTGCTTTGGCTTCGTCTGTCCACCACCAGGTTTCTTTTGCGTGTTGGCAGGGGCCTTTAGATGTTCCGAGCAGTGATTTGGCTTTCTCCAAGCCAGATTGTTGTAGGGAATCCCACATGTCTTGTGCTCTGCACTCCTCATTACCGACCTCATCGATAATGGAAGAGAGGTAGTTTTTCATGTTGGTAATAAAAGCTTCGCCTTTTCCTTTATCCAGCTTATACCACTTGATTCTCTCTAACACCTTCGGTTGCTGCTTTGACTTCTTACTCGCCTCCATAAAAAATTCAGTCAGGAGGAGACGGTGTTGAGGGGCGATCGCGTCTCCCAGGATCACTTTGCAATCTTTTGCTCGTGGCTTCATGAAACTGGATACCAAATGATAGTCTATTTGAGTATCATTTCCGCCGCTGCTATAAGGGATCAGGTGCCGGCTTTGTTAGACGAACATGGTATTTAGCACTATAAGACCGTACGACTTGCACATGTTTAAGATATCTTCACTTGAAGAGTTCCTGGTGCCGTATCCCGGCCCTCCGTGGTAGTCTTCATAGTCTTCGCTTGTCTTCCCGACATGTCCGTTTAAATCTCCCCCAACAAACAAAAGCTCTTCCTTTGGGATGATTTTGACAAGGTTGTGGAAATTTAGCCAGAATGTATCTTTTTCTTTTTGTTCGCATCCTACTTGAGGAGCATATGCGCTTACGATGTTCCACACCTCACCATGCATCACCAATTTGAGAGCCATCAAACGGTCACTGGACTTTGAAATGGTTAAGACGTTGCCAAGTAGCTCTGCCGCAAGGATGATGGCGATTCCGTTTTTTCCTTGTTCCAATCCATAGTAAAACATCTTGTAGGCTTTTGTTTTAACGTCCAAGAAACGTGCCCGATTACCGGTGTTTCGCCATTTCGTCTCTTGCACGCACAGGATGTCTACTCGCCTTCTAACCATCATTTCTTCAAGTTCATAGCTGCGACCACTCATGCTTCCAAGGTTCCAACTCGCGACTCTAAAGTGTGGCTTACGCCGTTGCATTACTTTGCTATCCCCCGGAAATCCTATAGCTCTGACCCGAGCATTGCTGCTCGTCCCAGGATCACGACCATTAGTAGTGCCTGGCGGGGTAGTGCTTTTCCTTTTAGCGTTCTTTTCCATAATGCTACGGTTTGACCGTTTTCTTTCTTCCCCTCCTTTTTTTGACACGGGCATGCTCCAGATTTTTTTTTTTTTTTTGTTTGATCTTACTCTTACAACACCGGTGATCTTCAGTCGTGTCAACCCACTGATTTGCATGCACACTTGTGGGGCAGTTTAATGGTGGTATATGTGTCCCTAGGCTCACCTTGGTGTTTTCTAAATTGCCTAGATGTGATTTTTGTTTACCTTTGTTTTAGTCGACTTTTCGACAAGCGAGAGGTATCGCTACAGGGATATTCTTAACCCGTCCCTGCACAGGTGAAGTGTCAATGTTGACAGTCAAATAAAAAACAAAATGCAGGATTTTCGTTCGGCTTTGACATAAGGTTAAACTCACTTAAGTATTTAATGGTCAGACTCTAAGGATAAGTAAGATAGTGTACCACTTTGCCCACAATTTAGTTCTTCCGTCAATTTTGCCGTACATTGTATTAAAGTCTTCCCTTACCGAAGCTCAACATGGTGTAGCCATTCTCCTCCTCCTTCTCCTCCTTCTCCTCCTTCTCCTCCTTCTCCTCCGTCTCCTCCTTCTCCTAAGATCTTGTTTCCAAATACCAAGTACAATTTCTTTCGATTGATCGTTTTTTTCTTGATTTACGAGTAATTCTAGCCTGCTCTCTCTATGACATTATTAAATATTATAAGTTTCTCCTAACTTCTTCACTATCTCCACTATCTCCCAAAAGACCCAGGTCGTCAGCCTAAGTTAGAGCCTATGTAATACCTTAAAGGGTTATTTTCCCATCGTTTGTTTTACGCATTCCAGCACCAAATTAAAAAGGAGAAGTGACAAGGCATCTCCTTATTTTAATCCTTCAATTATCTTGAACATTCCAGACAAGATTTTTCATATTTTAATTTGTCCTTTATGTCCATCTAAGCATACTTGTATCAGTTTTACCAACTTTTTCGGCATTCCCTGCCTCACAATATGATACATTTTCGATCGATTTATAGAGTCATATGCCTTTTTAAAATCTACCAATAGTTGGTGAAATGTTTCGTGGAATTCCCTTTCTTTTCTACAAGCTGTCGTAGAGTGTCTGGTCACTCGCCAAGCGGATCCTCTGAAAGCCACACGCCTAGTCTTCGATTATTTTTTTAGCGTATGATGCCAGTCTCTTTAAGAAAATACTTGGCAATGCCTTGTAACAAATCGATAGCACCGGTCACCGTTTTTAAGCACGGGAATGATGACTGAGTTTTTCATTCCTCGGGCATAGTTTCATTTTTCCATGTAATTATGATGAGCCGATGAGCCCATACAACTTCAACCCCAGCAACTTATGTTAATTGCAATGATATTATCTTCTTTTATTTTCTTGATTTCCAATTCTACATGAATTTCTACTAGATGTGGATAACATCGTTTTCTGACGATGTTTGCTCTCAATGTACATTAAGCAGTTTATTGAAATATTTCCTATATTGATCTGCAATTCTTTCATTGCCCAGAATTAGCTCTCAATTATCGTTGCATATAAATCCTGATCTAGCCTGGTTTCATTTTAGTACTTGTCATACTTTACTAAAGGGTGCGCCATCTCATATGGGTCGGTGTAAATTTCGAATAACTTCAACAATTCTCAACCGATTTTAGAAATTCAAAAACTTTTATTCAACTTAGACCTTTACAATTTATTTCGATTAATTTTTGAAATCAATATCCGCCAAATGACCGCCTTTATTGTCGATCCAAAATGGCTCATTTTCGCGCATTCTCCATGACATTTTCGGGCATTTCGGTCGAAATTTCTGCGATTTCCGCACGAATGTTTTTTTCGAGCTGTTCTATTGTCTTCGGGCGTTAACATACACCTTGCTTTTCAAGTATCCCCAAAGAAAAAAGTCTGGAGGACTCAAATCCGGCGGTCTCGGAGGCCAGCCAATATCGCCCTTTTTTGACACCAATCTTCCAGGGAACTTCTTACGCAAAAGGACTCAAAAGATTCATTGTTTTGTGCGCAGTATGGCATGTCGCGCCGTCTTGTTGAAACCAAAAGTGTAATAAGCCTTTTTTACGCATTTCTGGGACCACATAATGGACCAACATCCACTGATATCGATCGCCATTCACTGTATCGCCAACTTTGAAGAAATACGGTCCAATGATGGTTTTAGCGCATCCACCGGCCCAAACAGTCACTTTTTGATCATATACCGGCTCTTCGTGAATATTATGAATATTTTCGGTGCCCCAGAAGCGACAACTTTGTTTATTAACTGAGCCAGAGAGCGTAAAATGTACCTCATCGGTCATCGAAATTTGCTGCCAGAACTCCGGTTCAGCATTAATCATTGCAACGACATCTTGTGCGCGGATATGACAAACTTGGGTCTTTTTGAACACTGGTCTTCACAGACTGAATAGATGAATTTGAACGCCGCGGACGTGGCCTAGGTTGCTCATGAGGGCTTGCCACAGAACCAAAGTGAAAAAAATTCGAGGCCCAACGACGAATTGTATCTTTTTTTCGGCGCAACACGATCACGATATTTTGCACGATACGCACGTTGAGTTAGCACAATCAAACGTTAATTTTTAATGAACATTGAAATTACTTCCGCGTTCTTTTGGAGGGAACGATTCATGGTTAAAATTGTATTGAATTGATGTTTCCAAAATGTTATGACATATGAAAATCGGTTGACAATTGTTGAAGTTGTTCGGAGTTTACATCGACCCATATGAGATGGCGCACCCTGTATAATAAATGGACTCAACAGGGAAGGAGGAGTTAATTTCATAAATTTAAGGGGTACCGAATCAACATCAGATTGGTTTAGATACTTGAACTCTTTCAGCCACATTATTTTTCAAAGGGCAGAATTTGTTTAACACTTACTTAATTAACAATATGTGTGTTCTAGTTTGCCACTTGGAGTTTAACGGACCCTCTAATCTGAACTTAATAGCTAAAAACTCTATATTACATTCTACTACTGTTGCGATATGCTTACATAATTTACTTTAGGTTATCTTTAGGAAATTTATTTTAAAAATCGGTGACCTAACAATTTTAAATACAACTGAACTATATCTTATTTTATATTGGGGATTGTTTAATTGTTAAATAAAATTATAGGTTCATAAAATAAGGAATCTTTAATTTATTTTAGAGAAATAAGTAAGTGATAATATTTCTTTTAATCTTAAAATTCTAAAATCTTGAATTTACCTTAACCTACCTTAAGATAAGTGAAAGACCTGTTACCTCAAATCAAAAGCATACGACGACGGGGTCAGGTCTGGCACTGACGTCGAGATTTAAACTTCTGTACTATACCCGCTTTGCGATGTTCCGCCTTCGTGCGTTGTCTTGGTCGTAATTTAGTTCACTATAACTAGCGAAGCAGGCGACGTGTTAAATTAGCGGAATTACACATAAACGAGGAATACACCCGGAGGGATAAAGGCATTAAGGCATAAGCTCCTACTCGATGGCGTTGATATTATCGGGATCCTAACTCACTCATCGCGCGTCAAAGACTGACTACGGCGCTCTCATCTCCCCCATACATTTGATACTAAGTTATTTAAAAAAAAAAACATTTTCTTAGTAATTCTTTTCTTTTTTAATTATTTTAAGTTAACTTGCCGAAAGGCAAGTTGTTCATAACCATAACCGTGTACTTTACTGCCATTGTCAACTATTTGTGCCTTTTGGCCTAGTCGCATGGAATCCAATTGCATGTCATATTGCTTAACTATAAAGCAGAGGCAATTGAGGAATCAACTAAAATTTTCTATGAATCACACTTCAATGCAAAATTGTCTATTTCCAATGCTCGTAATAACAAAAAGAATTCCGGAAAAGGAGTTCGCATATGTTCATAAAACTTAGCTAATTTCCATTGCGGCTATGTTTAATTAACAGACTTTCTCCATTCCATTATACGAACCATATGTACATCCTCTCGTGCCTCATCGCTTTATGACATTAGAAACACGGTAAAAAAAAAAGTCAAAAGGAAAACCATTAGATAATTTGATTAATTAAGTTAAATTAACAGCTTCATCTCTAGCCGCCTATGGACTGTGGGCAGCCGATACAGTCAGTTTGAATTAGGCATAATACTCTCACATCGCATTAACCAGTGAGATTAGCATTACATTCGATTCAATTTCATTGCATCATCTATGAAAATCCATTTCAGTGAAATATTTTCGAATTTTCATCGAAGTACTTCTTCTTCTTGATGAATAGTGCATTTTGTTTTTGATTAAAGTAATAATTTTAAAGATTTTATTTTTCTACCTATAATTGGCAGCGGTTATGAACTTCAGTTATTTATCAAGCGATAGTGCTTTTATAGCTTTCGTGGGTTACGGTTTTTAATCGATTTGTTTTAAGAACAAATTTATATTGATTTTCATTCTAATCCCGTATATATCAGGGCCATGTCGCATTAAGGCTTTTTTCAAATTTTGTTTTTAGTCTTCAATTTCACAGTGAGAGAGTGTTGGTGTTGAGCATCAAATTGAAATGGAAAATTGCAGCTATTTTTCGCTTTTAGTTATTATTTGCAAGAGTTCATGCATTTTATGCTTTATTTGGTGTTCAGATTGAGAATGTAAAGGGTGTTTTTTATAGAGGTATAGAATTTTGAAATAGGATAAAATAACGATAATGTTTCTAAATTTACATAAAATTGACTTTATTCGAAAGATAATGTTCTGACATTAGAATTTAAATATAATTTCTGGCATATGACGGCCACGGCTGGTTCGGACGTAGTCTAAACTGGAGGTCCAATTTTCGATGATTTTTTCCAACATTTGTGGCCGTATATCGGCAATAACGCGGCGAATGTTGTCCTCCAAGTGGTCAATCGGTTCGGGTTTATCGGCGTAGACTAGCGACTTCACATCTTGGAGGCCAATTCACGGGTCCGTAACGTGAAATTATGCAGTTACCAAACGTTTCCTTCAATAAATCAATTGTGGCACGAGCTGTGTGACATATTGCGCCGTTGTTGCGTCATCACATTGTATCCAATCAGGAATCATGGCTGTGTGGTTTGGTGGTGTATGAGATGCTACGATCCTTTATGTTGAGCGATAAGAAAGGCCTAGGGTCTGCCTCATCATATTGAACACGCTATCGGCAACCAAACTTGGTCAATTCTGTGGACAAGATCTGATGGCTGCGAGAGTTAGCTACAAAGCGCACGGAGAAATTGAACACTTCGTCGTGGCGTCTGCTTACTTCCCCTACGACTCGCTACTGTCCCCGCCACCTAAGACGGTTTCTGAACTCGTAGAGTACTGTGAAGCCAGAAGGATTGGACTCATCATCTGTTGCCCTCGGCATCTGTAACTTTATAAAAATTCAGGGTTTCCTCTACTGTAGTTCAGTTAAATTAGGTGCAGAAAAACTCTGGTTAGCCGCGGCTTCTTTGATCTCAAGAGACAGATGGGAAATGGAGTCCTCCTTGAAGAACCAAGGAAGACAGCTCTGTACAAAACCTAGATCATGTCGGTCCTCCCTTACAAGAGTGTTTTTTCCCAAGCACCTCTGTATCAGATCATCAGATGATAGTTCTTCGTAAATTGGCTTCAAACAACTTGCTGTTTCTTCATCAAATGCTGGAGGATGTGTGTAAATGTGTGTTGTAAATACTTGCACCATGCAATAGAACAGTACGAGTGCTGGGGGTTGTCATCGGTTGAAATGTAATGATATTGTAGTATGTAGCCCACACTGCTTTCTTCATTTCTTCGTGAGAATCTGGATTTCTCAAAATAGCCAAACCATAGTATGTACTTAGCTTAACCATCATGGCATTGGTCAATGCAAGAGTCGACTTCTTTGTTGCAGCACTAGTGGATGATTTTTTTTTCGATGTACATTTTGTGACAGCGACTTTACCTGCTTCATCTTTTTGATTATTTTTGGCCTTCCTTTTTTCAGCTTCTTCGCAGCCTTTTTTAGTTTTTAAATACTGGTTATGTGTTTTCTAGCTTCTTTCACTCGTCTATACATTCTTTTCTTTTACGTGCAAGACGCACTCTTTTTTTTCTACCACAGGATCGGATTTAAATTGTTAAATGTTTTGCTGTCACCATCTCCAATGTATTTATATATTTTACTTTAAATTTTACTTTACTTTACTATATTTACTTTACTCGACAGACCGCTAAAACATTTCGATCACACCGTCAACTTCCATTTTACCGGAACTTCCTTCATAACTTGCTTCACAATGCTCATATGTGATTTTCATACCACTCCAAAAACTCGTCTGACTCTTCCCTACCAATCCATTGCTCGCATGCTTTACACACTTTTCATTTGACAATTAAATCTACAATTGTATTAGAATATTTCCCTATCAAAGAAACTACATCCAGTAGTGAGGTAAAACCACGCTAGGCCCATGATCCGTCACCAGAAACCGTGATTTCAACATTTAATTTTTTTTCTTCTGCAACGGCTTTTTTGAAAACAGTATCAACTACTGACTTTACAGCAATATATGTAAATTTGGTCGAGCATACCATTTTTACTAATTCCATCACACAAGTCCATTAGTGAACAAAATAAATTTATTCCAGCCAGACCGACTCCAAGTAGTCGCATAATAAACACAAAACGTCTATTGATTTCGTAAGCATTTTTGACCATAGGAGAAGAATTGATGTCAAATTCTTGGCACGAATACTTTACACACAACTTGAATCCTAGTCCTCGCGGTAATTTTTTTCAAAAATTGAACGCCACTATCGCACAGCTTGCACTTTAAAATTCATTGCAAAGCTGTAAACACTAGTGAGAAAACAGAATGCTGTAGCTGAATCCTTCGTCAATCGGTGCATCATAATCACTCTTGTCTTGTAATTTTTAATATTAAATTTATATACACTATTCCACATATACACAAGTAGATAATGTACTAAAGTTGACCGCCAGAACTTCCGTATGCAGTTATAAAAGACCGTTGACAACAAAAGAAAGGTAGCAGCTGCAGACTTGGCGCGCGGCAGACAAGTCGCTTGCGGCGCGTCGGCGACTATGAGTTGTAACTTATTGAATACTATGAATTTTGGTCTGAATTTTTCACAGCATATTTTCGATAGGAAAAAATCGATTTTTCGAAGTAGTCACATGAGACTACCCCCTTAAAATATCGAGACTACGAGTATTACAGGAATTGGGTCTATTTACAACTAACTCATCAGATTAGCTCAGTAAGATTGCCTCGCTAAGTTGAGCAATTGAATACCATTGCTCCGAATCAAAGAGTCTTTGATTTCAAGTGTTATGACTCGTATTTTGAGTAATTAGAAAATAAGAAGTTGTATTTATAGAATAAGCAAACACACTACAATATGTTTTTTAATAAGTCCCACGTCTAGGCAACTTGCCACGCGATAGACCCATTAGTTCACCAGCTAGTTGCAATATCGTTTGGCATCGCAAACCATAGCACCGCCGTCACCGTCTAACGATACCGCCCGCCCAAGTCACTCGACAGGACAATCGTTTTTTTTTTAATCGGCACTGCAGATCAATTGAAATGAGCCTTATCGCTCAGAATATAATTGCCTATCAAGTGTGCATATGGGAATCCAAGGTTTTCCAGATGATCAGAACTATCAGATCAGAAACGTCACATGGTACGCTTGGCCATCTCTCAACAAGTCCTCATCATTACTTTTGGATATTTTCATCGGCGTATTATTTTTTTAATAAGTTTCGGTTTTCACCTTCATATTGGAAAAAATCTGCAACTGAGGAGAATCAAATGAAATTTTGGGTGAGCTGCCGTTAGAGAAAGAACGTGCCGCGACTGTCACAAAAGTTACAATTTACAGCTGGAAGACGAGAAGCAGGACAAATGTGAAGACGCTGAATCGGAAGAATATATTACTATTTAGGTCCATGCTGAATACTTTGCATTATTGATCCATTGATAATCCAAAGTTAAAGAAATCAAATCTAACATCCTTAGATTTTAGCTTATTCTGTGTATTTGGTGGGGCCAGCATATGACAGACCGCGCTGTAAGTCATTGCAACCGTGTTCAACCATCACAGGCTCTCGCTTTCCAACTCAATTAATGCGATCGAACCCAGCATTGAAAGAAAAAGGGGCGCAATACGAGCAATGACTTAACAAAGTAATTAACCAGCACAACATGTTGCTGAAATGAAATGTCCTACCCGAGATAGAGATCGCTCCCTTATCCCGAGGTCGATGTTTTGAGACACTATTCCGGCGCTAGGATCTTGAACTTCTTTATATATGGTAATTGCACACAAATATGATGAGCGTAAAGCCTCTACAAAATTCGGCTTAACACAGAATAAGCTTCCGGAGTCTCAAAGGAAACTGATTGCAGCAAATAATGTTTCTCTTCTTCTTGAATATTTCGCGTCCAAGAATGATCGATCACGAAATCGAGGGAACCAAATACTACCATTAAGCAAATCAGGTGGAAACAGTGGAAGCTTAGTGGCCTAAAAAAGTTATTTGCAATTTAGAATATGGTTTTGTGATAAAGATCATCTGATCTTCCAATGACGGGTGCGATCAACATCTAGAAGGGCGACTTGACTAAAGATCCGAATTATAAATTTAAGCTTCTTCTTCTTTTCCTTTCTTTTTTTTTCGGCGTCGTTATGGTCAGAAGTGTAGGACCATAACCTTCCCACTTAACTGCATTCCTACTGGTCCGCTTGTGGGGTCCGCCGGTTTGACCTCAGAAAGTAGCGGCAGGCTTCCCGGTTTGGGATTACTTCATCTCTGAGGCCAATCAAATGCTGGTGTTTTTGCGTTTATTTGCACCAATTGTTTTTCGGCCTGCCTTTGTTTTTTTTTTTTTGACACGGACATGCTCCAGATTTTTTTTGTTTGATCTTACTCTTACAACACCGGTGATCTCCAGTCGTGTCAACAGTGGATTTGCATGTACACTTGTGGGGCAGTTTAATGGTGGTATATGTGTCCCTAGGCTCACCTTGGTGTTTTCTAAATTGCCTAGATGTGATTTTTGTTTACCTTTGTTTTAGTCGCCTTTTACGACAAGCGAGAGGTATCGCTGCAGGGATATTCTTAACCCGTCCCTGCACGGAATGTTTCTTCTTCTCTGGGCTATCTTAAAGATATTTGCTCCTTTGTTCAAATTGCTTTGTCGAAGCTCCTGGGTAGCCTGGTTCCTGTCAGACGCGGAAGACGATATTTCTTCCAACTCCTGATATAGGCCTTCCATGCTTTTCGCTTTGAATTCGGCGCACTTTTTCTTCGCGATACCTTTGCAATATCTATATACCTTTTCACGGCGAGCGGAAAAACTCTATTAGTAGAAAAGCACTTTGACCAAGCTTGGAAAGCCATTTTCTTTTCGTGTATCACTGCTTTGGCTTCGTCTGTCCACCACCAGGTTTCTTTTGCGTGTTGTCAGGGGCCTTTAGATGTTCCAGGCAGTGATTTGGCTTTCTCCAGGCCAGATTGTTGTAGGGTATCCCACATGTCTTGTGCTCTGCACTCCTCATTACCGACCTCATCGATAATGGAAGAGAGGTAGTTTTTCATGTTGGTAATAAAAGCTTCGCCTTTTCCTTTATCCAGCTTATACCACTTGATTCTCTCTGACACCTTCGTTTGCTGCTTTGACTTCTTACTCGCCTCCATAAAAAAATCAGTCAGGAAGAGACGGTGTTGAGGGGCGATCGCGTCTCCCAGGATCACTTTGCAATCTTTAACTCGTGGCTTCATGAAACTGGATACCAAATAATAGTCTATTTGAGTTTCATTTCCGCCGCTGCTATAAGGGATCAGGTGCCGGCTTTGTTAGACGAACATGGTATTTAGCACTATAAGACCGTACGACTTGCACATGTTTAGGATATCTTCACCTGAAGAGTTCCTGGTGCCGTATCCCAGCCCTCCGTGGTAGTCTTCATAGTCTTCGCTTGTCTTCCCGACATTATAAATTTAAGCTATAGGCTATAATCTATAAGCTAAAAGTTTTCACTTTTTGCTAGATATTATTCTTGAGAGCTTCTAAGTCTGGGCATATTTTGATGTACATATGACGCGAAAGAACCCAATTGAAATAAGCCTGAAGCGGTCAGACGGGAGGATTTTGCTGGTAAATCGTCGTGCAAATCGTCAAAACGAGACATAAGGCGATCCGTCAAAATGTCTGTGGTCGCGCGAGCTGTGTCTATGTTCTTCAGTTTCAATTTATCAATTTGCAACAATAAATCTCTTTAATCATGATTCTGCATAACTCTTCAGTCGCACTTATCCATAGTGTCCTCAAAAAATGAGGCCCGATGACATCCCTGGCATTCATAGTGCAACATGCAGTAACTTTCAGTGCATATAATGGTTCTTCGTCAATACCTGATCATGAAATTTAATTTGTTTATTTATCCGTTTAGGTGGAAATGGGCCTCGTCCCTCATGATACATTTCGACCGAGAATAGACCAATTCATCATGAAGTGCAAGAGAGCGTGAGCTCAGTTAAATGCAATTGACGGCCCTCAAGTCTTTCATTAAAATGCGCCGCATGGACGAACGTGAATGAGCAATAAGAAGCTTTTCGGCGCCTCTTTTGCCTCTTGTTTTTCCAGAGTCTTCGAGACGACCAGCTAAACGCTCTAGCGCTTAAGTTGAGCCAAAATTCATGTTACGCGTAAATTACTACTTTATTCCCCAAATAAATAGGCACGAGTTCTCCTCTAGGTATAGCCTTCCAGGGCTTGTCGACATGTATTTCACATCTGTTAACTTCACAAGTGTCAAAACAAAATTAACAATTGCCACTTTTACGTCATAGCAGTTCCTAATATACATAGTTCTACCTGTTATGCCTCATTACATACGACAATTTTGGAGTCTGTATAGAGAAGATTGCTACTGGTTCGAAGAAAATTTTGGATTGAAGGTTGATTTTTTTTTGTTACTCATACTCATATAAATTGATGACACAAATGTTGGTACAAAGGACACTCTTTGCCTGCTCCATTCAACTAAAATAGAGAAGAGAAATCACCAGTGGATTAGTCTTTCGAGCCCCTAAAACACTGATGAATAGCATTCAAATAAAATTTTAATTCTTTTATTGTAGTTTTATAGAAATTTAAAAACCTTTTTTTCATTTTCAGAAAAGGCCGAATATGAGGAACGAATCGCTGATCCGATAGCTGGCTCTATCGGGGACCTGGGACCATGGCAGATCTGGATCTGTCTGGTTATTTTCATGATGAAATTCCCTGTTGGTTGGCATCAATTAGCCACGGTGTTCTTGGCTCCGCCTGTAAACTTCGAGTGCGCCGTGCCAAACAACACCATCGATAAGTGTTCCGACGCTTGCCAGGAAATTGTCTACGATCGGAGTATATTCAAGGAGACGATTGTCACTGAATGGAATCTAGTTTGTAACAAACGATATCTTGCCAGTTTGGTTCAGATGCTGTTTATGTTCGGTATACTGGTGGGGAACATTGTATTCGGAATTTGGTCCGACAAGTAAGCTATAGACATTCTTATACAGACCGAAGACTTAACTCGCTTCTATTTGTGTTCACTACAGATCCGGCCGTCGACCCCCGTTAGTGTTCTCTGTGCTCATGCAGTTGGTTTGCGGTGTTCTAGATGCTTTTGTGCCTTGGTTCTGGGTATTTTGTGTGTTCAGATTCTTGCTCGCCGTCGCCACTGGAGGAAGCATGATGACAAGGTAGGTATCCATACACACCTATAACTCGCAATCATTTTAATAAGTACCCTTCTCATTACAGCTTCGTGTTGGTCATGGAGATCACAGGCGCAAAGAAACGTGAGGTCATGTCTATCCTGTATCAGATTCCGTTCAACTTGGGGCACACCTCTCTTCCACTTTTTGCATATTTCCTCCGCGACTGGAGGTGGTTCCAGTTTGCCATATCGATTGTCTCAATAATCTTCATCTCATACTATTGGCTGATTCCGGAATCTCCCCGATGGTTGCTGTCTGCAGGTCACTTGGACAGGGCCGCTAAAATACTAGAGAAAGCAGCGATCACCAATAATCGTCCGATCCACAACATCCGCAGTGATCTCGAAGAATCCGCTCGACGCAAGCTCTCCAAACAGGAAGTGAAAAAAGGAACACTTCTCGACCTATTTCGTTTTCCGAATCTCAGACTCAAGACGATCTGCATGACAATAAACTGGTTTGTTTGCGGCCTGACGTACTTCGGTGTCTCGCAGTATGTTGGCGAGCTCAGTGGTGATATTTTTACGAACGTGGCCATCGCCGGAACTCTTGGAATTCCTGGAAGTCTCATTTCCATCTTCACCGGAAGGTATCTCGGCCGAAAGCTCTCACTTATGACATCAAACACTCTAGCTGCCATCTGCATGTTAGCCATTGCCTTCGTTCCTGAACAAAATACTTTCCTGAAAGTTGCTCTGGCGTCCGTTGGTGTCTTTGGCATGGCAGTATCATTCCCGATTGCATATCTCTATGCCGGCGAAATGTTCCCAACGGTTGTACGTAATGCTGGCATGGGATTTGCTTCGATGTTGGCCCGTATTGGTTCGATGACGGCTCCGTTCGTATCGCAAACTGCGGACATTGGTCCTTGGGTGCCACCAATTATTTTCGGAATCATTCCTCTAATTGGAACTGTTCTGGTTCTATTTCTGCCCGAGACGAGGGGAGCGCCTCTGCCCGAGACAATCGAAGATGGCGAGAATTTCGGTAAGAAGCAGAAGTCAGGCACCGATGGACCGTAGAACTAAGTGGAGCGGGATCAAAGGATCTGAGCAATTATTGCCATACGACTCTGTTATTTAAGAGACCTTAGATAAGACTAATGTTCATTTTCATATAAAACAAATCAAATAGTATATCCTTGATCTATAGTCTCGATCTTTGTTTCTTTTGTATGCCAAAGATAATTTCAATTCTATTTCGTTTCCTCTGTAAATAAAAACAATCGAAAATTAAGGTTTACATCTTTTATTCAGCCAGCAACTGGAAGAAATTCACATGCTGTTGGGGTAAAATCGAAGGATCTAGGCCCAGTTTTATAGTCTGTAATATAGCATATTGCCCCAGAATACTATAACTTAGAACTTAAGAAACCCAAAAGCATTGAATAACTACCGTCCCATTTCCCTTTTATCAGTTTTTTTTTTCAAAAAAATGGAAAAAACGAAGAATTTGATTTGATTTGACGCCCCCACAGGGGCACCTTATTAACTTAATGCAAGCTTTAACAAAAAAAAAAAAACTTAATTAACTTATAAACTAGGTGACAGGATGGAAACGATTAAGGAGAAGGTGAAGGGTTGTAGTATAGAGTAATTTTAAGACTAGACTGTTTGATGTGAAGGTCGAAAAGATTGGTGTTAGCTTTGCGCAGCATTCTGGACATTGGTTCGTGGTAGCCGTGGGGCTGTCAATGTTACCGAAGGTCGTGAATAAAAAGAATATCTGCAACATCCTTTCGTTCTTTAAGGGATTGGAGGTTGATTAATTTTAGGCGATCCGTATAAGGTGGTAGGGGAAGGTGCCCAGGAAAGGCCACGAAGGCAAAACGGATAAACCTACGTTGAATAGCCTCAATTCGCGTGACATGGGATTCGTAAGAGGGGGACAAGACTTGACTAGCATATTCGAGAAAGGGCCTAACGAAAGTAATGTATAATGATTTCGTAACGTAAGTATTCGAGAATTCTTCGGACCAACGTTTCACGAAATCGAAAGCAGAGTTGGCACGTTTAATAATCTCTACATCTATAAAAGAGAACACATTTTTCTGTTTGTCATTTTCTTGTTTGCGATTAGCAGTATTACATAGGATGGTTTTTAGTATCCCAGCGCCTTAAAATCCATTTTATATGACTTTTTAACTGAAAATAGAGCCTAGTTTTTACTTTGCATACATATTACAACAATTTTTTTCTTCTCTCTTCTTTCCTTGGGCTATTATACAATAGGTTTCTATTATGTTAATATTTGTCTTACATAATTGTTTTAATGGAACAGCAACTAGAACAGCAAGCATAAGTTACATACATACATATGTACATACGAGGGTGGTCCGATAAGTACTTAGCCTACAAGAGAAAAACAAAAATTTTGGAGAAATGGCGATTTATTTTTCAATATAGTCTCCTTTTTCAAGTTTGGAAACAAAAAGAAGTCGCACGGGGCCAAATCTGGAGAATACGGTGGATGGGGCAGCAGTTCGTAGCCCAATTCGACCAATTTGGCCGTGAACCGGTGCGTTATCATGGTGGAAGAGCACTTTTTTCTTCGCCAAGTGGGGCCGTTTTTTCTTCAATTCGGCGTCGAATCGGCGCAATAATTTGGCATAGTACAGCCCTGTGACCGTTTTGCCCTTCTCCAGGTAGTCGATGTGGATCACACCTTGTGAATCCCAGAAAACGGTGGCCATCACCTTTCCGGCCGATGGGACAGTCTTCGACTTCTTCGGAGCACGTTCGCCAGGTGAACTCCACTGTTTCGACTGTTCCTTGGTCTCTGGTGTGTACCAGTGGATCCATATTTCGTCGACTGTCACGAAACGACGCAGAAACTCCTTCGGATTGCGCTTAAACAACGTCAAAAACTGCTCTGAAGTGGTCTCACGGTTGCGCTTGTTGTCCGGAGTGAGCAAACGCGGCACCCATCGCGTCGACAGCTTTCTCATACCAAAAATTTCATGCAGGATATGAATCACGGGATATTTTGAAATGCCTACTGTCTCAGCTATCTCGCGCACCTTCAATCGGCGGTTTGCCAATACGAGATAGTGGATTTTTGTCACGTTATCCTCCGTGGTAGCCGTTTTCGGGGCACCTGGACGTGGCTCATCAAAAACCGACGTGCGACCACGTTGAAACTCGTTAAAGCAATTTTTGATGGTCGCCATCGAAGGAGAAGAGTCACCGTACACAGCATCCGAACGCTCTTTGATTTCGCTGCGCGATTTCCCTTCCAAAAACAAGAATCGAATCACCGACCTATATTGCTCTTTTTCCATTTTTCTGAAAACCGCGAACACTCCCGCTTCCACACGCGGTCAAAACAAAACTACGAGTTCGATCCGGCTGAAATTTCGACAGTAGCTGTCTACTAGAATGTACTACACGATAGTAAGTTGCTCTTGTGACACTGGCGCCATCTGGCGGTGAGGACCACCCTCGTACATATGTACATACGAGGGTTGCTGTTTATATTTTGAGCCTAATAACGAAATGACAATAAATTATTATCAAAAATGGTTTTATTGTTTTTCGAAGTAGTCTCTGTGATGATCAATACACTTTTGAATGTGCTCGAGCCAACGCTTTTTCCACTCCGATTGAGGTACCTCCAAGACATGGGTTTTAAATGCATTAACGGCTTCTTCAGGCGCTGAACGTTGGCCATGCAATTTAGTCTTGATATGCGGTAATAAAAAGAAGTCATTTGGTGCCAAATTAGGGGTATATGGAGGATGACCCATCAATTCGACGTTTTTGCCATTCAAATAGGTGGTTGTTTCAGTCGATGTGTGAGAGCTTGCATTGTCATGATGAAGGATGGTCCTTGGTTGCTCTAACGGCACGGTCGCCACATGTCCAATTATTCCAAAGAAACAGGCAATTTTTATAGCTATTACTTCATGACTCGCAATAACAACCATTTACATCGATGTCAGCAACTATTTAACCAATTTGCTGTAGACATGTATGCAAAGATATAGTCAGAAAGATTGTGCTATATAGTTACTCACCAAAAAGAACTTCAAGTTGATTCTTACATACATTTAAGAGACGGTATCCAAAATGATGCTACCGGGAGAAATCTAGGCCCAATTTATATTCTTCCGTCAAGTTTCACAGGAAGCCCTCGGTACATGCATGAGAGTACACAGGACGCGATGAAATATGTGCAAAATCATGGACGTTACATTTACATTCAATGCTAAATGGACGGGAATTCAGAATGAACTACTGCCTTATCAAACTTATTTTCGCCGGCATGATCTCATTGCTAGGGTCTTTCGTTTAAAATTGGTAAGATTAAGGGGGTAGTTACGAAATTTCATATATTTGGACCTGTTCAATATCACATGTATACCATAGAATGGATAAAAAGGAGGTTACATCACGCCTTTTAATATGGCTTAAAAGCAAAATTCATTCCAATGAAATTGATTCACTCATATCTGCAGAGCTTCCAGATCCTACAAAAGACAAAATATTATTTGAAATTATTAAGACACAGATGGTTCATGGTCCATGTGGTCTATTGAATTACAAATCTTCTTTGCATGAAAGACAATAGATGTTCCAAAAGATTCTCAAAAAAAATTATTTATGAAACTCAGACTGGTGAGGATGGATATCCTTTTTATAGGCGAAGAAAACCTGAAGATGATGGCTTTCAAACGAAGATAGGGCAGTACGTATGCTGCTATGTATGCTCTTCAAGATACAACCGTCCACAATGAAGGAAGTAGTCTCACGTGAACGCATACATTTTATCTGTTTTAAGGGAATCCTTTAGCTGAAGATAAAGCAAGAAGAGGAAAGGGCAATAGTAAAATAAAGGAAAAGAAAATCGAAAAAGAGTCGGAAAGAAAAAGGCAACCGGTAAAGTGACACGTATGTAAATCCTCAAATAGTAAAGAAAATGCGAAACGGAAAGTCCTGCAAAATGATCATGGAAGTGATAATAAAGAAGACAGCCGGGAATGGTATTGTTTAATATGTTGCGACGCATATTCCAATTCAAAACCAAGAGAACAATGGATTAAATGCCTGAAATTTGAAGATATTCATTCCTATGTTTGTGACGTTGTGTTAGTGGAAGAAGAAAACCTACCATCTCTTAAGTGGAAACTGGCACGAGTTATACGGACGCGTCCTGGCAAACACGGTGTTGTTCGGATGGTGACGCTGAGGACTAACTACGGACAAATTCAACGTGCTGTTGCAAATATTTGCAATGTATGTGGAACCCTTTAAGGGGGTGTTTTCTTTACTTTCTTATAAGAGAACTCAGTTTTGTTTCAAACTTTCTGGTTGTAATTTTTTGATTAGCTAACTAGATATATTACATACATAAGTCATTCCCTCTCTAAACAAGTGCGAGTAACACGTGTGTCGTTCCGCCGTCATTTAAAAAATAGTTTTCTTCTTTTTGTATACTGCAAGACCGTGTCTTATCGCAGCATATCAAAAAAGCTTACCTTTTTTTAACAATAGGAGATATCAGCTTCCACGGGAAGTACTAATTTTTGTTGTTGTTGTTGTTCAGCTGCCTTGGACGTCGATGGTGATGGTGATGGTGCCCCTTTCCACGCTTCAACCTGCAGCTTTTCGCTCGAAGAAGTGAGAGAGGGGTGCTTACTTAAATTGGGCCTCGCGTTAATACTTTTGGGCCATTTCATACGGCGGCCGGCGTTGCGAAACTCGAACGGGTCTTCCCCCGCCGTCTTCTGACATCTCTTCCTGCTACTTATAGTTTACTTTAAAAGCAGCAGAAAGAACACAGAAAAAAACACGAAAAACTATTTTCTCCCGGAGCCGACCTTCGCATTACGAGTCCGACACCCTACCACTGCGCCAAATCTGGTTTTGCGATTACTTCGCCCAAACGCGCAATTATACGTTTTATTGTTTGTATTGTTTTCTTGTTAAAAAAGCCGAAACACTACGAGGACACTGGTCTGTGATTAACTGACCTTCACACGGTTTTCAACATAATGTTGACAAAGCTTTTCTGTTCCCTGGATCCAGTACAAAGTTACAAAAAAACATCATTGAACTCAATCGAAAGATTACTATGTAGATAATCAAATAGATTTGCAGCGAATAGAGCTGCAGCCAGCTCGTTCTGATTGTTCCCTTTGAGCGGTGTAAGCAGTTCGTGCGTAAGCTGCTATTACTTCAAATGCTAAGTGGCTTGCATCCGCGAAAAAGTACACTTGCAATGAATCGGCATTTGACTGAATATGTCGAGGAAATGCCATGTGGCTGACTTCTTTGAACTCGTTACAACATGCATTCCAAATACTTTGAAGATCTAATTGTAGGTAAATTTTGGTCCCAATCCTTCGCCAAATGTTTTGGAAAATAATTTTTAAGCACACTATCCACGGCAACAAACTGCCTAAAGGATCGAATATATTCGCTATGATCTTTAACATGTTTAATTTATGTGCATTGAGTTAAGTTAATTTAGGTGGCTTCCCTCCGGGATCACTTAGACCAAGATCGGCCCATCGAGCTACCACTTGAGTTGGCTTGTGCACCGCTACTCTTAGAACCATTTTGAGTGATGAATAAAATTCAATATTTTGTAGATCTTCGTTTCGGACAGATCCGTTAGACCTACGCATGAATCCGGGTTTCCACTTCATTAACAGGATGTTATCTGACATCTCACAATTAGATTTGCGTCTTCATTTAATTTTTTTTTTTTTTGCTAGTAGAAACAAGGATGGTAAAGGCTAACAAAGGCCTCGTAGAGATAAGATAGATAAGGCGAGAAGAGCCACCGCAGATGAACATCTTGAGGCTCTGTTAGAAAGTCCTATCTCCACCTCCTAGCGATGCGATCTGGAGACTCCCCCTGGAGGTAACTAACGGGGAAGGCGAAGAGCGAGTTTCCTGCGCCAGAAAACAGGATCCGTCGGTTGGGCTACGGCCTAGTGAGCCGTACTCGCAAAAAAACAAAATCACTCCTAAACAACCACAAGCTTCGGATAAGGATAGATACACTGTTGACGACCTCGGCTAACGTAAAACAAAAAAGGACAATTAACTTCGGTCCTGCACGTGGAATGTGAGGTCCCTTAACAGACCACGTCCAGCTGATGAACTCGCGGAGGCTTCAAGCAGACATTACCGCAATCCAAAGGCAAAAGGAGGATGAAAATCTACGACCTCTACTACGGCGATTGCTATAGAGGGGGAAGACCGCGCTTATTCGAATGTGGATTTGTTGTTGGAGGCAGATTTAGGCAAAAAGTCTTGAGCTTTACATTCATAAGCGAGCGCCTCATAACAATCTGCATCAAGGCTAAATTAGGTAACATTAGCCTGATTTGCGCCCACTCTCCGACAGAGCACAGAGATGACAACAGCAAAGATGACTTCTATGATCTCCTAAAAAGAACATTCGATCAATGCCCCAGCTACGACACGAAGATCATTCTAGGAAATTTTAATGCTCAGCTGGGCAAAGAAGAAAATTTTGCCAGAGTCATCGGAAAACACAGCCTACACGACAACACATCCGGGAACGGACTCAGGCTCGTGAACTTTGCCTCGGTGTGGAACCTCTCTGTAGTGAGTACGCCGTTCCCACACCTCAACATCCATAAAGGGACCTGGCCCTGGTCCCCTGATCAATCAACTATCAACCAGATTGATCACATTGCGATTGACGTCAGACACTCCTCCAGTATTTTCGATGTCCGAACCTTCCGAGGAGCCAACATCGACTCGAATCATTACCTTATTGTAGCCGAGGTAAGAACACGGATATTAAAAAAATAACGGAATCGAGAAACGCCAAAGAACACCATGGTTTAATGTGAGAAAGCTTCAATCGCAAACGACCGCTAGGAACTTTGCCGACCGAGTCTTCCTAAAACTTTCTGAAAGTTCGACACCGCCTGCACTGACAATAGAAGAAGACGTTGTCAAAAAGCCATCAAAGAAGCTGCCACTGACGTGCTGGATTTTACGCAGTTTACTGTGAAAAACCCGCGGTTTGACGTCGAGTGCAAACAGGCACATGCAGCCAAACAACACGCCTATAAGGCAATGCTGTTTCGAAGAACGAAAGGTGCTCGTGAGCTCTACGAATAGAAAAGGAGGGGAGCGAACCGGCTTCTCAGAAAGAAAAAGAAAAATCATGAGAAGCGCGCGGTCGAGGAGATGAAAAGGTGCTACAGCAGGAATGAAGTCCAAAAGTAAAACATTTATCAAGTGGATATAAATTTCGGACTGAAGCCTGTCGGGAAGAAAATGGACAACTAGTAGTAGAATCGCAGTCGATGCTGAGAATTTGGAAGAATTATTTCTGCAGACTGTTAAACGGCGACGATAACCCAAATACCGCAGATGAGGAAGCTCTTGGTCTTTTTGAGAGAAAAGTTCTGCGTGCGATCTTTGGTCCTGTTTACGTTGATGGCATCTGGAGGAGATGCGAACTATATGGGCTGTACGTCATGTGCCTGGTTCTATGAATACAACGCTTAAGATGACTAGGCCATATAGAGCGTATGGAAAACACAGCTCCCGCCCGAAGAGTCTTTGAATCCGAGCCATTGGGACAACGCAACGGAGGACGGCCTGGACTATGGTGGTCCTTACCAGATTCGTACTACGAAAGGTAGAGGACATAAAAGCTACAAGGGATATGTCGCTTTGTTTGTGTGCTTTAGGACACTAGCTGTTCATATAAATAGAATTCGTAACTGATATGACGACTGAAAGTTTCTTGGCCGCACTGCGACTGTTTTTCGCACAACGCGGGTACAGCACTGATATTTATAGTGATTGCGCGACAACGTTTGTTGGGGCAAATGCTATTCTCAAAGAAGATTTGGTAGCCGTCAATAGACAGCTTGACGCTGGTGCACAACTGGCTGAATATCATGGTGTCTATGGCATTTTAGCCCTCCAAGGTCCCCGAACTTTGGAGGTATCTGGGAGGCAGGCATCAAAAGTATGAAGCGCCACGGGCGGCCACTTCTTCCTTTCTTGCTTGCTTCTGTGCATACTTGGCCCAATAATCCTCCAGGGTTTCCTGGCAACTATTAAGGTTGCTCTCTGGCTCCCATGTATTATCCTTGGGGGCATAGTTGGTCCATTTCATCAAGAAGTGTTGGCCATCCTCGACACGGTGTTTGATGATACGCTCAACTTCATACTCATTCACACCAATAGCATGGTGATGGTTGCTTCCGGAAGTTCAACGTTGAAGCACATGATGATGATGATGGTGGTGGTGATTATCAAAAATGATGGAAATGAAATAGGAAGGACCATTTTTGTCATTTTATTAAACTTTTATAGCAACAATATGTCAATTTTGACCTCATTTTCTCACAAGGTTCATCATCATCAACGGGTGTTTCCGTGAAGTGGCCGCATGTTGAGGGGTGGTAGCTCTTTAGTATATTTAGATATTTCAGAATCCTTATGTGACGAGTCTTCCTCGGTTCGTTAGTTGTGTGACTGAAAGCTAAAGCAACTCAGGACCAGGACCCGAACTCTATTCAATAGAGCAAAGATCTCTAAAAGAACCGAAGATTGGAATAACTACAAATCCAGCTTCAACGAATACAAGAGCAGCAAAGTCTAAATCCTGGCGGGAGTACTGCAAATCAATAGAGGTTTTCAACGAAGCTGCAAGGCTCAGAAAGATCCTATCCAAGGACCCCTGCGTCCCGGGATTCATCCTTAAACCAGATGGTTCTTGGACAGGATCCAGTCAGGAATCCCTAGAACTGCTGACTGAAACCCACTTCCCAGACTGTAAAAACCCTGAAACCACAGTCTCCTTCGAGACGACGGTTCCTACGGTTCACACAACCGAAGAAGTGATAAACAAGATTATCACAGCGGATAAAGTATCATGGGCAATTTTAGATATGCGCAAGCTACTCTAACGTATTATACATATGTATGTATATTTATTGAGCACACAAGAATGAATAAATATGATATGTATATGACATATGAAACTGAATGGATACAATATAAATTCTGGTATCAGCGGCAGCACGATGTGAGGTCCTCGCTTGTTGACTTCTGATTGACGACTGACTGTGAGCAAACTGAGTGACCCAATGCTGCATACATAACACCCCTTAACACCCAGATGCTTCATAATAACGAGGCGGCTGTTTGCTTCGACCGGACCTGCGAAGTGTCGCTTGTGATGTCGGCAGGACACCATTATTGGATTCCTCCATAAGTGTTTGTTGTCCGGACTCCTCAGAAACGCACGACGGTGTTGCTAGAGGCCTCAATGATGCAGCATCCGTTGTATTGTCCTCTTCCGGCTCAACCTTTTCAACCTGAGGCACTGCTGATAGCAGCTCACGGCTACGTAGCTGATCTTGATGGCGTCGGACTACGCGTGAGTCCTTTAATCGAACGTTGAACGATATGGGCCCAGTTTGCTCGGACACTAGACCCTCAATCCATTTGGGTCCAACAGCGTAGTTACGCACCCAAACTGGGCTACCTGTAATGAAATGCTTAGTACTGCTAAAGTCGCAGACCTTACCATAGGTTATTTCTTGAGGCTGTAATTTGTCGAAGTATATTTTGATTTCCCGATTCAGCAATAATTCAGCGGGCGTCCGATTGGTCGTAGAGTGTGGTGTACTGTGCAGATTAATCAAGAATCGGGCAAGTGCTAAGTCGATGTTTGTTGCGTTGTCGCACTTTTTAAGATAGTTCTTGGTATTTTGCACCATGCGCTCCACTTGACCGTTTGTTGCAGGATGGAATGGTGCTGAACGAATATGACGAATTAAGTTGTTATTCATGAACTTTTTGAATTCGTCAGAGGTGAATGCCGTGCCATTGTCCGATACTATTTCATCCGGAAGTCCGTGAGTTGCGAACAGTTGTCGAAGAAACTTAATTGCTGCGGCAGCAGATGTGGACTTTACAACAGTGACCTCAAGCCACTTGGTGTAGGAGTCAACCACCAAGAAGAACGTGTTGCCTTTAAAGGGCCCAGCAAAATCGATGTGGAGGCGAGACCATGCACGCTTAGCAGATTCCCAGTGATGCGTCGCTGTTTGTGATGGCTCATTCCTGTTCTGTTGACACGAAGAACAGCGTTTCACAAGCATTTCAATTTCAGCATCGATGTTAGGCCACCATACGTAGCTACGTGCTAGGGCTTTCATTTTAACAATTCCCGGATGAGGGGCGTGTAGAGCGCTCAGAATTTTTTGTCTTGATGAGGATGGTATGACCACTCGATTTCCCCAAACTAGCACTCCTCTATTTGCAGATAGCTCGTTTCGCCGAGAGTAAAATGGGTATAGATTGTCGACGCGTTTAATACTGCTGCTGGGCCACCCCCTTAATACCCAGTTCAGGATTTTGGAAAGCTGAGGATCCTTGGCAGTTTGAGATGCTAGTAACTGAGCGCTCACAACAGGCGAAGTTGCCCACTCAATCATTAGAACATCCTCGGTTGACTCGGATTCTTGTTTTACAGAAATTGGGCAGCGACTCAGAAAGTCGGCGTTGGCCATCTTGGTACCGGCACGATGTATAAGTTTGAAATCATATGCATTGAGGAAGACTGCACGACGCAGCATTTGATTTGAAATTACGTTTGGAACTGATTTCGTAGTAGTGAAGATGCCTAATAAGCGGCGGTGATCCGTAACCAACGTGAAGGGGCGGCCGTACAAATAGTTATGGAAATTTTTAATCCCTGCAACGAGGGCGACTGCTTCCCTGTCTATTTGGGCGTAGTTTCTCTCTGGCTTTGAAAGTGTCCTCGAATAAAAGGCTATTGGTTTCTCTGCTCCGTTCGGTAATTGGTGGCTTAGCACAGCTCCGAGTCCGTAGGGTGATGCATCGCATGTTAATACCAATGGAAGACTGCCGTGATAATGAATGAGTACGTCGTCGGATGCGATTAGTTGCTTCAGGGCAATGAAGGCATTCTCGTGTTGTGGTTTCCACTGCCAGGATGAATTTTTATCCAGTAAACGGTGCAGCGGCTCTGCTATAGTTGCTTTACGAGGAAGGAATGCGTGATAAAAGTTGATAAGTCCCAAAAATGCCTGTAGTTGTTTCTTGTCTCTCGGCGCAGGAGCGTTGTGAATCGCTTTAACTTTGCTCGTGGCTGGTCTTATGCCTAGGCCGTCGATTTTGAATCCTAAGAATTCTACTGAGGGCACCCCGAATTGGCATTTGTCTTTGCGAAGGCGTAGGCCCGCCTTATCAAAACGTGAAAAAACTTCATGAAGTCTTCCAGCTAGTTGCTCTTCCGATTTCCCCATAATGACAATGTCGTCGAAATATGGCAAAACACCCGGAATGTTTTGCAGTATGTTTTCAATGCAACTTTGAAATATGCTAGGTGCGGATGAAATACCAAACTGTAGTCTAGTTACCTTGAATGCTCCTTTGTGTGTCGATATCGTTTGAAGTAGTGCCGAACGCTCGTCGACCACAAGCTGTTTGTATGCCTGTGCCAGATCAATTTTTGCGAATATTGATCCACCTTCAATGGATGCTAGGAGTGTATTGATTGCAGGAATTTGATAGCAATGGGGTTTGATGACTCGATTTAGTGTTGACTTGTAGTCCCCACAAATGCGAATAGACCCATCCTTCTTAATTACTGGAACTGTTGGAGTAGCCCACTCTGAGTATTCTACAGGTACCAGGATTCCCTGAGAGCAAAGATGATCTAGTTCTTCCTCGTATAGACCCTTGATGGCGAACGGAATTCGACGGGGAGGCAACCTAACTGGCGGTGCGTTTGTATCAATGTGTAATGTTACGGGGGGGCCAGTGTATCGACCGAGCTCCGACGAAAATAAGTGTTCAAATTTGCTCAGGGTTGACTTGATGCTGGCTCCACTGTGGATAGCATGAACTCCTTCGATTCGAATGCCAAGTGGTTCGAACCAGTTGCATCCAAGTAAGTTGGATCCACCAACAGAGACAACGATGAGTGGTAAATTGTCAATTTTACGGCGGTTGTAGTGGATTGATGTATCGAGAACTCCTTTTACCGGTATCGGATTGCGCTGATAGTCGCTGAGGTCTAAGTCGCACTTACCATGATTGGGATTTCTACGGGGCCAGATGTATCGGTAAGTGGCTTCTTTGATGATGGTTACCGGCGAGCCAGAGTCCACTTCGAACATACAAGTGCGGCCGTTGATAATAACGGAGGCGGATTTTTTTTGACTAACTAGCGGTAGTATATGGTGGATTTTAGATTTTTCATGATATGTTTGGCGAGAAAAACCTTGGCGTACGGAACGTGAGCTCAGGGTAGGAGATGCAGATCCCGAAGATTTTGAGGTTGATCTACGTGCGCTCCGACAAACGCGCTGAATATGGCCCTTCCGACCGCATGAGTTGCAAGCAGTATCGCGATAGGGACACTGGTTTCGTAAGTGTTGACCGCCGCAGCCTGCACATGGCTGGTATTTCCTCTGTGATTGACTCTGACTTGAGTGAATACGGCTCGTTTGGACGTCGTCAACGGATTCGCTGCCCCGTGCTTCGGCGTTGTTGGCATCGCAAGAATTTCTGATGGCCATAGCACTGATGGCTGCAGCTTCACTAGTTATAGCGCGTTCCAAAACACGCTGCACTGTAAGATCGGTCTCAGCCAACAGGTTTCTTTGAAGACCTTCATCAATCATACCGCATACAAAACGATTGCGCAGCATACGGTCTAATGCGACTCCGAAATTACAGTCCACTGCAAGGGTGCGTAAAGCTGCCATGTAATTACCAACTGACTCGTCCGGACGTTGATCTCGCTTGTGGAAGTTGAAAAACGCCACAATTTCCGATGGCCGTGGAGACAAATGGCTGGTTAGAATTTCATAAATGTCGACTAATTTCAAACTACTGACCTGTTTGGGAGCTGCCAATGACGTCAAGAGTTCATACAGCGGAGCGCCTGCCAAAGTTAGAAATGCCGCCTTCTTGCGTGTCTCCTCTTGGACATCATTGGCCAGCAGGTACAATTCAAATCGTTCCATATATGTCATCCATTTGCCTGGGTGAGTTAGATCAAAAGGCTCTAGATTGCCAACCCCAGACATGGTAATTCGTTACTTTTATGTTTCGGAATTCCCAAACAACAGCAAGTAACGGTGCTTGTAATTTCCAGCCGAATGCGCAGAGACGTGTCGTTGCGTTGTTGTTAATTCCTCCGTTCGCAGGCAATTTTCTCGGATTCCTTTTGTGTCGCACAATGAGGGTTGCAATGCTTACATAGATAAGCAGAACTCGTGTTGATGTATGCACTACGCACTGAATGGCTTACGCAATCTCGTCGTTGTTTAATCCCATCCTCGTCGCCAGTTTTAGATATGCGCAAGCTACTCTAACGTATTATACATATGTATGTATGTATATTTATTAAGCACACAAGAATGAATAAATATGATATGTATATGACATATGAAACCGAATGGATACAATATAAATTCTGGTATCAGCGGCAGCACGATGTGAGGTCCTCGCTTGTTGACTTCTGATTGACGACTGACTGTGAGCAAACTGAGTGACCCAATGCTGCATACATAACAGGCAATAAATTCGCTCAAACCCTTTAAATCTCCGGGCCCGGACGATATCTTGCCAGCGATGCTTCAAAAAACACAGACCCACACTGTACCCCACCTCGTAAGCATTTTTTCCAATTGCTTGCACAAGGGGTACATCCCAACACAGTGGAAAGAAATAAAGGTAGTCTTCATACCTAAGGCAGGTAATCCAATCCATACTGCCGCAAAGGACTAAAGGCCAATTAGTCTCTCGTCGTTTCCATTAAAAACCTTGGAACGACTCCTTGACCTATACATCAGAGGACTTATCAACTCACACAACTTATGCAACACTCAACACGTCTAGCTTAAATCCAGGTCAGTGGAAAGTGTTCTGCATAGTGTTGTCCGTGAAATTGAGAGCTCGTTGAACCTAAAAGAGTTTACAATGGCAGCCTTCCTCGATATAGAGGGGGCCTTCAACAATGTAAACACAGAAGCCATAATAAAAGCTCTAGAAGACATAAAAGTAGACAAATCCATTGTAATCTGGATTGAAAACATGTTGAAGAACAGAATTATCAATGCAGACATTGGACACAGCTCTATAAGGAAAGTGACAACTAGAGGCACACCACAGGGGGGAGTTCTCCCCCTTACTGTGGCTTCTTACAGTTAACAAAATCCTCAAACTCTTTATGGAGAAAGACACAAAGACAATAGCGTACGCGGATGACCTGGCTATCTTGATAAAAGGTAAATTTCTACCAACTATCAGTGAACTAATATAATCTGCGTTGAGGGAACTCTCCTCTTGGGCAAGACAGAACGGTCTGAGAATAAACCCCTGGTGCTGGTCTTGTTCACCAGGAAAAGGAAAACTCCGATATTTGCTCCCCCAAAGTTAGAGGGTACTCCACTCAAACTCAAAGCGAAAGCCAAATATCTAGGCATCATTCTTGACTCCAAACTCTCCTTGAAAATGAACATGGAGGAAAGGATGGAAAAAGGATTGAATGCTTTTTATGCATGCAAAAAGACCTTCGGCAAAAGATGGGGCTTGCAACCGTACATCATTCGTTGGATGTACACAGCAATCACCAGATCCATTTTAACTTATGGGGCCCTAGTCTGGTGGACTGCTAGCAGCACGAAAAGCTATATGAACATGCTCAACAAAGTAAAAAGGTCAGCCGCTGTTTGTACAACGGGAGCCATGAGAAGCACGCCGCAAGCAGGGTTGGACATGATACTTCATCTCCTCCCGCTGGATCTATTCATAAAAGGCTGCGCTGCAAAGAGCGCTCTCAGACTAAGGGAGTCCTCTCTGTGGAAGCAAGCCAACTATGGACATGCGGGCATACTTAGAATAATAGACGATCTGGGAAAGAAAGGTGGTTTTAGTAGCCTCGCAGCTACGATCAACTATATTTCCCCCCAAAATGAATTCTCTCTCAGAATACCAATCCTTTTCCCCGACATAGAAGAGTGGCTATTAAACGCTGTGATCAACGACCACGAGATCACTCTCTTCACCGACGAATCGAAAATGGACACTGGGGCTGGGTTCTACTCTGATGCTCTCCACAAACAGGAATCATTCAGACTCCCTGATCTGTGCAGCGTTTTTCAAGCAGAAATCCTGGCAGTAGAGAAAGCAACCAAACACCTACAGGTAACCGATATCCCGCCATCGGATATCACTATCTTCGTAGACAGCCAGGCTGCGCTGAAGTCAATAGAATCCTGTATAACAAGATCAAAGGCTGTCATGAAATGTCGCGAGACACTGAAGTCCATCAGACACCACAAAGTCAAACTCTGCTGGGTCCCGAGTCACAGCTCAATCGCAGGGACCGAAAAAGCGGACGAATTGGCCAGGCAAGGCTCTGAACTGGACATCAGCGAAGCGGACACGTCATTGCAACCACCGATCAGCACATTATACCGGATTATAAATGAGACAAATTCATCTTGGCTTACAAGAAACGACAGCCGCACGTCAAGATCATCGTGGCCAGAGCTCAATATCGGAAAAACAAAGAAGCTCTTGGCGCTGGACCGAAACTCGATCCGTATGCTCGTCGGAGTGATCACAGGACACTGTCCCATTGGAGCAATGCTCCGGAAATGGGACTCGGGATCCAACGATCTCTGCCGGAGCTGCGGCTATGAGGAAGAAACTGAGACGATCCAACATCTGCTTTGCCACTGCCCAGCTCTCCAGACTCGATGCGTAGCGTCGCTGGGCCAAATATTCTTTACAGAGATTACGGATGTGGCAAATGCAGATATATCGGATCTTCTAAAATTCAGCCACCACGTGATAGGACAGGTTAATTATATGTGTACCCACAAATGAAGGGAATCACAATGGGCCTTTTGGCCCTCGAGTGAAAGTGATGCTTAGCCATTACACTCCCCTTTTTTAACATAACCTAATCTAACCTAACCTGTGTTACTGAAACACACTTTAATTTTAAAAAACAGATCATCGCTTGACGAAGCGACACTTCATTGATACGTATGCCTAGTTCGCTATGACTTTACTATATTTTATGATATTAATCGGGCGTATACATATTTTGATTTTACTGATTTTTCGTGATGCCAGAATACAAAGGTATATAAATGTAGGTTCCATCATACCATCTCATCTCAACCATATTGTTTTTACAGAACTCACGTTCGAGCAACGTGTAGCTGATCCCATAGGTGCGGCGATTGGAAATTTCGGACGTTGGCATCTGTGGATGTGTTTTCTAATTTTCCTTACAAAATTCCCTGTAGGTTGGCATCAGCTATCGATTGTCTTTCTAGCACCAAAAGTGGATTTCGAATGCGTCGATCCGGACAACCAAACCGATAAATGTTCCGCTGCTTGTAAGAAAGTTGAATACGATCGAAGCACTTTCAAAGAGACAATCGTTACTGAATGGGATCTAGTTTGCGGAAGAAGCTATTTGGCCAGCTTAAGTCAGACTGTGTTTATGTTCGGCATATTGGTGGGCAATGTTTCGTTCGGCATTTGGGCGGATAAGTTAGTTTTATCAGTAAGTTGTATGTGGATGTAAAGTCACGGAATCTTCACAGAATTGGCCGACAACCGCCGATGGTTCTTTCTTTAGTCCTGCAATTGTTCGTTGGTGTTATCCTAGCTATATTGCCATGGTTCTGGTTGTTTTGCATCTTTAGATTCTTACTCGGCCTTGCAACTGGCGGCGGTATGATGACAAGGTTGATGCTTTTCACTATATGCATTTATTACAAAAGATTTTTTTTCTTTAATAATTTTTTTTTTATTTACCACAGCTTTGTGCTGCTTATGGAAATCACTTGTGCCAAGAACCGTGAAGTAATGGGAATTCTTTATCATGTACCATTTAATGGCGGTCATGCGTTGCTTCCGGCTTTTGCCTATAATCTTCGTCACTGGAGGGGTTTTCAATTTGCTTTATCTATCGTATCAGCAATCTATCTACCTTACTATTGGATTGTACCCGAGTCCCCTCGATGGTTAATGGTTGCCGGTCGTATTGATGAGTCTGCAGCAATTCTTGAGGCAGCTGCAGAGATGAATGGTCGTCCAACCACAACAATTCGCGGTGATTTAGAAGAGGCTTCGCGACGTATACACGCACAAGCCATTCGCCGGGGAACTCTTGTGGACCTATTCCGCCATCCAAATTTAAGGTGCAAAACAATTTGTATATCATACAATTGGTTCGTTTGCGGATTGGCATACTTTGGTGTTTCCCAATACATCAGCCAGTTAGGCGGTAATATCTTTATTAATGTGGCCTTCTCTGGATGTATTGCAATACCTGGAACTGTAGCATCAATCTGTTCTGGCAAATATCTTGGCCGAAAGTGGTCGCTTATTATTTCAAACACCCTATGCGGTTGCGCTATGTTAATCATTTCAGTATTGTCAGAGGATCATGATATCGCAAAGGTTATTCTAGGATCTATTGGCGTGTTTAGCATGGCAAGCACATTCGCAATCGTGTATATCTTTTCGGGCGAATTGTTCCCTACTGTTGTTCGAAACGCGGGTATGGGTTTCGCGTCAATGATAGCACGTTGTGGGTCAATGAGTGCTCCATTCGTCTTACATACTAGTGCCATTTCAACATCATTGCCACCAATTATATTTGCAATAGTTCCACTAATTGGCACTTGTCTTGTTTTTCTCTTGCCCGAAACATTAGGGGCTCCTCTACCCGAGACGATTGAAGATGCCGAAAATTTCGGCAAAATAATAAAAATAAAAATACCTAATAGGATGTCATTACGTAGGTCAATTTGAATTTAATTGAATTAAAATACAACATAAAACATAAACCTCTTTTAATATATGTACATATGTAGATATCATTACCGACCATATTGGAATAGCGGAATTCCCCTATTGGGATTAAAACCTGTCATGGCTCTGTGTGATTCACTTCTTTCGATACGTTCACATGCGAATTTCATAATCAGCCATTATCCATCCATTAAAACTCTTAGCTGAAATTACCACATATTTGAGGTCGACAAGAACGTTGCGAAATGTCCAAGTTTCCTCAAACAGTGCAAGAAATATTTCACTCCCTCTGATCTGGCTTCAATTTACAAGATCTACATCCGCCCCAAGCTTGAGTACAATCCTCATATTTGATCTGGTGCTCCCAAGACCTCTCCTCACCTGCTAGATAGAATACAAAAGCGGGCGATAAAACTCAGCGGAGATAAAAAATATCACGAAGTCGATCGACTCTCTCAAACATCGACGCAACGACGCGACGCTCTCTCTCTGTTTTATCGTTATTTTAACAAATAATGCTCAAGTGAGCTAGCTAGCATTCCTCCCCTTCAAGAATTTAACCGCAATACACATCTCGCCCGGAATACTCATCAAGCCTATCTTCGGACGCACAGTCAAATTTAGAGACCCGTTTTTTATCCGAACCACACGGAGCGGAAGAGTCGACCTAGAAGGGGACCTTCCGCATCCGCTACCACAGCCAAAAAAAGTGGGTGAACAAAAAAAAAAGGCTTCGATCTCACAATGAAACTCCAACCACCTCAAAGAGGCATAGGAGCAACGCTACGGCGCCTATACTCAATGAGGTGGCGAGGGATCACCTAGCGGTAATGATCGTAGATCGAAGCCATGAGGTAAGTTCAACCTCAGCCTTCTCTCCATGTGCAAAAATAGCCCGGAAAAGAAACAGCGTGGTTTCACCGATAGGGGCTGGCTCCATCGGTATTACAAACTTATTGCCTGCGATGGCGATAGCGCTACATCCTTTCTAAGGGCCACTGTCGCTGCGGCGAACAATTTGTGGGAAGGTGCCAAACCGGAAGTTGTGAACAAAGACGACAAGGCCGCTCAGGCCAAGGGCCCGCACCCGTATACCCGTGAAACCCAGCGATCCACAAGATATTTTGCTTCTGTTGCAGAGGCAAAATTCCAATCTTCCGACTATTAACTGTCATTACGACGGAGGTTGAAAAGGACTCGGACAGGACAGTTCCCCTTTTGCTGAACAGAGACTCTCTCCCTCCATTAAAAGCTAAGAAAGGCAAAGTTCGATATGGCCTTAGAACCATCATGTTGAAGGTATAGGAACAGGACGAGAGGCAGGCAATGGCCATGATTCCCACCATCTCAGATTGCTTCTGACAACCTTATTCTTCACTTTGCTGAAAGTGGAGACGACATAGTCCCTATCCAGGACCCATATATTAGCAGTAATCGTATTGCCGGATTAAGACCAAAGCAATACAAGCTGCTACACGCTAACTGCCAAGGTACCCTTAGAACCTGCATTCTAGCAAAATCCCATATTAATATATTTCTTTTAAGTAATTACAGCACCTGTGACCTCACTACTGCCAGAGTAGAAGACTCCCGTGAGGACGGCTTATGGATCTCAGCAGCATACCTGGTCTACGACGATATCGGGTCATTATCATCCACAATAATCCGAAGGATGGCCAATGAGGCAGAACGGACAAAAACACCGATCCTGATATGATGTGATGCGAATGCTCACCACACCATCTGGGGCAGTAACGACATCATCGAAAGAGCTGATTTATATTATTGAAACAGACCTTGTTATTTGTAATAGGGGCAATAGGCCAACCTTCGTAGCAAGAAAAAGGCAGTAAGTTTTAGATATAACTTTGGTATCCAATTCTTCCAATATCTCGGTTGCAAACTGGTCGGTATCGGAACAGAACTTCTCTGATCCCCGTTCCATTAGCTTCCATCTAAACTTTGAGATCCCAACTAAAAAATCCTTTAGGAATCCTAAACGGATCAATTGGGATAGATACGAGGCTAACCTTAAAAGCACTCTTGACCCCGCTCAATTAAGTAACCCCAAGTTGAACGTCTGGCGACTAAAGTTACAGGAGCTATGAACAAATCCCTTCTAAAGTCTACCCAGTAGCAGACCAACAAAGGGAACCAAACCTCCATGGTGGTCTGCTGATCTTGATAGACTGAGAAAGGAAAGCAGACGACTTTTCAACAAAGCAAAAAAACAAAACAGAACAGAGGACTGGAACTAGAGCTAGAAGAACAGCTTGAGACTATATAAAAGTGAGATAAGAAAGCGCAAAGGACATCCTGGTATAATTTCTTCTCAGAAATAGAAGAGAATAATGAGGCCAGTAGAGTGAGGAAGATATTGTCAAAGGCTCCCACTATACCCGCCTTAATTAACAAACCAGATGGTACCACAATGGTGACCGGCGAAGAGTCACTAGACCTCTTGTTCAGTACACACTTTCCCGACAACGCAGAGGCTAGTAACTATAATTTCGAACAACTCATACCGAGTCATAGTAAGCAAAAGGAATCTCCAATGGGCAGTAAATAGCTTCCTTCCATACAAATCTGCAGGTCCGGTTGGATCTACCCGGTAGAGATGCAACGTGCTTACAGCATTCTCGAACCGTGGCTTTTAGTATTATTCTCATCCAGTCTAGACTGGGGCTATATACCACTATCCTGGAGGGAAGCAAATGCAACATTTCCTGCATATACCAAAAGCAGGAAAAATCTGCCACACAACTGCAAAAGACTACAAACCTATCAGTCTCTCCTCCTTTCTTCTTAAGACTGATGAACCTGTACATTCGCGAAACCTACAAAAAAGCATGGTTTTGAAATCGAAGCATGGTTGCTATGAGGGAAAATCAGTAGACACAGCTCTACACACAATAGTTGGAACCGTATGAGAAATCACTTTCCAACAAAGAATTCACCATGATTGTCTTCCTCGATATCGAAGGAGCTTTCAACAACATAAAACCACCAGCCATCACCAATGCATTAAGCAAACTCGAGGTTAATGGTAATATATCTTGGATTAAACAAATACTTTCAAGCAGGTTGATTCATTCGAAATTCGGCTGCTACCAAACAAAAAGGGCAGTAAAACGTGGCACACCACAAGGAGGAGTATTATCTCTGCAATTGTGAGTGCTAGTTATAAACGAAATACTCCTATCCCTGGAGGACAGCGGGTGCAAGGTCATTGCGTATGCAGACGATGTTGCACAAGCAATTAGCGGGAAACATCTCCCAACAATCAGGAAGTTGATGGAAGCAGGCCTAAGCAAACTGGCCAATTGGGCAGACAACTGCAGGCTTGGAATAAATTCCTTATTCACAAGAAAGCGGCAGATTTCTCAAATCACTTCCCCAAAACTCAATGGAACTTACCTTAGATTCGCAGACCAGGACAAATACGTTGACGTGGTACTCTACAGGAAGCTCAGCTGGAAATTGAATGCGGAATGCATCAAAAAAGCAACAATCGTGCTATATACCTGTAAAAAAGCCTTGGGCACCAGATGGGGTATCAAACCCCATATTACCCACTGGCTGTATACCGCGGTTGTTAGACCTACACTAATGTACGGATGCCTTGTTTGTGCTGATCTAAGTATTGCAAACTCCTAAGCAGTATTCAAAAGATTGTATAACAGGGGTACTGCGAACAACCCCCACTGCAGCCCTCGAAACGTTGCTTCACCTACTCGCCTTAGATCTCGCTGACAAGGAAAAGGCAAAGAAAGGAATCCGCTCACTGGAAGTTATTCGAAATAGGACACTCTGGTATTCTACGCCAAAGCAATGATCTAAGTGAAGTCACGGACTACTTAATTCCGACCCTTCACTTCAAGATTCTCTATAAAACAACAATTCCCAATTGACGACAATGGGAGGGGAATGAATTTCCAAAAAAATATACACAGACGGGTCTAGGACAGGCAATGGTGTGGGTGCCGATGTCTATGCACCGACCCTAAAAATCAGCATATTCTGACTGCAGCATATTCCAAGCTGAATTAATGGGAATTCGTGAGGCCGCCGTTTGGCTGTCTGTGAGATCGATGAACAACAGAGACATCGTCATCTACACAAATAGCCAAGTTGCAATAAAAGCACTCCAATCGCCAATAATAAGATCAAAATTGGTCAGGTACTGCCACACGTCTCTAAATGAGATATCGAGCAGATGCGCTGTAACGTCGTGCTGGGTACCTGGACATAACGATATACCACACTGGAACTCTCGACTCTCCGAAACGGAGATCTACGAAATATCGAATTGTATTCAGCACTCAAAATGGTTCCAAGAGTAACGGCGATCAAGCCGACTAAAGTGGTAGCACATTAGACCGTTCTTGGTCTAAGTGATCCCCACTGCTTTTACGGAGGGAAGCCACATAGCCAAACCTAAGCCTACTTCTTCGTTATCAAGCATACTTTTCCACATATTTCACACGTAACAATTGCGGATGCACTGGATTAGCGGAGCACACCAACGAAACAAGATAAGTGAAACCTATCAAATTCCTTCCCATGGGCTCACGTTGGCTTTGCACCAACAAGTAGACGAACGGAGAGATATGAGGAAGCATGGAGTAATACAGCCCTCCACAAATCCCTGGGCTGCACCAATCGTATTCGTCTGGAAAATGGATGGTTCATCACAGTTTTGCGTAGACTACAAGCACCTTAACGAAGTAACTAAAAATGACTCATACTCCCTACCTCGCACAGACGACCTCTTCTTCCCGTTGACCGGCGCAAAATAGTTTTTCACGATGAACTTGCAGAGCGGATATTGACAAGTGGAGATGAATGATCGAGATTATTCATAACAGTTCAACGCCCTACCATTCAGATTATGCAATGCACCGGACACTTTCGAGATCCTAACGCACAAAACTTTTAAAGGATTATCTTGGCAAACAGCCTTCATTTACTTAGACGACGTCATCAACTACTTACAAAGTTTCGACGACCATTTACAAAACGCGGAGATTGTGTTTCGAAAATTGAGGGCAGCCAGCCTCTGAAGCCTCTGAAACGATCGAGTACATTGGCCATATTGTTTCCGATCGCGGTCTGAGCATGGATCTTAAATCAGCAGTCCAGTCGTGACCCACTTTTGATACTACCGAGAATTCATCGCCGGCTTTTCGATCATCGCTAAGCCCTCAGTGAACTAACAGAAGAAACTGCCCGATTTACTCAACCTGAGGAGCTCGAGGTTACGGAGTGCGTCATCATGTTCGTAGAGAAACCGCCAGATCTTGTATCAGACCACATTGGTCTAAATAGAAAAATGCCTCTAATAGGCGCGCTCCCTTCTTGTGGTACCAATAGTTGGGGTAGTAAGCCCCGGAGATCCTTACTGATATCGGCAGGAGACTTATCGACCGAAGATATTCCGGGTTGGAGATGTTCTTACCCCTCTTGGGGATTGGTTACACCGCCGCTGTCTTCCAAATCACTGAATAATAGGCATTATTCGATACATTGTTGAACGTTGGTGAGAGGTGCCTGCGTTTCAACATTGGATATACCCTGAGTTCATGCGATTTTTATTCCTTGCAATGACTCGAAGATCGTCTGAAGATCTTCCGTCGAAACGAACTGGGTGTTAGCCTCCTCACTGGGGACAGAATTGTTTGCCATTCAATCGTCACTAAACCTAGTAAGGGCAAGGTTCTCTGATAGCCAATGATTGATATCATTTCGAATGTAGAAGTGATGAAATAGTTCTCTGTTTTCCGGTTTGTTAATTGGACGTCATTCACATTATACATATTATACATTTTAAAAGACAGCTCCCACTATCGCCACCTTCTTCTGAAGAACTTCGGCATATAACACGGCGCTCTCTGAACCATGCTTACTGTTCGTAACAAGCGTTAATCGTCTAACGTTCTCGGAAGTTTGGGCATGTTGTCATCCGGGAGTGGCTTACAGATAAGAAATTAAGGTGAAAAGTTATTTATGTGTCCTGCCCATTTGAGACTTCACGATTTTATTGCTCGGACAATGCTTGAGGTAGTTTTCTTCCTTCGCCTGTTTCTTCATCCTGTTTTATAATCCTACTTAAGATCTTAATGGAAAGACCCGAAATCTATTTTTGGAGACCAAGTTTAACATCCGTAAAGTATCAATGGAATTACGGTTTTTTGACATTGTGGGATAAAAGAGTTTTTTTGAACAGTTCCTTCATCGTGAAGAAGAACGCGCTCTCCATATGCAATCATTTCGATCTTCCTGTAGTTTGTATCAACACGGTTCCCACGGTATTTGGACTCGTCCCCTTCTCAAGGCTTTTATCAAGTGCAGTTAGGTGCGCGGTTTAGATTGATCCAAGTTTGGTTTTTTCATTTATTCCTTAAGCTTCTTCCTTTGATGCCATAATTAGACTTAGTACGGTTCTCTTAACTCATCTCCCAGGGGTCTAGATCGTCGGCATGAACTCAAGCGGGTGTGATTCCATTAAAAGTTATTTCCCTATCATTTTACTGAAGTGATCTCATTATGTAGTCCAGAACCAAATTAAAGAAGTGGTGACAAGGCGTTTCCTTGTTTTAGTCCATCATGCGTCTCAAATGTGATGTGAATCAAATGTTATTCCTACTTTATCTTGCCTTTCCTTTCTCTTTAGGTAAACTTATAATAGTTTCACCAACTAATACCGGTAATAATAGTAATACATATTATTGGTTGTTTTTCTGATTCTAAGGACTTAAAGTCAGATAGACAGGTTCGGTCTATCGAACCACAAAACACGATATTACTGCGTGACAAAAGCTATAGCATACTTTCAGGAAATTTACAAACTCGCTCCTACAGTAACGTCTTTAAAATGGACATAACCGACAACATTTGAATTTGAATTTTTTTGTTTGTAAATCTGTCTTATATTTACTCAATCATGGAAATAATCAACAAACCCGAGTTAACTAAGAACACTTGCAATTATGAATGTGCGCACCACTGTGATTTCAGTTATTTTGAATATATCTATGTCCATCTTCATGTGGAATCTTTTGATCGAATCTGAGATTGTTTGCTTTAGTGTTCGTGAGATTTAATTTCTTTGTGCGATTTATTGTCTTTTTGCGAATAGGAACTTAGTTCGTATCTTGAGGCAGAGTCTAGAGCAGATGTTCCTGTGCCTTGATCGCATTCGAAAGCATTAAGCTAGAGTATCTAACGCGGTGGTGCCGATTGTTTTCTTTGTTACGAGTAACTTTAAAATTATTGACTTGTGGTTTATGCTGTGGAATAAAACACTAAGAACTGTGAAGAATTAAAAAAGACCTCAATATGACTGAAACAGGTAAGAACAGCTTCAATGTTGGAACAGTGATGGGTTTAGCTAGTTTACTTATCTTGCACCAACGCATATTTGTGAATTGTTTCCCTTGTCTTATCATAGTCTTCGAACGTGACACTTCCGTGTTCTTGTATCGGGCGATTATTGGGCGGCCACATCAATCTCGTTCACTTCCTCACACCTATTATATTGAATGAAATTTGAATCTCTAGCGAAATTGGATTCTTGTCATGTGCGCATTGCAGATGCCATTGGGGTGTGAGTCAACCAAGAGTACTTTTCATTCAGGCTTGCAAGTCATTGTTCGAGTTATCTGGCTAATTTTTGTCGGCATGTTTTTGTTTGTCTGTAAGACAACATAACGTCAGTTATGTTTTGGGTGCAGTTAGGTATGAAGTTGGTAGAGAAAAAATGCAGCTCCAGGTCGAGTATACAGCCGTTGCCTTTAGAACGCGCACTTTGTCTCATCTTCCAATACCTTCATGAGGATGGTATTTATTCAGAGATGGCAATTCTCCGGAGAGTTTTTTTTTTCAATTTAAGTGATTGTTTCTTGCCAATAAGGTGTGAAGTTCCTCAACCTTCCTGATGAAGTTGACGATTTGTCCTGTCTGAATAGTGGTGACTTCCTGAGGAGTTATAATTACTCTAAGAAAAATGCGTTGCTAAGGTAGGCAGCCAACTCATAGAACTTGGACTGTGCAGTCTAGTCATTCTCAAGACAAAGTCTCCACTTCATTTTGTGGAGATGGCATCTCAGATCGCAGTGTCCTTGTAGGTAGTCAATAAATCCTCTGACTAGGCCCAAAATAATTTAATAGTACTTGTGAGAGGGTCGCACGATATTTTTTTGATCGGCGAGGTTCTAGAACTTTGAGTCTCTTCCTTTGCCATTGCTATCCTCGGAATCAAACCGAGTTTGATCTTGTTCTCTTGGCTAGGTTCTGTCAAGCACCATGGCAGTCCTTGAGTTCTTGCAGTATTTGCTTAGGGTTTTGAGTACTATTTGGCTGTCAGTAAATATGCTAATGGTTTAATGCCAAGAGATTTGTTTGGCGCATATGTTAACGAATTTGGAAGACACTGGGACACATTCCTAGTGTAAAACTATGCGGGCTTGGGTCAAAAATACCAACGCAAAGACCTGATCCCGTCTTCGAACCATCCTTGTTCCATCATAGATCTTTAGCACTTTAGGGTATAACTATTATACCACGATTGGGAATCTCGAGGGTTCGGGACGGATTGATATGTGGATAGACAGCTCCGTTTTTGAGCTGTCTACTGCTGATGCTGGCTTTTTAATGATAATTTAAGAGCATTTTGCATGCATTCGTCATTACTCCCCTAACTCTCAATGCTATACACAACTGATCACTGCATGACTGGAATATTGTTTAACACATTGAAAATATTTAAACAAACCCTATCTGCACCTTTTCTTCCAAATAAAACTTCGGTATGTTGAATAACGCCCTGCGTTTCGAAAATTGGCATACTGTCTTGTGGTTTTGTTTTATACAGCTATACACAGCTATACAGCTATAACTGGTCAATTAAGAAATCGGAAATGAAATTAAAACCCTGGATTAACCAATCAATTCTTAAAAAATAAAAAATAAGTTGGGTAAAAAATGTCATAAACATCCATCTAACTCATCCCTGAAAGTTCGTTATAAGAACTTGTGTAAAAAAGTAAACTATCAAATTCGGTTATGTCATGATAAATAGGTAACCCTAAAAAGGAATGGAAAGTTATAAACAGCACAATTAACTCGAAAGTCTCTAAAGAGAGATTGATGATCCGACAACAGTTGCTAGGTTAGGTTAAGTTAAAGAAGGGGAGTGTGATGGTTGAGCATCACTTCCACTCGGAGGCCAAAGGGCCCATTGCGATTCCCTTCATTTGTGGAGTACACACAACATATAATTAACCTGTCCTATCACGTGGCGGCTGAAACCACGGCTTCTTTTATTATTGTGTCATTTATGGTCCGGTATAATGCGCTGATCGGTGGTTGCAATGGCGTTTCCGCTTCGCTGATGTCCAGTTCAGACTCTTGCCTGGCCAATTCGTCCGCTCTTTCGTTCCCTGCGATTGAGCTGTGACCCGGGACCCAGCACAGTTTGACTTTGTGGTGTCTAATGGACTTCAGTGTGTCGCGACATTTCATGACAGCCTTTGATTTCGTTATACAGGATTCTATTGACTCCAGTGCAGTCTGGCTGCCTACGAAGATAGTGATATCCGATGGTGGGATATCCGTTACCTGTAGGTGTTTGGCTGCTTTCTCTATTACTAGGATTTCTGCTTGAAAAACGCTGCACAGATCAGGGAGTCTGAATGATTCCTCCTTGTGCAAGGTGTCAGAGTAGAACCCGGCCCCAGTACCTGTGTCAATTTTCGATCCGTCGGTGAAGAGAGTGATCTCGTGGTCGTTGATCACAGCATTTCATAGCCACTCTTCTCTGTCGGGGAAAAGGATTGGTATTCTGAGAGAGAAGTCATATTGGGACAAATATAGTCGGTCGTAGATGCGAGGCTACTAAAACCATGTTTCTTTCCCAGGTCGTCTATTATTCTGAGTATGGCCGCAGGTCCATAGTTGGCTTGCTTGCACAATGAGGACTCTCTTAGTCTGAGAGCGCTCTTTGCAGCGCAACCTCTTATGAATAGATCCAGGGGACAGAGATGAAGTATCATATCCAACCCTGCTTGCGGCGTGCTGCTGCGTTGTACAAACAGCAGCTGACCTTTTTACTTTGTTGAGCATGTTCATATAGCTTTTTGTGCTGCTAGCAGTCCACCAGACTAGGGCCCCATAAGTTAAAATGGGTCTGATGATTGCTGTGTACATCGAATGAATGATGTACGGTTGCATGCCCCATCTTTTGCCGAAGGTCTTTTTGCATGCATAGAAAGCATTCAATCGTTTTTTCATCCTTTCCTCCAAGTTCTCTTTCCAGGAGAGTTTGGAGTCAAGAATGATACCTAGATACTTGGCTTCCGCTTTGAGTTTGAGTGGAGTACCCTCTTACTTTGGGGGAGCAAATATCGGGATTTTCCTTTTCCTGTTAAACAAGACCAGCTCGGTTTTCTGGGGGTTTATTCTCAGACCGTCCACGCCCACGAGGATAGTTTCTTCAACGCAGATTCCATTAGTACACTGATAGTTGATAGAAATTTACCTTTTATCAAGATGACTAGGTCATCCGCGTATGCTATTGTCTTTGTGCCTTGAGTGTGTATGTTGCGTATTGAGGCGTGTTGAGTGTTGCATAAGTTGTGTGAGTTGATAAGTTCTCTGATGTATAGGTCAAGGAGTCTTTCCAAGGTTTTTAATAGAAACGACGAGAGACTAACTGGCCTAAAGTCCTTTGAGGTAGTATGGATTGGTTTACCTGCCTTAGGTATGAAAACTACCTTTATTTCTTTCCACTGTGTTGGGATGTACCCCGCGTGCAAGCAATTGGAAAAAAATGCTTACGAGATGGGGTACAGTGTGGATTTAAAAGGTTTCACCGAATTTATTGCCCATGATACTTTATCCTTTGTAATAATTTCGTTTATTACTTCTTCAGTTGTGTGAACCGTGGGAATCTTCGTCCCGAAGGGGACTGTGATTTCGAGGGTTTTACAACCAGGGAAGTGGGTTTCAGTTAGCAGTTCTACGGATTCCTGACTGGATTCTGTCCAAGAACCATCTGGCTTAAGGATGAATCCCGGGACTCAGGGGTCCTTGGATAGGATCTATCTGAGCCTTGCGGCTTCGTTGAGATCCTCTATTGATTCGTAGAACTCTCGCCAGAATTTAGACTTTGCTGCTCTTGTTTTGCTCCTGTATTCGTTGAAGCTGGATTTGTAGTTATTCCAATCTTGTCCTTCTATACATGGCGCGGTCTTTTTCATATTACATATTCACTATTGGTTTGACTGTTCGTTCACTGTCCACTCGCTCTACGCGTCCTGCCTGTCTTAGTCTTAGATTAGAGCTCCTTGAGTTGTTGATTGTGTAATTTTCTCCATTCGCATGTCCTTCGTCCTGTTTTCCACCATAGGTTCTCCTAAAGGCCTTGTTTTCAAAGACCGGAAATCTATTTTCATTCTTCTTAATCACAGACCAGGTTTCACATCCGTATTTGAATTTTAATAAAAAATGTTGACACATCAACAGAACAACATGAATTTTGCCAAAAAAAGTTGTTTTCAATAATTCCTTCATAGCGAAGGAGCACGCATTGCCCACATGCAGCTTTTCATTTATTCCGATCTTTATATCAAACCGTTTATCGAGTACAGTCAGGCACGAGATTTGGATCGATCCAAATCGGTCAGCGATTATACATATATTTGGTTTTCTCTTTATTTATTATTTAACAGAAAATTATACGTCAAAGCCGAGAGCTTTGATTCAGACCCTTCACATAATATATGGCATAAAACATATTGAAAGCGATATTCGGAAGAAAACGCACAATTGAAGCAGCTAAAGGATTCTTCCTTGTTGTGGATTTGACTTAGAGACCGGTAATGGGTCATGAATTACTTTGACCATAATTGTTGAATAAGAACCTCTCTCCTCTTTCATAGTGTTTTTTTAGCCTCTTTTTTCTGCATTCTTGCCTCGGAATGTAGGCTCTCCTGTAAATAACATAATAACATAACATCATTCCTGTTGTCATGCTGGCAATGTTCAGATTGTTGTTATATGGTTAGCATAGGCAGTGCAAATATTGATCAAATTTTGCTGATCTTACTTGACTCTGTTTGGGTCCTCGCTATGCGCAATTATGTATGTATATCCCGGTTTTTCCTTCCTTTTATTTATGTCTTTCTTCACGCTTGGTACTCGTATTTCATATTAAAATATAGAGATATGTTGAGCTAAAAATAAGGTGACTTTTTATGTATTTGTTAAGGAAAAAATAGCAAACATATAAAATCAGCATTTCAAGTTCTGAACACCTCCTCCTTCTTTCAATTATCTGTGGCTCCGATGGGGGCTTCTCGTCGGAACCACAAGCCACTAAGTTAAAGGGTCATCATCATTGTAACTAACATTATGGAACGCTTCTTTGCTTGCTATGAACATATTAGTCTTTCCGGTGATCTTAACTTTATTCTGCTAAGCCGTAATGATTCTTAAGCTCCTGTTTGTAGTCAACAGTTTGACAATTCGATTGCATTAACTTCTTTAGCCAGCTTGATGTTCACTGTTTATTAAATCACGATCTCATTATACTCTTCTGTGATCTCAGTCTTAGCAAACCTTTCCTTTCGACTATAATAAGCTAGCGAGACTTTAAATCAACCAATATGACGATTGTTACCGATTACTCTCTCAATTCTAATTGGCATAACCTATACTACATGCCGTTCATTGATGAACGGGATAAGTTTTTAACATCCACCATTAATAATTTGTTTGAGAATCATGTCTCACCATCAACCATAAATCTCACTATCTTCTTCTTCTTCTTCTTTTCCTTTTTTCCAGCGTCGTTATGGTCAGAAGTGTAGGATCATAACTTTCCCACTTAACTGCATTCCTACTGGTCCGCTTGTAGGGTCCGCCGGTTTGACCTCAGAAAGTAGCGGCAGGCTTCCCGGTTTGGGATTACTTCATCTTTGAGGCCAATCAAATGCTAGTGTTTTTGCATTTGTTTGCACCAATTGTTTTTCGGCCTGCCTTTTTTGCGTGTCGAAATTGGAACGTTGATTGATAACGCCTTTTGGACGGGGTTCAAAGGATCTCTCCTTTGAACATGGCAATACCAACTGAGTCGGTCGCGCTCTATCTTTCTTGTGATGGTTTCTTTTACGTGGAGGCTTCCTCGGATCTTTGAACTTCTAATTCTGTCACGCTTTGTCACTCCCGTTGTCATGCGAAGCATCTTCATCTCAGCTGCCGTTAATTTGCTCTCATATTTTTTATGCATTGTCCAGCATTGTGAACCGTATGTGAGCGCCGGACGTACAACTGAAGTGTAGGGCCTTCCTTTCAGCTTAGGAACATTTTGCGATCACTATCAATAATACTGAATATCAATGAGTACCTAGTCATATTGAAAAATTAATTATAAATCGACACATGGCCTACAAAAGATGGAAGAAGCTTAAACTCCCTGAGTTACTATGCGATTTCTAACACATTATGAATTTTGTTACGAATGAAATCAATCAAAATCGAAAACTATAAAAAACAAAAAAGTTACTGTGAACTACAACCAACGCCACAAATTTAGTCGAATCTCTCAAAAAAATCCTATTTAGGACAACCACCCCCGGAGATCATCTTCGACACAAACCATCTGCACCTCGTCCAGGTTGTGTGACAAACACCATAAGAGCATACACTCTTGAACCCTATAAAAAAAAAATTAAAAAAAGAAAAATAAAAAAATTATAAATTATGATGTCAAATTATAGTCTTGAACCTCTTCTAGACGAAGATCTTGAAGACGTTGTTCAGGCGACTTCTACAATTTGGCAGTTAAATAAGTGTTCCTCGTTGTGGACCGGACTAAGAGGCCGGTCATCGGAAATAATTTCCTTCGACCAAACTTTTTAAATGAGCGTCCCTCCCTCTTTTTCGATTTTTCTAAGAATTAACCGCCTTCTTTTGCATTCGTTAGGCTTCTTGCTTCGGTACGTGGACTTGTCCGTTGACCCAGTGATTAACGACAGTCGGTCGTTAATTCAGTGTTTTCTTGGATATCGTGATTTAAAACACAGTACGTCAGACGCAGCATCCCAAACGACATGTTGGTAATGTTCCAATTGTTGTTATTTGGTTTGCATAGGCAGTACATGATTTTGGGAGAGCTAAAGTAAGACACAGTCAGCGAAAAACTTTCCGTCTCTTGTGATTTTAACTTCTCTGAGCACATATTGGTAATCTCCTCGACTCTGCAAGGCCCTCGATATGTACGGTCGTATCCTAGCTCCCTTCTTATCATTTTTGTTTTTCTTCACAATTTGTATTTTACGTCACTATTTTTTATTGGAGGCTCTGTTGGAACACTCAACGCAAATACTGGTCAATTGTACTACCAGACAGACACCTTTCTTTATTGTATTTTCTCCGTTGGCCGGAGATAAGAAGAATGTTGCGGATTTCTTGCAGACATCACGGCGTACGCACTTAGTCATCTTCCATCCTGGATATTCACTCCATCTATGATTGTATGCGTTAAATCACTGAGGATTTGTCCGTGGCAGCAGGTAGATCTAAAGCAGGTTCAGGTCCTGAGAAGCTTTCCTCTGAACCCATTCTAGCGAGTTCATCAGAGATCTTACCCATACATGCCTTAGTGAATTTAGTCTACCGACTTTGATCAAAAAGGTGTTGAGTTCATGCACTAATTTTGAGCTGGTTAGAGGGTTGGACACAGCTTTGAGTGCAGTTTGTCTGTCACTGCAGACGCATATGCTTTTTTCCTTAAGCTAGAGCTGTATGTCACAACATTGCGCATGGTCATTCGGCTTGCGTATATCTCTAATGAAAAGCGCGGTCGGACGTTTTCGCGTTCAAAGAAAACCTCAGCGCCGGACCTTCGCCCAAATCCGTAGCCATCTGTAAAAATGCGAAGACAGTTTTTTCTATGTTCAGTATCTGGCCAGCGCCACTCCCGACGCCATGGAAATTTGACTGTGAAATTATAGCGCAGTAGGATGGCAGGTGTCACTGCTTCGGAAGGCATATCCATGAAGGGGTCGTTGGAAGGACTGTCACTCCAATGCCAGTTGTTGAGAGCATCGAGCAGAGAGTCGACCACCACGCATCACAGCGGAGACAGGGCACTCTTGTATCCAGGCCCTGATGATTACAAAATTAAAGCGGTGGTATAGAGCTTTCTTACCCTATAACTCAATATTGTCTCCACCACCCAAGCCTAAGTGTTTGAGATCGTGAAATAATGTGAAATCATAAACATCGGTCCAATCATCTACTGTCTTGCTAATGCCGGAAACAGAGTCTGGAGCAAAAGCAAATGCAATTTACGAGGGAACTGCGTTTTAGATTTCATTCTTTCGACATTCTTGAGTTCACCATCAAGAATGTGAACTTTCAACAGCGAGACGTCAGCTAACTCCAGGCATGAGATGTGTTAAACGAAACTTCTGTCATGCAGTGATCTGTGATGTAGAGCTCAAGATTAACACCATTTCATTCAGTGAACGACCAAGTATATGGCCCAGACAGATATTTGAAATAGGTCTCATGGGATAATTGATAAAGGAAGTAAAACGAAATCAGTATTCAGATCCCCCAGAAGTGATGGAGGACATAATTATGATCTACTGCGCGAAACTCACTAGACGCTACAACTTTCAACTTCTCATGCTCACCCAAAAAAATCTGTATTCTTAAAAAGTGGGAAGAGGGAGAAGCAAAACGACAGACTGATTGTGGACATCTCGGTGCACTAGCTAATTGTTAAAGGGAATAGCCTTCAACTCAACCATTCTTTGACGTCTATCATATATTAATGCAAACCAACATTAGCGGTCACTTTAGTTTCGACGCCATGGTATGGAATATAAGCCCCATAAGCGTACATGACATTCAATATTGTGACCAGTCAATCTACGGGGTTTTGTCTAACATACTCGTATGTATCCGGTGATGCCTTAGACGTTGATAAAACGTGACTATAGTTACGAGATGTGATACTTGTACTCGCAATATAAGCTCGAGCAGACGTTTAGCGTGGCATGAAATATGACTGTGGCTACGAGATATGATATTCGGTTTTCTGGCACGAAATGGACATCAACGAACACCGCTGCACGTGTCATAATAGAATGAAGGGAGTCGATAACACAATATCTCCGTCAATAAGTCTTCTGATAGATCAAGACTGATCGAGTCTTTAAATCATGTCACTAGGCATATCATTACGTCGCTCTTCTACGTCCACAAAGTTTCCCCTTCCAAGAGAACTTTACTCCTTCCCCGTTAGCACGATTTAAAAGACACTAACCTAGTTCGATGAAATCGTGATCAAACAATCTAATTAATGAAGACGCGACCAAGTTCTACAAGAATTTTTGGCATCTCCATTAACAGGCCATTCAGCACTGCCTAATAGAGGACCACCGCCCGTTTGACATGTGCCTATTAATTAGTTCGTAAGATGGTTGTTTTTGCAACAACTTGTCAAATGACGCTAACTACACCAAAATTATATCCGCGAAGACTAGCTTCATATCATCATGATGATACATGATCAGTGGGTAAATAGAAAGGTTTAATCGTGATGCATGCGATTTTGGAACCTTTCTGATAATTGCTTCTGTTCATGCTTATAAGGAATCTTGTTGGTGACATTAATTAATGGGGATATGCACGTCCGGGCACCATCGGATTGTTTATCTATTTCTTGTTGCCTTATTTTCTAGGTGTAGTGCGTGAACATGACTTTATCTACGACACGATCGGCGAAGCAGGGAAATGGCAGATTTACGTTCTACTCATTCTATCTCTCTCGAAGTTTTCGGTCAATTGGCATCCACTCTCCACTGTCTTCGTAGCTGCCGAAGTTGATCATCATTGTGAGTTACCGAACAATACAACGGATGTATGCTCGCCAGATTGCCAGAAGGTTTGGTACGACAGAAGCACTTTCGAAGAGACGGCTGTGACGGAATGGGGTTTAATTTGCGGCAAACAGCACTATGTCAATTTGGCGCAGATGATCTTCATGTTTGGGATTCTAATCGGGAACATCACCTTTGGCATTTGGGCTGACAAGTAAGTTGATATAGAATACTCAACGATTGCTTCTTTTTTTAAATCCGAATTTCAGGCATGGACGTCGTCCACCGTTGTTATGCTCTGCGGTGCTGCAGCTAACCGCAGGGGTGCTAGCAGCTTTCTCACCTTGGTTTTGGCTGTTTGTTTTTTTAAGATTTCTTACGGCCATTGCCACTGGAGGAAACATGTTGACAACGTAAGTCTAAGGTTCCAGCCTACCTTCCAACATAATTAACTTTAAATCTCCTTCAGCTTCTGCGTCATTATGGAGATCATCGGTCCTGCACGTAGAGAAGTACTAACTGGAATCATCTACCAGATCCCCTTTAACATCGGCCATGTTCTCTTGGCAGTTATCGCTTATTACATCCGTAATTTCCGTTGGTATCAGTTTGCGATTTCCAGTTTCTCCACGCTCTACCTCACCTACTTCTGTCTCGTTCCGGAATCACCGCGCTGGCTTATGCTCGCCGGACGCCTCGATGAATCAACTCAGATCCTGGAGAAGGCAGCTCGAGTCAACGGCTTACCTACCGAAAACATTCGACGTGAAGTCGAAGACGCCTACAGAGACCATTCAAGCAAACAAGCCATCAAGAAAGGCAACGTGTTCGATCTGCTCCGCACACCTCGTCTAAGGACCTACACTCTCTCGATATTCGTGAATTGGTTCGCAGTCGCCTTCAACTACTACGGCGTTTCATCGTATGTTGGCCATCTTAGCGGTGATATCTTCCTAAACGTAGCTATCAGTGGATTATTCAGTATTCCCGGAGTACTAGTGTCCGTGGTCGCCTGCAAGTACTTGGGTCGTAAGCCAACCCTGATCATCGCGGACTTCATCGTGGGAATATGCCTACTGATCTACATCTTCATCCCGAGTACCATGATAACCGTTAAGTTGATTTTGGTGTCACTTGGCATCTTCGGCTCGGCAATTTGCTTTCCAACTTGTTACCTATATGCGGGTGAGATTTTCCCGACAGTTGCTAGAAATTCTGGTATCGGGGTCGCCTCGGTATTGGGCAGAATCGGTGCCATGTGCTCGGCATTTGGTTCGAGCATGAAAGTCTTTGGGATCTGGGTGCCGCCACTGATTTTCTCTTGCGTTTCACTATTTGCAATGGTCTGTGTGTTCATGTTGCCAGAGACGAAGGACAAGCCCCTGCCGGAAACAATAAAAGACGCTGAGAATTATGGAGAGAAGGGTAAATAAATCAAAATTTGAATTTACTCTGAACTCCAAGGAATCTCAATACTTTTTTTATAATTAAGGCGCAATATGTTAAATGATTTTTTTAAAAAGATATTTTATAATATTTTATACCAAGGGAGAAATAAATATTTGTTTTTTTCGAAATATTTGCTTAAGAGATAGTCTTCCTGAGCATAGCAAGTGTTTTTCTTTTAACAATCTGCGATCAGGTCTTTACAGACTTCGAAGGCTGATCGTACCTGAAAGAACTCGATGAATTTCTTGACATAGACATAGACAAGGAAGGTTTGAGCACGTAGCTGACAAGCTTAGGAACGTTTTTAGCTGCCACCATAGTGCGAAGTAAGAAGAACACCTAATCACACTTGTGAAAAACTTTAACCGAAATGTTGATAGAAATGATACTAATGAGTTCGTCGCGCGAAGTCATTTTCAAGAACACAAGAAAACAGTGTTTGATCTAAGCATTCATATCAGACACAACTAGATGAAACTCTTGACCAGTTAGAGCTATACTTGTCAGTATTTGGCCGATATATCTGTGGTTTGTAGCCTTTTTGGATCTTTTGAACTTTCACATAATATGGCAGAAAAGATCTTGAAGGTGATGAAGGTCTTGTTCCTCTACAACTGCCGTAGTCAAAGGGTTCATCTTTAACTTAGAAACTGGTCTTTGAGCATGATTTCCTTTGGGCATATAACATTTTTTATTCTTTTTATTGCTAGTGGGGTAGTCGTTAAAAAAAGTGATTGGTTTGGTTATTTAAGACACAACACTTCACAAACAGCATGACGGATAAGCATTGACAATGCTCCAATTGTTGTTTGCATAGACAGTGCAAGATTTCGGGTGAGCTAAAGAAAGACACAGTCAGCGAAAAACTTTGCTGTGTCTTGAGACAAGCACGACGAATTGTTGTGATTATACTTAACTTTGTTGAGTCCTCGCTATGGGTGATAGCATCCTGTTTTTTTTCTTTTCATTATTTGTGTCTGCCTTCACATTTAGTATTTTACAGTGAAATGTTAAGATATGTTCAAAAAATAAAGTGACTTTTATTTTTCTCGAAAAATATTTGAAATCCCACTCAGACATAATACATACAGACGGCAGTGCATATTCCAATCCTTGAAGCACTTCTTGTATGCGGTTTTTGGTATAGTCTTGAGCTCTTCCAGTCATGAGATCATAATCTCCTCAATCCTAACAAATCTCGGTAAATATGGTGGCTGAGGCATTATTATGGTATTGTTTTTGGTGAGAAAAAAATACAGAAGATCCCGATTGGGATATCTTTCAGCGTAGAGTCTTTCGGCTTCACGATCTCGACCATTAGCTAAACCGTAGCAGAAGTGCATGTCCGTTAATTCTTCTCGAGAGTATGAGTTTGACATCGTAATGTGTTGATTAGTTGACATCCAATTTGGAAATGGTTTTTTATTAAAAATGCGATGCCTTTTATTTACATTTGGGTTGCAAATATTTTGTTTTTCAATACAGAAAAATTGCTGTTTTACTGTCTTAAGGTCTTGTATTATGAATACGGGTAGTCAACCAGATACCAGGGAACCCACACAGATCGGGATCAGCGGATATTTGTATGAGATGATTCGGGTGTTAATGGCACAACACGGAGGACTACACATTTGCCATCTTAATGCTCAAAGCCTCTTCCCCAAAATCGACGAATTTAGACATATCTTTGTCAATTCCAAAATTGACGTCATATGTGTTTCAGAAACATGGTTTCATGGCGAAATAGCCAATGAAATTTATAACGTAGAAGGCTTTAACCTTGTTCGATCGGATAGGATCGGCCGCATAGGAGGTGGGGTAGCGGTATATGTACGCAAAACCCTCAAATACAACATCATACTTAGGACAATCACAGACTGCCCCATTGATTACATCTTTCTAAACATTACATTAGGCAATGAACATTTCATGATAGGGGTTGTTTACAGACCAAATAACACCATCGCCTTCGAACCATTATTCAATGTCCTCGATCAGATGGCATGTAGTTACAACAATATTATAATCTGTGGAGATTTTAACTGCAATTTCTTAGACAAACCACGCTCAATTGGTTTTCTGGACCATATGAATTCACTTGGCCTTACTCCTATTAACACCTCTACTCCCACTCATTCTACAAGCACTGCATCCACCTTACTAGATGCAATATTCGTATCGGACAAAAACAAGGCATTGCTTTACAATCAACTTTCGGCACCTGGGTTCTCAAAGCATGACTTGCTTTTTCTAACATACCAAGGCGAAAACTACTATACCAAACCTACCTTCACGTATAGGGACTTTCGTAATATCGACTACACTCTCCTACGACAGGACGTTGTTAATGCAAATTGGCAGCACATTTACCAGCTACATTTAGTCAATGATCAGACTGCTTACCTTCAAGACTGTATCGTCGCACTTTTTAATAAGCATGTACCCTTAAAGTCCAAAAAAGCCAAATTCTCTGCACCCCAGTGGCTAAGCTCGAATATATTGCAGCTTATAAAAAAGCGCGACGATGCTTATAAAACCTGGAAGAAGTACAGAATGTCAGTTTTCCTTAACAAATATCGATCTCTTCGTAATGAGGTAGTGTCTAAAATCAGAAATGCAAAACGCGAGTTTTACTGCAGCAAAGTTGGCAGTTGCTCGTCGGGAAAAGAAATATGGCAACAATTAGGGAGCCTTGGTATTGGAAAACAAAAGCCGAAAATTCCTGACAACGTTGACTGTGAGCAATTGAACCGGAACTTCTTAGAGTCATGTAGCGGAAGTTTAGTATCGAATAACGCACCTGCCTTCGACCTATCTCCGGAAGGAAATCAAAATTTTCAATTTGAATTTTGTGGACTGCGTGAGCGTGATATTGTGGAAGCATTACTATCTATCAAATCCAATGCTATGGGACTCGATGATGTTCATCCTAAATTTGTCAAACTACTACTGCCATATATATTGCCATTCATAACCTATTCTTTAATAACATCCTAACAACGTCGGTTTTTCCCATGCAATGGAAGCAGGCAAAGGTTATCCCTATCCCTAAGAAGTCATTAGGCTCCGGAGTGGAATTCAGACCTCTATCAATTCTACCATACCCTTCAAAAGTGTTTGAAAAAACAATCTCAGTGCAAATTCAAAAATATCTTTCTTGTAACAAACTTTTATGCGAAAGTCAATCGGGCTTCCGTCCTAAACGAAGCTGTAAAACTGCCTTATTACTTGTCGTTGATGACATCAGGAAAGCTACTGATGAAAACCATGCCACTTTCTTAACTTTACTCGACTTCTCCAAAGCATTCGACACTGTCAACCATACCACCCTATGTTCAAAACTTAGAGATGAGTTTAATTTTTCAACCTCCGCTACGAGGCTTTTAAATTCCTACTTACATGGGAGACTTCAACGTGTTGTAACTGGCGAGCGATACTCTTCCCTCTTGCCCGTAAAGTGCGGTGTCCCACAAGGATCAATTCTAGGCCCTCTACTCTTCTCCATGTATGTCAATGAACTCCCTCGACTGATCAAGTACTGCTCAATACATATGTTTGCTGACGACACACAAATTTACGTGAGTCGTCCTCTTGATCGTGTTAACGAAGCCGTGACACTCATGAATGAAGACCTCCAGCTTATTTTTAATTGGTGCACAAAACACGATCTACGATTAAACGCCCATAAATCAAAAGCGCTGGTAATACACAAAAGAAACTTGGATCTTAGTAATTTTCCCCTAATTACATTAGCTCAAACCCCTATAGAGTATGTTGAAACCGCTAGAAACCTTGGCCTGATATTTAATCGAAAACTTGAGTGGAGCTCACACATAAATGCAACAGTTGGTAAGATTTATGGAGGTCTTCGAGCTGTCTGGACCACCAAACACTTCATCCCCACTCGGACAAAACTCTTATTGGCGAAAACTCTTCTTACACCTGTTTTGTTATATTGCTGTGAGGTATTCTGCTGTCCGGATTATGCTTCAAGACGGAAGCTAAATGTCGCGTTCAATAACATCGCCCGATTCGTTTTTAACTTAAGAAGATACGACCACGTCTCCTCGTACTCGAAACAGTTATACGGACACTCCTTTGACAATTTAATAAAATATAGGACATTATGCCTACTGCATAACATCATGCAAACCAAAGAACCTAACTACCTGTTCAAGAAGTTACGCTTTTTGCAGTCAGACAGATTATGTATGCTCATACAAACAAGTTACAACTGCTTAAACTCCGAGCGTCAGTTTTTTGTTGTATCCTGTCGACTGTGGAATTCCCTCCCCATTAATATCAGGAGAATTAGAAGTACTAACAATTTTAAACGTTCCCTCTCTCACTATCTGGCCGTTGAAACTACCACTAATGACTAATTGGTATGTATAAATACTATAATCTATATGACTTTTCCATTTGTCTCTAAAATTTAATTTAACTTTCACATCTTACACACATCAAACTAATTGCTATTTTGAAGGCTTGCACAATTATAAGATGTATCATATCTTGTTACTGTAAGCAATATTTACACTAATAAATGTTAAATGTTAAATGTTAAATGTTAAATGTTAAATGTTAAATGTTAAATGTTAAATGTTAAATGTTAAATGTTAAATGTTAAATGTTAAATGTTAAATGTTAAATGTTAAATGTTAAATGTTAAATGTTAAATGTAAGGTCCTAGCGGGTAGAACCCATCGGCGGCGGGCGGACCCAAACGAAATTGGCAGGTAAGTTTTCAGGCGTTATCAATGAAAAAAAAAAGGATTAATCCAGGGTTATTCCAATACTGTGTCACTTTATTGTATCCTCATAAAACTCCGAATTTTTTAAAAATAATAAAAAAGAGGTCAATGTTTCATACATTACTTTGCCTACAAGTCCAGCCGCGTTAAAACCACAAAAAAGGTTTTTCTTAGAAAAAAATAGTTCGGGTTTTTTTTAATTTCTCAAAAACTACAAGACTTTTTTGCATCCGGTTTTCTGTTTTTAACTAAAAACTAATAAGAGAATTGAATTTTTGAAAAAAAATTAGTACTTAATTACATACAATTTTGAAAAAAAATAGTTCGAAATTTTTTTTTCATTTTTTTTTTTTAATTTTGAGTTTGAAAATTAATTTCTCAAAAACTATTCCTGAAAACAGCTTCGTTTAAAAATAAGATGAAAGAAGATGTATCTGGCTTTACAAAAAAATATATCACAGCATTGTGGATGTAACTGTTGATTTTTAATAATTTTTTTTCCAAATTAAGTAATTTTTTTAGAAAATTGCCCCTCCCAGCTAAACGGGGGGGGAATAGACCTCCCCCTCCCATACAATTTTTTTCTTGTCTTGACCAGACCTACACGCTTTAGCTTTTTGGCACACTGCTCGTGGGACACCCTGTATAACTTATTTCCCTTTTCCTTAAAATTAAATTAAATGCGTTAATCTTTTCATTTAAAAATTAATTTTTTAAAATTTTAGTTATGAAATTATTTATTTGTTTTTTTGATGAATTTAATTAACTAATGAACAAAAATAATTTAACGTAAGTAATTAAGAAAATTAAATAAATGCAATATAATTTAATGTAATTAAATTAAAAAAATTCAAAACTAAAGAAAAAAATAAATAAATGGAAAATAAATTACAAAAAAATAATCGAATCCCGTTTTTCTGAAGAATTTTAATTTAGATAATAAAAGTTTAATGGGAAATACTATTGTTTATTTGATATCCTAAGGTAAGTAATTTTTATCCGTTTAGAGATTGAGAAATCGGAAAGTAACCAATATGGGAACATTTTAAATTTGTGGCTTAATTTTGCTATATTTACTAGAAAGTAGTACGAACAACAGTTAACAAAAATTTTGAAGCGAAATTTTACAGTTTATTGACATACTTACTCGTATGTGCAGGTATAACTGATTGAAATCGCAGGCCAAGGTTGTTTTGTTTTTGTGTGTGACAAAAATTGGGTCTGCCCCGGGCGGCCCCAACCCACGCTACGTCACTGATAAGGGGTATCGTTATGATATTTTCTTCTGAATATTTTATCTATAAATTCAAGTAGGATTGACTTATAATATTTTCTCTTTCGGTTATGGGTGTAACGATCCATTAAGCTTAAATTCAAATACAAATTCAAATCATTCCTCACATATTTTTCCTGACAGTAGCCAATGGGATCGATTTTCATTCATAACAACGAGTGCGATGTCCCATAGTATGCGTGAAAATGAAGCGAATTTCGAAGAATGAATGCCTGGAACAAGGCGAATTAGAACATGTTTCGAACAAAGGTTGTTTGCTGGCAAAATATGTATGTATTCAATTGTATCCGCAACAGGTTTTCGCTCTAATTTGATCTCTGGTCTTTGGTAAACCGATTGTCCGGATTCAGTCGGGTTTTCTTCGAAATTTCCTTTTTGTATTATATTTAAGATAAAGTGTTTTCGGAAAATGTTTGAAATCTGTATTATGTGGAAAAGTCTGAAATTCCAAGGAAAGGGAAGGCATATACCATATCCTGATTCCTTATTTCTTCTACCTTGGAAGTCATCTGAATATAGAGATGTAGTACTAGCGCAAAAGTAAGTAAGAGTGTTTTTGTTAATTTGTTTTCAGCTGGCCTAATGTAACTAATCTATTTTAGATATGAACGGCATTACGAAAGTAAGTGTTGAGTTGAGGCATACAGCAAATGTCCATGGCCCACCGCTATCGATTGGAAAACATTTCCAAACAAAAGTCTGCACAAACCGAGAGCACGTTCATCAAATATTCGAAACCTCTTCTTATAAAATGTGAATCCAGAAATAACTGCAAAATATCAGTCAGTTAAGAAATCCAGAAGAGGGGAATCGCGTTCTAGTCTTTCATATAAACTCCTGATTTTGGCAATTTCAAATTCAAGTAGCCAAACAGCCCCCAAGAAAGATATGGTTATTGGAGAGATAGGGGCACGGTCTATAATCTTACACAACCTACATGCATCGAGAGGACGTAAGTCGGGGCAACGTAAATCTGGGGATTAATAACAATTTTGCCAAGTGATGTCCTGGGCATTCATCATTAATGCTTTGCTGTCTGCCGAATGCTGCATTATAACCGGAGATGTGTAAGGCACAATGGAAAACAAATATTGAATCGCGAACTCTCTTAGGGCGGTGAGTACCTTTATTAAAGGCTATTTTTGAATTGATTATTAAATATATCCTTTATACATGCAGCGTCTAATGGAGTTCATGGATCGCCAGTTCATTTCTTCCTCACACGGAGAACGTAGAAATATGTAGATACGCTACTGGGTGCTTATATCATTCTTCTTTCGCACTCATCCTTTCATCACCATCATCAATCAACATAAATAATTTTAAGCAAAACCATAAGAAATTGTTTTCATTCGTTTGGTAAGTGAACTTGTAGCATTACTTGTTGAATTTCTTTTTTTGTTTATCCAATTCTTTGGAATACCTCTGCAATAATCGTAGAAATTACAATTAAACAAGAGCAAACATACATACTTAAACCCATAAGGAGTGGGTCAAAAGACCACAACGAGCTATTGCCAAGCAATGAAACAATGAACAATCAACTTCCTCTTCCAAGAGCATTGGTGTAAAATGTTTACTTTATCAAAATATCGATCGTATACTCGTGTAATTTGATGCATGACTGTCAAATTGAACATTTGTCTATCAAGGAATCTGCCTTTAAAGTAACTTAACCCCCATCCTGAACATTTATAGGGAAAAGGGGCAAATAGGAGTTAATTTAATAGAATCCTTAAAAGTCAATTCTCATTTTCCAGGAATATAAATGCAACGAACATTTATTGCGTAATGATTATCAGTAGAAATGTAATGCAAAAACCCCTAAAGTAAGAACCAGTACTGCCAGTTCCTAGTTCCTTTGTATAAATTAAACTATTTAATTTTTAATTTCTCAAAAAAAAGTATTTTATTGCTATTTCTCTCTATTTGGGCAGAGGTTTCCCTTACAAAATCTTCCTTACAACTCAACTTGTTGTTATGTTTTCAATATTGCCTTAAATACTATTCCGTCTGCATACTGTCACCCGAATTGGTTTGTTTATTCTGGAGTGCTGGTGTTTAGGTTGGGTGCATGATGAAATTGTGCTTGGTATCGGATGGTCCAAACGCGAAGTCGGTATTTGATCGGTTCTATCCGTGGGAGTGGATCAGATTATTATTGTATCCGGACGCAATGTCAGCATCTCGTCGGATGTTCATATGGATGACTTAGATTATTCTGTTATTGTTGGCTTCAGCGTAGTTAACATGGTGTCGTTGCCTGCTTTTTTGAAGAATTTTCCCGAAAGTTTTCTATTTACTGTTATACTGCCAGCTGCGCTTTGCACTGCGGATGGCTTCTCTATTGGTACAGCTTCCTCGGCGATAGAAGGATTAATGAAATTTTTGTTGGCACCAGTGTCAACGAGGAAGCTGAGTCTGGCGCCCTCCCGCGTCAGAAATTCTAAATATGGAACGCTGGAGAGGCCTCCGTCATAAAATTTACCGTATCTGCGATATTTTCTTGAACCAACTGGTTGTATTCCTCTTCATCGCGTTGATCGTCAACGACCTCTGTGTGATACAGCCGCTGTTGTTTTGAAAATGGTTGACGGTAGTTATCTGATTTCGCCGCCCTTTTGAATGGATTACCGCCTCGCGGTCGGTTCATATAGTTGATGTGGCGCGATTGCACGGAGCGGTCAACGTCCATTTGCTCCGAAGGTTTAGGAGCATTTGGTCGCTGAGGAGCTTCACTCGCATTTGAAACGAATCGACCCTGAATTGGCGGCCGAAATTTCCGAGGTGGAAGAGCGGGTCTTATATCCGCGCTACCTCTGACAGGCTTAAACGATTGGTTTATCGGTGCTGTCACAGTGTTCGAAGCGTTAGCATTGTGTATCGTGTGGTTACGATAGTTAGGTTCTGAATTTCTAAGCATGCCGTGTAGGCTTCTGGAAGTGTTTTTGGCTTTTGTATGATCAGCATACGCGACAAGTCACCATTCAAGCCACGAATGAATATATCGAGGGCACGATTGCGGTAGGTCTCAACCAGTGCGCTCACCGTCTCCTGTGAATAGGTTTCCGCCTTAATCTTATTTATGATTAGGGAGAACCGGTGGTTCACAGCCGCATAGAACTCGTCCAGCTTTGAACCTTTCTGGGCCAACTGATTGAGCTGATGCTCGAGCGTCCTTATGTCCCTCTTATCTGCGTAATGCAGAGAGAGACATCTCTTAATCGCCCCCCAATCATCGTCAAATATATTATACGAGAGGAGTGCAGTGACTGCACTACCTCGTATCTTTTGGCGTATATGCTGTAAAATTGCCCGATAAATCGGCTTACCTCGAACAATTTTGAAATCCTCCAATATATTTTCAACAACGTGTACCCACGAGATATATTGGGTGGGGTTGCCGTCGAAGGTCTGCAACTCCTTAACGCTATCCGGCAGTCGACTTATTTCCCTGAGGTCAGCTTCCGTGCTTGGACCCACTAATGGCGGTAGGGTTTCGCTAACCGCGTTAACACTGTCTGCACTTGTAACAACACTCGCGTTCTCTAGCTTAGCCACCCGATACTCAACACCCTTAATTTGCTCAATAATGCGATTGACGGCACCGGTTAACTCTGTCAACGCTTTGGTAATTTCTTCCATTTTTAATTATAAAACTTCACAAGTTAATTAAAAGGCGGAAATCTACTATATGTTTGTGCAAAACTCGCACTGTTTAGGTTATTTAATTCAAGGGATTTAATTTACACGGCGGAAGTACACACAAGGCAATTCTACGACTTCTGCACAACACTTGCGCTGTTTAGCTTATTTAATTTGGTTTATTTTTCCTTGTTTCTGACTCACTTCATTGCCTCCACAAAACAAATTGTCACTGTTTAATATATTTTTTGTCGCTATTTAGTTATTCCGACGGTTTTTTTCCTGAAACAAGAATACCGGTTGACCAACTGAACCGTGCCGAGGTTTGCTTTTTCCCGGGAGCCGCTCCTTCGGAAGGTCCGTGTTCTCCGTTTTAGTCGCCCACTTTTATGTTCGAAGGCGACCTACTAAGGCACGGGTTACTTCACACGCATCCTTTTAACCTTTTGCGATTATCCCTGTGTTCTCATGGGTACAGGAAAATTTGTCTGCCGCATCGGAGTAATGACTGTGTTCTCATGGGTACAGCCATTTTCGTTCGATAGAACGTACCTTTGCGGTGTCCTTTTTTAGGGACAATAGACGCAGACGAATCGCCAGGAGAAAAGGATCGCGTTTACGGAGCGGTCCCTGCTCGGGCGCCAGTTAACGATAGGACATCAAAAAAATATGAACGCCAACCAAGAGGTTGGCCCAACGGTTCATACTGGTTGAATCAAACGCGTACTTTTCTTACTTCGTATTCGTTTATTACAATTCTTTTAATATCGACTTGTCTCTCGAACGGTTCTCTTAAGACTAACTTATCTAAGTCCCTGCCCATCGCTGGCGACCAACGTTCCTGCATCCATATCGCTGAGTCAGTCCTAAACGGCGGCGCGTGTATCCGGTGCAGCCAAGAGGCAACCTGATGCGTTCGTGATGTTCGCGAACAACCGTGGGAGCATGATTGCACCTGAACAATCCAATCTTGCTAGATCAGCAAATGTATATCATGCCCTTACCCCGTGTGCGTCGTGTTAACTGCGTATTCGTCGTTAACTTATGTATATAATCCTGGGGTGGAATCGGCTAAGGTGATAAGTGATATTCACTTTGGTGACAGTCATTTGTGACTATCATCATCTTTCGGTATCGGGTAAGATTATCACAAAAAAATTCAGAAAAGGAGTAACACTTGCTTTTTCGGAGTTGATGACAGATAAGAGTTGTCAAATTATCCAAGAAAAAAATTCAAAAACTAAAAACAGAGCAATAAATTGAATTTGTTGCAAAATCATTGCTTTGTTTTATTTATAATAGAGTGTCTCCAACAGCATCACACATTTTCGGCTTCTCTGTTTGATGGTTGGAGGTCTCCTTGCATATTGGATTGGTGGATAAGATTGGTTGGTTGTTGGGGTAGGTCACTTTCATTCAACGGCACCTGCAATTCACAGCAAATCTTGTGCAGCGCAACACAAACATGAATGTAAAAAAACAATAATTTAGCATAATTTTAACAATATGAACTGTGAAATTATTCCCACTTACATGTCATCTGCAAGTTCAAGAATGTTAGACCGATCTCTCAAAGTCTCTCTTAGAATTCTAACGTTCACGTTCATCACTGACCTCTTCATCGCTTAAAAATAATTCGACACACGAAAACCAATTTTTTTGTTTTAAATAATAGACAAAAGCACAAAACGAAGTCACTTCAAACACAAAACATATGAAAGTGATAGCTAAATAGCTGTCACCAGAAAACTGTCACAAAAATGTGACTATCACCTTACACGATACCGAAAACGAGAATGTAACTGTCACTTATCACAAATCACCTTAGCCGATACCGCCCTTGATCATTGTCATCTGTCCCAGGTTCTGATTCCTTCTTATTTTTGTGGAACCATTTCGGACTCCTCCTTTGCAGCTCTCTTAAGGAGACATTACTTTCTTCATCTTCCGATTCTTCAAGAAATTATAAGTCATCTTCGGACAGCACCAGACTTACTGGTCTCGCAAAAAAATCCTCGTTGTCATCTAATGGATGTTCTATATCAATATCGAAATCATCAAAATTAAAATTTTCTAAAAATTCCTCCATATCTGCCTGATCGGTGATGATCGGCGATCCATGATAAAGCTTCTCGAGACTACCGACTTTGATATAAAGGGTGTCTCAGTAAGAGTGCACTTTTTAAAATTGGAATATTTTTTTTTCATGCAAGTGACAACTCTGAAATTTGACAGCTGTCACCTCTGTTTATTCCGATTATTAAAAATGGAGCGCTTTTCGAAAGAACAACGCATTAAAATTGTGAAAACTCATTACAAAAATGGGGAAAGTTACGCTGAAACCGCTCGCAAACTTCGCCAAATTTTCAGCCGAGAAAGTGCACCTAATGTGTCAACCATTCGAAGAGTGGTCAAAAAATTTGAAGAAACTGGGTCAATTATGGATAATAAGAATCCTTTGCGTCAACGTACCGGTCGGTCTCTTGAAAACATTGCTGCTGTAAACGAGAGTGTCGTCGAAAACCCGAAAACATAGATTCGACATCGTTCTCAACAACTGCAAATTTCACGAAGCACTACGCAGCGAATTTTGACTAAAGACCTCCACCTTCATGCGTACAAGATTTAGTTAACTCAGGAGTTCAAACCAGCAGACCACGGAAAGCGCCGGCAATTCGTTCAATGGGTAATGGCGCAAAGTGAAGTCGATGCCAATTTTTCGAAATGAAAAAGTGCACTCTTACTGAGACACCCTTTATAACAGTAAAGTATACACCGTTCGGTGATGCCAAACCAACATTTTCTGTGAATCTTTATTATAAAGCAAATATGATAATTTCATTCACTTTTCGTTATCTGCATCAAGTTAGGAGTAAAAATGTAAAAACCAAATGTATCATATATGATACCGGGGACTGAGGAGGTTAAAGTACGTTCCACCCCAGCAAGATATTCCATACTGCAATTTAGATTTAAATAAGCCGTTGTATACCATTTTTAAAACGTGATTATTGCAATAGAGGCTCAAGTGCATATGTCTGACTCTGATACGATAAGTGAAATGATATAATAGGTGAAAACGCACAAAAAATTCAGAAATTACAATATGGTATATTGTTTGTGTCACAATGGTTCACCGACGAGAGTTGATTTTCCCAGGAAGCGTGCGATAGGAAGCGAATGAATTGGGCTGTCATTCTGAACTCTTAAATTCGGAACAGAATGCGTTCCGTGGGTCTCAATTCTGAACATCCCACCCGCCTTCGCCAACCTTTGGCGAACAATTTTCGTCAAGAGGCAAAATGCTGATTTTTCCTATTGGCCTCGACAACGTTCCGGTTGCAGTTTTCAGCTGTACCACCCTGATGAGTTCATCCGCGCCGGGCTTAACATCTGTGACCCGTGCCAAGCGTCATTTGCAAATTGGTTGTTGATTTGATCGAACGATACATAGATCCCCAACCTGTACTGAGGGCTGGCGACCACGCCATTTTGGTCTATATTGCAGTTCGTGAAGATATTCTGAGAACCATCTGGTCCAAAAGGGTTCGTACATTTGCCTGAGAAACTGCCAACGCGTTAATTGATCGAGCGGAGCGTAGCGGAGCGAGAGCAATCACCCACTTTTTGGCCTAGCGCGTGCATGTACGGGGAATATAGTGGTCCGAAAACGATTTCGGACTAATCTTGTACGCACTAAATGTAGATATCGGCTATAACCACACATGTGTGCAGCATGTCATTCGATAGATCTAGGTCTGTAGATGAGCCATAAATTATCAAATGAAATTGTTTGATTGAAAAATAGTGAGAAATAACGAAGTAAAGTTTAGAAAAGTGCCATGCGGAGCGAGAGCAAGGTTGATAAAACAACAAATTTGCTCGCTCGATCAAAAATTTTCAGTAGCGGAGTTAAGCCCGCGCATACTGATCTGCCTAGTCTAGATGTCTTCATCTCTTGCACTGATGTTTCCGGAATCGTTAAGGGGGGGCTCCGATTAGGAAATGTCCCGATCATCTGAGAGTGGTTGCAGGGGTCTCGAGTTAAGGCACGCCTCGATTTGAGCCAGAAGGGTAGTCAACTAGTAGGTTGTTGTGTCAAAGTTGACAGACGTGAATTCGAAGTGCTCTCACAAAAAGTAAAATAAATTAAAAATAAAAATAAAACAAAAAAAAAAAAAGTAAACACATTAAGCTTATTTATTGTAAAGTGCATTTACAAAAGCTATTTCTTTTAAAATTATTAATATAATACTGGTAAGCATAAAATGGAAAAAACATGTATACGATGCGAGGAGCCGTTACCACTTGACGGTGACTTCATAAACTGTTCTTCCTGTAAAGGAAATTTTCATTTTAACTGCTGCTCAATATCGCAAAGTTCATACCGGAAGATGTCCCAACAAACGAAACAAAAATGGGCATGCACTTGGTGTAGGTCGAAGGAAAAAGCGACACCAGAAGATGGAGCGCAAATTGCGAAGAGATCCAGACTAGCGGAATCCCCACAGACCAACTCTACGGCTGACCACCTGTCTAATAACAGCTCCATAAACAAAGAGCTGAAAGAAATAAAGACACTTTTAAAAGAATATGCCAAATCGGTCGAATTCACAACACATAAGTACGATGAAATTAATATTACACTTGCAAAAAATAACACATTGCTAGAAACATTAATGAAAGAAATCGAAGAATACAAAAAACAAATAGACATAAAAGATGCTCAAATCTCAAATCTCCAAATACAAGTTAACTCACTAGAACAAAAACAAATTGACAAGAACATAGAAGTAAAAAATGTCCCCATCTCAAACACAGAAAATGATTTTCACATCATACGCGCAATAGGTGAAACACTAAATACAGAAATCACTGAAAACGATATCGAGGAAATGTATTCTTTTAAAGACAAGAAAAACAATCAGATGAAAAACATTGTGGTAAATTTCACTCGTAAGCAAACAAAAGTTGCATTCCTAGAACGCGCAAAGCAAAAAAGAACACTGAAGTATGACGAGATATGCACCAAACTGGGAAAAGAAATCAATCCAGCATACAAAAACCAAAAAAATATACATAAATGAACAACTAACACCACACTTCAAAAAGATTTTATGGCTAACAAAAACAAAAGCACGAGAATTAAATTGCAAGTTCGTCTGGTTTAGGAACAACAAAGTACTTGTCAGAAAGTCGGAAGGAGAACGTATTATTGACATACAGACCATCAATGACATCGATAAAATGTCATTAACATATGGTACCCCCAGAACTGCATAAGTACACTAATGAACGAAATTCATCAAATAAAAAATGCCAGACGAAATTAACGAAATAATAAATATTAACTTTAAAAATCTTAAATCACAAGAGGATGCATGTTGTTACATAAAAGATAAAAAAACTGAATTTTCGTGTCTATCTCTAAATGTGAGGTCTTTGAGAACTAATTGGAATGCTTTTGTCTTATATATAAATGACTTTTTGTCCAGTATTGATGTAATTATGTTGTGTGAGATAAATATTACGAAAGAAGAAAACGATCTGTATAAAATTGAAGGATATAACAACGAATTCTTCAATAGAAGCAACTCAGGAGGAGGAGGAATAGCAGTTTATATGAAAAACGATATTTGTTATGAAAGAATTGATCGAAGAAGCAGTATGTATGAAAATGTGTCTCTCAATGTTGTACGTGGAAACTTCATGTTGTCAGTCATCTCAGTGTATAGACCACCAAAGCTAAATGTAAAGAGTTTCATTCACGAACTTGGTGAACATATCGATTCAGTTGGAGCGGGAACAAACCTGATAGTTACGGGAGATATAAATATCAACATTAAAGACAAAAATAATGTAGACGTCAGTAACTATCTTCTAATGATAGCATCAAAAGGACTTTATAGTACTATTTTTTCCCATACTAGAATTGACCTAATCAAAAATACAAGGACATTAATTGATCATAACCTGGTAAGAATAAAAGGTGGAGAAATTAAGTCTGCATTGATAGAGACATGTATATCGGACCACTACACCTTATATCTCGGACTGAATAAGAATGAAGTAACAAAGAATGAACCGGACCAAGAACGACACATTAAAACACATCTAAAACTAAACTAAACTAAAAACACTAAACGCTTTCACAGACGTCAATTCATTTTACAATCATTTTAAACAGGCGATGAACACAATTGTTACCGCATCAACGGTTATGCGAAAAAAACGAAACAACGAGCATAGCTGGATAACCGCCGAACTAAAACGGGATTGCAAGGAACGTGATAGATTATACAGACGATACAGGAACAATAGATATAACGAAGATTATCACATGCAATACAAAGCATACCGAAACGAGCTAAATAAGAAAATTGCAAGAACAAAAGCACAATTTTATAAACAGAAGTTCCAAGAATTTAGCAATAACCCAAAAGAGACGTGGAAGTTAGTAAACTTAATACTGGGAAAAGGGACTAGCAATCTGGACGAAACCTTGAGAAAAAACTTTGCAAGCGAGACAGTCTTCAAAGACCTTGCAGACAGATTCGCAACCACATTGTCATCAGAAGTAGTCAATGTTGTACATGAATGCAACGAAAAAACATATGTTGGTCACTCGAACAGTAGACAGAACTCAATTTATGCAAATGGAGTATCCATACAAGAAGTCAAAAATGTACTTAATTCGTTGAAATGCAATAAATCTGCCGGAATAGATGACATTCGACCGAAAGACCTGAAGAACAATGCAGAAACTCTCGCGCCAACGATAACAAAGCTAATAAACATGAGTATAGACCAAGCATCATTCCCAAACTTGCTCAAAATATCTATAGTTAGACCAATATACAAGAGTGGTAAAAAGAATGAAGTTACAAATTACAGACCTATCTCAATATTATCAGTTGTTGACAAAGTTATGGAAGAACTACTGGCAAAAATGTTATCCGAGTATGTAGAAAAATACCAAATCTTGAACAAAAACCAATTTGGGTTCCGCAAGAACAAAAGCATCAACCGGTTGCTAGGAGACTTTGCGAACAAAATATATAAAAGCTTGGATAAAAATCACAACTCACTGGTTTTATTCATTGACTTCAAGAAAGCGTTCGATACATTAAGTCACAAACAAATCCTGAGGCAATTGGAAAAAATAGGAATAAGAGGGGGCATTTTGGCATGGTTTGAGAGTTATCTATGTAACAGATACTTCAAAGTTAAAATTGGTAATTTCTTCAGTGAAGAGCAAAAAGTAGCATATGGAGTCCCACAGGGATCAAAATTGGGACCGCTTTTGTTCATTATTTACGTCAACGATCTATTGTCAGTGTTGAAGTATAGTACGGGATACGCGTATGCAGACGACACAGCGATAGTAGTTAGCCACAGGATCGTAGACGAAGCTGCAAAGATGATGCAATTAGACTTCAATGGCATAACGACCATGGATTAATTATCAACGCACTGAAGACAAAGTTAATGCACATTCGTCCGCCGCATATCACAGAAACAGAACTTAAGATAAAAATGCATGACATAGATTGCTTGCATAGAAGTGGTAATAATGAACACATAATAGAAGATGATAACTGCAGTAAATACATAGATATCGTATCAACATACAAATATCTTGGCCTGATTGTTGATTATAACTTTAAGTGGAGGAATCATATAGAGGCGCTTAAGAACAAGTTGTATCAAGCAGCGTATGCACTATTCCATCTAAGCGATAAATGTACACGTAATGTCCTTAAACAATGCTATTTTGGATTGGTAGAATCGCATATTAGGTACGGCATACTAGCATGGGGTAGATCTTCGCAAATGCAACAACTACAAAAGGTACAAACACGACTACAAAAAATTGTACAAAAAGCAAGGTATAATGGTGAAGAGCAGAATCAAACAACGAATATGATGAACATCACACAAATACATAATCTCGAAATGCTGACACACTTTTACAACGATAACGCATACAGAATCCAGACGCAGCAAACTATCAACACCAGAAGACGACAACACCAACTATACGAAATACCGAAGTTCTGGAACGAATATGGTCGAAGAACATTCAACGTAGCAGTCCCAACGGTATTAAACAGCCTCCCAAGAAAATACCGCAATATCACGAGAACTGAAGCGCTGAAACAGATTAAACAAATGTATATACAATTATGAAAATGAGTTTTCAACTTGTGTTAATTTTAATTCAACATCTTTTTTTCTCTATTTTTATATACTTAAATTATTTTACTTTTGAACAACAACAATAATAATATAACAAATATTGTACTCAGTCTTCTGCAGACAAGCCCTTTCGGCTTTGCAGATATTGTAATCAAGATACATTGTTATTGAATAAAATTGTTATTAAGAGAACATTATCGCCTATAACTCGTTTCAAATGATGTTTGACGGCCGCCTCCCAGATCCTTCCAAAATGAGATGTTGAAGGGGGATTAAACCGCACTCTGTTCCATCATTTGCGAGACTGCTGGCAATGTACTCACTCTAAGTGTTATGTCAGCAGGCTAGCCGACAGGAGATCCCCTCTAGAAGAATATAATTCCAACTATCCGATTCACGAATGATTTTATTTTCTACAAAAATTAACAAATGAAAAATAAAATAAAACAAAAATATAAATCCTTACACTCCAGTAATCCTCCGCTTTCCAGCGCTAAGTCCACTGCCATGTACAGGGTGTCTGGCGGCAGATTTATATTTTCAAAATTAAATAAAAAAAAATCTATTTGATATATTGTTTTATTTAAAATATTAAACGACAGACTAATAATGCGGATTTCATTTTTTGAAAATTATGTCATCCAAATGTCTTCCGTCGAGTTGCACGCACTGTTCAAAACGGAGCCTCGTGTTACGCGCCACACGCTGCAGTAAACTTGATTCAATTGCGCTGATTTCTCGACGAATGTTTTCTTTTAGGTTCACTAGAGTTCGGGGATTGTAAACTTTCTTTTTGAGGTAACCCCATAAAAAAAATCCATTGGGGTTATGTCGGGGGACTTCGGTGGGCACGGGATGTCCCCAAAGCGACTGATAAGTTTTTGAGGGAAAGTTTCCCGAAGCAAATTCATCGAATCTCTAGCCGTGTGTGCGGTCGCACCATCCTGTTGGAACCACGTGTGCGATGAAAACGATGGATGAGCTTGCAGGTTCGGCAAAAAGAAATCCGTTATCATGCGTCGGTAATTGTCACTATTGACATTTGTCGCCTGGCCCCGAGCATTCTCGAAAAAAAATGGTCCAATTATCCCATGCGTGGATAAGGCGCACCAAACAGTTACCCTGGGGCAATGCAATGGCTTTTGGTGTTTCAGTCGAGGGTTATGGGTTCTTGGAGCCCAGTAACGGCAGTTTTGTTTATTATCGTGCCCGTTTAAATGAAAATGAGCCTCATCGCTCCAAAAAATGGGATTCACAGTACGAAAACGCTCCAACATCGTCTCACAAAATTTTTTGCGTGAAACAAAATCACTTTCTTTGAGTTCTTGAACGATTTGAATTTTGAATGGATGGAACTTTAAATCCCTTTTTAAAATTTCATGAATAATCGCTCTTGGAAGTCTCAGTGAGGCTGCCCTTTTCCGTATCGAAAGTCGTGGATTTTCACGTAAACTCTCTTCAACCACTTCAATGTTTTCGGGAGTCCTTGAAGATCGACTTGGCCCTGGCCGTGGAGTGTTCATAGCCGAAGCAGTTGCACGGAACCTCTGCACCCACGAACGAATTAAATTCACACTCGGTCCATCACTTATTCGTCGTATACCGAAGTGTGAACAAAACTGTCGACGCGCAGTTACGTACGAATCGTTACTCTTGAAAAATGCCTCGATGGCGAACGCGCGATGCTCACTTGACCAGTGCGATATCATGACTGAGAAATCCGCACGATCACTGATTCCAATGACACCACTACCCCCCTCCCCCCCGCACCGTTTATTACTTTTTGAAATAATCGTATTTAAAAACGTTAATCTGCCACCAGACACCCTGTACCTCTGACCACGAGGCGACAGCCAAAAAAATTATAAAAAGGCCGGTAAATCCAAAACGGTAAGTAAAGTCATCGGAAGACAGGGGTGACAAAAAAGCGGAGCATTGTCGAAGAATATCGCAGTGGACTTAGGAAACACCTTTAACACACTTAACAATATTTTCATTTCTTATAAATAAAACAAACATAAACAAAATAACACTATACAAAAGCCAAAAAAAAACTTGTCCCCTCATCAATAACTCCATTTTTCTTCGTGAACTATTGGGACAGTATTAGGACATGTAACTTAGCCAAGTATTTTGTGTGGTACCCTTTATTGTCTAAGACCATTTGAAGCCTCTTAGGCATTGAAAGAGCCAAGTTTCTGGTAATGTCCGGGGTAATTGTCTGCCATATTCGTTCGAGCTCTGTTTTCAGCTCTGCCTTGTTTGAAACCGTTTTTTCCCTCAATTTTTTTTTCAATATAAGCCCATAAATGATCAATAGGGTTGAGATCCGGACTTTGGGGTGGATGGGGAAGTACTTTCTTCACATTATATACCAGCCATTCCCTCACTAACATGGACGAATGCTTTGGATCATTGTCCTGGAGGAAGCAAAAGTTTTCTTTTAGACCCAATTTTGCGGCAGTAGAAGGAAAATTATTTTTTTCATATTATTAAATAATCAAATTTATTCATTGTTCTTTCAATGAATTCAAGGTTCCCTACACCGTTGGCTGCCATCGCACCCCACATCATAACGGATCCTCCACCGTGCTTTACAGTGGCGTCAACATTTTTGGGGTCGAGTGCCTCACCCTTTTGTCTCCACACGAATCGCCGACCATCAGACCCGAAAATGTTAAATTTCGATTCGTCTGTGAAAAAAACAGTATTCCAGAAATCTAGTGGCATTTTGATAAACTCTTTTGCCATAAACTCTACTCCAGCCCCTTTTTTATATTTCTTGCAGATAACAGGGGCTTATTCCTTGGTGTCCTAGAATATCCTCCATATTCTTCCGAATGCAAGAAATTGCGGACTGTTTGTGGATGTACAGTTGTGAGTTGGCTTTCTCCTAAGTTTTCCGCTATCTCCACAGCTGAAACTTTGGGATCTTCCTTCACCATTTTTACAATAAGCCTTTTAGTTTGTGGAGTCGAAATCTTGCTCGGACGCCCACTACCACTCGGTCTTGTTAAAAACCCATTTTTTTGGAACATTTTAATGATATACTGAACGGTGGAATGTGGCTTTTTAACAATTTCCGCTATCTGCCTCAAACTTTTTTTTCTTCCCATAATTTTATGATTAATTTTTTCATTTCTACAGATGTTTGTTTACTCTCCAATTTGATTTTTATCCAACTTTAATATCCAACTTCTGAACTCGTTCATGGTAAGAAAACAACTGGACGTTACCAGAAAAAATATGACGAATTTTTTTTCAGGGAATAACGGTTGTTTAAATAAGAAGCAACAGGGTGTACAAGTTTTTTTTTGGCTTTGTAAAACTGCCATATTTTGTCTTATGTTTATTTTTAAAAGGAGTGTAATTTATAAAATTAAAATAAAGTATACTTAAAAGCTATTATAATATATGTCATTTTGAAAGTTATTTCATTTCGCTAGAATAAATAGATCAAGAGATATTGAGCTTTAACTGCTCTGAAATATAGTGTACAACTTTTTTTTTGGTTCACTGTATCCTTCTGGCGGATCCCGGCGTGCTTGGCTACGCATAAATATCAACATTGAATCAAATTCATTGGTTTCTTTAATTTTATTATATTAGAAAATAAATAGTTAATCAATTCAATACAATAGTGTATAGAACATTTTTTGTTTGATTGTGTGGTGCATGAATTAATTAAAATTGGGTGCCCCCACTCTGCAACAAGCTACGTATAACTGTCCGTGAGAAAAGTACGGTTCTTCCAAATTCATTCACGCACATTTGTCCTTGAGCTTTATTAACCCTTAATTAGGCGCATTAAGAAAATCACACAAATAGTCGCATGGGGTCACTACTGACCCCAAAGAAACAAATGAAAATGGAGTGTAAGAAATTAATTAAACAAAGTATGTATGTATTACCAAAAATATTTAAATGCTTTATTATAATCATAATAAAGAAACAAAAACATAACTTTGACTTTAAACAATTAAAAACACAAAACAACTTCTAATGCCTCTTAAAACTACTAATTTTTGGTATAGCCGAGATCAACTTAAAAAAAAAAATTATTCAGATTCATCAGCAGATTCATCCATTCTGCATCCAATGCAGTAAGCCCTGAAATGTTGCTGACAAACAAATTTACCACATTTATGGCATTTATTTGGCACTTTTTTGTCGTCCTTTCTAGGGCATGCCGAACAGCGACCGCGCTTAGCAGTCGATTGAAGCATAACTTCCTGTATGTGATGAACCTCACGGAGGCGCTTTTTAGTCGAAGAAGGGACAGCACGCTGTTGAATGCGACGTTTCTGGTAATCCTCCACTAGTTCTGCCGCTAGTTTTTTAAAAAAAATCCGCCTTATATTTTTGCTGCTCTCATCAGTATTCGCCCTAAGTATCACAAATGCATTGATGCCAGATATATTTAACACTAGAACTACCGCACTTAAGTCGAAGCTATTTCTACCAAAACCAGTCAAAATGACTGGTCTTTAAAAAATACGTCATTTTCAGGGCTTATAAAACTAAAATCACAAATAATGCTTACATAAAGATTATATTTGTAATAATCTTCCTCACCTTATACTAATTGAAAAAAATGCCGTTTATTATAAATTATATAACTATTCTATTATCATAACACATCCAAAGTCTCCAGATCTAAATGAACGACTAAATATATTTTCGAATGAATGTTGGCATGAATGCATTAGGTTTTGCATTAGAATTACGACCGATCAAGATGTTTCCTGATAATTATCATCATCATACTGAATGACACAAAGTTGTAAGAAATTCTAAAAAGATCTAAGAAACACTTTGTAGTTATACAAAACGTGATCGGTAAGCAAATCGCAGCATGATTTTACATTTCAACTGGTAGCAGTCATTTTGACTGGTGCTGGTATAAGTACTCATGATGCGAAATTATTTTGTATTCGTTGAATAAGAGAAAAAATGCTATTTATTATACTATTTCTTAAGTTATCGCTGCAAAAGTCATGACATTGTTGAGAGAAAAAAATGTAACATGAAGGAGAAATTTTAAAACAAAACTACCACACCAGTCATTTTGACTGGTGTGGTAGTTCTAGTGTTAAAAGGTGAAAAAATACCGCCAACGGCCATCTTTTTGTTCTTCTTGCAACGTTATAGTTAGCGCATAGTTGATCGTTGCAGTCGACACCACCTTTGGTACAATTATAAAAGGTAACTATTTCTGGTTTCCGAGCGCTAGCTGTTCCTTCGTCAATGGAGTTGTTATCATGCATAGTTGAAAGTAAAATGACAGCTCTCTTTGGCGTAGGGACATAGGAGACCATAGTGATTTGATTGTGGAATCCAAAAAGCGAAGTAAATTGCTCCCTAGTATTGTTTGGCAAGAATTCAGGTGGAATCTCAGGTTTCCTTTTATTCAATGTGCCAACAAGAGTCAATTTATATTCAGGTGTTAGTAACTCCTTGGCCAGTTTCATACTAGTGTACCAATTGTCAGTTGTTATATTACGGCCACTGCGTTTTATTGGTTCAACTAGGCGTTTTACAATGTCGTTTGGAGAATTAGATATTTGATATTTTCCATCTGGTTGTTTACCAGGGTATACTTCAAACTTGCACAGGTAAGATGTTTTTGAATCAACCATGGCCTGCACTTTTATGCCGTATTTGTTCGGTTTATTGGGCATATATACTTTCCCTCTAAATCGACCACGAAACCCAATTAACTGTTCATCTATAGTTAGATTTTCACCTGGTGTATAAGCTCCTAAAAACTTGTTCTCCAAAATGTTACACAGATTTCTAATAGCTGCTAAATTGTCAATTTTTTGTCTTTCCTGGCGGTCTGAGGTATTATCAAACCGAAGACATCGTAACAAAAATAGAAACCGTTTATAAGACATTGTCAGCCGAAACATTTCTACACCTGATCCATCTTGTGCCCATAAATCAATAAAATTCAAATGAGAAGCTCTTAGGACTCCAGCCATGAGCAATAAACCCAAAAATGCGTTTAATTCCAAATTATCAGTAGGAAGTGCATCTCGATCTCGTTGGAATTTATCTTTGATCTTATCGATATATAGTTGGTGTTCATGACGAGAAGTTCAATAACTTCACTGTCAAAAAATAGTCGGAAGCATTCTATGGGCGATTTCGCGTTTCTAGCATACTGTTTGACTCCCGGTAAATGAATAATAATATTATGCGCACGAGTCCTTACAATGTTTGATGATGGTACTATAGACCACTTCACTTTTGGGCCATTTCTTTGAGTATGTCTAGATAAAAAAATAATTACCCTCCGATGATTCAGGGACATTTTCGCTATCTTCAGACAATTCGATTTCGCTTTCCGAGTTGTGGGCACTAAGTATAGGAGCACCGTCTGCAATTTCATCTTCCGAGGTAGAACCAACGACATCTTGCTCATCATCGGACAAATCTTCCAGCCATTGCTGTATGTGTCTTTCTTGATTTATATTGATTTTTGAAAACTAGTACATAAGAAATACAATACAATAATGCACAAACACTTGTAAAAATAAACAACTAGATATGTATATGTACGTAAAAACACAAGAACGAAAACTTACTTTTCGTCAAAAATTGTTACACAATTGGTCGCATGGGGTCAGCACCTAAGAGAGCATCAATACGTGCGTACGTGTTGGCTTCCCGATCGCAACTGATTTGCATACCCCGCACGGAAGTAGGAAGCTAGAAAAAGTGTTGTCGTGTTCTAAACACTTTAACATCTCTTTTAAAACTGTTGTGACCCCATGCGCCTAATTAAGGGTTAACGTTCAAAGCAAAGGATAAACGCACGGAAAATTCGAGACGTTTGAATTGAAATGGCATGCCTATTGGTATTAATGGGATCCGCGCTATCAGTACAACTTCTCCTTTTGCTTTCCCGGTGAGAATTGTTGCTTCGATCAAATTGGGCATTCATTTTTCACGGAAAGTCTCGTTCCATTGCAAAGTTTTTTTGAATTGAAATTTCGAAGAAATATGATCGACGAACTTTTAAATTCAAACGATGCGGTTGCATACCGGGTGGTTCCAAAGAATTCAAAAATTCAATCGGATAATTTGACGCGTCTTATTTGTTCGTAGCGGTATCAATGGATTTGTATTATACCAAGTCACCTGGCAATTTCTGTTGAATCTGAAAAATTGATGTCTGATTTGAGACGAGCGATGTTGTTGAATAAATAGTTTTGCTTATACAAACCAAACCATCGAAAATAGTCTCCCAAACGCCCCCCCTTGACCAGCAGCGATTAGCTTTAACCGACGACGATATCTCGAAATGTATCAGGTGTTTTGTGTGAGACTGTTTAATTTACATACTGTAGAGCTCGGCTTTAGCTCTGTCAGGTCTCCACTCTCCCTCGGAGAAAACCCCTCCTCCCTTTTTAAACACCTCACTCCGCGCGTATGCTGTCCGTAGACCGCAGTACACGTTTAATAGGCAACGGAGCAGAGTGATTTCAAAAAGCTATTTGCCTTTCCCTTCACCGCGCGCAGGCTGTCCGGAGACCGTCGTGCACGCTGAGTGAGCGGCTAAGCAAAAGAATTTATATATACATATATATATATATTTCCCTGAAGGGGAAAAAGGATCAATAAAATTGCTCTGTTAATAAAAGACAAAAGTTATTATTTACAAACTTTGCTTTATTTAGGTCAAATGACTAGCTCGAGTGTGGCACTTTTTCTTGGACGCTCGTAAAACTTCGCAAGACGAAATGCCAAACCAGAGTGTCTGTTCACTGATCGGGCGTCTCCTTTTATACACCCGATCGTGGGTGTGCTCTTAACAATTTATATATAAAGTAGTGTTACAATAGGGTTACCCTGCCTATATTATTTGAATATTTTCTAAAAAGGGTTACCAAGCCTACTCAAATATAATTTTAACATTTATAATTTAAAGTTATAAAATAACACATTATGATATACATACATATATATATATATAAATATACGTATACTGCGTTACAATACCTTGTAATTTGTAGGTAAATTGTATGATGTATGAAATGAAATAAAAAGTGTGTGTGTTGTATTTTGTGTTGTGTGTTACAATTAGTGATGGGCATATACCCGGTAAATACCCTTTGAGGGTAATTACCGGGTATTTACCAAAATGGGTATTTATTTTAAATGAGGAACTATAGTGAAAATACGAGTATGTACATATATACATTGGGCATTTTATTTTTATTTAATTCAATTTAAAAAGAAAGTGCGAGATATAAACAAGAGAATATTTTGATATAAACTAATCTGAGTCGCTGGAATTTGATGGTATTTTAAATAAATTTCTGTCAACAGATGTGAATTTTGCTGATTCCTTAGATTTTGATGTGCTAGGTATGTTAACATTGTCACTGCAACTTTGTTCATTTATTTCTTTTTCGGATGTGCTGGGTATGTTAATGTTTGAACTGGAACTCGGAATGTTTTCTTTTTTTTCTGTTATAGTTTTATGTTTTGTTTGTGTGTGCAATTCAATATGCCAGTTATGCGACATGCACGTTAATTTACCCGCGCGTTCAGTAGTAAGGCGATTCCGTTTCTTGTTATGTATCCAACTAAAAGTGCTAAACGAACGTTCTGTGGCTGCTGAAGTAACAAGTGCTGATAAAATACGTGCTGCGACTTTGCTTATATTTTTGTTAGCAAAAAGACCTTTCCACCAAATTAATGGTTCCATGGAGTAAGCACTTGACCAGACGAATTCTTTTCCCCAAATGCCTTCTTTAGAGCGATATAGAGCCAAATCGGCGATGACTTCAATTCCCATATTTTTAGAGACATCATAAATAAACTCCATAGCTGTGATTTGATCAGAATCACTTAAATAGCATCCTTGATTTGATGGGTCAAAAAGAGCAGCGGCGAGATATATACATAGGTGTTACAATTGGCGCCGTGCTTCCTTGATATACCAAGGGAAGAGCGTCAATCGGAGAGTTTAAAAAATGAAAAAAAACACGTTTTCAAAGATTTGGTGTTTTTTATTTTAATTCCCAAATGTACTTAAACCCACGTGAGTTTCGGGTTTAACACTGGTTTAACTCTGGATTAACTCTCGTTTATCTCTCGTTTAATTCTCGTTTAACTCTCGTTTAATTCTCGTTTAACTCTCGTTTAATTCTCGTTTAACTCTCGTTTAATTCTCGTTTAACTCTGCCTATCCTCGATATCAGCTACTCCTTTTATACGATGTTGTGCGTACGCATCTTACCCCCTCTTCTTTCTTAATTTTTGCCCACGTCTGAAATCTGCTTGTACGTAATACATACGCTGTACTTTGCTCCGTCCAATTTTCGCTTTCATGCAAATTAATTATTTACTAATTGTTTATTTCAAAAAAAATAATTTTTATTTTACTTTTATCGGGCAGCGTGGCCTCTTACAAGTGACTTAATACTCTTCCACAATGAATTCTTACTCTACCTTAAATACTAAATTGTCGGCGAGATGTTGATGCGACGAAAGGAATCAGGTGACCCCCTAGCAGACTCGTAGCGGATGCGATAAGATGTTCAGCGGATGGCGCGGCTCAGGTGTCGGCATAGCTGTCACGAATGTGCTGGGTGATTTCTCGGCTATTTGGAGTTGGGATGCACGGCTCAGGTGTTAGCGTGTGAAACCTTGGACTGATGTTGGCGTCTAAGTGCATACTAGGCAAATTCCATCACGTAGCGATGTACCGATGTTCTTGCCGTGGACCGTGGGATAGCTTATCTGTCGTTAACTCCTCCCCCTTTTAATTTGGACGTCCTCGTTCGATTGTTAGAAAAAGGGGATCTGGCTGACCCTACCCGATCTCGTGGGTACTTGAGGTTGGGGCTTCCCAATTGATGATGGGTTGATGCTGGAATTTCTGTTGTAAGTTCTCTCATGACACGCTCCTCCGAGGATGATTCTTCTTTCGGCTTGGCGTCGGAATTTTTCGTTTTCCTAAGGATTTTGCAGCCGGCGAATGTGGCGCTCACTAGTACTACGAGCATTAGTGCTGATATGAAGATGTTTTTCATTTGGCTGCTAGTTTCAAGGGTCCGAATGTACCTGGTGTTATTGGCCTCAATTTCCTTAATCATTTCCAGCGAAAGAATTTCCTCAAATTTGGAGTTGTTCTGGGGTGGTTGTAGTAAGGCCGGAAGTGGCTTGTGTTTCGTAACTTCGGCTGCGGTAAAGGTGTATCGCTGGGCTTTTATAGTTGCATTGTTGAATTTTATCACGAATGTGCCATTGAGTGGGATCTGCTTTCCATCTATATCGATCACGTCTTCATATTGGTTTAGAATCAGTAGACCAGGGGATAGTTCCTCTACTGCCGGAATATGTTGATTGTTGATCTGAGTACATACTGGAGGTCGGCTTGATAGTAGGTTGTTAATGCACTTATCATTACTTATGTTTCTAACATTAATTTGCTTACATATAGATAGTAAATTAAATGTCTTACAAGTATCTGTTAGTCCATATGTACCTGCTTTACATTTTAGTATTTCTTTATATTCTAATTGATTAATAACTCTGCCCCTTTTTACGGGCTTGACAACTAATTTATTACACGTTTCTTTCTTTGTGGTTGGTAAGCTTAATATATATAGAATGTATGTACTATTTGATGCTATTTTTATCTCTGAGAATTCTATTGCTTCTATTATATTAGTGTAAGGTATGGTGTCTTTATTTAATATTTTCTCTAAGGTACTTATTTCTAGGGTTGACAACAAATATGTATTTATTATGCCGGCTTTTGCCCATTGCATTGCGTATTCGATATTGGTTATTTCTTCTCTTAGTAATCCTACTCTAAATTTTAAGTTTAGTATGAAATCATTTCTTGTCTCGGTATTTTCTTTAATTTCTTTTATTAGTTTGTTCGTAACATTACTTATTTCGCTTATTTTATTCAATACAATCTTATTAATAATCAATTGGTTATTGTTATTACTAAGAACGTTATTCATTTTGGCCTTTACAATTTCAAAGTCGTGTCTGTCGGGAGTTCCCGCAATCCATTTCCAGGCAGAGCCCAGGAAATCTAGGGATCGCTTCTGCTTTGTTTTGGGAACAAGTCGGTTCAAATGTAGTTTGATTAGTTTGATTTCGTTAAGGAGAAAAGGAAGCATAGGATGGGATGTCTTTATGATCGGTTGTACTTTTTGTTCTATCTGCTTAAGGACCCTCCGGTACTGTTGCATGTCGATCACATGAATTAGCTTAAAGGTTCCCGTTTGAATTTTTGCCTTGCCGGATTGTACGGTAATAAGTTGCGCATTAGTGTAGTCGAGCATCTTTACGTCACAGGTCGCAATCGTGAACCAAGACCTAAAAGGGATTTTTAATTTCTTATTAGGGATTTATGTACTGTTTTTCCGGATTTAGTTAGGATTGTAGTTGTTTTGTTTTCGGCGACTATTTCCTTCTTACAACGGCGATTTAACTTGGACAAAGTGCGATCTGAAACTCTGGTTCTCGTATTTTAAGCAAAGGTGCAGCGCTTGTGGCAAGTCTGCGGGTTCCTTCATGCCCAGTAGGTCGGATAAGTTGCCTCGTAGACCCCTTATGAAGGTGTCTAAAGCTTTGTCCCTATAGGTTTGCGTCAGCAAACGCATTGATTCAGGGCTGATCTCCATGCAAGATATTTTATTTATAATCAGGGTTAACTGTGAGCTTACGGCTTGGTAGAACTCTTGTATGCTTTTGTTTCCTTGTACCAAATGCGATAGCTGGTACTCTAGCGTAGTCACATCACGCTTATCTGCGTAATGCATTGTGAGACAATTAACAATGTTTCCCCAGTCCAGAGGTGTGTTGTATGCCTCTAGTGCGGCATCCGCTTGCCCAGTAATTTTATTACGGATTACGTTAAGTATCCCGTAATATTTTGGGGTGCCCTTGGTATGCTCATAAATTCTCAGCACACGCTCGACGCTCTTCTTCCAGGAAGAGAACTCGCTGGCGTCACCGGAGAAATTCCGAAGGCAACGTACAACATCAGGCACCTTTTCCAAGTCTTCCAGGCGATACTGATACTCTGGTAGAATCGTCTGATCGACTCCCGAGAAACGATGGGCGTTCGGGTTCAGGACGCTCTCAACGAGATGCTTGCCCTGCTGTTCTAGGACGCGACATACTATGGAGGTTATTAGGGTATCGAGCTCTGGGGTGGTTCGTACCTCTGGTTGTTCTGTGTGGGATGTGCTCGATCTATAAGAGCAATTTGGGTCGAGAGAAATGGGTGGTTGGGAGGTTGCTGGCTGGTCGGCTATATGTGTAACAGGGTTAGGTGTTGGGTTGCTGGGAATGGGGTTTGGATGAGCGGCTGGCATACCGACAGGGCCAAGCTCAGCAGCTTGATTTCTCGTAATGGGCATTTTACGACTTAATTAGGGAAACCAATAAAAACAACGCTCTTACCTTGAACAATTCCAAAAAAAATTTTTTAGTTTCTTAACTTTCTAACTTCCCACTTTTTTTTCCTTTTTTTTTTCACTTTTTAATTAGAATGATTTTACCGATTTTCTTTTCCCTTTACTTTTTCGATCTTACTTAATTTCAATTTCAGCATTAAACATTTTTTATTTCTTTAAACTTATTTCCTAAACTAATATTCTCGCTCACTATTTCCTATATTCTTTGTAATTTCTTTTCTTTAATTTCTGATTTCACCGATTTTCTTTTCCCTTTACTTTTTCGATCTTACTTAATTTCAATTTCAACATTAAACATTTTTTTTATTTCTTTAAACTTATTTTCTAAACTAATATTCTCGTTGCTTAACACTAACTTACACGTTCACTATCGGGATTTACTTTTCTTTAGTTTCTCATCACTTAATTCTAACTTACACTATCACTATCAGGATTCTCATTTCCGGGCTGTAGGTACGGCCAGGACGATCGGGCGGTGCGGCTAGCTCTTAAGCTTCCGGTATGTCCTACTTTCGTAAGGCTACTGCGGGGCCCTTTACAGTGTTACACCACTGTATTTTTTTTTCACCGACACGCGATCTCGGGGGACCACATAAGTTTTCCAACGTATGTATCGTTTGCGTATTTTAGCCGCGCGGGATTAGGGCTCTTTGAGTGCTATTTGTTCCCGGCTTACACGGATTACGTTTCGAATTTTAAGGAGCGCGTACTTGTCCTGTGGTCCCTGCTCGGGCGCCAATTAATTATTTACTAATTGTTTATTTCAAAAAAAATAATTTTTATTTTACTTTTATCGGGCAGCGTGGCCTCTTACAAGTGACTTAATACTTAATACTTTTCCACAATGAATTCTTACTCTACCTTAAATACTAAATTGTCGGCGAGATGTTGATGCGACGAAAGGAATCAGGTGACCCCCTAGCAGACTCGTAGCGGATGCGATAAGATGTTCAGCGGATGGCGCGGCTCAGGTGTCGGCATAGCTGTCACGAATGTGCTGGGTGATTTCTCGGCTATTTGGAGTTGGGATGCACGGCTCAGGTGTTAGCGTGTGCAACCTTGGACTGATGTTGGCGTCTAAGTGCATACTAGGCAAATTCCATCACGTAGCGATGTACCGATGTTCTTGCCGTGGACCGTGGGATAGCTTATCTGTTGTTAACTCGTGGGATAGCTTATCTGTCGTTAACTTGCATGAATGCAGGCACTCATTCACAATATCCCTTAATTGCGTTTAATTGCTTTTAGGGTTTTGCTATGGCCGTGCATGATTTGGTGTTTACCCAATATACTGCATGTATTGCATATGAATGGGCACATCAAAGGTGTCATGTGTCTTGTACGTTTCAAGGGTGTCGTATGTCTTGATTCATCGTTGGACTGTACTGACCCCACTTGAGTTTGTCGTACTGCACTGACTAACAGTTTTTCTTTAATTATATTTCCATTTACTTTACTGATTTCGTTAGAGGAAGTTACCAATTCGTTAATTTTATTGATTATATCTCTATTAATTACGAGTTGTTTATTATTATTTTCTAATACGTTGTTGATTTTATTCGAGATGATTTTAAAATCATCATGGTCGGGCGAACCGGCGACCCATTTCCAGGCACTTCCAATGAAGTCCAAGGAACGCCTAATTCGTCGGGGTGTGAGCTGGTTTATTTGGTTTTGGATTTGATCTAGGCTATGGATTAGAAAGGGATACAAGGGTTCTTGGGATGAGGCATGTCGCTTTCTTAAGGCGCCTTGCCCGGCGTGTATGCCGTTTGCCCTGAAGCTTTGGTTTTTGAGCTTCAGAGAGAAATATAGTGCCTGCATTCCCCGCCGCTTGCGTTCTCATTCACCCGCCATATTATGGTTTGAATGAGATTGTTCGTCTCTGGAGGTGGCTCAGCCTCTCGCGGGTCGCTGTACGAAGTACCGTACATTGCGGAGCTTGTGGATCCGCCAGAGGTTGGGGGGTTTTGGTCAGCTATTGCTGAGGTACTAGATTGGAGGGATGTATTTGCGGTAGTTTCCTCCGCAGTGGGAATAAGAGGATTTGTGTTGGTAGTAGGAGGGTTCGGGGGTAATGGAATGTTAGGATTGGATGGTGCGGGGTCGTCGCTCTGGACAGGACCAGCGGATCTTAGTTTATGCATTTTGATTTGATATATTTATTTTTTTTTTATATGCAATTTGTTTTCCTTAGGTATACAATTTGGTTTCAATATAATGTATAATATATAATAATAATAATGTTTTTCTTTTTTTTATTTATTTCCTTGTTTTACTTATTTTCTTGGAATATATATTTATTTATTATTACTCTTCCTGTATTTCCATTTACTTCTTTCTTTTCTTTTACTTTTTATTTTAAATGGTACTAATTTCTTTTGCTTTTTTCACTTTAGTTTTCTTTCTTTTTTAATTCTGTTTTCTACTTTCTTATTTTTCACGTAGACTTAAACTTAATACTCTATAACTTACAATAAAATCGGCAGCTGTGTACCCACGCTGGCCATCTGGATTTGGTCCTTTTTGTGCGCTGGGAAACGGTGACTGGGGATCCACGATGCGCACCAAGTGCGTGGTTCGCTAGCGGCGTTCTTAGGACCGTCTAGTGATGGAACACTTCACTTTTATCACTTTGTTAATTTTTCACTTTTTTTTTCGTCTTTGTGGTTCGTGCCACACTTGTCCAGGATTACCGGACCCAGTAGGTGCGTTGCGTGTGAATTAATTGTACGCACGGCGGCTACTTGAGGCGACTGGCAGTACATACGCGTTTCGGTTAATTTTTTATATTTTCAGGAACGTGACGGCTACTTAAGGCGTTCTATTGTCCTGAGGGCGCGGCGGCTACTTGAGGCGACTGGCCTTAACGATACTCCGCGCACACACGATTTTTACGCAACACTACCGGGTCCCTGCTCGGGCGCCAATTAACAAATTACGTTATTTATTTGTTTAAAAAAAAAAATATATTTATTTTCTAATCTTTTTTGGGCATAGGTTACCCATGAAATACAAACTTAATCTAAACTACATTAATTCTTACTCTAGCTTAAATACTATTTCGTCGTAACCTACTGCGACGTCGGCGTGTGGGATCAGGTGTCGGCAACGGTGAAATTCGCCAGACGACAGGAATGCGCGGCTCAGGTGTCGAACGTAAGTCCACGCTCGGACGAGATGTTCTGGGCTTAGGTGTGCAGCTTAGATGGCAGCGTGTGCAACCTTGGATGGATGGCTGGTGCACAAAGTGTTGACCATGCAGATTCCGTCACGTAGCATGTTGTTTGTTGCATATCGTGGGACGAAATCTGTTTCGCGTTAACTTATATCTGACCATCTGTAATATTTTTGAAATACATTTGGATGACGAATCTGAATTTTTGAAGACATCAAATACAGGAACGGAACATAAATCAAATTTAATATCATTTACTCCATTCGATGTAATTACCTTAAACGTCGGCATAAATCCATCTCTTATAATATTTGTAGCTCCAAAAGATGTCATCTGGAAGTATGAATTGTTTTGAATATTTGTTAAGAAATGCTTTGACGTTGGTGAATTGCCATAAATTAATGAATGCAAATTACCTAGTGGAGGTTCTAATACAGGCAATATAACTTTCCTACCAGCACAGCACATGCCAGGCGTTTGGTTCATAAATTTGAATGCATTACAATGCACAACTTTTTATTCATTTGGCCAATATAAGAATGCATACTGTAATTAATTGTGTTATCATAATTAAGAGCTGCCAATTCCATTTGTTTTTTGTTTTTTTATATGGGCAAAATCAAATGTTGATATTTTCAATTTTTGTTTTTTCTCTGATATTTCTCGTTTCTCCATGGCTTTCCTCTTCAGCAAAACCTTTTTCCGAAAGTCCGCCAGATTCGTTATGGGATCCTGCCGATTTTCTGCGCCTAATGGATGCTCTTCTATCAGGAACGGCTGCGAACACGGAATTGAATCGTTGTCCGACGATATTACTCTTCTGTCCCAACTGCTTCTTCTCTGACCTCTTGCGCAATTTCTACTGTCTCCTTTGCAAGTTGCTGGTTCTTCCTTCTTGGGTTCGGCATTTCTATCAGGACTATAGTTGTAACTGCAAACGCTGCTCTGAGGGCTATAATTATACGAACAAATGGAACTATCAGAATTATACTGTATAGATGATTGGATATATTGCTCGCTCGACTTGAACATAATGAAAAAGATATTCCGCAGAACAAGTATTTATACTCACAAAATTTGCACATGTAAAATTATAACACTGTCTTGCGACGACGTCGACGACGACAATCGGCAAACGGGTGCATGGTTACATGATCATGGCCTTTGGCCGATCGTACCGCCCCGTTTGTATATAAACAATTGATCCAAAAGAAATGGCTAAAAAATATTACGAACATGTTAATAGTAATGGATTATGTGTGCCACAACCTATAGAACAATATTATGTACATGAATGGAATCGATCTTCTAATCCGGATATTCGCAAACTTCCTGAATACCAGGTGCATAATTATGGTGTTCCGAAAATGGATGAAAAAGTACATCAATTTTTATTAAATCAAGCTGTTGGACAAGAAATTATACAGTCAGCGTCAAAAGTGAGTGTACAGCCATCGGGTTGAAGTTTATCCTCAAAAATAAAATATACCAGTAGGAGCTACAGTGGACATGGGCACATCAAATTAAAGGTTTAAATTCATATTTTATTAAACACTATATTTCATTTTGAAAAACAATGAACATAAGGTAACTAAATCAATTTATAAGAAAAATGGGCGAAAAACAAGCGTCAAAAGTGAGTGTACACTTATTTTTCAAAAGCTTTAAATCATTTCAAATCATTGACAAAATGGTAATTAATACTTTGTATTATTTCCTTTGGACTTTATTACTGCTTCTAGTCTTCGAGGCATGGATTCAACAAGTTTCCTTGTAACGCTCGTTGGTATTCTTGTCCATTCTTCTACCAATGCATCCCGTAGTGACTGTGTTGACGTTATTGGGTGTTTTCTTATCTGTCTGTCCAAATGTTCCCATAGATGTTCGATGGGATTTAGATCTGGTGATTGGGGAGGATGATCCAATTGCTTTGGTGTATTATAAAGAAGCCATTCTCTAACCAGGTACGATGTGTGTTTGGGATCATTGTCGTGTTGGAAGATCCACGTTCCTTGAAGACCCAGCTTCTGTACACTTGTTGCCAAATTTTCCCGTAAAATATTCATATATCCTCTCTTATCCATTGTTGAATCAATGAATGCCAAATTCCCAACGCCAGAAGCAGCCATACACCCCCACACCATCACTGAACCTCCACCATGTTTTACTGTTCGTAAAACATTTTGAGGTTCTAGCTCTGTATTTTTGCTTCTCCACACCTTTCCATTTTTCTTTAGTCCAAAAATTTGAAATTTACTTTCGTCACTAAATATAACATTTTGCCAAAACGAATTGCTGAAATTTTGATATTTTTTTGCATAATCTAATCTTTTTTTTATATTAGTTTTAGATATAGAAGGTTTTTTTCTGGGCACTCTTCCATGTAGGCCACTTTGATAGAGGGCACGACGAACTGTACTCGCGCTTATACTTTTATTATTTCGAGAAAATGTATCTGCAATTTGCACAGCACTAGACATCGGATTTTTTTTCACTTCTTTCACAATGTCTCTCCTTTCCCGTTCATTCAATCGTTTTGGTCGTCCTGATCTCTTGGCATTTTCTACTGTATGAAAATTTTCATACCGATCTATAATTTTTTTAACTGTATTATGATGTCTTTTTATTTCTCTACCGATTTCACGTAAACTTTTTCCATTTTGGCGCATTTCAATAACAATTTTTCGCGTTTCAATTGAAGTTTCGGTTCGCATTTTGAAAAAGAATTTACTTTAAAGACACTGAATATCAAAGTAACGCTTTCTTCTTAAAACTACTACAAATTATTAGTTGGTATCATGCCATATTTATGCCGTTACATTGTCATTCGGAAATGTTCCGTTATATTTTACAAGCATTGAAGACAGTCATGAAAGTACCAATATGTACACTCACTTTTGACGCTTGTTTTTCGCCCATTTTTCTTATAAATTGATTTAATTACCTTATGTTCATAGTTTTTCAAAATGAAATATAGTGTTTAATAAAATATGAATTTAAACCTTTAATTTGATGTGCCCATGTCCACTGTAGCTCCTACTGGTATATTTTATTTTTGAGGATAAACTTCAACCCGATGGCTGTACACTCACTTTTGACGCTGACAGTAAATTATAAATACAAACCTCAGAATGGATTAATTAAATCTACCAAAGATCATTTTGTTCCGTGGAATCGTAGAGGTGATTCAGTCGAAACAACTTTTACAAGACCAAGATCGATGCTATTACAGTTTTTTAATCAAGCTGGCAAACCTGTTATTGGCGACGTTGGCCTTGGCGCAGATAAAGACTCGTATACCTTGATAAATCAAATCGTTGAAAATTATTGCCGTAAAATTGAAAATTACGGCGCATTTCATCCAGGTCGTGGTGCAACAACCTTTAAAGCACAACCACAAGTTCATGTTGGCCTTGTTGCGACACCACAGCTAAATCCAGGTACAGCTAACGTATCTTATTTAAACAGTGCATGTTATTGGAAAGTTGAATGCGATTGCAAAGTTATATTTAATGTTAACTCAGCATTTTCTAAAAATAACGCAATCAGTTGACCACTTGAAGTTACCGATGAAAATGCCGATCAAAATTACACAGACGGACAATGCTTATTCGGCAACACGGATACAAAAAGCGGAAATATTAAAACCAAAAAGAATAAAAACATTAACATGTCCAAACACGTTCATGACGAAGATGATTACGACTTCCTCGATATAGAAACTGGAAATTTAAAGTTATAAATAAAAAGAAATAAAAATTTATTTTGTTTGTGTTTTATTTATTTGATAATATTATATTTTTCCATTAATTTGTATGTTGACAATGGGTGTGGTTTTTTATTTAACAATTTTAAATCGCTACATGGTTTCCATACATATGAAAACATGCGTGATCTAAACGCGTCATCTCGTGGAAAAACATCATTATTGGATAACACAATAACTGGCGTTCGTGTAATTACTGCATCTGGCGAATATTTTACTTTGGCGTTAACAGTATCGCCACCCAATATCATTTTAAGAGTCTCAGTAGCACATGGTTCCATAACTGGTTCATTCCACAAGATGATACGTCGATCGACACATTCCATAAGTGGAAAACCGCAATATCTATTAAAATTTCCCATTTGCCCGAAATTTATAAAAAAGTGAATGAATGGATCAAAGAAAAAATTTTTACCAGCATTAGGTGCTGATAATACAAACATAGTATTTTTTTTTAGGAATTTTCTTATCGATTACACATAATAGATTTTTTAAAAACTGTCTTATTTCACAAATATTATTACTAAACTGAAATTCTAAGAGTTTACTTAAGACTATTACGGAGAAATCAATGTTGTAATAATACTCTGATATATTACCAAGTGGAGCATTGAACAAAAGATGCTGTGGTTCACATGATAGAAAAAATTTATATAATTCCGTAAAAGATTGTTCGTTATAGAAGTTATTAACTATTTTTATACAATTTCTTATAAATACGCTATTTATATCATAATACTTAAAATTACCCTTTAACCATATGGATGTTGAGAAGATATGTGTTACTGTCGCTGTTGGCCGCTGTAGAAGAAATTGGGTGATCTTATCACCCTTTCCTCTTTTCTGATGCCTGGAATTTTCTTTAGATCCTGTGCCGCCATCTGTAATAGTTTTGTGATCAGCATCTCCTTGGGGTCCACACCCGAAGAAGTCAGGAAAGTTGTCCTGTATGTGGCCTCCTTCCACCAGCGTTCCTTCGGCATTCCGGATATCTTCAAGAAGTTGAAGACATCTAGTTTTACCACTCGGTATCCAGATTCTTAATTGTTATTTGTTTACTATTTTCATTTTTAAAAATTGTTTTAATTGCTTATTGTTTACTATTTTCAATAAGTAATCGAATGCTCTTTGGTTTTTTTAAATCGGTCGAGTAGATTCGGAGAAAAATGTCCTACCAGTTTGAAAAAGATAGTTTCGAGAAAAACGCGTTTAAAGTTTTATTACCATAGTTTTATTGAATAAAAGGTCGACAACTTTTGTTTTACCTTTAATCGGCCATTCCTGGTGAATACTGAGGACCCTCGTTATCTAATAATTGCTGTAAGTGGCTGGGCAAAGCTTTTTTCTTCTTAATTCGACCTTCTTTTGACTGCTCACTGCTCCTCCTATTGGCTTGAGAGATACGGTCCTCATCAACTTTTTGCGCAAAAGCCGTTGCAGTTTCGCCAATTTTGATGCCCATGAGAACCATAATAGCTAGGTAAGTTCTCGAGCCTTCGTTGAAAATGGATGCTGCGATCCACGCTGCAATTTCAGTCACATCTTTGCCAGAAAACTTGCTTTTCGGAGAAATGTTCCAAATCAAATTATTGTAACTTTCGTTCCTATTTTGAGTATTTTTGCCAAGACATCTTTGCAGCAACTCATCACTACTAAGTGACTCGTAAACTGGCAAAATGTAGCCACAAATGCTTGGATCTAGTGGTGGCTTATGAGTAAAAGGCTCATTTTTGTCCCCGCTTTGCAAAAATTTACACCAATCCTTATTGCAATACTCGTGACGAGGTTCTGCATCGGTTGAAATTTTTTGATAATAGCCGGCAAGAATTTCTTTTTTCATGTTCTCGATGGAATCGGGATATCTCTGAATTGCAAGACTATAAAACACAGACAATTCTCGAATCAATTTTAGAGTCAGTCTTCTGTCTTTCTCTAAAATTGTCAATTTTTTTTTTACTTCTACTAAGCCAGTGGTTTTCAAACTTTATTTTACCACGGCTCCCTTGACTGTTTTTTTATGTAGTTTACAACTTTCGTTACTTTTGTAAAAATGTAGTTAAATTCCTCACTCATATTTTTTGATACGAGAGCTGCTCTGTGGAGCATGCAGTGCGTGTCCAGAGAACATCGGATGTTTTCCTTTTAATAAGTGCTTGAAGGCCAGTTTTGTGTCCTGACATTGACTGTGCACCGTCTGTACAAAGCTCAACGCAATTATTCCATAATATGCCGTTCTCATCAAAAAAATTGTCGATTATATTAAAAATTTCACTGGATGTGGCTTTGCCAGGAATGGGTTTGCAAAATAATATATCTTCAATTATATTATTCTCTTCAACATATCGAACATATTGTAATATAAAATAGTATTAAGTACCATTTTGTTATTTCCCATTCTTTGAATTGTAATGGTAATGGTATAAATCTTGGTTTTACACACTTAACGTTTGTCAAGCAAACGTTGGGGGCCCCGCCTTTCCCAACTCTCTTCTCACTGTCGGTCTTGGAGAATACCAAGCCGATGAGTGCGAGAGATCGTTGCTGGAAGCCAACGGGGCACTTCTGAGTTGGTCGCTCACGAGAAAGGAAATAAGAATAAAGATAAGAAATAATAAAAGCGTGCGTTTAACTAATTAATTGGCGCAGTCGGTAAACCACGCGGGTTTAATATTAAAACAAAAAAAAAAAAAAGATTATAACTTGTGATTTGTGGTCCTAACAAACAAATTTAAACAATTAAACAAACAAAAAAAAAATAGCAAGAAAAAGGAAAAATAACCTGAAGGAAAAGTGTATTCTAACAAGTTTAAGCAACTTTTTTATAAATACGAAGTTATCAAATTGTAAAAATAGTGAATAATTGCAATTAAATTAACTCATACATTTCGAATCGAAAAAAAAAAAGAACAGTTAAATTGAATAAAAACCGGATTTAGTTCCAAAATAACATGCAAGCCATCGAATAAGTCTCAACGAAGCAATCGAACACGATCAAACATGCTTACTTATACATGCATTGTTCGCTGTTGATCATTACGAAGTTCGATTCATACCCGTATAAGTTGCTCCCATTACAAAAACCAAAGAAAGAGGAACTACCTTATATAGTTGTCAAAAGTAATAGCGTCCCTCTAAGGTTCCTCATTGATTGTGGTGCAGAATACAGCATCATCAATAAAAACGTCTGTAATCCAAGATGGAGTGAACCATCTGACACACATTATTTTAGAGTTCTCGGGCGCACAATTCAATCTGACACTAAGTACAAAATCCCTCTGTTTCGTGAATTCAATAACAATATCTCTATAGAATTTATTGAGTTTCAATTTCATGACTTTTTCGACGGACTCATAGGCAATAACATTCTTTGTAAACTTAACCCAATTATAGACTACAAAAACAGATCACTTATCACAGACGATGCGACATTAACACTGTATTTTAACGAAGACGAAGAAAAATTTGCAAAAAACTGTTACCATGTTGGAGACATCTGTTTTAGCAAAACTTTCGAAAAGGAAATCAGTGACAAAATATTTGCAACTCACTTAAGTAAGACCGATGCTTCTAAAATAAAATCTTTGCTGTATTTCTACAAGCCCATTTTCTACAAAGAGGGTGATAATTTAACATTTACAAACGAAATTACACACCGGATAAACACGAAAACAGAAGTCCCGATTTTTAGCAAACTGTATAGGTATCCCGAAATTCATTCAGAGGAAGTCGATAAGCAAATCGCCGAGATGTTAGCACAGGGGATTATAGCCCCTAGCAGCAGTCCTTATAATTCGCCCATTTGGGTAGTTCCCAAAAAGGATGGCAAAAATGGTCAGAAGCAATGGCGAATCGTCATCGATTACAGAAAGCTTAATGAGCAGACAATAGAGGATAGATTCCCTATGCCGAACGCCGATGACTTGTTCGATAAACTGGGAAAATGTTGTTACTTCACAACGATTGACTTAGTTAAAGGTTTCCACCAAATCGAGGTAGAACCCCGTGACAGACCTAAGACAGCTTTCTCGACCAAGAATGGACATTTCGAGTTTCTTCGAATGCCGTTTGGGCTGAAAAACGCCCCTGCGACTTTCCAACGGTTAATGAACTCGGTGCTGAAGGACTTCGTTAACAAAATATGTGTCGTCTACTTAGACGACATCTTGGTGTTCTCCACAAGCTTTGAAGAGCATTTAGACTCTTTGAGAAACATTTTACAAAGACTTAAGGATTCAAATTTAAAAATCCAAATAAATAAATGTAGCTTTGCCGAACCAACTACAAACTATCTGGGACATACAATTGTAAATAACGGGATAAGACCAGATGAAAACAAAATAAAGGCAATTGTTTCTTTGCCACTTCCCAAAGACAAAAAAGGCATAAAATAATTCTTGGGCATAACGGGATATTACCGTAAATTTATAAAAGACTATGCAAAGGTTGCATACCCGTTGATAAGGTACTTAAAAAAACCGGAAAGAGTTAACACATATGACTTGGAGTACGTTAAAGCTTTTAAATATTTAAAAACCTTGCTAACAACAGACCCCATTCTTAGAAGTCCAGACTTCAGCAAACAGTTCGTCTTAACGACAGATGCTTCAAGTTACGCTTTAGGGGCTGTGCTTAGCCAAAGCAACCACCCAATCTGCTATGCCTCTCGTACTTTAAATAGTCACGAAAAAAACTACTCAACGATTGAAAAGAATTGCTTGCGATTGTTTGGGCTATTAAATATTTTCGAACATACCTGTACGGTAGAAAATTTGTGGTGCGTACTGATCATAAACCACTTGTTTGGTTAAACAGCATTAAAGAGCCAAACATGAAGCTCCAGAGGTCGAAAATTTTTCTTAGCGAGTACGACTTCGACATCCAGTACCTGAAAGGGAAGGAAAATTATGTAGCGGATGGTCTCAGTAGGCACATTGACAACGATAAAAATACTAAGGATATGAGAAGCGACGACGACATATGTTTAGAATACATTTTTAACAATGAAAATGCCACTAGCGATATTAACGAAGCGATTGTAACGTCCCCGGTCCATGAAAATGATATCTGATCCACTGGCGCTACTATCCACAGCGCCCCAGAAGACCCAACGCAACATATTTTTATCTCTGAGAGACCCATAAACATGTATAAAAACCAGATTTACTTGTCCTATGGTAAAAAAGAAAAAAAATTTATCAAGATCGTTCACAGAAAGGTTCAAAATTACATTCAGCTTGTTAAAGGGAAGAGTAAATTAGTAAAAATAATGGAAAAAATTTTAATAAAAAAGGGAAACTTCTGTATTTACTGCGATGACTTACCTCTATTTGTTGAATTTCAAAATGCGTACATCCAATATTTTTCAATGAACAGAAACTTAAATATAGTAAAGTCCAATATTAAACTTAAGGACATTGTCGACAAAAACGAAATGATAGATATTATAAAAAAAGAACACATTAGTAAAAACCATAGGGGCATAAATGAGACGTTCGTCGAATTAAAAAGTCTCTACTTTTACCCTAACTTACAAACGGAAATTCAAAGATTTATTAACAACTGCGACATTTGTACACTCGCAAAACATGATCGGAGACCCTTAGAAATACCTATGCAAATTACCGAAACACCAAGGTTTTTCAACGATGTCGTTCATATAGATATTTGGTTTCCTGAGAGAAATAAAATGTATTTTACTACGATAGATAAATTTTCTAAATATGCAACTGTCCATAATTTACCTGATAGGAACTGGGTAGGTATTCTTAATGCAATTAAGGAAAGGATCAGATTTTTGGGAAAACCAAATAAAATAGTGTCCGATAATGAAACCTGCATACTGCATTCTGCGGTCGAATTATTCCTTAAGGAAAATGACATTAAATTTCATAAAACGACAGGATCCCTTAAGACTGGCAATGCCGACATAGAAAGATTACATGGCACTCTCAACGAACAACTGAGAATCAAAAATGCGGCGAATGACAAATCTGAATTGGACGAGAAGGTATTTCAAATAATAACCATTTACAATAACACTATTCACTCTACAACGAAATTAAGACCATTGGATTTCATTTTGAAAAACATGCACAGGGAACACATTACATCCTTAGCCGATAGATTTAAAAGAGATAAGGAAAACAGGGTTGAATATTTGAATCGAAACAAGAGCAACGGACAGGACAGTAATCTTTGTAGAAATATAGTTACGAATAGGTCTGCTGGCAAATGTTTACAAAAGTTTAAGAAGCTTAATAAGTTTAGAGACGTGTTGTCTGGTACACACACTTTGCCTCTATTTTGAATTATTTAAAATTTTGAATAAAAACGCTCTTTCTGCTTTGTGTCGGGTTTGATTTTTTCTTTATTCTCTTTTTCAATATATATATGGGTAACAAAGAAAGAATTGGGAAAAAATAATTACAACAACAACAATTTCCCATTTTATTGTAAATTAAGGAAAGAGACTCGTTAGGGATATGTTACATCGTGTTTTAGAGCAAAAAATATAAATAATAGTTTTAATAAGTGAATGGTCATGTAACAGACGAGGGTAGTTATGTTATTGATACTTCAACAAAAAGAAATACAAAATATTATAAAAAACAACTTAGGCGCAAATACAAATTTCAGCAAATATAACACCATTACCGCTTGCGAGTATATGTACATAAGGATTGTAGGAAACGGATCTATGCTTACGTCACTATCGATTATAGGTACTTTTGCAGCCAATTATGTACGTATAAATAATAATTTGTAGAAAACGTATTTGTTTTTTCCCCTTTTCCTTTACTCTCACAATAACTTTTATTAATCGCGTTAACTGCAAGGATTGAAATTTAAAAAATGGTTGTTGAATCAAATCTCATTAAGAAAAACGATCAATGAAGTCAATATCCTATATCGTAATGTCCAGGGATGTTCACCCTTACATTGCTTAGAATATTTCCGCAAGGGTGTAAACACAATGAGAATTAAATCGTAAAATTTAAGAATTTTCGTAAACATAAAATACTGTAGTTGCACTGTCCAAAAAGGAAGCTACCAGAATACTTACCGTAATTTCGTACTTAAATAAGAATGTATTACTAAATTGCTAATAACTCTATAGTAAGGAAAAAAAAGAGAAAAAAATTGTAACAATTTGTACTATGTTAATACCGAATCATGTAATAACCTGATTATTTTGTTAAATGTTTTTGGGGACCAAAAAAGACTCAGTGGGGGAGGTGTAATATAAAATAGTATTAAGTGTCATTTTGTTATTTCCCATTCTTTGAATTGTAATGGTAATGGTATAAATCTTGGTTTTACACACTTAACGTTTGTCAAGCAAACGTTAAGTGTGAATAGGGCCCCGCCTTTCCCAACTCTCTTCTCACTGTCGGTCTTGGAGAATACCAAGCCGATGAGTGCGAGAGATCGTTGCTGGAAGCCAACGGGGCACTTCTGAGTTGGTCGCCCACGAGAAAGGAAATAAGAATAAAGATAAGAAATAATAAAAGCGTGCGTTTAACTAATTAATTATATGCAATTAAATGTGCGTCTTTAGCTACGTCGGTTGCTTCATCTACTTGTAAGGCGAATTTTGAAATGCGGATCTGAGAAACTAATTGATCGCAAAGATCGTCAGATATATCATCGATTTTTTTGCCAACAGTGTTATCAGCAAGCGGTATTTGTCACAACTGTTTTGCATATGATTCGCCAAACATTGTTTTAACCATATCAATAGCTGCTGGTAAAACTAATGTTTCTCCTATTGTCTGTGGTTTTTTACACTTCGCGATTCTGTAAGATACTAAGTACGATGCTAGTAATGCGTTTGATGGAATATGAACTATTTTTTTGAACGCTTGTTTTTGTTTAGTGAACTCATTCAATTTTCTTTGAAAAAATTCTTGGGTCTTGCCAACGTATTGAGAATGCATAGTTTCAATGTGGCGTTTTAATTTTCCGGGTCTCATACTATCAGTAGCCAAAACTTTCGAACATAACAAACACATTGGGTTTTCCACATTATCCATAATAACACTTGTAAATCCGTACGATAAATAAGATGAATCGTATTTTCTTGTCTTGGGAGTTCTTCCTTCCTGATTCCTACTACTTGTGCCAACATCAGATTCTGCATTATTAGAGGATTTTCTATTATAACCGGTCAAGAACTTATCCATTTCTCTAAAAATATGTATTAGGATAATTAATTTATTGTTTAAAAAAACCAGCTGGACGCTGGTATATTCTTGACTTCCACTTGATATATTTGCGTATCCGATAGACTGATGTTGAGGGTAAACTATTGCTGATTGTTGTCCATCGGCTGGTGATTGAACAAAACATACTTGTTGCTGTTGCGGCAACGAGGATGTACTTACATCACTCCACAAAGAGGTCGATGACCAACCATTCCCCTCTAAAGCGGGCTGAATATCACGTATAGGCCGTAGAAAAAAACATCCGATATAATTTTTCGGGTGAATATTTTTTGCTTTGATGATAGCTGGTTGTATTGCGTACTCCATCCTTTCGCCAATACAGTAGCATCGTCGTTGGCTTCTTTTAAATGTTCACAAGCCATTTTTATTAAAGCATCTTCTTTCGACAATGCTTTTTTCTTCTTGTCTGGACATTCAGCACTCTGGAAAGAAAACAATAATTTAAAAACAAACAATTAAAAGAATAAGGTTGTTATGATAATTAATTCATTAAATATTTTTCTAACTCCCCATGAATGAAATGGAATGGAAAAGTGAGGCCAAACAATTTAAGGAACTTTGGAATTTTCCTCATTGCATCGGATCCATGGACGGAAAGCACATTAATGTGGTATTTGTCTTTATTTTGAGATTAAATGTTTATTAAAATGTAAGATTTGTTTCTCTTTATTTTCTTATTTTTTACACTCGGTTACAATTATATTTCGCGACAACAATCCGATCGACAATCCGCGCGTGCTATCGCCCTCAGTGCTTGAATGCTACTGTGCTGTATTCTACTCTAAAAGGGATAGGGAAAAACGGTTCGGACCGCATGTTCGTGTGCGTGTGTGTGGTATCGTCATGTCGTCTGCCAGTGGCGTGATCGTCTGCTGTCGTTAGTCCCGTACGTCTGTTATATTCGTACTGTAGGGTGTCTCGTCGTTGTTTGGCTCAATCCCACATTCGGCTATCCTGACGCGTCATTCGCCCCGAATGACAGGGCCCCATTTTTTCATGTGTTCGGCCACCGTGTTCGTGACATTAGGTCCTTCATGACTACCGACTTTCTCGACTTCGTATCTTCCGTGGTTGAGTTTTTTCGTCACTTTGTAGGGTCCTAAGAATTTCGGTCTCAGCTTCATACCACTGCCAAATTGGGTGCGCTTAATGGCGACTAATTCATTGGGTAAGTACTGCAACTCCGGCTTCCTATCTCTGTCGAGCGTTTTCCTATTCTCCATCTGCATAGCCGCGATATTCCGTCGAACTTCCTCTCGCGTGGTGTCTCGTTCCGAGTCCAACTCCTCGATCGCATCTTGGGTGAGCAACTCTCTTAAGTCCGGGTAGTCCGGAATACGCATCTCCAAACCGGTAAGGATACGGAATGGACTAAATCTTGTGCTCCGTGGCGGGGTGTTGTTTAAGATTTGCTGCACTTTATCCACGTGCTTATACCAGTCCTTGGGATCACTTACGCAAAGTTTCATTAACATGGGGACGATAACGTTGTGGATTCTCTCTACCTGCCCATTGCCTCGAGGTACTCCCGTAGAAATGACAAGATGCTGAATGCCTTCCGCACGACAGTATTCGCTGAATTGGTTGGAGGTAAACGCGGTGCCTCTATCTGACACGACCCGCTTGGGATTCCCAAAAGTTTTTGACTGCGTCTTTAATCGCTCCACCACCTCGGCTGCGCCTGTGCTTTTCGTCGGATGTAGCCATACGAATTTCGAGAAGGCATCGACCACCACCAGTATATGATTGTACTTCTTATGGGTCAGCTCCATCGGTCCGACGTGTTCGATATGGTACGTACCCAACGGCTTGTCCTCCTTATCGATGGGTCTGAGGTAACCCTCCTTTTTCCCTGCCTTCGATTCCGATACTATGCAGTGCACACATCCTCTCACGACGTCGGTCACCTTCCTGGTCAAATCCGGGATGAAGAAAGTCTTCGCCAACAATTCGGCCGTCCTCTTAATGGAGAAATGTCCTTGGCGGTGGGCAACGTCGATGATTTCCTGTTCCATTGGCGTAGGTACTACTATCAGTTCCTGTACCGGGTCTTTATACAGTACTCCATTTTTCAAGTAGAAATCCTCGTACTCATCTTTCTCCAACACCTTCCTTACCGCTCTGATCCAGCTATCCTTTAACTGTGCCTCCTTAATCCTATGACTTAACGAGTCTTCAATTAACAGGCAATATATCCGACTCAACGCATCCACATGACGCATTTTGGAACCGGCCCGATGTTCTATTTCGTACTGGAACTCCTGCAGAAACATGGCCCATCTCGACACTCTTAGCGGAACGTCTCTTTTCTTCATAGTCATAGCGAACGCGTTACAATCCGTGACTATAGTGAATTTCAATCCGGCCACATACACCCTCCATTTCTTCAGCGCTTCTATAATCGCGAGCACTTCGAGCTCGTAAGAGTGGTACTTCTGCTCCGTCGCCGTCGTCTTCCGGCTCATGTACTGGACAGGGTGGAATAACTGGTCTTCCTCGTCCTTCTGCAACAAAACAGCACCATAGCCGTACTTGCTGGCATCCGCGTGTATATCCGTACTGGCCTTGGGGTTAAACAACTTGAGTACCGGTGCTTCCGTTAAGGCCGCCTTCAAATGCCTGAACGCTATCATCTGCTCATCCTCCCAGATAAATTTCGCTTCCTTCCGGAGCAAATCCGACACAGGTTTTGCAATCAAAGCAAACCCTTCCACAAACCTTCTAAAATAAGAAGTCAGCCCAAGGAAACGTTGAAGCGCTTTCTTGTCCGTTGGTACTGGGTACTCCTTAATAACTCTGGTCTTTTCAGTTGATGGCTGTACTGTATTGTTCTCGATTATGTACCCGAGGAATTCTATTCGCCGTTTTAAGAATTGGCATTTCTTCCAGTTAAAACGTAACCCATGTCTAGCCGCAACTTCCAGGACTGCTGTCAATTTCTCTACCCCCTCGTCCTCATCCTGCGACGGCACTATCAGATCATCCATATACACCTCCACTATACGTGCCTGGATTAAAGTCCGGAATATGGCACTGATGTATCTCGCGAAAACTGCGGGTGAGTTCGAGATCCCGAATGGTACGTACAAGAATTCGTATTGCTGTTCTTGTGTCACAAACGCCGTATATTTTCGGGAACCAGGATCCATCGGAACATGGAAGAAACCGTTCCTCAGATCTAGTGTTGAAAATACCTTCTGTCCTTGCAGGCGTTCTATGACCTCATCTATCAGCACCATGGGGAAATTATCTCTCGTGATCTTCTCGTTGAGTTTCCGGTAATCGCAACACAGCCTTTCCGTCCCATCCTTCTTTGTCACCAACACGATCGGCGATGCATACTCGGATTTACTTGGTTGTACGATTTTCTCTTCTAGCCAGTTGTCTATTTGCTTACGTACCACCACTTGATCTGCGTAAGACATACGTCTCGGCCTTTGAAACACTGGGATGTCATCCTTCAGCACCAGCTTCATGACTACAGGCGACGGTTCCTGCCCAACGGGGTCGTACTTCCTAACGATTGACATCAACTTTTCTCGGTAGTCCCAACGCAAATGGTCAAGTTTCAAATCCATCTTCTCATTGAACTCTCCCTCTTCCGCGGCTAACCACAGTTGTCCAAGTTCCTCACTCAGCGCTCTTACTTCCAGCTCCTCTTGACCTTGGCCGATGGTATGCTCCGGGCCTTCGCCCAACTCAGGACCCCCTGTGTCCTCACGTACCCTGATGGCACTATCACGACAATCATCCACGTCCACGCTTACGTTCACATTCCCATCGTCAATCGACCTGTCTCGTTTACTCCTAAACTGCACATCTCCATCTGAGATTACCAAATCGACCAATTCCAAAACGTCGTTTCCTATAATCGCCGAATATTGCATGTCGTTTTCACGAACAACATGGAATACGAGCTCCAACGGAATACCGTCCACTTCAAGTTGCAACTTGACGCTACCGAGTGTTGTTGTTCTATTCAGTCCCAGCCCTAACAGGTTCCTTTTCTTCGCATCCATCTCCAAAGGACCCATCAGGAGCAAGCTGTCGTGCCGCAATAGGCACAGGTCACTACCCGTATCCACCAATGCGCTCAGTAAAATGCCTCCCACCGAGATATCTTTAAATATTCGGTTCGTTCCGACCGTTAGATTAACCGCAGCCTCCTGCCACGAGACGTTTTGGCCACTTGTTGTTGCAGAGTGACCGCTCCGTTCCTTTGATTGCTGCGACGTCGATGGCATTTTCATCTTACAATCCCGAACTCGATGCCCTGGTTGACCGCACCGAAAACATTTGATCACCTGTCGCTGGCACTCTCTAGCTAAATGAGTGGTTTCGCCACACCTGAAGCACGATCTTTCCCTCTTCTCCACCTTAACGACTTCCTGTGTACGGCCTGGGATTGGGGTCCGAAAATTTGCTCTCGAGTATGATGACTGCATAAGAGAACCCCGGATCCTTTCGTACACTTTCATCTGTGCCTTGAGTTCTCCGATCGTTTTCGCCTGATAAAGGACCGTCTTATTCTGTCTGGAGTCTGGAATCCCATCCGCGAAGTATTCGATAAGGCTCTCATCATCCAACGCGATCGACTTGCCCAACTCCATTAGCGTGTACAGATATTCCAGCAGAGACTCAGACCGCATCATTTTCCGATCCCTAAGCTGCCGGTGCACCTCCGCCGAAGAAAGTTTTGCACCGAACTCTTTAGTGAGAGCTGTTTTCAACTGACTTCGTTCCACCTAACCGCCAACGCATTCTCTTCAAATTCCTGTATCCACAGATTGACGTCTGTGGAACCGGCTCCGTCGAACTGGACCAACGACTCCTCGATGTCGCGGAGTGTAAAGGATACTGATGGGGACGGTGCGCCTCGACCGGACCCCGGATCGCTTGCCGCTTCTTCGAACCCTTCCTCCTCTTCTTCATCTTCAACCGACCGACGAGGTAGCCCGTAGTAGTCAAGAAGCCTTTCACGCAGAGTAGCCTTAAGCCCCGTGGTTGCCAAATTCAACTGTCAGTCTGTCCTTCAAACCCTCTACCGTTAATCCCAATATCTCCGCAGTATTCATTATTATGATAATTAGTGTTATACTCTAATATATGTAATACCTTCCAGTAATCTTATACTCTAACAATTTCCAAATACCTCTTTCAAAAGAAATCAAACTAACAATCTTGTTTTAATAATAATACTCAGAAAATCTAATAAAGCAGCACAATAACAATTTAGCAAAGAGGTAATTACCCGAAACGGGTTTTCCACGTTCTTGCTGCTGTTGTTGTTTTGCCGCTGCTGCTGACGATTTTCCGCTACCGCTGCCCCGCACACTGTCTTTTCGTTGATGCCTCTTCCCTCTCGTCTGAACGCGACGCACGCTGCCTTTCGGTTGATGGCTCTTTTCTCGACACACGAACTCACAATAATATCGTACTACGTACGTTCGATGCAGCTGGGTTTATGGCACACATATACACGGGATTAGTGTCGCCATTTTATTGTTTTTCCCCTTGTGGGTTTTTTTTCACTTTTCACTTTTGTCTTTGTGTTTTTTTTTCTTTCTACTTTTTGTCTCTGTTTTTTCTTCCTCTTTTTTTTCACGCACAACTCACATTCGATTACGCCGGGTACAGTGTATTGAAACTAAATCCCGGACGAGGATTTTAGTGAATCCCGGTTGAGCCCCCAAATGTGGTATTTATCTTTATTTTGAGATTAAATGTTTATTAAAATGTAAGAGTTGTTTCTCTTTATTTTCTTATTTTTTACACTCGGTTACAATTATATTTCGCGACAACAATCCGATCGACAATCCGCGCGTGCTATCGCCCTCAGTGCTTGAATGCTACTGTGCTGTATTCTACTCTAAAAGGGATAGGGAAAAACGGTTCGGACCGCATGTTCGTGTGCGTGTGTGTGGTATCGTCATGTCGTCTGCCAGTGGCGTGATCGTCTGCTGTCGTTAGTCCCGTACGTCTGTTATATTCGTACTGTAGGGTGTCTCGTCGTTGTTTGGCTCAATCCCACATTAATATAACGAAGCCTCCTGGGTCAGGGTCGTATTATTTCAATTATAAGAAGAACTTTTCCATTATATTGATGGCACTAGTAAACGCAAATTACGAATTTCTGATGGATGATGTTGACGTCAATGGCAGAGCATCAGATTCTGGCGTTTTTAAGCAAACAAAGTTCTATGAAAAAATGGAAAACAAATCTCTGGGAATCCCAGATCCTGACATTTTATCAGAAGCTTGTGGCCGGATGCCATTTGTTTTCGTTGCTGATGACGCTTTTCCTTTAACTGGGAATATTATGAAACCTTACAATCACAACACCTTAAGGAAAGACGAGATCATTTTTAATTACAGACTATCGCGTGCGAGGCGAATTGTAGAAAATGTATTCGGTATATTAGCATCACGCTTTAGAATTTTGTTGAAAACAATAAATTTAAGCCCGAATAAAGTTTCAACCATTGTATTGGCCTGTTGCCATTTGCACAATTTTTTGAGACAGAAGAAAGAAATGATCTACTTGCAGAACGGTTTTGACATAGAGGACACAAATTTGGCTCAAATGAATTATGCCGATTGGGGGAATGGAAACGTTAATCTGGACGGTCTTCCGTGTACCCAAGCACGCAATCCGAGCAATGAAGCAAAAGATATACGAAATAAATTTTGCGAATATCTCTTCTTCAGGAACAGTGTCGTAGCAAAACAAATTGTACGAAAAACTATCTAATAATTAAAAAAAAATGTTCTTATTTCCTATGCCTATGAATGAATTAAATATATATCTAAATTAACTTACCAAATCTGTTGTTTGGGTATCATTTGTCAGAGTGGTTCTTCCTTCCATGCAATCTTCTTGATCTTCGAGGAATCCCAGCTGATCGAAGTACCACAACGAAACTGAAAAATATCCTCTGCTCCCGCACCGGATTTTTGGCTTTGTTTTATTCTTTTCAAATCCCGGCGATAGTTGCATCGAAAAGAATTAATTTTTCGCGTCACTTTTTCGCGGTCGGCAGCCGGATCGATTTCTTTCAATTTATTGATCATTTTTTCGTAGGCACTTGCTTTTAAGACCCGGTTGCTATAATCGTCACTTTTGACCCGCCATAAAACCGGAAGGCTTTGGTATAACTCTAAAAATTCAGTCCAAAACTTTTTATTAACTGCCGACATTTTTAAAACAATAAAATTCAACGTAAAACAACACAACAAGCAGCCCAAAGTAATTTCAATTGAACCTTCGCGTCCGCTTCCTTCAATAAAACCGCTTGACTGAGCAAATGTAGAACACACACCACACATGCTTGCTTGCCCAAACAAGAAAATATCAAAAATTTCTGAAATTGCTCATGCCGCATGCCCAAACACACAGTCAACACCATACACTCGCAGTTTGCATGCGCAATCACTGTATTGCGCATGCAGGCATGTGTGGTGTATGGGCCCTATTACTGGTCGGCCAAGTTACGTATCATACCGCTGGTGGTTAAAATTGCAATGAGTGGATATCGTAGCTAAGAAAGCGAGAAGTCCAACAACGCGCCTGAATATTTACGCAGCTACCAAAACTTTTCGCATATGCGCATAGACAATACAATCACAATCAGATATGCTTATTTCTTAACCGTAATGTTTGCTACGGGGTAAGGGAAACATCAACAGCATAATAGTTAATATAAATACATACAGAGCTGTTCAAAATAATAGGAAAAACCGCTGATAAGCAATATGCTTGTGTATTTTGAACCCTTTTTATCCTTTTTTCGAAAACTAATTAGTGCAATTATTTGCACAGCTGCATTGTTTTTCTCATGATGCATCTCTGACCAATTTTGGAGAAATTGACGCTGTAGTGTTATGTTGAAAAAATACTATTTTAAAGTGTTCATATTAATAGGAAATTTTATTTGTTTCGTTTGAATTTTGTCTGTATCGCTCATATTTTCATCAAAAATCATTGAACAATATCATATAATAGAACAACAAATAAAACCCTATCCTTATTGTCCTTTTTGAATCATAAGTGTTTTATTACATAAAAAAGAACGAAGGAATTTTTTCCCGGCAAAGTTTTATTACTTAACAACTTCCTACTCCTAGGCCACTCATTATATTTTCAATAGATATATTAAACGACGTTACGATGCAGCTTTAACGATTATTACTTGTAATCATTCCGGGAAAGGAATCGGCGATGCATTCAGAAACGATGCCGAGTAGGTAATCGCATCGCTTGTTGTTATATTCGGCGATTATTTCTCCGAGTACTTTTTACTTACTCGTGCAGATCTCTGGTACCTACATATTTATATGCTATGTATTGTATTAGCTGTACGTGCACTTTTTTTTGTCAATCCTGGGTCATATTCGCGCCTCCTTTGTAACTCTTGGCATATAATTTATGTATAAAATAAACAGCAGTGGACCAAGGATGGAACGCTGTGGTACACCTAGTTCCACATTTTCTGGATAAGATACACTGAGGTTGATTTTTGTTCGTTGCACTCTATTTGTTTAGTTTTTTATCAGCGCGAGTTATAGTTTATAGAAGAGAAAGGAGAAAAACAACACAAGTTCGTATAAAATGTATTTTTATTGGTGTATTAAATTGGTGTAAAGCCGTACGCTGCTGGAATTGAAGTGGCTCGCCTGAAACCATCTCTCTGGCTCCAACCAAATCTTCTTCGAGGTTTTTCTGGCGCCAAGGAAATCTCCCAAGCCTAATTTTTGGCGTTGTCTCTTATCAGCAAGTTACACTGCGATAAACAAATTGTTCCCACGGTAATTTGGCGGGAGCATGGGTTGAATTATTGTTGGTGATGTGACATGATGTTAGGTGCAGTGATGTGCATATAACTCGCGCAAACAGTTTATGCATTTGATTACCATTTCTTTCTGATGATTTCCGTAGCATTTTAAACATGTATCTTAATTTTTACACTCGACCGCCTTATGGTTAAATCCTCTACATTTATAGCAAATCATAACACTTACTCCATCAACAACTTTACACTGCTCCCATCCAATATTTACTTTTCCTGATTCCATAATTTTTGGAAATGATTCGTGATCGATCTCTACAATTGCGTTGTACCTTGTTATTTTGTTTTTATTACTCGCATAGTACTTTATTAATTTTAACTGATTGGTTGCCAACATTTTATTTTGTTTTTGTAATTTCTCAACGATTTCATCTTCTCTATTAAATTTCATGTTGGATACAATGAATCTTGGTTTGATTTTTCGTTCCTCTGTATTCTCACTTTCTATTATTACTATTCCACTATGTTTGCTTTCAATGTTTGAGATCTTTAGATTTTTAGGATCTACTTTTTTATTTAAATCTTCCTTTGTTTTAGTGCTGTTTTGCTTTTTTTTTGGTTTTATGATAAGTGGCAACTCTTTTCGTAGTTCTGGTACTTTTTCACGATTGTCATTTACTTTCTTGACCGCGTTAGCAAATCACATTTGATTTCCCACCGTTGTTTGTTTTTTTTTGACTTCATTGCAGACTGTTACCCCATTTTTCTTTAATTCAATTCATATACTTTCGCCATCCTTTTTGAAATTTTCGGCTACATTACACATTTTTTTCATCTCTGCAATACCTTTTTCACATATTTCTTGTGTCCTTTTCATTTCTCCAAGTCTTTTTGCATACCTAGTGTATCGGCAGCAACTTTCGCGAGGAGGGTTTTGAAATAATAATACGTTATCTGTATTCAACGAATTTTATTTCCTATTGGAACGAGATAATGAGTTTATAATTAAATACGAGATTTGAGTTACTTACACTTTGTCACGTCCTCCTGCTTAGGCGCCGATACTAAAAATGAATGCCAAAATGGCCGATCACGGAATGATCATGAAATTGAATTCGGTCAGCAGGATTACCAACAAGGAAAACAAACAATGATGACAGCGTTCAGGCGCCTAAGCAAGGGTGACGTTCAAAGTTCGCAAATACAAAAAATTAATGGCGACAACATCCCGGGCCCCGTGAATCATCGGTCTCGTGATTCACTAACATCAAGCTTCGCCAGCGTGCACGCCGGCCGTTTGAGCACCCCTGCCTTAGTTTTGACCTCGGCTACCCTGACCTGTGAGTCCTTGCCTGGAAATACTCGGATAATTCTTCCTAAGGGCCACTTCGATCTATGTACGCTGCTGTCACATATTAGGACGACGTCGTTGACTGCCAAAGGCTCAACCGGTTGGTACCACTTAGTACGTCTGCATAGGTCAGGCAGGTATTCCGACAGCCATTTTTTCCAGAAGCGGTGCTGCGCCTGTTGCACCTTACGCCACTGCTTTCTCGTTACTCTCAAGTCTTCGGCACGGGGGTGAGGGGTTTGCTGCGAATTAGGCACACCTAAAAGAAAATGATTAGGGGTTAAGGGTTCATCGGCGAGTGTGTCTAATGGGATGTGAATTAGCGGGCGAGAATTAACGACGTTTTCCGCCTCGCACATGAGGCTATAAAGGCTGTGTTCCTGCAGGTTTTCGCGGTGCAAGGCATGTCCCATGGCTCGTTTAACGCTGCGCACTAATCGTTCCCAACATCCGCCTGCATGGAGATTCAGCGGGCAATTGAAGATCCATTCGATGTTCGAGTTCGCGAGGGTGTCGGAAATAAGACCGTGGTCCCAGGGGTGGAATTGTCGTTTAAGTTCCCTATCCGCTCCTATGAAGTTCGTGGCATTATCCGAGCGAATGCGTACTGGGGTCCCGCGTCGATTAATGAAGTTGCGAATAACCATCAAGCAAGTGTCGGTCGTGAGATCTCTGGCTATTTCCAGGTTACAGCTCTGATTGTAAGGCACGTAAACAATGCGATCCATCGCTTTTTGATGCGTCGCCCAGTAACTACGAAGAATGGTCCCATGTTGTCTAGCCCGACATACGTGAATGGTTTAATGAATGGCGTCAATCTGTCTTCTGGCAATTGTCCCATGAGCGGAGGTTGAGGCTGAGCTCGTTGGTTTTGACAAACCACACATCTCCTCGACACTTGCCGCACAACCATTCGTATATGCGGTATCCAATAGCGTCGTCTTATCTCATTAACTATGGTAGCCTCGTTCTGGTGCTTCCAGGCGCTGTGATAGTAGCCCACAATAAGTTCGGTCACCCGGTGCTTCTGCGGCATTATTATCGGGTTACGAGTACAAGTTGGGATCGCAACCGCTAAATTTATTCGGCCATCCATTCGAATTACGCCATCGTCGTCCTCATACGGGTTTAATTTTCGTAAACAACTGCTCCGATCCAAAAATTTTCCCGCCGATAGTTGTTCGTATTCCTCTGCGTATACCATCATCTGAACACTCCGGCCTATTTTCAGCTCCGCGTTCCTCAATTCGAATGCCTTTAGACCACCGTCCTGCCTCTGAGCTGGAGTCTTCGTACAATTTTTATGAAAACGTATTATCCAACCGACGACTCTTCTCAATCTTCTGAAACATGAAAAATTATTGAAAACATTTTCACTGCTGACGAAAAGGAACGTTGCTTTCGTCCGAAGTTCTTCGTGGGTTCTCGTGTATTCTTCCCCTGCAGGCCAAGTATGCTCTTGGTTTTCCAAAAATGCGGGTCCGCTAAGCCAGGATGATGCACGCTTCCTATCGTGTGGACGGGTGCCAAAGTCCGCTGGGTTAAGTGCACTTGGAAGCCATCTCCATTCCTCGATCTTGCTGCTGCTTAAGATCTCGCTTACACGATGCGCTACATATGGCTTGTATCGCCGATGATCCGAACGTATCCATGCTAGAACGGTACTAGCGTCGCTCCACATCACCACTCTAATTGGCGTAATGTCGTGGCATCAAAGGACCATATCCCTTAATCGGGTCGCCAGCACTGCAGATTGCAGTTCGAGTCGTGGTATCAATATTGCTCGTAAAGGTGCACACTTTGTCTTCCCAGCCACGAACGCCAGACGAACTTTCCCAGGCTCTTCAAGGATTCTCCAGTAGGCCACTGCGGCGTAAGCCTGTTCACTGGCATCGGCGAAAACATGCAATTCAACCGGTTTGTGGGTAAACACGCTACTGTAACAGCGAGGAACTCTGATGTCTTGGACTTCCTTTAGTTTCTGGATCCAAATTAACCAAATCGCATTGGCCTCATCAGGAATTTCTTCATCCCAGTCTACACGCTCACGCCAGATAGATTGAAGTGCCAATTTGGCTATTAAGGAGTGCTCGGCAGCTAGACCAAATGGGTCGAAGACTGACATAGATATAGCTAGTACTTCGCGTTTCGTTGGCCTTCTGCTACCTCCTAACAAGACCGGATCGATCTTCCCAAAGGCCAAAATGAATTTAAAGATGTCTCGATTAGTATCCCAATGTAAGCCCAATACACTTCCGTACTTATCAACATCGCCCTTTACGAGGCTTAAGATTGAAGTCTTCAGTTCCGGTTCACCAAACTCTCGCGCAACCACTTTCGAATTGGATACAAATCGTTTAAGCTCGAAGCCACCTTGTTTCTGGATCCAAAGTATCTCCTTCGTTACGCCCCAAAGGTCATTGATGTCATAACAGACTCCTGTATTAACTCCTTGGGGTGGGCCCGCCACAAGAAACGCTGAGCTGTCTGATCCTCTTCTCGAACTTTCACCTGATGAAACATTTCGTCTATATCTGCACACACTCCTATTTGCCTTTGTCTAAACTTCATCAATACTGCTGTTAACGGTTGAACGCCATCGGGACCACTGAGAAGCATCGAGTTGAGAGAGGTTTCTTTTACTTCGGCTGCGGCATCGAATACTAATAGTAGCTTCTCAGGTTTATTAAGATTAACCACCCCGAAATGCGGTAAGTACCAGGTGCGTTCCTCCCTTATCCGAGCCTCAGCGGCACTAAACCTTCTTGAGTATCCCTTTCTCTCGTAGTCTTCCATGAGTCGACAGTATTTACGGTAGAACTCCTCATTTCGCTGAAATTTCTTTTGCAATGCAGAGAATCTTCTTTCAGCCATCCCTCTACTCGCCGGTAAGCTAACATTGTCGCACTTCCACAATAACCCAGTCTCAAAACGCCTTCCTACTCGCTTTGTCGTTCTTTCCAATATTTCCTTCGCTCTAGATGTATCGGCTGACTCAACAATTCCTTTAACCAGTTCTTCCTGACCAGTTCCTCCAGTTCACCTTGATCACCAAGCTGGGTGAAATATATTGGACTACTGAAGTTCGAGCGCCTTTCTCTATTGCCGTAGACAACCCATCCGAGATTTGTTGAAACTACAGCAGGTCCCTTCCAGCCATCGGCGATGATTTTTTTTTGAAATCCCGAGGTTTATGTTGTCGAGCCCTATCAGAAGTTCCGGCGTCGCATTTGCGTACTCATCTATTGGAAGGCATTTCGGCAAACGATTCCTTGTACGCAACTCCGCAATGTCTAGGGTTTGAGTAGGCAGCCGAAGGTCTTTGACTGTTCTAGCATTTCTCAGCTCAAATATTTTACTCCCCGGTCGGATTCCGGAGATCTTCACATTTACCCTTCTTGATAGTTCTGTTATCGTGTTTTTTGCGAACCATTGCATTGTTAGACTCTCCTCTGGTCCCCTTAGGCCGAGTCGATCAGCTAAGTTTTTGTTCATCAGCGATATCGAAGAACCCTCATCAATAAATGCGAAGCTTTTTACAGTCCTTCTGTTCCCATACAGCTTGACTGGTAGAATCTTGAACAGCAGCTTGTTATCGGGATAGTGAACCGTTCCAGTGAACGCTCGCTCAAACGTTCAGCAGCTTGCTGTAATGTCCCGTTCGGAGTCCCGCGCAAAAGCTCATGAAGTTTCCTAGAATTATCCGTTGAGCTGCACTCATTACGCTTCGTGCACAAATTCGTTTGATGACCTTGCTCCAAACAGTTAAAACACAGCTTACATCGTCGAGCCAATCGCCAACGTCGCCCGTAGTTCATTTCTAAGAAACGTTTACATTTTGATATCTCGTGCTTACCTGAACAAGCTTTACAGTTATCTATCTCTTTCTCATCGCTAACCTCATCTGTTAAAAAGAACCGCGCTGCCCTATCCCGCTTGGCTACACTTTGCATTGGTGGATCACTTAAGTCCGTACATGCTACTCTTACCTCGTTGGCCAATTCTTGTAGCCATTCACTAAAATGCTCCACCGTCGGTACTGTGTCGATGTTCCGGGCGAATCGTGCCCACTCCAATCTTCTTTCAACTGGTAGCTTAAGCAACAACTCATCCATCAGCATTGGATTTGACAGATGATGTTCACATTTGCCAGATTTTAAGAATGATGACAAGTTTTGCACCTTGGTTGCGAACGGTAATATCTGCACCAGACGATTCTCCGGTATGGATGGAATGTTTCTTAATTTAATAATCTTGTCACGTCCTCCTGCTTAGGCGCCGATACTAAAAATGAATGCCAAAATGGCCGATCACGGAATGATCATGAAATTGAATTCGGTCAGCAGGATTACCAACAAGGAAAACAAACAATGATGACAGCGTTCAGGCGCCTAAGCAAGGGTGACGTTCAAAGTTCACAAATACAAAAAATTAATGGCGACAGCAGCTAGTTTCAATTACTTCAAGTAATGCTTTTATTTCCCCTTCGTTACGCCGCAAAGAAAGTTCGAACTCTTCTTTATACTCCCTCAAGTATTGCGTGTTTTTATCGACACTTTCTTGCATCCCCTTGACGACCTCATCCACATTATGAATGTATAACATCACACATGAATCTCATCATACTATTCACCCCGAAAATACCACTAGCATATTCGTCCAATCCGGTACATTTTTTGTTGCAATGAAAGACTTTATTGCAAACCCCCGCGCACTTTAGCCCTGTCTCTCCACGAACTTAATTGATCTTGATCAATATCTCGGAGCAGAAATCTTAGAGTAAAAAAAACAAAACTAATAAAGAATAACTACTTTTTTCCCCTTTCTTGTTTTACACTTTCTTCAGCCATTTAATAATTCTCCAGGCAGCTCTTTTAGCATTAGTCCATTTATAAGGTCATAACCAGGTGCCTTTTTTGGTTTTACTACAGTTTTGATACAGGTTTCTATTTCTTTTGTGTCCATCCTTTTAATGGGTGTATTGTCTGATATGGTATTGTGGGAAAGTAACCTTGGGTCGTTATCACCTTCGACATTCTTGAAAGTCATCTCAAAGTAATTGGCTAGCTTTGTCTAGATTGTCTCTTGCCCATGTGTTGTCCTGGTTTTTTATGGGTGGATGATGTCTTATAGTGTGAGATATTTGCTTAGTAGCCTTCCATAAAGAGAAATTTGTTTCCGATGTTGGGGTTAAGTTTTTCAGGTACTTTGCGAAGTTGGTTTCCTAGTTTTTGTTTAAGATCTTTAGTGCTCTTGTTCAGTTTTCTTTTGTCATTCGGTGAACGAGTCAGTTGCCATTTTTTCCTCAACTTCCTTTTTCTAGCACTAGTTTCCTAATGCATGGCGTCGACATGATGTAGTTGGACTTGGGTTCTATTGGGGGGGTAGCTCTTTGAGCCCCCTCGTATATCATGTCATTTAGGTGTATTATGGCCTTTTCAATGTCATCTTGGGATTTGAGAGGAATGTTAAGAGATGGATTTGTAACTATGTATTGTCGATAAGTGTCCCAATCTGTTTTTATGTTATATGGTTTGATGGGATTTGTTGTCATCGTCGGTCGGTTGGAGTACTCAATTAAAATGGGTGAGTGATCGGACGAAAGGTCGAAAGAGTACTTTATTTAGATGTTTTTAATGTTGACATTTTTGATGATGCCAAAGTCGATAAGATCGGGAGTATTTGTCGTGTTTGTTGGCCAGTAAGTGGGTTCGCCTGTACTTATGTGCATGCAGTTGTTTTTCTTGATTGCTTCTAATAGATTTTTTTCCCTTCTTAGTTATAAGTCACCTGCAACTATGAATCGGGCACCCAGGGATTTTAAGTAGAGGTCATATTGGGGCACGGTAATCATGTGTTTGGGAGGACAATAAATTGAGGTTAGAACTAGGGCTCCATGCGTGTCTTCTAGTTGAATAGACACTGACTGAATGTAATCGGTTTGAAAGTTATTGAGCTCAGTACAGTGAATTTATCTCTTTATTATTATTGCGAACCCTCCGTGTCTTGTCCCGTCTGGATGGTCTGTTCGGTAAATATCATATCCAGGGAATTGGATATGTTTTTTTGTAGTAAGGTGAGTTTCAGCAATAAGCATTATGTCAGTTTGATTGTCTTTTAAGTATTGCTTGAGTTCCAGATAGTGTTGATGAAGTCCGTTTGCATTCCATACGGTGATTTCTATTGTCTGGTCCCATCATGTTTGTTAGTTATAAGTAGAGTTAATATGTTTAACATGTTAGTCATTTGAGTGACGAGTTGTTTTATCATCTTCTTAAGTTCTTGTATGTCAGATGAACAATCGTTGGTTGGACTTTGCATTTTCTCTGGTGAGGAAGGCTGTGTTGGTTGGGAGGTAGTATGTAGTCAATATTTCTTGTGTAGGAGGTTGTACTAATAACCTTTGTTGAGAAGGTAGGTTATTTGATACGGCATTTGCGTAACTTATTTTTGCTGTAGTGTCTGTTTTAGTGATCGTCTGCATTTCCTTGTCCTTTGGTTGAGTCACAGGTTGACTGTCTGGTTTTTGGTTTCCTCTTTGCCGCAAGGGGGGAAAGCGTTGTATTTGTAATGATTTGTACACCTCACAGCCTTTGTAATTTGCGGTGTGGTTACCTCCGCAGAGAGCACATTTGACGTCTGTGCTGGCGCCCTTTGATATTTGGCAGGTACTTATCTCATGAACACTAGCACACTTCACACAGCACACACCAATAATAATACAATAAAAAAAGTACATCAAAGCATTAACAAAATAATGAAAATCTGAGTCTACATATGTGTACTCTTTCGCCGAAGATACATATTGTAAGTAGTGTAATTAAAACTATGCAGTTATATATATTTTAATTTACTATATTTAACTTCCACTCTCGTTGACTGGTAATACACTACTGAGCTCTTTTTTCGCACTCAGCGATGAATTCAAAAATGAACTCATACAATAATACTTTTTGCATCTCTCCACCGACAGCTCTTAAAATAATTTATGTATGTCTCTTTACAATATGGTTACAATTCGGCCGTCCTCAACTACAAGCGTCCCAATTGACCTTGCCCTGTTCACCAAGATCACGGTTTCAAATTTGCCACTTCCCATATCCCTGTGTAAGGTATCTGGCTTAATTGGAACCCTTCTACATCCTGTATCAATTAGGCAATACCTGACCCACTTCGTAGGGCCCCTTGAATTTAGGTTGTATCTTCTTGCATACCCCTAGCTGACTAACGAAATTCTTTACCGTTACGTGATCCCCGACTTTATATTCTTTACAAACCCTATGTTAACCTTTGATCTGTTTATTGTAATTTTGATTCTTTAGAATTTTTTCGGATGCTTTCCATCGTAGTTCTAGTAACGTAAATTCCAAGCCACCATTAGTGGTTTTAGCCAGCATAGGTCCTAAACTCCTGTTTACGCGTTCCACCTGACCATTAGCTTGAGGCGAAGTTGTAGCAATTTTAACATGCTTCACGTTGTTGTCTTTTAGGAATTCCTCGAAAGCCAATTAGGTGAATGCACTTCCCCGATCTGACACTATTATCTTGGGCCTACTATACGCAGAGAAATAATCTTTCATGCACGTTAGAACTTCTTTCGTGCCAGCATACCACATATAGTTTCGTGAACTTCGAAAACGCATCTATAACTAAGAAGACATACCTCTTCCTTGATGTCTTAAGAGACACCGGACTAAAATGATCAATATGTACCGTATCGAAGGGTACATCAATTTTAGGTATATTATGTAAAAGTCCTTCGTGTTTACCAGCTTTCGCAGAAAACAATAAATACATTTACAAATATGATACTGAAATTTTCTTTTCATCTTTGGAAACCAATATGATTTCATTATATTATCTAATACCTTCTTTTTTTTTTTTTTTTTTTTTCATCTACAATTTTATAAAGTTTACATTGTTTTTAACTTGATTTTTAGACAAGTATCTTAAAGTAACATTAAGTATATTGTATACAATCATAATGATGATTTTAAAAGAATATTTTTAAGTCAATTCTGTAGTCGTAAAACAACTAGAGGCGAATGACTTTTTCAACAAATTACACAAGATTTATTTGGTTGTGGGGTTATTGATATAAGATTAAAGTTTAAGTTTCGGAAAAAATGAATCTGGCTGGTCTAAGTGATGACAACAAACATAATTAATAAGCATACATAATAAAATAACATTGACTATTCTCTATTAATTAGAAGATTTTTGACTTCTGAGCTATCCATCGTAAAAAGTCATTTTTTAACTTTATTTAAAAACAGCGTAGGAACATTTAAAATTCTCAATTCGTACGGTAGTTTATTAAATAGCTTAGGTGCAGATACAGTAAAAAAATTCGAGTGGTGAGTTTTGAGTGAAGTTGGTATGTTGACAAAGGCCTTATTATTTATTCTCAAGCTATATGTGTTCGAGCCTCTAAGAGTTGAAGAGTAACCATTACGCATAAAAAAGACTTTTAGAACTTTATAGACATAAAGATGTTTTAACGGCATAACACGGAGATGACGAAACAGCGGCCAGCTTCTGCTAAATCTATCCTTTTTACATATAATTCTTACAATATGTTTTTGGGCTAAAACGATGGGCTCAAGGGTGTTAGAATAAGCACTTCCCCAGCTGGATATACCATACTGCAGTTTCGAGTGAACAAGTCCGTAGTATATCCTCATTAAGAGTTTTTGTGAGCAATACGGTTGTAGCATAAATATATTTCGCGTGACGGACAACATATACTTTCTTAGTTCCGCTGTATGTGGTTTCCAGTTCATATTTTTGTCAACAACAACTCCTAAGTACTTAAAGTTTTCTACTGATTCTATGTTAAAGCACTGGGCCGTGCAAGCAGCATTTGAGACGTAATTGGATCTGCCACAAACATGAGAAGACAAATAAAGTTTTTTACATGCAGCAGAATGAAAACGTATATTGCAGTCAATTAAGTGAAGAGTTTTTAAGCTGCAAATCATAATTTTTGTTTTTTCGCTTATAAGAAACTCGTGTTTGGCGAACCATTGCCTCAATATTTGTATATCATGTTGCACATTCACCATCGATTCAAATAAGGATTTATTAGCGTACGTTAATGCAATATCATCTGCGAATGCTGTGATTTCACTTCTAAAATTTTGACAGAATAGTGAATTTGCATATATTAAAAATAAAATAGGACCCAGGACAGAACCTTGGGGTACACCAACATGTATCTTTATTTCATCGCTAAAAACCCCTTCTAGTTTAACCCTCTGTGATCTGTCTTTCAGATATGAGGTAAACCAATTATACACCGACCCTCGGTACCCAGCTTTGTAGAGTTTATCCAATAAAATATTATGGTTCACCATATCAAAAGCCTTCGTCATATCAATGAATAAAGCTATTGGTGTACTACTATTATTAAAACCTTCACTAATTTCACTGCATAATTTCAATATCGCATCCTCCGTGGACCTACCCTCACGGAAGCCGAATTGTTCACTGCTAAAGTACTTATTTCTTTTCAGGAAGGAAAGTATCCGGCACTTCATAAGTTTTTCCAATAATTTAGAAAACGTTGGTAAAATAGATATAGGTCTATATTGGCTCATGTGTTTTCGGTTTCCTTTTTTAAATAACGGAATCACTTCAGCAGTTTTTAGTGATTTGGGAAAAATTCCACAACTGACACTCAGGTTAAAAATATGAGTTAACACGTCAACGACATACCATGAAATACGCTTAAGCAAGCAATTAGTGATACCATCAGATGTACTAGAACGCTTGTTATCGAGACTCATTATAAGCTTATGTAATTCACCTGGTGTCAATTTATCGAAAAAAAAGGTATTGCTATGAATTTCGTCAGGAACTAGGTCCAAATAACTGTCACAACTGCATTGTTTAAGGGGAGGACAAGTTTTCAAGTCTGTTGCAATAGATGTAAAATATTTATTAAAGGTGTTAACGATTTCCATTTTATTAGAAGTGTAACCATTTTGAATTTCGATCTCAAAAATTCTATCGTTATTCACATGTTTGTTAAGAATACTGTTTACAACTCTCCATTCTTCCTTGATGTTCCCTTTACAGTTTTCAAATTTATTAGTGTAAAACCTGTTACGACTAATTTCTACCTGTTTTTTTACATCCTGACTTAATTTAATATATTGATGCTTCAGTCTTGAAACATTCGGGTGACGTTTACATTTTTTCCTTAACTGATTTTTTTCTGATTATCATTAGAAGTAAATTCTTCCCAATCCATGGTCGAAGCCGTTTCAATTTACAAGTTCTACTCGAATCTGTATGCAAATCGGTCGATTTTTCGATATGAATTTGCAAAATTTTCATAAAGTTATCAAAAGCTAAGGAAGGATCAGTCTCTAAATAAATTTCTTCCCAGAGTTCAAATTTTAAGTACTCAATTAGTCTTACGAAATTGATTTTGTGTTTTTGTACTGGAAATGGTATATATTTACAAGAGTTATGCTCATTTGGTTTTAAAAGTTCAATCTTCAAATTTAACATACAATGATCTGTGATTTCAAGGTCCAATATGTCGCTGTCTACTTTTGTAACGCAGTTTTGACGAAATCTTACAAAAATGTGATCAATGCATGTTTGGGTTAAATTTGTTATTCGAGTCGGTGCATTTATTAGCGACTCTAAGCCGTATGACGACATTAATGAAAGATAACTAACGGAGTCATGATTACTAACAAGTATATCAATATTAATGTCTCCTAATATTAACAAATTTTTACAACTTATGCCTTTAAGTATTGTACCCAGTTGTTCTAGAAAGACATTTTTATTTAAATTATTTAGATGTAGGCGGTAAATGCAGAGAATGACAAATTGCTCATTACCCAATATGCATTCAATTTGCAACATATCAAAACTCATCAAGTTAACTCGCTTAACTCTACATTCATCCATCAACGAATACTTTATAAATACTGCGATGCCACCTGCGCTATAGGAATTATTGCAGTTGCCAAAAAGCTCATAGCCCGGAATGTTATAATTGGAAAGCTCATAGTCGTACAACCAAATCTCCGATAATACAATAAAATCAGCTTCATAATTCAATGCATTAATATGTGAAAGGAAAGAATTAAAATTTTTTCTCATGCTACGTATATTTTGATGAAGTAAATATAAAGGCATTTTTTGATATATTTATGTATTTATAAATTTATATAAGTAATGTATTCTAAATAGAGTATAGGATAAACAATATAAACTAATTTTTAAGGCTAGCAAGATCATTCAAGCACCTCACTCTAACTGCATTGTCGCCTTCTTTCTTCCGCAAAAAAATCGTGTTGTTCTTCATCCACAAGTATTTGAATTTGTTATTTTTCTTATAAACTTTTGATGCATTAAAAAGTTCTCTAGTGTGCGACGTCATGCTGTCATTGATGTAGATGTTAGAACCGTCGTGATTATCGCCAAAGAACTTTGTATTTAGTTTAGTTTTGTTTTTAAATTTAGTTTGCATATTATTGTCTTTTATTTGACGACGACACAGTTTAACACTTAGAATGTTCAAAGACTCTCCAGTTATAGAGCTCTTATTTATGTTTTGTTGTTTTATTTTTTTGATGAAGCAAGACTCAATATCGTTTTCGCTTATTTGGACACCAACACCATCGCGCACGATTTTCAAAGCTGTTTGTACTGCACTTAGGTCAACAACCTTGGGTACATTGACGATCTCGATGGTGGTTGAAAGGTTGTTTTGCTCTAGCCGGTCGATTTTTTCTTGCATTACACAAACTTTATTTTTTAGCTCAGAGTTTTCAGTTTTTAGTTTATCTATACACGAAATAAATTCTTTATTCATTTTTTCCATTTCTAACAGTTTGTTGTAGACTAACTCAAGTGTAACACTATTGTTTCGGTTTTCTATTGCTCCTATGGGAGCCGGTGAGATGGGTATATTGTCGTTCTCCGAATTGCACGGGTACACAGACGGTGACGGTGGAGGAGGACTTCTTCTGCGTTGCTTACATGGGAAACAGTAATACGGTGTATTGTTTTTTCTCATGAAATCATGATCATTTTGCCGTATATTAACACACTTCAGATGAAATAATGTTTTACACCCGGTACATTGAATTTTCGGTTCCGAACGATCTACCTTTAAGTCGCAAGTGCAGGGCATACTTAATACATTAATTTCGCAGTAGAATACAATAGATAGTTCAAAAAATAATTAAAACAAAAGTTCACAGAGATAATTCACACAACCTGTCAGGCCGACAACCAACTTCGAACTTCACATCCTACATGTCCCATTTCCTCATGGTATTTATGTAATATATTCCGTTCCATACTATTAGGGACGAAAAATAGAATATTTTGACCAACCTTCCTATATGCTAAACCATTTCGTAATTCAAACCTACTGTCTTCCTCATTTTGCAATCGTTCTTTAATCTCTTGTATATCTACATCTTTATTTTGACAAATCGACAACGTTTGTTCGAAAGTATTGTCTTCAAGTACTAATATTTCCCATTTCTGTGTTCCAGAACATAGTCATAGTTTTGTAACTCAAGAAACCATCTAGCAATTCTAGGGTTTATTTCTTTTCTATTTAGTGTAAGCGTCAGAGAATTACAATCTGTAACGATTTTAAATTTCAACCCGTGTGGATACACCCTAAATCGTTTAAGGGCATTAATAATCGCCAATTCGAGTTTCCAACTCGAAGCTATGATATTTGGATTGATAATCGGTTGTTCTCTTTGAAATATAGAAGATCGGATGAAACTTTCCATCCTTTTTCTTTTCTAGGAGCATCGCTCCGAATCCAAGCAAACAAGTGTCACAATGAAGCTCTGTCTCATCTCGTGGGTCAAAGATAGCTAATATTGGTGACGCGACTAGTTTGCTTTGACTTCATTCGTTTCAAACTTAAATACTGCATTCTGTCTAATAAATTTATACAAAGGCTCAGCTAACAAGGAAAACTCTTTAATGGACCTCCTGAAGTATGAGCACAAACCGAGGAAGCTATGTACCTCTTTTGCGTTCTTCGGTATAGGAAAATTCTTCACAGATTCCAAAATGAAATCTTGTTTCCATATTATTAATCGCAAAACCAATTCACTCTTGCTTCCTGACGTCTTTTGACTTAATTGTTGCAACCATGCTTTCAGCTGCGACGCGGTATAGATTTTAAATCTTTCTATGTCTGCGTCCATTGCGCGAATTATAAATGTACTACCCGCTGGATCTTAAAAAAAAGGCACAACTTTATTAGGTTCACTCTGGATTCTAACTAACTAACTACAATTTTTCGTTTCAACATCAAACCTAAGCTTTGCGAAGGTGATTCTAAGAAATTGAACGTTCACAGTCGCCGGAAGTTCGCCAGACGCTGACACTTCAATTATTTAGGTCAGCTGCGCAATTACAATGTTTATCTAAAGCATGACGTTTGCGCTTTCCAATCGGTGAATGCATCCGATCGTTGCTGACGGTGCAGCTTGTTGTTGTTGTACTTGCGGGCGTTGGCTTTATATGTGGTGTTGTTGTAGGTCATGTGTTTGTAACTGGCGTCGTATAATAAAAGTTAAACAAATTAAAATATACTTTTAAAAAACTAAACTTTATTTCAGGAAGTTTATTTATGATCTAACTTTACAGAGCCAATCGCAACCCCTTTTATACTCATGCTCAGTCTATTGCGTTCGCCGCATCAACACCGCTTTTGTCCCTTCGGTCGGTAGTTGGGGTGATGACCGTTATATGGCTAGTGCGTTGACTACTTATTGGTTCATGCGTTGTTCACTTTATGACCCATAAAGCGCGAATTATGAATGTGCTTCCCGCTGGATCTTTAAGAAAAAAAAGACACAACTTTATTCGACACACTCTGGATTATAATTGACTGACTACGATTTTTCATTTTCACATCAAACCTAAGCTTTGCGAAGGTGATTCTAAGAAATTGAACGTTCACAGTCGCCGGAAGTTCGCCAGACGCTGACACTTCAATTATTTAGGTCAGCTGCGCAATTACAATGTGTATCT